>JAYKQN010000007.1:21527500-22207500 GCA_036785175.1 Eupleurogrammus muticus | reverse complement strand
GACATTTCTAAATTTAGAAACTCATTTTAAAGGTATTTTTCCTCCATGCACCAATAATTGTTGACATTATGTCAGACATGTTATCTGAGATAAAGTTAGGTCAGACGATGTTGTTCTTGAGTATTATGACCATTTATCTAATTACTAATCTGTCTGTTACACAGTCAGAAACATCAACAGCTGCCCTGAAGGTCATGACTATTAAACAAATACTCTATAACTGACTAATATTATTTCTTAATAATCCTAAATTCGACTGGGAACATTTTGTCTTCGCACAGTGATCATGTTTGATTCAACAGAAGACAGACACACATCTATTGAGAAACCTCGACACTTTGTCAATGATTCATCACACCGACAGATTTTAGGGAAGATGTGAAGAATGTGGTGAGTTTCATACATGTGTTTTTTTAAAGCTGAAGTGAGAGAGAAACAGAGAGGTAGAGAGAGAGAGACTGATGTGGGGGGCGAAAGAAAGTTTGTTCTAAGTCTGTTTTAAGCTTTATTCTGTATTCTAACGGAGCTCACCGCCCATCTTAAAGAGGGCCATAAAACCCCATACCCACCAGATATGGAGCCTGTGCATATACTGATTAGTTAAAGCACAAAAAACATGTTCTTGACTTTGGTTTTGGAAACATAAGTGACAAGCTCAGTAAAGCAGATCCTTGAGTTAAGTTCCTGCAATTATGACACTGTGCACAAAGAGTTTTCTGCAAACACCTGCTGGATAATGCCTGGTTCTGTAAAGTGCTCCCTCTCTGTTTTTTGACCCTTTTTAGTGCAAGTTGTTAAACTCATATCTGAAGAATCTCTCAGCGGCTGTGAAGCTCCATGAGAAAGTGAACTGAGATAACACAGTCATAATTTCATCTGGTTGATATGGCAGGTGAAGAGTTTTAATGTGAGCTGACATCGGGCATAAATATCACACACATGTTCTGTTTTACCTCCAAAATTTCTCCTGACTCATGGGTCTCTTAACGTCTTTCTCTAAAGCTTCAGTCTCACAGGAGAGGCTGATGGGTGACGAATAATGAAAAGATTACAGCAATAAACTTATATCTGAAATGTCAGCAGTAAAAAATCCATTATCCACAGGGAATTGATTGCAGATTGCAAAAGTATGAGTGGAGTTTTGATATATAAACATATTTTTTTGCAATAGTTTGTGTGTGAATGTTCCCAGCCACATTCTCCATGGTTTGCTGTCAAATTTCTCTTTGTGCATTTACTCCTATTTCTGGATGATAAACACCCCAAGAGAGTAAAACTAAAAAAAAAAAAAAGCTAATAGCTAGAGCTACAGTGCATGGCGCTTTTGTTTCAAAGTATAAACTATGATTGATGTTCATCTTTTAGCTGAAAATGGTCCCTGGAGTCAAGGTCGTGACACTGTGGGCTTGGGGAACGGTTTTGGGGAATGAATTTACTTAAAGACTTAGAATTCCGATAAACAACATTCCAGCTACATGGTCTGGCTTGTCACAAAGACCAGTGAGCTCCTGAACAACAGTTTTAGGAACTGAACTAAAAAAAAGAGGAAGCATTGGTCGAATCTGCAACTGTACGCCATAAAAAAACATGCCCCATGTATTAAGGAAAACATGGCTTTAAAAACAAAGAAATATAGTCAAAGCTTTAGTCAAAGCGTTAGTTTTGTTGCTTTTTCAGAATTGAATAAAGGATTTATTTAAGTATTTTCTGGCATCCCTGATGCCTATATAAAGTCTTTTAACCCATAGGAATCTGGACCAATTTCTACTTTTCCTCAATAGTTATAACTTTAAGATGGTTAAGTTAAACAACACGCTTTGGAACAACAACAACTATATTGATTCAAAAATACATGAATGAGCTAATTTAGTTAAGCAGCTTGTTAACATCGTTCTTATTATGACATATATATATATATATATATATATATATATATATATATATGGGGGTTTCCATGGCTATTTTAACGATATAACCTGATGTGACATATATGTAACCACAATATTTTTCTTACTTATTTTATATCAGTTTATTGTACAATTGTGGTCAGAACAATCCATTAACATTGGTATTGGAAATGAAATGAGTCAGTCCTCTCACATCTGTCACACACTGTCACATGACCACACCAGGTTGTTCAGTATATGTCACTTCATGAGTTTAATTTGATGAAGTTGAGGAATGTTCCAGAACATTTAAGGGGGGGGTGACACCAGTGTCACAGTGGCTTCTTATAAAACAGACACATAATTTGCACATTTTTTATTATATTTTCCTGATTACTCATAGATTTTTATAACTGATTGCCTGTCAAAAAGATTTCAACCCAGCATGATTTCTGTTTTCAATAATTCATCACTGACATGATTTGCTTCCAGTGATAATATTCAGTTTTGTTTCCTCTCAAAACAAGTCAACTGGCTCAATATGTGAGTCTATATATCTGCTCTGAAAAGGTCCTTAAAATGTATAGTGTTGGGTGAATAGTTCACATTCCAGCCTGATACCATCAACAGGCCTGAAAGCTGCGAGTATCATCTCACAGAATCAACATCAGGGTTTTTTTATACATATTTTGTTATGGCAGAGAATGATTATCAACTCATCCTGCTGTGTTTCAGTCTAAAAAATGAACTAATGTAAAGGTAAAAACCAGTTTGTTTTCCTTCTTTCTGCTTTAAGAGTCAAGATACAAAGCAGATAGGTTGTTCAAGAATGGACATTTCTGCTCTGCCATGGAAATAGTGTAATTATTTGTATTTAGTTGTTTTCTTCTTATTGTTTTTAATAAATATATTGATTGGGTGAGGCAGGGGTCACCAACCCTGGTCCTGGAGGGCTACTGTTGGTGCAGGTTTTTGTTCCAACCAGGCAGTAACACACCTGATAATACTAATCAACCAATAGAGCTCTTGCTGAGGACCTTCATTAGTAGAATCAGATGTGTTACTGCCTGGTTGGAACAAAAACCTGCACCCACAGTAACCCCCCAGGGTTACTGGTTGGTGACCCATGGAGTGAGGTTTTCTGACAGTGCGTTGTAGACACACCGTTGTAGTGAACCTATAGTGTAATTAATTTCATAACCAAATATACTCATAATTTAATGTCAGTAATTGCTGAATGTCAATAAAAATCAATTGATGCTAGAAACCGCAACCGTTATAGCTTGCATTAAAGCCCTGTAATCATAGTTTGTGAAATCTGTTGTCACTCTTTGGTTTCTGAGTTTGACTAAAGTCTTATATTAAATAGAATATGCTTCATTGAGCTGCTGCACAATGTGAAAAGTGATGCATTTCATTGTTTTGTGCATTTTAAAGGGAATTCCATTACCACATTTAGGAATTTCTGTTGGCTTATTTTGATGCAGCAAACAGACACATAAATAGTCTGTCCATTTCTGAAATAAAACTGAAGCCTGTAGTGATAACCACACTAAAAATAACAAAAAAAATAACAAATATACTACAAATACCATCATAATAAATAAATACCCAATAAATACCCCAAATAGCAAAAAAGGACCTTGGACTTAGTTTTTCAAAATAAGTTAACAAAATGTAAAACATGAACATGAACAGAAATTGACTTTTTCTTTTTGCCAATGTTATATAATACAAACACACTAATAAAATACACTACAAGAAGAAGAAAAGTGCTTGAGATCTATGAAATAATAATAAAATAGAAGTCACAGTGAGTTATGTTTGCAATGTAATAACAGATTATTCCTCCTTCCTGCTGTTTTTGTTGTTGTTAAGTAATCACATTACAGCTAAGTTATGTTTGGTATTGACACACTTTAAGCTTATGAAAAGAGATACAGAGATACATACTGTAAAAATAGGTACAAAAAAAAAATCTCTCAAATTTTAAGTTCAGCCACAAAAAGGTCTAGAACCTCCTTGGGTCTCCTCTGAGGTTATTAACTTATCCCTTTAATAACATTATTAACAGATAATCATACACCAACCTCCTCTAGTGCTTCTCCTGTCTGGTGGAGGTTCTGGAGTAAAGCAGCGGCCTACAGCCACGACCACAAATACCCAAAATAGCACAAATGGACCTTGGGCTTAGTTTGATTGGAAAATATTTTAACAAAATGTAAAAAAAAAAAACAAAAAAAAAACATGAACCGAAAGACTTTTTCAATGTTTTTTCCTCTGCCTTTTTTGTCTATGTTATGTAATACAAAATAAAAATAAATAAAAACACACTCTACAAAATAATACTTATTAACAACAATAAAATAGACGCAACAATGCTAGAGATAGCATTAAATGATGTTGCTAATTTTAGATTTTCTTTTAAATGTTTTGGGGGCTTTTGTGCCTAAATGTATAGGTGGTGAAATATCTAGAACATATATTGATATAAAGTATTTCTAGTGGATATCAATTATTATTTATTATTAAACAGAGTTATTTATCATTTATCTATTTTTTGATAAAGACCAGGAGAAAAAAGGCTGCATGTGACAACTTTATATTAAAATGAGTAAATGACTGGTGGATTAATCTATTATCAATAGAAATATGATGTTTATGAGCCAAGGAGGAGGCAGTATTGTTTTTGTTTTTTTACATTTCTTAGGTAAAACTGTCAATGTTATAGTTAACTATTTTATTAACAATGTGCATTATTATGATATATGTTAATACAGATCATTGCCCAGGCCTATGATACATATACACTATGACTTATAAGACAAATTGTAAGATATTAAATTACTTTTCATCTGTGCTGTGGTTTTAGTTGTATCATGTGTGAATACAAAATAATTATGCTGATTAAAGTTGCGACTAATAATTATTTTGACAGAAAATAATCAGATTTGAGAAGCTGGAACCAGAGAGTTTGGGCATTTTCTTCTTAAAAATGACTTAAATTGTTAAATTGATTATCAAAATAGTTGTTGATTAATATAATGTTTGGCAACTAATTGATTAATCAACTATTTTTTTCAGCTCTACTACATTATATTACACTGATAATACACAAAAAAAAGCAATGTTCTGAACATCTGGATTGCAGATGTTCATTATCATATCACATGTTGACCGATTGGTAGCCTAACTCATGATGCTTTGGAAAAAGTTATCTATAGTAATGTTTGGATTCTGACACTGATTCATTATTGTGGTTGCAGTAACCTCATTCCTCCAGATAATGTGGTCATTTTAAGATGTGAGCGAAACCACAGCACAAGAGGATTATCAGGCACAATTATAACCACAGTAGGAATGAGCAGGGTAATAGTAAGGGATGAAATGTTAGTAAAGCACCTTGTATTTGTATGAATGGGACTATATGCTACAGCAGCAAGAAGCTGAACCAACACCGCTAATGTTCTTCATTTAAAACAGGCAGTGATTTAAATAAGGACAGAATACCACTTAATAAGAATATTAATATACTATAATCTTATAAACACTTTTATATAAAAAAGAAGTAATAATAAAGTTGTCATATAAATGTAGTGGAGTAAAAATAGAATATTTAGCCCTAAAATATAGTAATGTGAAGTAAAATGTAGGCCTGGACTAATGCTAGTCCTAATGATTTACTGAAAGTTGTTTATATATTGATTATTCAGGCAATTAGTTTGGTTCATAAAATAGAGTAAAATTTTGATCACTGTTTCCAAAGCTGAAGGTTCAATCTAATTTTTTTTTTTGTCCAAAGATCATCAGTTTACTATTATAAAAGCCTAAAGAAACTGGAAAATAATCAGACTTAAGAACCGTGAAGCAGAGACTTTTGACATTATCAAAATGACTCAAATGAATGAATCAATTATTGAAATTGTTGGAGATTAATGTTTTAAATGGCAACTAATTGATTAATCATTGTAGTTCTAAAAAGTGTAAAAACCCTCTGAGAGGCTTTGGTGAACAGTTTTCTATGTTGTATTTGACAGAAACAGCCAGTCCCAACAGATCATCCAGCTCACACGTCTCCTTTGTGTCCTTCACTCGACACCCTGCCGATCTTTGACCCCTGGGCTCTGACCTGCTGCCAGCGGCGTCGCTCAGACACATCCCACTTCATCCACAGCGGATATGTCTGTCTTTATCATGGCTGTCACGGGGGCTCAGATCCCTGTCAGCGCGCAGACGTCTTTGGTTTCCCTTCAGTACAGGTGTGGTTTGGGGTCTGGGCCAGTGTGCCAGATCAGAGATGACATCAGCGGGCGAGCTCATGTCAACACAGGACGGAGCCGTAAATCTGCGTCTTTGGTGACGTCCTGCACAGGAAAAAAAAGCTGCGGTTTGTATTCTGAAATCACCCAGCTGGGATTTGTCTGAGCGACTGGATGCTTTGATCACTCTTTTCCTTTTTTATAAACCTGATCTTGAAACTTGATGCATGTGGTGGAGGTTGTAAACTCTCAATATCGAATGATCCACATGAAGTAATACAAATCTTAGGTATATCCTATATTGTTGTAATTATTCCTTTATTTAAAACAATATTAATAAAATAATTGCCAAGTACTATATGAAGCACCAGCTATTCTGACAATGGATTTGTGCCATTCTTAAGAAGAAAATGTCAAAATTCTCTGATTCCAGCTTCTTAGTCACCAACTATATCGATAAGTGATCAATCAATATGAGTCATTTTTTGAGTAGAAACTGTCTGATTGATGTTTAAATTCTTCAGCTTCTCAAATCTGAATATTTTCTGTTTTTTTTCTATAATAGTAAAGTGATGATCTTTGGGTTGTGGACTGTTAGTCTGGAAAAAAAGACATATTAGGTTGAATCTTCAGCTTTGGAAAACACAGATTTATAACTCATTGATTAATCATTTCAATAAATGAAGGGTCACAACAGAATACGGAGGGATATACACACATGGACAAAATTGTTGGTACCCCTCAGTTAAAGAAGGAAAAACCCACAATTCTCACTGAACTCACTTGAAACTTACAAAGGTAACAATAAATAAAAATGTATTGAAAATTAAATAATCAAAATCAGCCTTTACTTTTGAATTGTTGATTAACATAATTATTTCAAAAACAAACTAATGAAATAGGCTGGACAAAAATGATGGTACCCATAACTTTTGTTGCACAACCTTTTGAGGCAATCACTGCAATTAAATGATTTCTATTTTTGTCAATGAGCGTTCTGCAGCTGTCAACAGGTATTTTGGCACACTCCTCATGAGCAAACTGCTCCGGTTGTCTCAGGTTTGATGGGTGTCTTCTCCAAATGGCATGTTTCAGCTCCTTCCACAGATGTTCAATGGGATTCAGATCTGGGCTCATGGAAGGCCACTTTAGAACAGTCCAACGCTTTTCTCTCAGCCATTCTTGGGTGTTTTTGGCTGTGTGTTTTGGATCGTTGTCCTGTTGGAAGACCCATGACTTGCGACTGAGACCAAGCTTTCTGACACTAGGCAGCACATTTCTCTCCAGAATGGTCTTCAGATAGTCTTCAGATTTCATTTTACCTTGCACACATTCAAGACACCCTGTGCCAGATGCAGCAAAGCAGCCCCAAAACATTACTGAGCCTCCTCCATGTTTCACCGTAGGGACAGTGTTCTTTTCTTCGTATGCTTGGTTTTCGAGTCTATGAACATAGTTGATGTGCCTTACCAAAAAGATACAGTTTGGTCTCATCTGTCCAAAGGACATTCTCCAACAAGTTGACAAGCGACAAAGCTTCTGGGTGATGACAGATGAGACCAAACTGGAGCTTTTTGGACTCAAAATAGACTCAAAAACCAAGCATACGAAGAAAAGAACACTGTCCCTACGGTGAAACATGGAGGATGCTCAGCATACGAAGAAAAGAACACTGTTCCGTAGGGAACGCTGTCCCTACGGAAAAGAACACTGTCCCTACGGTGAAACATGGAGGAGGCTCAGTAATGTTTTGGGGCTGCTTTGCTGCATCTGGCACAGGGTGTCTTGAAGTGTGCAAGGTAAAATGAAATCTGAAGACTATCTGAAGACCATTCTGGAGAGAAATGTGCTGCCTAGTGTCAGAAAGCTTGGTCTCAGTCGCAAGTCATGGGTCTTCCAACAGGACAACGATCCAAAACACACAGCCAAAAACACCCAAGAATGGCTGAGAGAAAAGCGTTGGACCGTTCTAAAGTGGCCTTCCATGAGCCCAGATCTGAATCCCATTGAACATCTGTGGAAACATGCCATTTGGAGAAGACACCCATCAAACCTGAGACAACCGGAGCAGTTTGCTCATGAGGAGTGTGCCAAAATACCTGTTGACAGCTGCAGAACGCTCATTGACAAATACATAAATCGTTTAATTGCAGTGATTGCCTCAAAGGGTTGTGCAACAAAAGTTATGGGTACCATCATTTTTGTCCAGCCTATTTCATTAGTTTGTTTTTTGATTATTTTTGATTATTTTGATTATTTTATTTAGTTGATTATTTAATTTTCAATACATTTTTATTTATTGTTACCTTTGTAAGTTTCAAGTGAGTTCAGTGAGAATTGTGGGTTTTTCCTTCTTTAACTGAGGGGTACCAAAAATTTTGTCCACGTGTGTAATAGACAAAAAAGGCTGAATTTAAAGTAACAACACATCAATTTTTTTTTTTTAATTGAACTATACATTAACTGAAATAATATTATATTCCATATCTATCAAGTTACTTCTATAGGCTGCTAAAATATCAAAACACATCTTATAAAAACCATCACACTCAAAGTTTACATGACACATACATATTTACAATAAATAAGACATTAAAAACACCCCTGTGTAATGTGAAGTGCACCCCCTAGCGCCACTCACCTAGGGGTGAGTACAGGTGAGTGAGAATGAATGGAGGCAGATGTGTGTGTGTGTGATTGTATGTGAATGTATGACAAACTAGAGGCTTAAACAGTAAACAGAGGAAAAACAGCACCTTCTCACAACCATACATCATCATCATCTTCAGTAATAGTCCCATTAAGTTCCCTCAAACCAATAACATGTATATGATTTTTATCATTAACGCACTGGGATCTTTTAAACTAACAGGTTAAAATCATCACATTATGTTGGAAGTTTTTTGATAAAGACATTTACATTATTTCTTTTCCTTTGGTTGTGAATATGTAAAAATATATTCATGAGGTATTACTATTGAATATATGAAAATGACAAGATATAAATAAGTGATTATTGCTAAAAAAAAAATTGAATATGTTTCTTCCAACTCCCTTTTAGACATTTTAGTTTTTTTTTAAATATTTTTTTTCAATTTTGTTGTTTTCTTTTTGTATTTTCGTATGATTACCTTAAGTGTGCATTAGCTATGCATGTGTACATGTGGGTATGTGCGTGGATATGTATGTCCATATATATATATGCAAATATGTGTGTATGTGTATGTATGTAGGTATGTACGTCCATGTATGTATGTATATATGCTTTGCTTATGCATCCTTTTTTTCCTTACTATTTATTAGCATTTTCTCTCCATTCTGTCGATAATGCATACTGTGTATGCGGATCAACAAATTCTGTGAATTTGTACATTGTGTTGTGTGTTTTTTTTATTTTTATTTTTTTATAGTTTTTTTTATCTTCTTCAACTTTATTTTTCTATTTCTTTATCTGTAACGCTGCAGTAACCCACAAATTTCCCCGTTGTGGGATCAATAAAGTTTTTATCTATCTTATCTTATCTTATCTTATCTTATCTAAATAAGACCTTCATTTGTACATTCATTCATTCATTCATTCACGTTTATTTAGATTAGCTTTCTCTTTACATTGCACAAAAACTAATTATTTTAAAAGGAGATTAAAATATTGGGTCAACACAAAAAGCAGGTAAACCTGAACAGGATTTTGGCTGGAGGCAGATTTCTAAAACCAGGCAGTAATAGTAGCAGAAGGCCCCACTTTTCCCTCTTTAGGAAATTTAAAGACATTTAAGGTAGTGAGCCGTCGTCATTGTGGAGACGTCAACCAGGCATTTTGCGCTTTAAACGCCAGTTAAAGGAAAAAAGGTTGAAGTTACAGCAACTGGCAGCAGAGCAGCGGTGGAATCTGAAGGCGGCGGTGGGACGGGGATTAGGATGTCATCAGGCTTCCTCTCACAAATGACAGGAGGATTTGGGCAGAAGGAGAACGCACAGTAAAGTGGTCGAAAGGGTAAAAAATAATTTCTTGCGGTTAAAAACAAACTGTTCCTGGTTATTTTACAAAGTTCCTTACCACACACTAAAAGAAGTGGGTCATTTGAGAAGTGACTCATTGACTGTGTTTGCAGTGAGTCTTCAAAATGAATTATCCATTCAAATCCCTAATAGCACGAAAACTGCTTTTCCTTCATGCTGCTCTGTGTTGGCAGTTGTATCCACATAATTATCCTGAAGGACCTCTTTTTTAAGTTTTTTTTCTCAGTCGCTGACAGATTGAAAAGTTGTAGAGATAAATGCATAAACATCATTCTGCCACCAGTGATTAATGAATGAAATTGTCTGAATTAACTCAGTGGTTCGCTTTTCACTAGAGCTGCAACTATTAATCGATAATTGATAAGTTGCATCATATTCATCATCTATTTTTATGATTGATTCAAACCTTTTTTAAAAACAAAATGTCCATATTCTCTGGTTCCAACTTCTCAAATCTGATTATTTTCTGTATTCTTTAGACTTATTGGTATTAAAGTTTTACACCATTTTATGGACCAAACAACCAATTGGTTAATCATTTCAATGATCTATGGATCAAATAAATGATCAAAAGTAGAGTACAAGTATGCTGTAAGGCTACAAATAACAACCATTTTAATTGGTGATTATTTAGTAATTAAAGTTATAAATCAATAATTGACAACTAATCAATTATATTTTAGGGCTTTAACTAATAATCGTTTTGATAGTGAATTCATCTATAGATCATTAAAATGATTAATCAATTAGTTTGGTTCATAAAAAGGTGTAAAATGTTTATCAGTGTTTCCAAAAGCTGAAGATTCAAGCTAAAATGATCTTCTTTGTCCAGACCAAAAGTCATTCTATCCATCCATCCATTTTCTATCCCGCTTATTCCCTTTCGGGGTCGCAGGGGTCTGCTGGAGCCTATCCCAGCGCATTTATGGCGAGAGGCAGGGGGATACACCCCAGATGGTCGCCAGCCAATCGTGGGGCAAAAGTCATTCTATACCAGCCTATTCCTAATTAGGGTCACATGGTCAGCTGGAGCCAATCCCAGCACATTACAGGTAAGAGGCAGATACAGGTAGCAGCCTATCATGGAGCACACACACCATTCACTCACACATGCACCTACAGGTAATTTAGAGTCTCCAATCAACCTCAGCATGTTTTTGTACTGTGGAGGAAGCTGGAGAACCTGGACAGAACCCACACAGACACAGAGAGAACATGAAACTCCACACAGAAAGATCCCAGAGCAAGGACTTGTTCTGTGACCTTGTTGCTGTGAAAGAGAAGTGCTACACACTGCTGCACCATGTCACCCCAGACCAGTCCACAACCCAAAGATCACCAGTTTACTATCATAGAGTACTAAAGAAACCAGAAAATAATCAGATTTCAGAAGCTGAAAACAGGGAATTAGGACATTTCTTGTCAAAAAGGACCCAAACTGATAAATAGATCATCAAAATAGTTGGTGACTAATTTATAACTCGACTGATCATTGCAGCTCTGCTGCTGCAGTGACATCACAATCACAAATGATCATGATTCTTTTTAACGTCTCTGGTATGAACGAAGAAAAGCTAATTGCTGTGGATGAATCTCTGAATCCCGTTCCCTTCATGTTTAGCATTGGGAACTATTCACAAGATGTTGACCTGTTTGGAAACATAATAAAAGAGCCAAACGCGAAAACCCAGCAGCATTTGGATGCACTTCAGCAGATCATTGACATTAGGTCTGGCAATACTAGTAATTTACTTCTTCTAACCCTAGTCCACACGTGCAAACTTAAATTATATTGGTGGGATGTCGAAGTTTGAATCTGATCCAACTCTTAGCCTGTTATTATCTTAGTGATTATTTTGCAGATAAACCTAGTAACCCCCTTAAAAAGAGAAAAAAAAAGAAAGAAAAAGAAAAAAGGACAATGAGGCTGTCGGAAAGAAACAGAGCCATAATTCCCTGATGTTTAATCAAGAACAGGACGTTTTTGTTTAAATGCAAAATGTTAAAATAGAAAAAGATTTAACAGATTTTTTCCTCTTCAGGCTCTTTCTCTCCCTCACACACACACACACACACACACACACACCTCAGACTTCGTCCATAGAGATTAATGGAGGTCCCGCGTCCTTGCCAGGTGGTTATGATTATGTTGTTTTTGAGCACTTTAGCTCTTCCTCCGCTTGACTCGTCGCCGTCTATCTGTCTAATGTGACATCAGGCCTGCAGGCCGTCCCCCACACCTCCAGGCTACTCCACTTTTTCCTTTTAAAGACAATATTTCATTGAATTTTCAAGAAGAATTCTCTTTTCTAAATAGGAAACATGACCGACGGCAGAGAACGAGTCTAACAGGTCACCAAACCTTAAGGGATGAAAGGCAGAAAAAAAAACATCAGGGCACGTATGAGATGATGTTACACAGAGATCTCAAAGCTTGGATGCGTTACATAGATCAGAGAATATACAATAATGCAAAGGACCAGGATAAGGAGAGAACTAAAAAGGGATTCCAGACCCTGATGTTCTAAATCTGTGCTTCAGAAGAGACGCCCACAGATTATAAAAAATCCATTGGCAAAGGTTTAAAGATTTCTCCATAACTTCACTTGTTAACAGTAGGCGGTCTGAGTCCAGCTTTAGTCCATTCAAAAAAAAAAAACATCTTCTTGCTAATAGCAGAAGCTTATTCAAAAGGATTTTTTAAGCATTCTTAACCTGAATATTTCAGCAGAAACAAACAAGGATTCAGTTATGTTCCTATAGTTTGACAATCACTCAATGTACCTAATCAGTGAATTAATTAGTTTGTTGCTTCAGTCAGATATTAATGTAATAGTTGGAAACTAAGCAACCAATCAATTAATAGACCGATATACATATTTAATTAAGTTATACTAAAACAAATGTAACTATCTAGCAACTAGCATGATTATTATGAAGGAAACATGCATTGGCTCATACGTCAGATGTTAGCTGAGAACGACCTCGGACTGAGGACAACAGAAGATTTTCACTGAGAAGGTGAAACTTCAGAGGACACACACACACACACACACACACACACACACACACACAAAGATTAAGATTGATTTTATTGAGCATGAGTGAGATTATCGCGTGTGGGTCTGTGCTCGGAAACAACAGCTTGGGTCCAGAAGGCCCCAGTGATCCTCACGGTGCCCCCCCCCCCCTCCCCCACCCCCACCCCCAACAAACACACCCTCCCTCCCTCAGCTGTGAGGCCGACATCACTCCGCCCTTCACCCTGTGACTCACTCACAGAATATTCTATTTTCCCCTTCTCGCTTCTCTCTTCCCTCCAACAGCTGTGGTGTAACACACACACACAGCAGAGAACCAGCAGCATCAGTTTAATGCTCACACGTGTGAAACGCTGCTCGTGCATTAACGTTCCTCCCGTTTCCAGCTTCTCTAACGACGGTGGCAGCTTTTTTCTTAACTAGGCCCAGAATCCTTGTTGGATAAAAAAATCTGTACAAAAAAAGACTTATTTCGGACTTGGCTGGAAACACACATGGTATTTTTACTCCTTTTTAGATCTAAACATAGAAACCAACACGTCTGTGACCACAGTGACGGTTTCTGCTCTGTTCTCCACCACGAAACAAAGTCCAGCCACCTGCGAAACTCATTAGCTCATAGCAAATTGGTTCCACATGTAGAGATTCACTCCCACAAATGGTGTGTCACATAAAGTGAAAATCCTGGCATCAAATCGTGTGACTCTAAACAGTGAAACTGTGTGAGGAACAGTTTTGGACAGAGTTTTTTTTTTTTGTAGATTCTTAATGATCCTAAATGGAATCAGTGTATCAGTGGTTCTCAAAGTGGGGTCCTTGAAGGCATGTCAGGGGGCATCCAGAAAAAAGAGGAATCATGTATTTTAAATACACACACACACACACACACACACACACATACACACACACACACACGCGCACACTCACACACACACACACACATATATATATATATATATATATATATATATATATATATATATATATATATATATATATATATATATATATATATATATATATATATTTATGAGGATGAGGAGAACTGCCTAATATTATCAATATTTCCATATTGATATATTGATTATATTCCATATTGAGGTCAAAGAAAATGGACAAACTAAATAAATAAATAAATTAATTAATAATATGCAAATACATTTATTATATGAATTAAACATTAGGAAATTATACAAATACAGACAATTGTTATTATATTTGGCCATGGGTTTCATACATGACTTCTTAAAGCACAAAACCTGCTTTTTATATTGTCATTTTTTTTTTATTTAAGAAAGACAGTACAGTACAAGAAGCTTTTTTTTTTGGTTAAGTTAAACAATTCCCACCCACCCTTAACACCTTCATGTGTGTTACTGCCGTGTAATTGTGTTACTGTTATTAAACTAATTAAATAATTACAAAATAATTAAAATAAATAGATCAAAATATTCATATTAGACAAATCAAACAAAACAGAAAACTATTGAGCTGGGGTCTATGGTCTAGCTTTTGTGACTGTAAGGGTTCTTATAATACCAAAAGTTGCCAGAATACTAGCGATGGAAATAACCATGAGCACGTCATTGAAAGCATGGCACAGGTAGCTGCTGTACTGTGTAATACTGATATACTGCTTGTCCTCTAATTTGTCCTCTCTCCACGGACATTCAATTACCTCGATAAAGATATACACCTTCCCTGAACCTTTAATCTGCTCTCTGCATGGGAGGTTTGCTTTATTCTACACAACGGCCTCAATTACAGTTTCAGGCTGCTCGCTGACTTCAGGCCTGATGGGAAGTTTCAGCTCTGTCATTTAGTTCCCTCCAGCTGTAAATGTGCAGAAAAAGGCCACACAGGAATAATTTACTGTGTGTTCTGCCTGTGATCAAGGCATGAATTGAACGAGAGCTGCTAAGATCGATGAATCAATCAGTCAACTACTACATTACACAACTATTTTGATAATTGATTATTCAATTTGAGGCAAGTGTTTCCTTTTCAATGATCATGCGAGATATCTTTATTTTAATAGAATGTAATTAAATATATAAAGAGAGCTGAAATGATTAGTCAATTAATCGATTAGTTGGCAAATATTACAATAATGCATTAATACACTAATGAAATGCAGCTTAAATTCAGACATGAAAAAAAACATTAACACATTAGACAATTAAGACCAGGTTTTTAGGTTGAATCTTTGGCTTTGGGAAACAGTGATGGACTTTTTACACCATTTTATGAGTCAAACAACTAATTGATTAATCATTACAATAATCAATAGATGAATTGACTATCAGAAAAGTCGTTAGTGGCCTTCAGCTCTGGATCCTGATTATTCCATGCTGTACAAAGTGGTTCTCGAAGTGGGATCCGGGGGTCCTTAATAGGGGTCCCAGGAACAAAGGGAACAATCTACTTTCACTATAATTCCATCCATACCAAAATGAGCATGTATGACTTTGTTTTAATTATGGGTTTCATACATTTTCTGTAATATCTAAAAGAAAAAAAATCTTATCACATCAGGGGATAGGGACACAATCATATCAAATAGTATTTATAATGACATTGAAAGATTTTTTATTAGCCTCTTTAGGTCTGTATCCTGCTGTAGTGTGTTATTTTCCACCTTCTAACACCTTCACAACCCACAGAGGCTGTTGACACAGCAATATTACTCCCCGGCTAATGAACATTTGGCAGAGGAAGCAGCTCAGCAGATGATGGACAGTGTCGACAGCAACTTTGCTAAATGTGACACATCAGTACAGATAAATAACGACGTTCCTGCGGCTGGAAAGAAAATTATATTCCAACAGCTGCAATAAGTTGTTTCTTTTACACAAGCTTGAAGTCTTGCAGTCAAACAGACTGTATCCACAAAGAATTTCATGAATAATATGAGGGGAAATTCCACTAATGTTTGCTTGTATTGAATGCACTTGATGTTTATTTCATGTTTTACTTGTTTATAGACTCAAGATCCTTTTTTCAATCCTTTTTGAACATTCTCATGACTTTTAAATGGGATGATATTAATGCATGTGTTAAATTGTATCATACAGTGAGTGTGAGGGCGGTAATTTCACACCATATGGAAACGAATGTTAACAGTGTTTTTTTTCTCCTTTTTACTAAATATCGCCCAGCGGGGCTTAAAAAATGTAAATTACCATGAGTTCATTTCGGTGAGTAAACTCCTCACAGGGGAATCTATAAATGTTGTGGGTTGTGTTTAAGTTCTTTGCCTCCCTCTTACAGCCTGAGGCCTACGATGCCATGCTCCGCTTCCTGCCTGCAAATCATTAACTGAAAGTTCAAACAGTCTGTAAAAAACTAACCAAACTACCAACACTAACTACTCCCATCTACCTATATACATTTAGCAGTTCCTGATTGACTTTTAGCTTCAATCTAACCAATCAATCTTTATTTATAAAGACCTTTTCATTAACAGAAAGAGCTAGCACAAAGTGTGTATAAAAGACACAAAGCAAGAATTACAGTCTAATAAGTATCAAATTGAGTGAGAAGATCCCAGCCTTCAAGGAGACGTCTAAATTATATTCCAGTGGTGTGCAGTTTTCCACAGGCTCTGTGGCCACATTGTGAGCAGAGCCCCGACGGCACTGCACTCTTTCCCGTTCATTTCATCGCCCACATCTGAATAGGTCTCTGGGTGGTGGCGACGTCCACCGCAGCCGTAGTGGGAACAGCTGCGTCGAACATGAGCGATGGATTCCTCCCCTGAGGATAAAACCACATCTAGAGACGATCTGGATACGCCAGAGAAAAAGACAAAACAGAAAACAAAGACGCAAAAGGAAGCCTGGAATCATCGGCGTCATCGGTGATTGGTCAACGTGATGCTTCCTTACAGGATGGACCGTATGGATTCATCCCGACTTTACATCTGTTCAACTGCGTGTGTGTTTGTCTTTAAGAAAGTTTTCTGCTTTTTTCATCACCATGTAAAAAAAACATGCAATAGTGAGAAGATGAACAACTGTAGACAAATCATTTACATAGAAATGAATCTTTAACTTGCATGTTCCAGATTGAAGCATCTTTATCCATAAAGTGTGGATAAGCATGGAATCTTTTATAAGGTAAGGATATGAACTACTGAATGAGTGCAGCAGAAGACTAAGATTTCTTTTGATTTGATTTGATTTACTTTCAAACCTTTATTGTCATTTTGAAAAGACACTAATGTTTCCCCTCATTACACTGAAATAAACTGACGTTTTTATTACTAATAGCTATATATTAGAGCTGCAACTACTGATATTTTTCATAGTCCAATAATCCATTGATTACTGAAGGCAAGATTCAACCTAAATGCCTTTTTTTGTATAATAACCATCAGTTTACTGATCAAATTTGAGAAGCTGGAACCAAATAATTTGGCCCTTTTCTTCTTAAAATGACTCAAATTGTTTCATTGATTAGTTGTTAGGTTTATAAAATGCTATACAATGTTCAACAAACAATTCACTGTTTCCCAAAGACCTAAAATGTCCAAACCGACAGTCCACGAGCCAAAGATCATCAATTTATTATTATAGAAGACAAAAAAAAATCAAATTTGAGAAGCTGGAACCAGAGAATTTGGACATTTTCTTCTTAGGAATGACTCAAATCAATTAGAGGATTATCAAAATAGTTAGCGATTAACATGAACAAAAAAAAATGTTTTTAAGGAAGAAACTGGCTAAATCCTGTTTTTAACCTTATCGATTCTCTTAATCATTTAACAGTGCAACATAATATCACTGCAGAACCCCTGAAATCAGGACAAACCACTGATGTGCACATGGAGCTCACTCAACAGTTTCAGCTTTGACAAATCACAGAGTTTTGGTCGAGTTTGTATGATAGGAAGGAAACCTGATGAAGAACAGGGACAAATTTGTCAGATAGAGGTCATGACGCATCATGTTTTATTCTGAAGGGACAAACATGTCTCTTAGTTTATTTGTGTTTTTTGCACTAACTTAGTGTAAATACTCCAAACTACTCAGGTTTATAGTAATAGAATTACTTCCATGATTGGATTTGCCTGTGATTTTAATGGTGCAAAATTGCATATTTAGGAAATGTCAGAAACTGCAATAATACTTCCACCCCATAGGAGTCTATTATGGCAAAAAAAAAAAAAAAAAAAAAAAAAGATTCTGCAACTCCCTCTTTAAGTTATGTGGTTAAAGATTTTATTTGTTCTCTCTGGGTTTACAACACTTCATCATTTTGGGTGGTTTTATGGTGAAGTTTATAGAAAAAAAATGGATTTGCAATTAAAATGATTTCATGGTCATTGTTATATATTTCCTCCTTGATGTGGTCACGTCATTTTGTTCCTGTTGTTGAAAGAAGTGGGATGCTTTTGCTTTGTTAAAACCTTTGTTTAAAAAAAAAGAAAAAAAAAAGAGAAAGAAAACAATGACAAGCAAGCAACAAACGCGTTGAACTTTTTTTTTAATGTCAACGGCTCCGCGTTGAACAGCGAGGGAGAAGTTACAGATAAGGAAGCCGGGAGAGATTTAGAGGCACATAAACAAAGCTCGCAGCTGACGTCGGTGAGTATTATTCGAGCCAATCACAGAAGCCGGCAGGAATAAACAGCAGCAATTACAGTGCAGATTTACAGGAGTGACGCTTGAATTTACCACGTTTTCAAGGCTATGGATGGAGTTACTTCCACCACAGTGATTAGAGGGAAACACGAAGACCGGCAGTCGACTGGCTGACCTCAGACATTGTTTTAGCTTCACATATAATTAGATAGACAGATATTCAGCTCCTGCATAATCTAACGACATTATGTTAAACGTCCTGAGCCAACAGAGCAAACTAAAACAGGAAACATCTGCCGTTAAACAGTATAGAAATGGCAGAACATCACACAAAGTAATAATATGTTTGCTATAATAGAAACATGAGCAGCTGTTATTGTTATTGTAGATGTTTGCTATTTGACTATTCTGGTGGTTGGTTAATCTATCAACTATTCTAATAATAAATTAGTAGATGAATCTATCAACTATTAAGATTATAAATTGATTAGTTGTTTAGTTCATAAAACCAAAAAACAGAAAATGTTCAGATTTGAGAAGCTGAAACTAGGAATTTGGATATTTTCTTCTTTAAAATGACTAAAATCGATTAGATGTTTGTTTCATAAAATGGTGTAAAACCAGAAAATAATCAGAACAGAAGCTCGAACCACACAATTTGGACATTTTCTACCTTAAACATTTTTCAAATCAATGAATTGATTATCAAAATAGCTGGAAATTATTGTGGTAGTTGGCAACTTAATCGATTCATTGTTGTAGCTCTAATCAGAATATTGCTGGAGTCAAAGTGTCAAAGTATTAAAACTACTAACTGTGATTAACGATAGGGCTGTGACTAAGAATTTTATTGTTGATTCATCTGTCAACTATAGAAATGATTGATTAGTTGTTTTTTTTCATAAAATTGTCTAAAATGTCAATCATTGTTTCCCAAAGCTGAAAACTCAACCTAAAATATAGTTTTTTGTCCAGAGGTCACCGGTTTGCTATAATAAAAGCCTAAAAAAACAGAAACGATCAGATTTTAGAATCTGGAAACAGCAAATTTAGATATTTTCTTCTTTAAAATGATTCAAATCGATTATTTGTTTTTAAAAAAATAGTGTAAAAAAAGTCCACAACCCAAAGATCATCAGTTTACTGTTGTATAAGACTAAATAAACCAGAAAATACTCAGATTTAAGAATCAGGAACCAAAGAACCAGTTTGTGAGTTATTATTTGACCCAGTCACAGACGCAGATTTTCATGAGCAACGTTTAAGTTTACGTTGTCAAGGCTGTGGATGAAGTTACTTTCACCACAGTCCAGCGGTGAACTCGTTGACCTCAGACAAAATGTTTTAGCTCCACATATAATTAAGCAGACAGATATTGGGCTTCTGTGTAATCTAACAACATGATGTGGACGTCCCGAGCCAACGGAGCGGCAGCAGCTGCGATCGGTGAGGTTAAAACACTGTGTTTTACGACGGAGCGGGAGTAAATCTCAGTCGGAGGATGCAGAATGTTCACACGATCCAAATGGGAAAGAGTTTCCCCGTGCGGAACCCTGCCAGCGAGGAGCCTGATTGGACGGATCGTGCGCGAGCATCATGGAAAACGCAGGCAAGCCAGCGGGGCTGCTGCTGCCCTCGAGCTCTGGAACAAAAATGTGTCCTTAAAGCTTTGGAATAATAATAACGCTGCTTGGACTCAAGATACTGAAATATCTGGAGTTTTTTTTTTTCTGATTCAGTGTGGAGTTAAATCAGATAAAATGAGGGATTGTCTGCCAAACCCTCCTAACGACTCCCTGGACAGATTTGTCACTTTTGACAGGCTCATCTTAGCTGTTTTTCTTTTGTTTTCATTCATTAGACCACAAAGCCATGTTGTTTGCATTAATTCTATAATGAATGACAGTTATTTGACAGACGAATACAATAATGAAACTGTCTGTGACCTCTCAGACGAACGGTGAACTAACTATTGATAACAAGACTGTTTTTTTTCTGAGATTCTTTGGCTCCTGTCCTCGCTGTGCTGAGTCGTAAACTGCTCAGATTTAAGGAGCATTACATTTGGCAGCAGCAGCAGCACAGAGATGACCATGAATCTTTTCTCTCCCCTGCATACCTGTGACATGAGGGTTTGTGAATGATGATCAACAGTACAAAGACAGAAAAAAAGTCATATTATGGCCACAAATAATGTGGATTATAAGCGGCGGACAGTGATGATGTGTCCTCCGCGCTGCGACAGACCCGCTCGCGCTGTGGATTTGTTCAATTTTGACATTTTGTGAAAACATCAATTATGTCTTCAACATTAGGGAGACATTTCATGCACATTTCCAGGTCTATGTTTTGATTCTGGGACTTTACTGGAATATCTTTGTATGATTTACAGTAAAAAAAAAAAAAAAAGAAGAAAAAAGCTACGTGTCGGCGCCGGAGGCCACGTAAACAAACCATAGTAGTCAGATTTAACTCGTGTTTTTTTGTTCTCTGGTCAAAACACAAACTTCTCGAATACTTCTGGAAATGTTCGAGCCCGAATTGGAGCCAATATATATACAAGCTTTTAGACTTGGACCATGTCTAAAGATGCAATGTGTAAGAATCTAAACGAAAGACTCAAAATAGTTCGACTCAAAATAGTTGGAGAATAATGTAATCGTCGGCATTTAATTCATTATTCAATTGATTGCAGTTGTATTTAGAAAATTACTGCAATCAAAGTGTTAAAATATCTGGTATTTATTGTACGTTAAGGCTAAAACTAGCTGCTATTATGAAATGATTAATTGATTAGTTGTTTAGTTCATGAAATGGTGTAAAATGACATTTACTGTTTCATAAAGCTAAAGTTTCAGATATTTTCTTCTTTGTAATGACTTAAATCGATTAATCGATTATCAAAACAGTTGACAACTAATGTAATAATTGGAAACTCTTTGACTAACTGATCTGCTACAGGGTCACATAGCTGGATTATTGGATATTCCCTCAGACCTCAGTAGGCTAAACAGGAATACAATTGGACTGAAATTATTTGATAAGTTGTTTAGTTATTCAAATGGTGAAAAATATTGATCACTGTTGCTGCTAACCCTAACCCTAACCCTAACCCTAACCCTAACCTTCAACCTAAAATATATATATTTTTTGTCCAGACTAACAGCCCACAACCCAAAGATCGTCAGTTTACTATTATAGAAGAATAAATAAAGAAACCAGTAAACAATCAGATTTGAGAAGCTGGAACCAGATAATTTGGATATTTTCTTCTTAAAATTGACTCAAATTGATTAATGAATCATCAAGTTGGTAAATACTCAATGAATTGACCAATGGTTGCAGCTCTGTTGTGCACCATCCAGCACCTTCATTTTTATCCCTGTTGTGTAACTTGCATCAAGGACATTTGTAAGCACGTTTTTTTTTTATATGAGATTGAGTCATGAGTTGTTTTCAGGTTCTAAGAAATAAAGTCTGTTGATGTTAAATAACCTGGAAAAGTTTCATAAAACACAGCATTTTGTTATACTGAGGACCAAAGACTAGATGACGTAGATCCATGATTTAATGGTCTCACTCGATTCATGTTGAGACAACGTGTTTGAAGAAGATAAATTCCTCATTTGTCATTTCTTTCAACACTGTCTGTGACTGCAGAGAAAAAATATTCAGCAAGCAGGAAAACATTGATTCAAGACGAATGTTGTTCACTTCTGAGGCGAATTGTGTAACGGGACCAGGACCGAAACATATGTGAAGCTTTAAGCACAAACACCTGATGTTGGACACTCAGATAGAAAACAAGTCGCTGTTTAAATCTTAACAGGCGCAGCGATACTGCAACAGGAGACGTGTAAACAGAGGAAAAGACAGAGCTGGAAACAAATAAACACGCAAAACGCCTCCGGTCAACACATGTTGTCCAGGGACCAAGCGATGAAATGTGGCAACACTTATTCATGCATGTACATTCAAACTTTATTGATTTGTTTTCCTGTTATTTCATCTACGTATAATGGAGATAAGAGAGATTTGACAGCAAGGTTTATATAATAGGAATTGAAATTCTGATATTATCGGTATTCTAAAACGATTACAATGTGTAATCAACATTTACATCATAACCAGATCAATAAAACTCAAAACCTGTTTAATTCCATTCAAAAACCATTTCAATCTTTCTCTTGTTCCAGTGTATTTGCTAAGGACCAAGATATACACAAGCTTTCGGGACCACCAACAAGTGGCGTAATCACAACCACTGCTGCACAGTTCCTGCTTCCACGCCACACAGGTCCCCATACCACGCCGCGCCCCACATGAGCCATTACCACCCCTCGCTGAACAAGACATTTTGTCAGGAACAAATTCTATTCATTATTATTAATCGTCTGTCCCAAACTGCCCCCTGGTCTCAAATAAATGCCTGGTTTGTTAAGTGATTGGAGCAAATAATAATTGGTTTGATGGACAGCAGTGCGGTGCAATGGAAATTTACCATGATGAGACCCTTTAAATCTGATACCAATAGCCAAGCCTTTAGAATTACATGTGACATGTAGGAACTGTGCTACATGCATACTATATTACTACCCTTAAGAGGTTAAGATTTGAGACAGTTGAGATAAGTATCACAAACAAACAAAAAAATAGTGCTATAATATTTTGGAGATTAGTTTATCGTTACACCCTAATTCATATCACTGATATACCAGTGATTACCAGATATGAAGATATTAAGGGTTGGGTGATTGATTACCTCCATAGGGGCTCTAACACAGAGTGATGTGGCTTTAATTAGAACCTGAAAGAGCTTGAAAGCTCTAGTGAAGCTCCACTCGGCACCTGGAAGCTCAGCACAACCTGCAATTTGTGTTTCATCTGCAAAATGAGGAACATGGGTCCAGGCATGAATAAAATATCAAAAAAACATCCTTAATTTGGGGTGATGATTTATCAAAGTCACGCAGCAGATAAAACAGATATAGATCATCCTCCCAGATGAGATATTATCCAAAACCTGATTACATGTGTGACTTTTAATGATCATTCATGGGTGGTGTTCAACATATGGCTTCTGCTAAAACAGGTGGGGGGTCCAGTTTTTTTTTTTTTTTTTTTTTTTTCTACGCAGGTGCAAGTGTGGAACTTTCCTCCCACATATGACCTGTTCTTTATAGCTCGTTATCCGAAGATGATGCTGTGTTATATCCATCTGTTCTACATTACACGCATTTATCTTTTATACACCAAAAGTGCATCCTAGATTCAAACTATTCAAACTATTACCGTATATATCATTTAAATAAAGATACAAACATCAGAAAAAGAACACGCTGGGTTGCTGAGTCTCTATAGCTCTTGTACTATCTCTAAAACACTTTCTCCCGTTTTTCTCAACACTGTCTCTCTTGACTCTTTATCCTACTAGTCAGTTGTTCCATAAATATATCTTACTCACAGTTTTCAGGCAGTCTTTCTTTGGTAGATCAGGCTCATACAGCTTCCTTCTGTTTGCTTTCTTACAAGCTGCCAACACATTTTTCAGTAGAAATTCATCCTCTTTTAACATTTCCCATATTGCCAAAATACAGTAGACCAATGACCTAGACATATTGTAACCATCTACCAATCAGGTGGAAATCTTTCCCAAAAATGTATGATTTTAAGACAGAGCCGAGAAGCATGGGAATGACCTACATGGACCACCTGAGCTTGGATGTGTTTAAGAACCGAATTAAGTTCTTCCACTGACATAGTCTCCAAGTTCCTAAAAAGACATATTTATCTAAAAATTCACAGGTATATACACATGAATATATGAAGATGAACTTCATAAAATGACACTGTAACACAGAAAGATTTTGAAAAGAAACTGAGCTTTTATGCTGTGTCCTTAACCATTTCTCCAATTTTTTCTCATCTCTTGGGTCTTTATCGTATGAGTCAGTTGTTCCATGATTGCTTTATTACAAGCAGCCAACACAATTCTCAGTGAATATCTGCCCTACATTTCCTATTTCCTGTCATTCTGCCAAAATACAGTAGCATAGATCAGTGGTTCTCAAACTTTTTCATGTCAAGGACCCATAAACAAACAAAAACTAGACCACAGTCCCAATCGAATATGATTTTTTGCTTTAGATGTTTTATGACAGAAAGTGCAGGAAACACATGGAAAAAATTACGGAGGAATGACACTGCCTGAACTAAAATAAATAAATGAATGACTCCCCATAAATTAATATGTAATTGCACATATTTACTTTTTGTTTGTCGTATTAATGTGTGCATATTTTTTGCACAAATTCTGCATTTATTTACCTTTCTATTTTATTTGTTATTTATTAAATATATTCATGTATTTATTGTAGTCTCCAAGTGCTTAACAGCACAGTAATAAAAAAAAAGAAAACAGAAAGTGAACAGGCATCAACATGTCTGTCTGTGCTTGAGAGAATGTTTTCATCAAAGTTTTTTTTTTTTTGTTGACCCTACACTGAAATCGAATTTGTTGTTTTTAACCACACAAGAGGCCGCAGATGTTTTTATTGAAAGCAACACAACGTAATTTCAATGTCATCAATCACTTCATCAGTCAGTCGCTGATATAATTTCTCCTTGAGTGGCTCTGCTCCAACATGTTTTCCGATTTACTGAAGTATGTTCTGGAAGAAGTGACCCACTGACTTGTGCCTCCTGCTCGATAAACAGCGAACGCCACGCATGTCAGCCTTACTGCTGCCGGCAGGAAGAGCCTCAGGTGATGCACTCGACGTGACCTGATGCAGCCGCTGGAATCTGACGTTGACTCATTTCTATGTTGACTCACTGGGGACTATTTATATTTTGAACCCTGGTGTTTAATTCATGAAAAAAAGTTCATCCTGTGCAATGCATGAAAGAAACTAAATATTATAACTGTTAGAGAACAGGCTGTACCACCAAACCTCTTACAAAGTATCAAAGTTTAAGGTGCATTAGTGATGGTGATATGTCCCTTCTGTGATAATGATATATTGCGTTCTATATACTTTAAAGCTAACAATAGATAAATGAAAATTAAGAAATATTTGTTTTAAAAAAACTCAAGAGCTGAAAAGCTAAAAAAAAAAGCAAAAGAAATGTTTATTTCTAACGAGTGTTTCAGTTCCTCCAGGGAACCAGTGGGGCTGCAACACCTGGACCAGCAGGTCACTGTGTGACATCACAGAATCTGGTTAAACCTGTTCAATTTGTTCCCACAGCTTGTCACTGGTGCCTCGGACTCTGTGCAGCAGATCTGAAAACAAAGATGCTGATTCTCCGCTAATGTTTAGTTTTATCTGTGATGTTTTCATCACAAACCAGGGACCATTTCAGAGATAAACACAGCAATGATTCATCTGTAGTCGGACCAATGCAGCCATTTTGGAAAAAAAGGAAAAGGAGGTTTGTCTTATATTCAGGGTCTTGGTGTTTTTTTAATTTTTTTTTTTTATTAACAACAGCAGAGCTGCAGCTAAAAAAATAAAACCCAAGATCTTTAAAATATTGGTGTTGAGTGACCTGAAGATAACAAAAAGTGTTATCAATGATAGATTTAGCACAGTGTGTGTGTGTGTGTGTGTGTGTGTGTGTGTGTGTGTGTGTGTGTGTTTACAATTGCATAGTGTACACGCTTTTAAACCAAACAAAGTCTCACTTTCATATCTTATTGCCCTCAAAAGTAGAAACACTATGCAAACCTGGACAATTTGCAGTAAGTAGGAGGCAAAATAAATAATAAAAAAAAAACTACTGCATACTGTCAATCAAGGTATAATGTTATATTAAATTGAAAAAATTGAAAAAAACTATTTTAATGTGGTTGTAGATCTACATGGTCCATTCACATCACATGCCAAGATTATGTCATCATTTTTTTGATGAAGAACCAAAACACCAGACAATGCTTAAAGATTTACATTTTTGCCATTAATCACAAGGAACCCATGCAATTATTGTGAATAATAACATTCATATGCACAAAATTCAATGTAGAATTTATAGTAAGTAGTAACAGTCCACCCACTGCATCTAAGCATGTCTAAAGCTTTGCTCCACTGCTGCATTTAGCTGATATTTCAATGGTAAAGGGAGGCTAAGTTTATCTGTATAGTACAAATTAACAAGTGCAAACAGCAAGGTGATTCAAAGTGCTTTATAAAAAAACATCAAAAGCACCAGATACATCTTAAGAACAGTTCAATAAAAACTCAACGACTTTAAATTACACAATCTGAAGAAATTTAAAAAAATAATAATTAAAATTGATTATTTAATTTAATTGAATGAAATAGAAGAAAACATTTCCAAAAATGTATTTAAAAGCAGTTGACTAAATGTAAAATAAAACAAAACAAACAAAGTTACAGTGAAGTGTAAAATAGTATTATGGCATTAGTAAATGCATCAGCAAAAAGAACAGTCACAGCTCATCACTGACTTGAAACCAATGGTATCAGGTTTAGTTCTGATCTGGGAACAGAGAGCAGACCTGGCCCAGTCCATCTAAGAGGTCTAGATGGATCATAGGTGATCAGCAGACCAGAGATATATGTCATTCAGTGCTCCATAAACCAGTAAACATATCTTAAAGTGAATCCTTTTGCAGACAGGAAACCACTGTTGGGACCTCAGAACTGGAGTGATATGATCTATTTTTTACTCTCAGTGAGGACTCTCACAGCAACATTTTGAATTAGCTGCAGCTGTCTGATTGACTTTTTAGAAGCCTGTAAAGACTCATACATTGGGCAGGTTTGCTAGGACATGAGGCCTTCAATCCTTGATATATTCTTCAGGTGGTAGTATGCTGACTTTATGATGGTTTTAATGTCACTGCTGAAATTCAGGCCACATTCAGTGCTTTTTAAGTTATTAATGAGTTATTCACACAGCCCTAGTCGTCATATTAAATATATTCTATTGTTTAGTAATTCACAGTGTGTGGGATCTTTTTCTTATTTTTTCTCTTTGCCTAAGATAAACTGCATCACCAAGCAGGATATGGATGCATCCCAATTTGTCATTTCCTGAGTTTCCCAGGTAACCAAGTCGAGGTGTAAAACCCGCTGCCAAACTCTGGCACTAAGTGATCCCTCACAGCCAGAATAGAAGCGAATGCCAAAACGTTTGAGGAAGCCCTTAAATGCTCAGAAACTCCTGTTACTCCACGCAGCAGCGTCAGGGCCGGTTCACGACACGATCTGGAATCCCTTTAATGGCCATTGTGTGGGTAAATGAACGCAGCTCATGCCTGTTTCAGCTGCAGCCGATTCGCTGACAGATATAAGATGGGCGATGGAAAACACACATGCCGACGGCGACCCACATCCTCTTCCTGTACGTCCTGTGAGAGAGAAAAAACACCCAGCTAGAGGAGGGAAGTGGACGTCCTCTCGCAGGTGTTTACAGAGCTCCTACATTTACATTAAAACAACGCTGGCTCCATCCAGCTTTTTCATGTGAGATATTTGAGATAAAGGAGAAGAAAAGAGGAATGCACACAAGATGTTTCCAAAAGGAAATACCTGCAAGCCAACCCAACAAACTCAAATTCCAACCAAATATTTATAAAAACAGGAAATATTGACTTGTGATTGCTTTAGACCTTAATAATGAACTTGTTCAATCATTCAGATCATAATCGTAACGGAAGTGTCAGTTCTTGTCCTAGAAACAATAAATTTAAACTAAATGTAAGAGTGGCAGGATGTTTTCTGAACTTTTATGTGGGAGCCATATGGGTTTATAAAAGTAACAGCAGAAAAGCAGCTTCTGTGGGTGGTGCAGCTGCAGCGAAGAGGAAGCCGTCGTGACCCATTTTGTTGCTGCACACTCGCAAAAAAAACGAGGGATTCCCATTGAGGGATGAGTTCATATCCTCTAAGACTTTTCAAAGTCAGCTAAAAATGAGGTTTACTGGCGTCCGTGACGTTGCTGAACGGGAGCGAACGAGGACCCGACATTGTCTGCATGGGAAACATCTGCCTGATCATCCATGCTGTTTGCGGATGATGACGCCCATGATTGCTCTTCTGTAAATCTCTGGTGTGTATTTTAAAGCACTGATGATGTCACAGTGGCCAAATCCTAACAAAAGTTCGACCAGCGATGGGTCAGCGTTATTGTCTGAGCATGGTAAATGCTGTTTCCAAATTCATCCTTTCACCACAAACGCTGCGTTTCATTTTCCTTTTTTTGGGGGGTGGTGTTGTCTGCAGCTATTCAATAAGTTTCAGATGTTTTAATTTATACATTTTTTCCCTTCAACCGGCTCTCTACTTGTTTACCAAACCATCTCTTGTTTTCTGAACAACACATTTGGCCCACTCACATTTTCCACCCATACACTTTATGGTCCCACCACAAATATGCAATTTCCAACTAGTAAGTGTGTTGGTGGACCAACGTAGAAAGGAGAATGTCCCACATACACAACCAGTCACATCCAAGGGAGGGAAAGAAATTATATATAGACAACTATTACAAGTTTTCCAACACATACATTATGTGTTGTTACTTCTAAAACCAACTTGTTGTGTAGTGAAGCTTCAACGTGTCCTACAAACACATTTTTGGTTATTTATTTGCCTCAAACATGACGCAGCATACAAAATGAGAGAGGAAAATGTCCTGACCAGACACTTTTTCTTTCACTAGAGACAAAAATAAAAGTTTTTCCTTTTGCAGAAACAAGGTGTTCCCAATGTATTCCACAGATTAGCTGTTCTCACCTTGTCCCACAGCAATATTAAAATAGTTTAGATTTCTGTTTAATTAATTTTTAGTTGACAATTAATGTATTAGTTGACAACTAATCGATTGATTGTTGTTGCTCTAGTTCCCCCCAACACACACACACACACACACACACACACACATACCTGAAGTTTTCCACATTTTGTCATGTTACAACTGCAAATTAAAATGAATGTTATTGGGTTTATATCAAATATAAAGTGTTGAGTGCAGATGTCTTCATCCAGGTTGCTATTAAAACTCTTAATTAAAATCAGGTGCACGCCTTCAGAAGTCCCATAATTAGGTCAATAGAATCCACCTGTGTGTAAGTTAATAAAAACTGCAACATAAAAACTAAGAAGCTCAAAAATCAGGTCAGGGATAACGAACAAAGCTGGGTCAGGTTATAGAAACCATCCCAAGCTATGAATATCTCACACGGCACCAATAAATCTATTATTAGAAATGGGAAAGAATATGGAACAAGTGCAGATCTACCGAGCAAAGTGCAGCTAATTTTAATCAGAGAGGCCCATGATGGCGTCACAGGTGGGAGAATCTACATCTAACTAACTACCAGTTGTGGACTCTGCAAATGTGGCTTTAATGGAAGAGCCACAGGCCACGTGGGAGACACTGCAAACATGTGGGAGAAGGAACTCTGGTCAGATGAGACCAAAATGTTTTTTTGGCTCTGCTGCAAAACGCCATGTGTGGTAGAAACCCAACACTGCACATGACGGTGGAGGCAGCATCCCCACGGTGGATCTGTGGTGGCTGCATCACGCTGAGGGGATGAGTTTCCATCAGCAGGTAACTGGAAACGGGTCAGAGTTGAGGACAAGCTTGTGGAAGGTGTGTGTTTTGTCCTAATTCCCCAGATGTCTCCTTTTCTGACTTAATTATAGGTTCTGTCAGGACAAAAAGTATTTTTTTTCCACCTTCAAAGCACAATGCATGTTGTGTTAATCAAACGGTAAGAAAACCAAAACAATAAAAGTAGGTAAAAGTAAGTAACATCATCAGTTTGGTATTTATTATAACAATATTATCTGTAAAACTATTTGTCCTGTTAACTCGCTGTTGTACTGTTCTCTGAAAACACGAAAAGGAAAATCATCATTTTCTAATATGAGACTAGGGCTGCAACTAAACTATCCATTATTGAAATTGTTAATTTATAAGTTGTTTGGTTCATAAAATGGTGTGAAATGACCATCACTGTTTCCCAAAGCTGAAGATTCAACCTAAAATGTCTTTTTTTTGTCCAGTTTCTTGGTTTCCTATTATAGAAGCCTAAAGAAACCAGAAAATAATCAGATTTGAGAAGTTGGGAACAGAGAATATGGACATTTTCTTCCGAAAAATGACTCAAACGGATTGGAAATGGATCCTACCTTTACATGAAATAGAGATTTGTGCTTTCCATCGTTATCACATAAGCTTTTAGTAAAAAATACATATTTTGTGATATGTAAAAACTTGATGATATAAGGTGTATGTTGGTCTTTGTGACTTTAGATAATATATATCTATCAGGAACAACACATTTTCCAGTATAGAAAATATTTATAATAAATAAATATAATAATTCAGATGCTGGAAGAAATTGGACATTTTCTTCTAAAATTGATTTAAATTAATGATCGATTAGCAATGTAGTCAGTAATTCATGTAATAGTTGACAACTAATCGATTAATCATTGCAGCTCTACATGAGACTACAAGATAATTAGTTTTTTCCCTGCTAGTCACAACCAGCACTAGTACAATAAACTGATCATTGACTTGAGTTTCTGCAGGTCACTTTTTACAACGGCTTCATGTTCCATTACGTCAGTAACAGATATTTTTTGCAGAGTTTAACTAGAACTTTATCTCAGCCTGGGTTTACGTGTTTCTGAGAAGACAGAGGGTACTTGGAAAAACATATTGTTTTTAATTAGGCTTATAATACTTATTCAGGACTATGTCCTTACTTGGGCAGAAGTCGCGATCTATCAAAGACTATGAGCCTTTTTTTTCCTTTTTACCACCTCCTCTACGTCTTATATTTATTATTATGAGGTTTCAACTGTGACTTATCTTCCATGTGTCACAGTTCTACTATTTATTTTCTTGGTGTTAGACAAAAAGAAAAAGTTTTTACGGGACAGACCAAGGCTTTTTTTTAACCAGTGACTCATTTATTTTACTCATCAAAGACATTCAAATATGTATCATCTTCTGCACCAAAAGTGTCTTTCTTGATTTCATCTTCCTGCACTTCATCATTTGAAGATGAAAACAAGTTAATAAGCAAATGGAAAGGAAAAAAAGAAGATATGACTTGGACTGCATTTAACGACTATTCTGGTATGAGTCAATTAAATTATTGATTGTTTAAGCGATCCACAACCTACACATCAGCTTATTATTATAGAAGACTAAAGACCAGAAAAGAATCAGAAAAGAGAGGCTTGAACGAGAGAATCTGGACATTTTCTTCTTATAAATGACTCAAACCAATTAATATAAGGAATAATGCCAAAACTGTCATGTGGTGTAACCTAAAAACTTGGAACCAGTTTCTCTCTCTCTTAAAACTGTTTTTAAAAAATTAAAACCAAATGCTATCAACTAGTTTTATATTCTAGGTGGATTAGATATTTAAAAATTATGAGTCATATTTCATAAAAGAAAAAACACAAACTACTTTTAACCACAGACATTATTTCCAGTATTGAACCGAAAACCCATTAACCTCAAGAATAGGGAACCAAATGTGCAAAAGTGGTAATTCATTTCAGCCTGGTGTTGAAATAAATCCCTTTCAATTACGTGCAGCATACTTTTCCTTTTAATAAGCACAGTTTTCTATCACTAAACATCTTCATAATAACAAAAAAGTAGGTCAGGTCAAACACTTAGTTGAAAGCATTCCGAGAGCCATGGGGTCAGTGGTAAAATAAATGCAGTGTTTCTGACATCATTAATATTTATTTATCTATTAATACGTGTTGCTAGGGTACAGTTCAGAGTTTTGGGATGTGTTTGTCTCCATTTGGTCAGGTATCACAGCTTTAAATATGTGGTGCAACTTCTTAACCGCTGCCTTTTGAGGGTTAACTAATGCATTTTAAATTACTATTACTATTTGTTATTATAAAGTGTTAACCTAACAGCTTTATTTAGATAAGATTTGTATTCATTTGTTTATAGGAAAAGTAAACCACACATCTAATACCAGCCTTATACAGTCATCACCTGGGTAGTTTGTTTTTCTTTTATTTAAAGAGGATTATTTAGTAGTATAACTGTTGTGGTTTGATCTGCCCATTAACAAGTAAATTGAGTCCTTTTAAACTCAGAAGACCGGTGATGATGTTTAATTCTGCTATTCTGGAAGAAATAAGTAGTAGGACAGTAATCAGTGGACTCAGCACAGCACCATGTAAGGAGATTTCAGTCCGAGGGAAACTGATTGAAAGCATCTGGTAGTGAGAGAACCAGCCTGAACAGAGACGATCAATAAGAACAAGCTCTCAGGGACCTAAACGTTGGGGAAACATCTATTTTATTCTGCAATAACCATATACCTGATACTTCTAATATAAAAATGTGGTAAAAGATGCTAATGATTACAAGTGACAAGTGTGCAAAATCACTAGGGATCATCCATGATTGTCTATTTATGTGTTAGTTTGCCATTTTTATTTGTATGTAATGTAGAATAAGACATAAAACAGAGTAGAGAGACGGGTTTACTATTCATGGAAGTGAACCATAATGTTGCGGTTGCATCTTTCATGCTATGGAAACATATAAAGCTCTACAACATGTTTTATCCATCAAATAGTTGTGATATTTAAGTCAGGACCAGAGCGGTGGACCAACCAAGAAGTTCCTGTCCAGAAAACGTTATTTCCAAGATCTGGTCTTGTTGAGAACAAATTCGTCTGCATCATCCTGGAGACCGTGGACCAATGTACATATCTCTGTTGTCCATTTGAGGACTTGTTGGTCTGTTTTAGAGCTACGCGCTAACACAACAAAACAGTAATCAGACCGTAACCTATGTTGTTACTCTGTGCTGTAAAACCACAGCTGTACGTTTTAAAACTTTATTCGCTGTCATTCTCACAGAGAAAATATGTGTATGTTGCGGTGTGTGTGTGTGTGTGTGTGTGTGTGTGTGTAAGTGTGTTTGCACGCACATGTGAGCAACAGATTCCTGGAAGACGGTGCAGACAGGATGACCAGAGTCGACTCCTGCAGTTCAAAGCACTGGGTGTCTAAGGATTAAGTGTTTTGTCTCTGAGCGAAGGGCGGACTCATAAAACGCGGAGCAACCCCCGCAGTGTGTTACTCAAGCTGCGCCGCAGGTTTTCTTCATAAAAGCAGCACTTTTCTGGCTGCACGTGCTTATTAATGTGCCACAACAACTGCGGGAGCAGGTCAGAAGGTCAGTCTGGTTTCAAACACTTTACATAAACACACTCTAATCCTCCATCCTTCATGCAAACATTATTTATCCCCGGCAGAGGTGTCGTTTGGGTATGGCAGGGTATGGAGCTATACCAGACACTTCTTTAGCTATAATTAGGGCTTTAAAGTTAAATAATTGTTAACACCATTAACGCAGGGAAACATGAGGAGAAAACATCCAGATGTGTCCAGAGCCCTGGTTGTGTATCACTGCATTTACAAGTTGGACTCTACGTTGTGTGAGTAGGACTCATCTTACTCAGGAAATGTTAAATTTAACAGGTCAATATAACTGAAGCTGGTTAGGTTTGTTTTCTCCATGTTATTTGAGCATTTAAAAGCATAACTGTGGTTAATAGACTGGGTATACCCATCATTCATTGCATGCAGATTCACTTAGCTGTGATATTCACCAAGGACCCCTCAAGCGGAGAACCAATCACAGACCAGGAGAGGGGGCAGCAGGACCATGATGACGAGACTTTGTTGATAACTGTGAATCCAACATGGCAGCAGATGGTAATTCACCTTTTGCTGCAGCCTTAGAAAGTGTTCTAAGTAACTTAGACTGCAAATGTTGAAAAACAATCAACTGTTAGAGCTGAAGTATTCCATCATCATTGGGTCTGTTGGCTATAAGATACGTACAGATGCATTTGATAAACAGTTGTAGCACCCAATAAACATCTCTTTTATAAACCAAGCCACTAATGTGAAAAAATTGAACAGCTCCCAGACTGAATATCAATCTACACTGAGATGAGGTCTGGTATTAGCCAGGTTCGAGGTTGACCTAATTGAGAATATTTGTCATTGGCACAATAATCCAAAACAGACACTTCCTGAAGCACATTTGTTCACTCACATGTTAAGAGTCTATATCTTCTTAAGTTCATAGAGAAGACATAAAATGTGTGATCAATTTGCATTTTGCAAATGTCTGAATCTGAAGTCTGATATTATGATTGATGATGATATTATGGCTGATATGATTATACTGATTGTGATTATTGATCTATATCTTCTTATGTTTGCTCTCAGATCGCACTGCTGAATTTATAAAGGGACCCTTCTAACCCTAACCCCTTAGAAGGGTGTGTTCCTTGCCTTAACCTGAAATGGCGCCACTGATCCCCAGTAGAAAAAAAAGGATCGCTGGTAAGTCTGTTCACTGCAGGATGTAAAACAAGTCACTTTGACTCAGGTCAAACCACCATGTCATCATCAATCTCACACCAGTCCTTTAGGATGCCATAATACCATGATCTATCGCGTGAAAATCCCCCAGAAAACCGTCATCGTTCACATAAAATGCACAATAAACCCAAAAGGTTCTGTATAACCATTATCCGCCTCTTTTTGAAGGGGACAGCTGCTCATTAGTCTGCATGAAATGCAGCATTGAGACCCCCTCCTCATACCTCACACTGCATTCTTGAACCATAGGACATGCTGGTGGGAGATATATAACTCAAGCATTACTTTTAACGCGCTAACATAAAGTAGCACCGGTAATTAGAATTCACATAATTGGTATGACAAACTTTTACAAGCGCAGAATAACAGTTTTCTCATGATGTTAAAGCTGTAAATCCTGAATCACTTAACACCATCCACATCCATGATGAAAGATATACTGAAAGTGTAGTCAAAGGAAACCGGATGACGGCATCCGTGTTCCATACTGCTGTTCACTTGTTCCAGTTTTCGTAGATGCTGATCTCTTCAACATTTCCACTGGTATCGCGGCTCAGGGGAACATAACGGCGGCTTGAATCATATGTTGTGTTACACAGCCTGTTGTTGTTACAGGCTATGCTGCTTCAACCCCCGGGGTTCCTTGGAGGTTGAAACGCAACCATGCAATGGTGGAGTCGGCATCCCATCATAGCAACGCCACTGCTGCAGCACATTTCCATGGTTTTGGCAGAAAAACAGCCACCAAAGCAGGAAAACCGCACACGAGTGTTCAAGTATCTGAAAAAAAAAAAAGACAACTGGAGGTTCCCTTCCAAACTACACCCCTGGAAAGCAAGGGGAAGACCATGCAGAATAAAAAAAATGAAATGAAATAAGGATTACTGGGACAGAGGATATTATCATCACTGCTGTTCCAATCATCTGGTGTTTTAGTTGCTCCCTTTGGCAGTCGCCGGATCTGGATCAGTGGATAACTGCACCTCTGAGAAATGACCAGTGTTGGGCAACTTTTAAGCCATTACAGTAACATGGTCACTATTCTGAGGAATTAGGTTCTTACTCCAACAGCTTGGGTGTCGGCTAGAGCTGCAATAATTAGATTGCCAACTATTTTGACTATATATATATATTTAGTCTTGAGTCATACAAGAAATGCCTTAATTCACTTGTTCTAACTTCTTGAATCCAATTATTTTTTGGTTTCCTTTAAATATGAATAAACTATGATCTATATATAATCTTTATAATAGTAAACTGACTGTCTTCAGCTTTAGAAAAAAACATTTTACACCATGTTATGACCCAAACTGCAACAATTTGCCATCAAGGTGAAGTTAAGCTGGTGTTGATGGTCAGTATATACTTTCTAAAATGTAGTTTAACTGCTAGTAAACCTAAAACTTGTGTTATCTACTGTAAAAATAAAGAAACTGTGACACTGAAGCTGTTTAAAGGAAAATTCCAGTAAATGTCAACCTGCCATATTTCACATTAATAACCATTGAGACTCTAAGGGCCATTAAAACTCTGCACTTGCCACCTGACACAGTAAAGTAAACACAGAAAATGGATTATCCATTATGGCTAACTGCTCTGCAAGATGTGTGTGTGTCTGTGAATGTTTAGTAGAAAATAAAGTTTATCCCCCTGCACCACAGCTCTGATCCACACAGCTGCACCTGCACGAACCATGTTATAGTAAATATTTAAAAAGAGCAGACTGGTGGCAGGTCTGCAGCGAGGGGGCTGAGGCCGGGGGGGACCCCTTCCACAAAGCTGTCCATTCCTCAAAAATATTAAACACAAAAAAATAATTTTGAATAATGAACCATTTTCAAATGAACAGTGGCTTAGTCCAGATGCTGTTTTCCAGGGGGCGGGGCCAGTTACATAGAAAAAAAACAATAGAACTATATTTGCAGATTTTTCAGAAAAATTAAGACAATTGTTGCCATATGGCAACACTATGCAATGAGTTAAAACTTTGTCTTAGCATTTTTAATTGTGGTTCCAACTAATGAAACACTTGAAATATATGTATTTATGTACATATAAATAAATACGGCACATTCCTATAACTAATATTATTTTTTGAATACCATTGTTTAAAACACGGGTGCAGCAGTGGGTAGCACTGTTGCCTGTTTAAAACATTTGAGCTAACAGTATTAATTAAATGATCACCCATACTAATAATTAATATAGAAATCAAAAATTCTATTGGTCTTTCCATTGATTAGGTAGATGCTCTGCTAATGCGAAAACTAGTGATGCACGATATATCGGCCAACCGATATATATCGGCCGATATGTCACGTTTTTTAACTTATCGGTATCGGTCCGATATCAACAAATTCTGGCCGATATGTCAACAATTGGCAAAGTTAAACCGCTACAGTTAGTTGGGTCACTGTCTGCGTGTCTCTCGGCGACGCGCTAAGCTAGCTGGTCCTCGCGGCTCCTCCGTCACATCGCATCGCCCGAAAAGACAAAAAAAAAATGCGCGGAACGTTGCTCCGGGTGTCGGACGCCGTCCTGCCGCCTTCTCGTCGGCGGCCGCGGCGGAGGAGGCTGCTGTCTTTTCGGGCGATGCGATGTGACGGAGGAGCCGCTAGGACCAGCTAGCTTAGCGCGTCGCCGGGAGACACGCAGACAGTGACCAAACTAACTGTAGCGGTTTCTCCTAGCGGGCTCCTCCGTCACATCGCATCGCTCGAAAAGACAAAAAAAAAAAAATGCGCGGAACGTTGCTCCGGGGTGTCGGACGCCGTTCTGCCGCCTTCTCGTCGCCGGCCGCCCCCTCCTCCGCCGCGGCCGCCGACGTCACCGCCTTTGCGGAGCTCCATCGGGTCCGCTCCGCCGTACTTCCTCTAACCACATGACAGAGTTTTACAGTGAGCCTTCCTTTAAATAAAGAGCACTGTTGTGCTTTTCAAATGTAGTGTTTTTTCTGGTCTGTACTAAATTTGTGACACTACAGAAAATGTTTTCTTTAAATATATCGATATCGGCAAATATCGGTATAGGCAGTGACTGCCGATATGTATATCGGATATCGATATCGGCCGAAATTTTCACATCGGTGCATCCCTAGCGAAAACTAGTTGGTTAGTTCAGTTTTACACTGTAAGTGTACAGAGATGACATATCAAACTTAATTTTTCTTAATGCACTTTCCATGCAAAAGAAATGTCTTATTAAATAAATAACCCTCTTTTCATTGAAATATTACTTTGATATGGTGAACATTTTTTTAAATGTTTTTATTACTTAAAATAGCCCAAATAATAGATAGGTAATCGTTATGTTAAAACATAAAGAATATAAGAAAAAAAGTTGTAAATGTAGTCTGAGGATAGTTTCATGCTATGTAAGTCAATGGGACTCTATTAGGTTGTTACACTAGGAATTTTACATATGCATATTGATGCCATATGGCAACAAATCTATTTTAGCATATTGAAAGTTTACTTACCCCATATAGTAAGTTTAATTTTTTATTTGGTGAAAATTTTCCAAAATTGAAAAAAAAAGACAAAGACAAAGACCAGTTTGACATGTGAGACAACTCACATGTCAAACTGGTCATGTGACCTCATGAATTGTGTCAAATCAAATAAAATCATCAAATGAAAGCCTCCTTTTCACACTTAACTCTAAAAAAAATAGATTTACATCGCAGATTTTTCAGAAAAATGAAGATAAAGTAATTGTAGCCATATGGCAACACTATGCAATAGAGTTAAAACTTTGTCTTAGCATTTTTAGTTGTGGTTCCAACTAATGAAACACTTGAGCCAGCAGTTTTTTGTCAGATGTGGTTTACTTCAGAAAAGTCTTTCAAGTGAAATGGCTATGACGGTTCTTGCTTCAGCACTCACTTACACTCATTTGAACAAGGACACGCACGAACAGAAACACACATAGTACACTATCACACAGACTGCTGTACTGTACACACACAAACTGAGATATTGGAGAATTACAATAGAAGAAAGTAGAAAGAAAACAGATCTGTATAGAAAGGAATAGTCCTAATTACACGCTCCTGCTGAAGTAATAAGGAACAATTTTGGATTTTGTCAGATTATATCTGGACAAAATCCTGTACAAACTAACAGGTCAGGATGAATGTTTCTATGAACTGCTAAGTCATCACATGAAAATGGCTGCAGATGATCCATCAAAGGATGCCTGGACTGTGTTAGAGCCTCTACTGTTAACTGTAGAAATAGTGTCTTGCAGCAAAAAAATCCAAAAATCATAGCTTCTATTATGACCAATGAATGTTCAGTCATCAGGAGATTTTGCTGCAGAGCCGGTCAGATTTAAACGAGAAGTAAATCCACTCATACTTCACAAGATAAAAAAAGTCACGCTCAAGAATTGCCATCAAGTGTGCAATAAAGTGAAAAAACATAGTGTAACAGGTTGTTCATCTGGGTTTTAGAACACAGAGCTGAAGGAGAAATGACAACGTTAGCATTGGCACCAAACACTCTCCACACTTGAGGTAAATAACTCGTCTCTTCCCAATGTTAACACCCCTCTTAAAACACTCTTAATATCCCCAATATTGCGTCTTTCATATCCCCAAACACAGATTTTCCAATCCTCAAATCAGCGATTAGGCTATAAACTTAGCCAAGGCGAGAAAATATTGTATTTTTACAGTTGCACAATATTTTGCACCATGGCCCACTGCGCAAATTGAGAAAATATGGATGTTATATAACTCTTTACGCCATAAATTATCAGTGAAGATAGCTCAGAGATGATAATATAAGTCCTAATGAAGGATTTGTAGACATACATGTATAATATTGGCTAAAAATATGTCCGCAATATTTCTAGTTTCTACTTTGCTTCCATATCTGGACATTTTCTTATTACTGTTACAGAGTAAAGCTAAATATGTGTGTGGCTCTGCACCAGAATATTCAAACTGAAGGATGATATGCATTCTTCAATTCGAAGAGGACTGCAATATTTATAATTTATGACAAAGATAATTTAACCTTTAAAAGCTAGGGAACCTGTTTGCTTCTCATGCTGATAACATGTTTTTGTTCCTTTCTGGACACTTAAACTAATAAAACAGTAGATGCTTGGTTAGTGGATGCTTAATTAGCCTAAACCAATAATAGTTATAGCAATAATAAAGATTTCTGGCTGCTTAACTTCTCTGAACAGTTCATCCTCCAGTAATATGAGACTAGGGTTGCAACTTCAATATTCTGGCAATTGATATTAAATTGTTTATACTATTGTTTATTAAAATGATTACCTTTTTGGTCCAATAAAATGTTTTCCAAAACTAAAGATTTAACCTAAAATGACTTTTCTTCTCCAAAGATCATCGGTTTACTATTATAGAAAACTCTAGAAACCAGATTTGACAAGCTGGAACCAAAAAAATGAATCAATTATCAAAATAGTTGGTAATTAATGTGATAGTTCTCAACTAATCTATTTAATACAGTAACACATCTATCTACATATTAATACTGTACCTCAGTATTTCCATTTCATGTTACTTCACTGTATCTCAGAGTGGAATATTATACTTTTTACATGTATATTATTTATCATTCATGTATACTGTAGTAGAGCTGCAACCAACAACTTTTCAGATATTTGAATAATCTAACAATATTGAAATGATAAGTTGTTTCAGTCATAACATGGTGTAAAATGTCAATTGGTGTTTCCTAAAGCTGAAGATTCAACCTAAAACTGTTGCAGCTCCAGTTCTGAGTATTCAGATCAACAAATGCTAATGGATATATTAAAAAAAAATCTTTGTATTTATATATTAGCTATACCTATAAGTTATGTCGAATAATAGTGATAATAATATTCTACTAGTAAATATAGTTGTATTATTATAGAGTTTACAGTTCATTTAAATTTTTTGAAACACGATTTTGATATTCTTCGTGGTTAGGATTAGGATTAGGATGCTGGAGTCGAGTGCCATGTACAGGAGCCAATATGTCGCACAAAATCAACTCTCCGCTAAATTGTTGGAAAAAGTTTTATGGAAGCAGACAGTTCCTTAAACCTCCCTCCCTTCTTTCCTTAAACAAATGTCAGAATCATCTTCAGACCATAAGGACAAAATATGGAAAATGACATAAAACATTCTCAAGATTTGTGATTTCTGCGATTTGAGAAATGTGGAGAAGCCTCAGGCCTCTCTCGTCTTTCATTAAATACGCGCTCACATGAACACACAAGCACACACACACACACACACACACACACACACACACACACACCTTCATATCCAGCACAACACCTGGTGCTGGAACATAAACTACATGAAGACGACCAGGGAGAACTCATGTCCTCGATGTAATTGTCAAATAAATACATGTGTGTGTATGAAGGCGAGTGCGAGAGCGTCCATCTGCATGCGAATGAACGCTAACTTATCTCTCCACCTGCCCACATGTGCGTCTCGACCCCGCTCGTCAGCGAACACGCCCGTAGCCTTGTTTTATGGCCGCAGCTCCAAGCCTCCCAACACCTGTACCATAAATCAGCGGCCGACCTGCTGTTGGTGTTACGTAACTCTGCGGGGGTTTACTGACGCCAACCCTGGACCGCCCGAGGCCGGGGAGGCCTCACTTGGGAGCGTCCCACTGCACAGATACTGACAGGTGGCGCTGTGGAGCACATTCTCAGTCATAAAACATATTTAGGATCACAAAACGTTAAAATTAATGTTCTGTGGTCAGTTTATGATAGGGACAATGTATTTTTTTCATAAAAACACTAGTGTATTCTAGGATGTATAGCAAGAATGTAAGCAAAGCTGCTATAACCAATGAATTTAGATTAACAATAGATTAATATCTGAAATGTTTTGTTTTCAGTGATGAACACAGACAATTATCAGTTGACTCCACAGCTCCTCTCAGACGTAGGAAGTGTCTTGATATCATTTACAGCTTTCAAAGACAGGTTCAAGCATTTAAAAGTTTGTATTAAAACAATAGTCAGGTGCACAATAGAGATGCAACAATTAGTTAATTGGTTATTTAATCAATCAGTTGCCAACTATCACATTAATTGCAGAATATTAAACTGACTATTATTTGATGTAAAGAATAAACCTAACTAATTTGAAAATCTGTAGAAAGTCTGTATTTATAACGAAAAGTAGGTAGATTGGATGAAGGTGCTTTTTTTCATGTCCACACACTGCTCTGATAAACGCAGTATGTGTCGTAAATGGTGAAATGAAACACGTTTTTGTGTTTTTACATTAGTTTAATTTTCACAACAACCTATCATCCATCTATCCATAAAATAATAGTGTTGGGATTTCCTTAGGGTCTGCGAAAGTGCCTTGGAGTTTCAGCGTAGTTTATAAAAAGAAAACAGACAGCAGCACGTGAAATTTTGTCATAAAGTTGGTTGTTTTGTTGTTTTCTACGGCCACAATAGCCTGTGTTAGGGAGGATTAAAGTAGCAGCTAAACCAGGAAACTTACTTTCACTATGTTGGCCGTACAATTGCTAGAGGAAGACGAACGTTTGAATGTTAATAAAATGGTGAGATGTAATCGTCATGGTGATCCAGAGCTGAACCACTGGAGCAAAATTGCTGCTGCAGGATAGTGGCGTGATACGGAAGTGGATGGGTTCTTAACTTTTGTTTTGTAGTATCAAACATGGGTCTGCTGCTTACAAGGCAAGAACACTATCCCCTGCACTATCACAGTACACCTACAGTGCTTCAAATTTTAATCTAAACTTTAAAAATTCTAAAAGAAAATTCACCAAGAGGGTAAAAATCTTCAGCTTTGGGAATCACTGACATTTTTGACATTTTATGAACCTAACTACTAATTATATATTTCAATATTTAACTTTCAAAATAGTCCTTAGTTACACTTCTGATGCTCAAATAAAATTTGAACCAGGTTTTGCTTGCTGTAATGCTTCATTATGTTCATACTGGCCATTAGTTAATCTTTTTAAATGTATTTACAACAAGTGTTGGGGGGTTAAATAGTTTTGACAACAAATTGATTTATTTGTTAATCTGAAGATAAAGTGAAGCTTAAGCAGTCAAATAAAGTGGATTTATTTTTTTGGTTAGTCTTTTTAGTAAAAAATTCCCTCTTTGTGTCTCAGTGGACAGTGTTTTCCTGTTCAGCTGCAGTGGAAGGATCAAAGAGTGACTTTGGCTCGAAAAACTTTGACTTGATTTGACTAATTTGCATGGATTCAAATGTTGTTTTGCACGGATAGAGGTTGTGGATTTCGTCCTCCACTTACATTGAAAGTTGCCTCGTGAACAGATTTCTTATGGTCAACATGAACAGCACGAATGATTACAGGAAGAAAAACATGTGATAGTTGTGTTTCCATTCGCTTGTCAAGCAAATTTCTAAATTAACTTTTGAAGTCTCACATAAAAGAAAATGCTAATTATGTGTGTTTCTATTGAAATGGTTTGGAGCAAATCATGCGGAGGAGATGAAATAGAGGCTGCTAGTGTGGAAGTAAAACCAGTAAAACATTGACAAAAGAAAATGGAGAGATTTTCAAGAATTTGTTTCAAATTGAAAAATTCATTTCAGTTAGTACTGAGCATATACCAATATGTCTGGAGAAGAAAAACATACTATGGGAATATTCCAGGAAATCTACACAGCTGTTCAGTTATGTTAATAGCTTTAAATGTCTGCTATGTCACAACTTTTCGCAGTGGCAAAAACATATTTTCAGGACTGACTTCATTTACCTAAGCAACATAGAAAAGGTCAGACACTTCCTGCACAAAAAAACTTATCCATGCATTTGTTACTTCCAGGCTTGACTACTGCAATTCTTTACTGTCGGGTTGCACCAAAAAGTCTCTAAGGACTCTCCAGCTGATCCAGAATGCAGCTGCATCTATTAACTGGCACTAGAAGAAGGGAGCATATCTCACCTGTATTAGCCACTCTACACTGGCTTCCTGTGAAATCTCGTGTAGAATTCAAAATCCTGCTCCTCACCTATAAAGCGCTCAACGGTCAGGCGCCATCCTACCTTGGGGATCTCTTAGTCCCATATCGCCCATCAAGAACATTACGCTCCCAATATGCAGGCTTATTGGAGGTTCCCAGAATTTCTAAAATTAAAACAGGAGGCAGAGACTTTAACTTCCAGGCTCCTCTCCTGTGGAATCGTCTCCCAGTCTCAGTCCGGGGGGCAGACACCCTTCCTATATTTAAGAATAGGTTAAAAACGTTCCTGTTGAAGAAGCGTATAGTTAGGGCCGGCCCTGGCTGGCCTAGTCATAGTTATGCTGCGCCAGGTTAGTCTGCCGGGTCCTCATGAGATGCTCTGAGCTTCTTTTTCTTATTTTTCCTCGTCCATCTGTGATACTGATGAACCACTATTGTACTTTTAAATCTGCTGTGTTCCCAGAGTCCTGCCCTGTGTGTTGTCATTCACAGAGCATGCTGCAGTGCAACCACTGAGGGATCTACGGATGTTGGAGGGTCTGATGCTGTCCTGGTTCACCTGGAAGCTGTGATGGATCCTTCCATTTCGTTTTTTTTTTTTTTTCCCGTTAAAGGGTTTTTTTAGGGAGTTTTGTACGATGTGATGGTCTAAGGACAGGGGATGTTGTGTTGTTTTTGTACAATCTGTAAAACCTATTGGGGGCTATACAAATAAATTGAATTGAATTTACTTAAAAAGAGTGTACATTTTTTTTTTTGTGAATTCAGGTATTTTAAAATCGTGCTTTTCGTTTGTGATTGCAAACGTCAAAATGTGAAAACCATGAACATATCCTTCAGTATTTTTCAATAAAGTTTATATATTCATATAAATAATGGATCTTCATCATGGAAACAATATTTCAGTAAACCACAACTATACTTTTCTTTCATTGCAGGAACAAAAAGGGCCAAAGGACAAAATAAATCTTATTTTACCAGCTCATTTATTTAAAAAAAATAAATTAATTAAATAAATAACTAGATTTACCAGTCACCACTTGAAAAATTACAAAAGGGCCTAAGAAAAAACATGGAGCAGCTCAACATCAAAAAAAAGTTGAAGAACAACCTGGCAATTTCATCTTGTCTTATTTTTTTTCTTTAATCTTTAATCCATCATTTTTCAAAGATTTGGGTTCACTCAGAGGTGTCATCATTGTAGTTTTCATGCTGTTTTACAGGAATAAATAAGTAAATGAACACTAGCTGTGTGGTATCGAACAAAATTCACAACTAGGTTTCAGGAGTTGGTAAAAACCAAAACAGAACTCAAAGAAGACTGGAAAGTGGACTTTGTTTACCAGAAACATTCAAATCAAATAAATGCTCTGGTGTTAATAAACCACTGTTTGCTAACATGTTTGCCATTAACAACTTTATAAGATGATTATTTTGGATGATGTGTTTTAAATTTGTTGTTTTAAACTCGTAAACTGTTAATGGGGGAAAAAAATAACGTGTGTTGTAGTCACAAACAAGACATCGAAGAATCTGTTTCAGGTGATAGTATATGAATTCCATATGTTCCAAAAAACCTAATATGGAAACCTTCTGGTTCGAGCTGTGATTACGCTTCCACAGCTGGGATGTAAACCAGCCGCAGTTTCCATATGAACAAAATAAATACATGACACGCAGAGAGAGGGGGGAGGGGGCTGATTTGAAGACAAGCTTAAATAAATAAGTGACAACGTGAGGGTTTACAGTGGTGATGTGAGCTCATGAAGCCCACTCTCTGCAAATTCAGACCAATCGCTGCGAGATCGTGAGGCATCAAAGACACTTGAAAGAGCGGAGAGAGGCCGAGGTCTGTTCAGTAATGTGCAGGGAAACAGTCGCTCTGCTTTCTGCTGAGAAAGTTCTGAGTCGTGGCAGAAAGCAACTTTCCAAGAACAAGTTTCAGAAAGTCCCCGTCTGCGGAGCCAAGTGTTAATGCAAACCCTTTGGCTCTACAGGAGAACGAGTGGAGGAGGTGAATTCGGTTCTGGCTCCAGATCAGCACGGATGAGTGATATTGCTTCTCTCTTCATCAGCCTCTGGCTGCATAATGTGACATGTGATCACAGTGTACATCAGGAATATAACGGAATTATCTCCTCCGCAGAAGCCCAGCTGGGCCCAGTTTAATTTGTGGCTCACGGTTTTCATAAATTCACAACATATATTACAGGAGGACCTTGAGGATCATTTTGTTCTGTTATGAAACTGATTTACCTTACTGGGGCATTAATTTAAATATCATAATAGGCAGCACATTCTGCAAAAACAAAGTTTCAGCCCAAAGAAAGATGAGATATTTTTTGCTAAATTCAATCATCAAGTTTAGATTTCACAATCACATTTTAACAATCAATTGGAGTCATTTTAAGAAGAAAATGTTCAAATTCTGGACATTTCTAGTTTATTTAGTCTATATAAGCAAACTGATACTCTTTGTTGTGGACTAATCTGAACAAAAAAATATATTTTAGAGTGACTCTTCAGCTTTGGGAAACAGTTACCAATATGTTAACCATTTTATAAACCAGTCAAGTCAAGTCTTTTTTTATTTGTACAGCCCAAATCCACAAAATCCCCCAAAAAGTACGCTTAACAGTTTGTACAAAAGCAACTGAGGGAATGTCCTGTCCTAGGACCTCACATCACACCCACTTCCCCTTTAACAGGGGAAAACAAAGAGGAAGAAACCCCAGGCTGCAATAGATGACATGAACAGGATAAAACAATACATTCAAACAAGAAAAGTTGAATATAACATTAAATAGAATAACAGACATATATTGTGGTGTAAGTGGAGGATGAGGTGACAGGATCCATCTTGTCATCCATCACAGCTTCCAGGTGAACCAGGACAGCATCAAACCCTCCAACATCCGTAGATCCCTCAGTGGCTGCAGTGCAGCATGCTCTGTGAATGACAACACACAGGGCAGGACTCTGGGAACACAACAGATTTAAAAAGTAACACTCCATCTGTAACACTCAGTGGTTCAAGAGTGTTACAGATGGAGGAAAGAAGGAGAAGCTCAGAGCATCTGATGAGGTGTCATGGTGTGTAGGACTACGACACTGCACTTCCTGGACTCAACTCTGCCATGTACCTAGATAAGACAGACTCACTATTCAAAGCGGTATAGTGGTACACCCACCAGCCACTTTACTAGGTGGACCTCACTGGACCGGTGTGGTCTTCTGCTACTGTAATCCATCCACCTCAAGGTTGGACGTGTTGTGTGATCAAATATGATCTTCTGCAGATCTCAGTTGTAACAACTGGTGATTTCAGTTACAGTTGCCTTTCTATCAGCTTGAACCAGTCTTGCCGTTCTTATCGGGCCTCTGGCATCAACAAGGCATTGTTACCCACAGAACTGCTTCTCATTAGATATTTTCTCTTTTTCTGACCATTCTTTACCCGTCTGGCACCAACAGCCATGCCATGTTCAAACTCACTTAAATCATCTTTCTTCCTCATTCTGATGCTCAGTTTGAGCTGCAGCAGATCGTCCTGACCATGTCTACATGTCTGAATGCATTGACTTGCTGCCATGTGATTGGCTGATTAGACATTTGCATTAACGAGCAGTTGCACAGGTGTACCTGATTTAAGTGGATTGTCGGTGTATGCCAAAGTGGGGTCTCTGGCTATCAGACCAAGTTTCCTCCAGAATGTCAACCAAATTTTAATAATGCGACTAAACAATGTGAGTCAATGTGGATCAATCATACTATTTTTTTCAAGAAAATGTCAAACTTCTCTAGTTTTCTTTTTTTTTTAATTTATTATCAATTATTTTCTGGGTTTTTTTGTCTGCTATGATAGTAAACTGATGATATTTGGGTTGTGGACTGTTGGTCTGGACAAAAAAGATATTTAAGGTTGAAGTTTCACATTTGGGAAACACTGATTAATTTTATTCTAATGTCCAAGGTTTCTAAAAACATGTCAGATGCTGAATAATCCAAGAAGTTTCTTAATTTCTAGTTAGTTTCATAATGTAGACCTTATCCTTTAGGCCTCAAGTTCACAAAGAAGAGACGTCTTGCAGTGAGAAGATAGAACAGATAAGATAGGTAGATATTTGCTGAATTTGACAAGAAAGTATTTGGATCGTGAATTTAACTAATGTTCACTGTTCATGCATAAATAGTGCAAACACATTAAGAAGCAATTACATGGTAATCAGAATTACGTTACGAAGTGAGACTTCAAAAAAAGAAAAAAAAATCTATGGATTATTCTGGTTTTTGGTGGGTAAACAAGTGTTTGATTCCTTTTCCACGCGCTGACTTTCAAACAAATCTCAAGCCCTTTCTTTTAAAGACCACCAGCTAATGTTCTGTGTTAAGCAAATATCAATCATATGAATGATGGAAAAAATTCAGGCCTGACAATGAGGTGACTGCAGTCGTACGTCACAATTGGCGTCAGCTTGGTTATTCTGTTTTTTATCAGCTGTCATGCTTGTTTTTTTCACAGCACCAGCGATCCCTCCAAACTGCTTTTCCACCTCAACAGTCAGAATTGTGAAATGTAGCTTTAAGTCAAGAGAATAATAAATATGAGAGAAATAACATCATCAGACTTTGCTGTGTATTCTTTGAGTTAATTAAGCAGACGGATGCATATTGTTCTTTTATTCATTTCCTTATTCATCACGAATCAAGTGTATGTGTGTATATGTATAAAAAAAGTAACTAAATGATCATAAATGATCTCCAGCACTATAAATCTCAGAAACACAGTGCTACACAAACACCAGCTGGTGTTTTTTGAGGCTGTTGTGTAATCTTGTGTACTAGTTATAGCTGTTTCTGACAAAATTCCTCATTAACCCATGCAATCTACAATGTCACCACCAGATGGCAACAGAAACTACGCATTGCACCTTTAAGCTGGTTGGTTTAGGTTCTTCTAAGGATATTTATCACCTTTTTCTGCTGTAAGTAAACACTTAATGAGGTCAGTGAATATTGCATGACTGTGGTCACTGGTGTTTTTGCTAGTGTGTGCAAGGTATCACCTTAACAACGGGGGCTCAGTGTTTGGGGTTTTGGATCACTTAGGATTTGTAATGCTTTCATAAGCTTCTTTTACCTGTGATTTGTCTAAATTACCTCATACCTGGTGTAAAGTTTGATGCTGACTCTTAAGTCTCGAGGACATACCCAGGGAGCAATACACACAACGTGGACAAAAGGCAGAAGGAGTTTCTCCTATTGTAAGTGTGTCATCTGACATCATGTGAAACTCAGCTGGGCCATTTTACTGCACCTGGCCACCTTTGCCATTACGCTCCAGTGAAGGAATCCGAATGTGCAAAAGTTTGGTTCTTTGTACCGTCACGTTGGCTCAGCAACACTTGTCAACGCGGTCCCACTTGACAGGATTAACGATAAATTTAGAAATTGCGTCACGTCGGGACTGGTGCCTGTTGAATTAGGTGCGGCTCATGACAGAACGATGCTCCTGTTAGCTCAAGCTCCCGAGATAATTTGGCGTCTTGGCAAGAATTTGCAAGTCCTACAATGTAGTCAGAGTTGTGTTTTTTTTAATCATAAATTCAAACCACTTTTTTTTTTTTTTTTAAACCTCAGCTCTTACCTCTTACTCATTACATTACAGTATATTCTGCACCACATGTTGCTGATATCCAACCTCTTAACTGGCACAATGCAAAGCTGCATTCTTTCCTAATGTTACCTTGACAGGGCTGATTTACTCACATAACACAGTTCTCGGAGCAGCGTCTGCTCTCTCCCTGTGTGGAGGTCAGGGTAACTATACATGAGTCAAACCGAGCTGCCATCGCTGGGCTGGATACATGATCTGCTGCTTTCCCACATTTCATGTAATGACCTCATTCGTCCTCACACACCGCAGAAGGAATTACCTAATGTAACCCCTGACAACAGACCCGATAAACCTCTGTAAACTAAAACATATCAAATATATATCTCTCTATCTAATAACAATATGCTGCTAATGAAGAGCTACGACACAAGGAGGAGATGTGCTGATGTCCAACATTTTTTGTGTTATGTCACAACAATTATAATGCTTCATGCTCAAATTTTATTCAATAACAACTGTAATAACTGTATCAACTGCCTGATCAATTATTATAAAACTGAGAGGGTTGATAGACTATCAGGAAGAATCCCTCAAATTAATAGATCTGCATGCTACATAAATACTTGCATTTAACCAGGAGTGCTTAGCAGTGATTAAATAGCATGAATATGTATATATTTAGAGATTAGGACCTGAAAGTATTAGGGCTGGTATTCTGATAGTTGACTAATTCATCGTTCACTGAAATGATAAATCTGTTGGTAAAATGGTGTAAAATGTCAATCACTTTCCCAAAGTTGAACCTAAATGTCTTTTTTGTCCAGATCAAGAGTCCACAACCCAAATATTATCTGTTTATTATTACAGAAGACTAAAGAAACCAGAATCTAATCAGACTTAAGAAGCTGAAAACAGAGAATTTGGACTTTTTTTCTTAAAAATTACTCAAATCCATTGATTGATCATCAAAATAGTGATTGATTAATGTGATAGTTGGAACTGATTAATCGACTAATCATTGTCCATCTGTGAGAAAAGACTTTTGTGCTAGTCCAGATGTGGATTTTGAGGAAAAGTGAAATGTTCAAAATTGGCTATTTTAATGTGTTTGTCTTAAATTTAAACACGTAAGCAATAATAACAAAGAAAAATGATTTTTAAAAGTAGTTGGCAATTAATGTAATAGATGGCAACTAATCAATTAATCACTGTTTCAGCTCCAAAAGGTAAGCAATAATAAGAAGTACAATGATTGTTTGATATAAATACATTATGACTGTGAGTAACAATACAGCAATGACTTCATGTGATAAATAACTATACAGTATGTACAGATTATCCTCCACCTGGATAACTCCACAGAGACATTACCAGTAACACTGAGAAGAGTTAAAATGACTTTTTAGAGCAATCTTGGTAGGAACAAATCAATAAAGTTTTGACATGGGTCCATATATCAGACTATGGAGCATTTTCAACACGTCCACCCATATGAGATAATACTATACTAATACATTTTTAGTGCTTTGGGGGAACACAGAAATATGTCGGAACTGAGAAAAACGTTTTGCACATCTGTGATCTTGAATGTGTTTTTTTTCTTTTTTTATGATTATATGTCATGCTGCGAGAAGCTTTTAATTGAAATCACCTTGTAAATCACCTGAGAGTGTTTTGCGTTCCCTTATTACCGGGGACAACTCCCGCAGGTCTACAAACACAAGCTTCACCACCAGACCACATCACGTTGCCCTGGGCTCACCAAGCCTGGTTATTAAAATGACAGGTGGTGTCACTTTTTACATGTCCTTAAATGTACGGCGTGTAACTATGTGTGTAAAGAAAATACCAAGTACCAAGGAGGAGAAGAACTTTACTAGCGTGTTGCATAATGTCAGATTTTGGAGAGGCACCCGTTGGTTCACAGGCACAAAGAGAATTCACACTGACATGCGTGGTTTCATCATCCTGACATAGCTGCAATGTAACCTCTGCATGCAATATTTCTTGGTAAAGCTGCTGTGGTTATGTCAACAGCTACGAAAGTATACATAATGCATGCTGGCAGATACGGGAACAACATTAGAAGACAGTGTTCAGATGTTTTAAACTACAGAAACAGCATTCACCTTGTATGGCTCATTGGATTTCTGAACTTAATTATTGGGATAATAAAAAGAGCATATTTTTCCACTCAGTCTGAGTTTGACTCAGGGTTACGATCTTTAGTTTTTGAGCTAAAAAAAATGTTTTCCCAGAAACTGTAAAGGTCTCTTAAATGAAAGTATAAACTGCCCAGAAGGAACCAAAAATGGATAAGTTGACCTGTCTTTAGCACATAAGGCTGCAATTAATGGCAATTCTGATCAACAAGTAATCAATTGCTTATTGAAAACAATTAATAGATTAGTTATTTGGTTCATGGCATTGCGTAAAATGTCAGTCAGTGTTTCCTAAAAGGTAAAGAATCAACCTAAAATGTCCACAACCCAAATATCATCAGTTTACTATTATAGAAGACTAACGAAACCAGAAAATAACCAGATTTGAGAAGCTGGAACCAGAGAATTTGGACATTTTCTTTTTTTTTTAAATGACTCAAATCAATTGATAATAGGTTATTAATGTAATAGTTGGCAACTAATCAATTAGTTGTGTAATCCTTTCAGTTCTACTTTGCAAACTATCTTTTTACAGTAGGAAACTCCTACTAATTGTCTCCAGTCTGTGACACTTTCTAAAAATCTACTTGCAGTAACTTGTACTGTTTTGAGGTGGCTGACACAGTAATTTGTGTCAGAGACAAACACCGAGTACATCCTGCCTCTGAAACACATACCCAACACAGCACCTTGACCTCAGAGAGACACGTCTGTCAAAACCTGTCGCTCTGTCCTGGTGTCAGAGTCTCCAGTTCAGACGTCACGGAGCAACACGTCCACTCCTGAGCTGCTGCAGGGCGACTCTGTACTTACTGACCTCTGCTGAGGAGGAGAGGAAGGTCTCTGTAGGTCGGCTTTACCTCAGTGATGTCTCAGACTGGTGGCCTACTAGCACACTAACTCAGGAATATTATAGATATATTATAATATATTATAGAAATATTATAGATATCATCCATGAAATTGTGGAAACACTCGAGTACTTTGGCCTGTTAAAAAAATATTAGAAACACCTGATCCTGGATTTTGAAGACTCTCTATTGGTGTAAATCTTCAAATAGATACAAAAGATATGCAACGAAGATGATTTTTCTCTGATGAAACTTTAAAAAGTTAATTTATTCAACATGTCAGAAACAAACTGTCTCACATATTACAAAGGTATTTGACAATATAAAAAGAAGAGATAAACACTTGATTCTGGATTTTAGAGATTATCTAATGTCAATTAACATGATGCAAGAAGTACTATGACATGTAAAAAAATAATAGGAACACTTGATTCTGGATTTTGAAGACTCTCAAATGACAATTAAGATAAAATAATGTCTCTTAGAAAAGTGTAATTCAAACGTTTATTTTGGAAAAGCAGTGTCAAATATTATGAAGGTATATGACAAAACAGTTAATTCTTTTACAACCTGACTATTGCTGCATCCAATTTTTTTATGAATTCTGCCTAATAATTTTTAGATTTGAAAAAAAGCTACTAATAAATGAATAGGCTTTAAAACGTTGCATTGAGATGTCCTGAGTCATTGGATGGTAGACGGTTACCAGGAACGGGAGTGACTGAGTCAGACAGTTGTCCAAAGGGGGTCAGGAGTAGGTCATCATTACCCATTCGTCATTTTTCCTCCTTCTGCTTATCACAAGTACATTTTTGAAAGCAATATCACTGTTGAACAATCAGAAATCCACTGAGACATCTTCTCTTTTATTCCTGTGAATCTGCAGCCCGGTTGCCTTCCTCTCCGTCCGCTCTCACGCTATTTCCTCTCTTTGACCTTAACTACTGGCCGAAACCCTCAAATAAAACAGGACACGGGTGGGGCGTGGAGGGGAGGATTGCAACTGGATAAAGTCATTTTGCAATTGAAATGCGTTTGTTTTTTTCCTGAAGACGTGGTCACCCGAGTTGTTCCAGCCTAAGTAGCTGGAAGCAGGGCGGCGAGGCGGAACGTCAGAGTTCCTTGAAGGCCTCGCTGCACATCTGCATTGTGCAACTGAGGACACGCCACTAACAGGATCCAGACCCAGAGCAGCTAGAGGTCAGATGCAAGAATCAGCGGTTCGGCTCATTTTCTACGTCGGTGGATGTTGTCACATCTTCCGACATTGTTGTTGGATGTTATTGTATGTGACAACACCGGTTAGTTGCAAAGATTCAGGCGCAACACTGCTTTTAATTAACCTCACGGTGGAAAATCTGAAGGTTGACCTCAGAGTACAGATGGAGCACGCACTCTTACCTCACACACTAACACTCACGCGGTGATACTCCCCGACTCTGAGTAATCACGACATCTGGGAGTGTGCAAACAAATATGCACCTGTACACTCATCAAGTCGCTTGTGAAAATAATGGAATTCCCCATTAAACCTACTCCCTTCTTGATGCTACAGCTTCTTGTTTCTCACTGTGAAGCATCACCTCTGGCTAGGACCCGAACACCGGACATCGTCATTTGGCACCGGGCTGACTCTTCATTGTCATCATCTTCATCAACCATGTCCACAACACGTCATTCACTTTCTCATTCACACACACTCTGACCTCAGATGATGATATTCCCATGCTCAGAGTAATCACTACATCTGGGACTTTGTGAACAAATACATACATGTACACTCATCTTTTTGGTTGTGAAAATGATACTCATGAAATAATGAAAGTTAAAGCTAAAGCTGTATTATCAGTTTAGATTCAGAGGTGGCTTGGCACCATGAGGAGTCTTCATCTTCATCATCATCCTGTCTACGACACATCAAATATCAGTGTTGTATTACGTCCAACGCACATTTTCCACAGGCAGGACTATCCACTTCAAAGGGCTGCGCTAATGAATCTACTAAATATATTACAACAGAAGCAGGAAACATTATCCCTCATGAGGCAAAGTGGATTAAATCAGCAACAGTAGCATGTGTCTGGATCAGAGGTCGAGTACGCCCAGTTGCACTTAAAATCAATGACGCAATTATGACGAACATCTGCACAACTATTTGCATGTCTGAGCCCCATCTTTTTAATATGTCATTACATATATATTACAGTTTCATATATTATACACACATGTATATATTCAATTCAAATAAAGGAAAATAATAATTTCAAGTGTTGATTTTAAAATGTCATTGTTTCAAAAAACAAATCATGTTTAAGCGTATTGTAATCATTGATAATTACATCCTAAACACATCTGTAGTAAGTCAGCGAATTCTTTACAATTCATAATCATATTCATTGTGATTTCGGCACTGCACACGTTGGTCAGAGATTAGTTGTGAAACTTCACAGATGTTTGTCCCATTGAGCAATTTCCAGTAGAAAATACAGATGTTTTGACGGAGTGGTATGGGGCCACCGTCAATGCAGCTTGAGCGTTTTGTCTCCGGCTGCCAGCGAAATCCCAGAGCATGAGACAGGAGGTGGGAGAACGCCAGTATCAGCCCATGATATCATGAGAAAGGAAGTGAGCAACGTTAAATGTTCCTAAGACTCAATTTATGAAGTCCCTTTTGAACTGCATGTGGAAACCCAGGGAAGCGGATTTATACGCTGACATCGGACGCAGGTTTTTACACGTCCACCCCATGTAGAGTAAACACAAGTAGAGACAAACTGATCACTTCACCTTACAGACACCTTGTCATCATCATATTTGTTGCAGGATTATTGTATTAAATTGCATTTTATTGATGCTGTCACAAGGATCTGCCAGGAACTAAAGGACTACTGTATCTGAGAAGGAAAATCAATTACTGGAAAGAAAAAAGTTAAAGAGTTAAGAGAAAAGTAGATGGCACTTTTTGCACATTAGCATGTTTTCTCTAACAGTCAAACCTCACTCTGCACTTTGAGCTTGTTTGTTGTTTCTTTCAGCATCTCCTCGGAGCCTGAAAGCGATTGGATATTCACATGTTGCAGCACAGCAATGTAAAATGAATCAATGATGAATGAAATGTGACATCTAAAAAATGTCTATATCTCTAACACAAATGAAGAAGACAGAACAAAGGGGAAATGGTATCATGCTTCAGTTATTAAAGGGACAGTGTGCTGTTTTTTGCAGCATCTAATGTTAATTTGGCAGAAGCAATTAAGTATCTCAAGCATGTAAGAGAATGGCTGCAGAAAATGCAAACTTACTCTCCATGTAACAGCTTAATCTAAGGTAATAAAAAACAAAAAACTAAAATTTTCATTTTAATTGGATTATATACTAATTAAAACACATTCATAAATATCACATTTTAATTTCTGCTAAGTCTGTTCCACATAATGCTGTTGAATGCAAACTAAATCTTAACTTTAAATAAAAAAATTAAATTACTGAAATTAAATTAGGATTGCAATTTTTAATCCGGCGCTACAAGGAAAAATTGCATTTCGTGGGTTGAAATGTTTTTCTCGTTGAAGTGACTTACAGTGTGTGAATGTGTTGCCATATGGAAACACTTCAAAGATGCTGGCGATTTTGTTCCACATTTTTCATAAATTTGCTGCTTACGGCAAATATAGAGGAACATTTTTCACTGTGGTTTCATAAGCATTGCAGTGCAGTGTTAATCCTTCACACTATTAAGTGTGTGGGTAAGACTGGTTGGGATCAAAAGATCATGGGAAGACTATAACACTGCCTGCGCTCATTTTTGTTAAATCACTTTTATTGATGATATTTTAGTCTGGGCTCTTATGTGAATCGTTAAAAGTAAACACTCTTTTTCAGATGGAACAGGTCCTGTTCAGGTCTGACTCATTTATTCATCTGAGGACAACTCTTCCAGACTGTCAAGTAAAAGCCCAGATTTTTGTGTCGTGGCAGACAGATATTGAAAACTTCACCGCCAATGACTACAAAACTCTCAAATGATATTTTCTAGCCAAATTTTGTCTTGCACATCTTTTTAGAGCCGTCACCATCCAAAGTTTCCTGTCAGTCAAAGTTTTAACTGAAAGGAAAATAACACTCTGGGGGTCTGTGCTGGTTTTCTGACAGAATGTCAATTAAATCTGATTACTTGCTTTAATCACAACAGTACGTTTCCTTTTTTTTTTTGTAATAAAATAACCCCTCTAAAACATCTTGAAAATGAGCCAGACTGAGTTAAACATTAAATCCAGTAACCTAAGCTGGTCTTTATATTTGAGTGTATATATACAAACCACTTGTCTATAGCTGCCTTGTGAATAAAGTCAAAGTCAAAATTGACGTATTTTGGGCATCATAAGAACAACATAATTTAACACCAAAACATGTTGAAACACTTCAACTCCTCTATATAAAAGAGACAATTAATTAAATCCTACTTTGGAAAACAACAACTTTACTTTTGCTTTTTTGTTCAGAGAATTTAAACTCTTCCATTCAAATACTTAAACAGAGAAAAGTTCACCTTTATTAATACTTAATTTGATAATAACAGCATACATAACAACATTACAAATGTTATGGCTCATATGACTCTTTTAAGGAGAGAAATCAATGATGATCAATGAAGTCACCAGGTCAAAATCATAAAAGTTCAATAACTGGAAGTTGACATTGGCACTTGTTCAAGATTTTTAAACTGAGGCATTTGTGTTGGCACGGCTGTGCCTTTCCATGCTGCAACTAGAGAAGAGACAATTTCTGTGTGGATGCAGGTAGATGCATCAGGGGATGCACAGAGCAGCAGACAAACTTCTACCGCTCTGCTGCTACAGCCCCACGCCACTACCAGCATATTAATCAATCCATTATTAATCTCCTATCCCAAACTGCTGCCTGGTCTCAAATAAAAGGTGATTGAAGCAAATAAACACTTTGGCTGTTATTTACTATTTAAAATAATACTTCTTTAGGGCATGATGAGATTTTGGTTCATGAGTGGTGCGAGTGGTCACGTGATCATCCTAGACCAATAGCAGAGCTGATTAATGACAACAGACAGGCAGCATGGTAGCCTCAGCAGTTGGATTTAATGTTACAGATACAAAAGAATTCTTCCAACTCCAACTAGTACTTGGTACATATTGAGCTCCATGAAGAACAATGAGGCAAATAGATAAGGTGAACTTTTTATGTTAAGTCATTTTGATTATTTAAAAACAATCAATAACAAGGACTTGTTTCATTTGATCATTCATTTCATTATTCTATCATAAATAAATACAACACTGATCATCCATAAAAACAAACTGCATGAAAACCATATATACATATATACAATATAAAACTACATAGGAGAATGATTTGTTATGTTGCCAATGTAATACTGAGCATATACAGTGGATATAATAGCCTACACACCGCTGTTAAAATGCCATGTGATGTATGTAAATGCACTAAGATAAATCATTTCCCATGGTTTTCTACTTTTCCATAGTTTGGATTTCAGTTATAAAATTTATGAACAGGCGAGGACACTATAAAGTAAAAGGGACACGTCAGATTGTTGCTATGGTAACAATAACAGCTGGTTGTTACAGTGTGTCCGCCACTACTCTGAAGCAGCAACAGTAGAAGACTATGAATCGATCCAGAACCGTAGAGAATGAGAATCACGAAACCTCAGCATTTTTACACTCAGAGCAGCTCAAAATTAACTTCCTGTCCTAATGGACCCAGTTTAACCGCTTTATTCAGTCAGTTATTTCTGCTTCTTTCACTGTACATAAGTCGTGTCTTTAGCCAGGCTGTGCAGCAGCGACCTCTGAAAGGCCTCATCACACGACTCTGGGACCAGAAACTCCAGCAGCAGGTCACACATGCAGTAGAGGAGATGCCTTTAAATCACACAAGCACAGTTACTGACAGACTGACATCAACTGCTAATAATACAGATTATAACAATAATTACATAAAATATAATTTCTCTGGTATTTAACATCACAACACATTTTTCAGGTAATTATACTGAACAAGAAATTCAAATGCAACACTTTTGCACCCATTTTTTATCAGATGAACTCAAAGATCTAAAACATTTTCTACATACACAAAATAACCATTTCTCTCAAATTTTAAGAAAAAGGAATGGACAAATATACCACAGGTCATCAACAACATCCTGATCAACTCTCTACAAAGGTATGAGGCAAATGGTGGTCACACCAGATCCTGACTGGTGTTCTGGGTCCCCAAACCTGAGGCCAGACTAAACTACACGTTTCAGAGAGGCCTTGTATTGGGACTAGTGCCGTCTAACCAGCATCTCATTATGCCACAACTGTGAGGTGGGATGGCACCGTTGTTTGCAAAGGAGAGGTGCCATCTATCACAGGTTTAGACACCTTCGTAAACACTATATGAAAGAAGTAGTTATTTGGTGTATTTACAAAATGTATTAGATCTTTAACTTCATCTCATAAAAAATGGGAGCAAAAACAACAAGTGTTGCATTTATATTTTTGTTCAGTATAGTTTTATTTATGTGATGCAGCCAGATGATTTAAGTATTTTTAGTAACTATCCCACCTATTAGGTTCATGAGAAAAAATTCATGAGAATGTATTTTGAATCTGAATTTCCCCACATCACTGTGCCTCTTCTTGTGCTGTCTTTGGAAACCACTTCTGGCTTGAAGCGTGCTATACAAATACATTTAGCATGATTAACGCTGATCATACAATTCTTGATATAACTGTTTGCTCTTGCACAATTTGGTTCTTGTGGTATTTTTTTTTGTTTTTGAAATAGCAAGATGTGACTTGTGTTCCCTGGACAGTTTGGTTGAGAACTCACTTGTTTATGTGGTGGTCCTGTAAGGAGTCCAGCATGGTCTCCAGGCTCAGCCTGTACTTATCACTGCCCAGCATGTCAGTGATAAGCTCTGTTGGAGCACAAATAATGAAACAAACCAGAAAGAACATTGATGCAGGCGAGTTTTGAACCATTAAAACATGTATAATGTGACTGTCCTACCTGGAAGCAGCTGCATGAGACATTCAAGACATTGCTCCTTGGTCTCCTCACGCTCGGCAGCGCTGCGCTCAGCCCTGGGCTGGGCCGGCAGCGTCCCACCTGGCCACACGGCTTCCTGCAGCACCTGCAGGTAGATCACCCAGCAGGGGGCACTGGTAACATGGGCAACGCCTACATCCAACCATCTGAAAGACAAATCATTAAGGTTTGTAAGGCAACACTGTTCTACTGTTTCTGTTTTTCTACTAAATATCAGCTGCTGATCACTGATAAAATAATTCTGTCCCCCTTGTACAACTAAGTGTTACTGAAATATGTTTAGTGTAAATTACTGAATACTAGCCTAATACTAGCACTTAAGTCAGCCAACAGTCTAGGACAGGAGGTTCAATTCATCTAAAAATTCCTCAGCAAAACTGTAAAAGTATGGTAAGTGATTGTAATTCTGTTAAGACTACTGTATAACTTACCTTTTTCAAAAGTCAGATTATAGTACTTAAGTTAATGTCTTGCAGCTGCTTCTCCAGAGTTTTCCATTTATTCTTTTTTTAGTGCACCCATGGTGATCAACAATTAATTAATATTACTAGAGAGGATGTTCTTTAACGTCATTGGAACATGACACAAATGTGTCAAGACCGATGAGCTGAAGAATAAAAAAGGAAAAGGAAAAAAATGTGCAGCATTAAATAAATATAAATAAACTGTATTTATTCAGGAACAGGAGCTTATTCATCAAAATATACACCTGCACCCAGAGTTTAAAAGGTTAATTAAAACTCTGCTTTCATTCAGAAATTTTCGGTATATAAACAGTAACAGTGAGCAAATGTTAAATTTAAGGTACAAGTTTTAAAAGAGTTAAACTATTACATTGAAAATGTTACCAATTGACAAGAACTGTAATTGATACGATTGTTAAATGACTAAACTTTTGTTAAAAGTTGTGGTCATGTACTTTCATTTTCCAAATATTTTATGTTTTTCTTTTTTTGTATTTTTTTTAATAAAGATTAAACTTTGTAATTTGAGATTTAAGCCAATGAAAACATGCAATATGGCTGCCTATTAATTAGATTTAACTTTAACTATTACATTGGAAGAATCTACTAAAATTGTTTTAGTACCAAAAATAAAAAGTATAATTAATTCTGTCCTAATATATTTAAGTAGAAATCTCTTGGAAAATCAAAGTAAATTCTACTCCAAATAATTATTCTGCAGGTACTAAAACATAAGTACAACCAACCTAAAAATATACTATAGATAAAGATAAATGAGATACATTAAGTTTGTGCAACCACTTGACATAATAAAATTAACTAATTTTAACAAAGCATGTAAGCGTAATAATCAGAAATAAATGTATATACTACACAAGCAAACAAGCTGATTAGTAGATAACAAAAGACATGCACACAAAGGTAATGAACACTAACAAGTTTCTTTAAACTACTGCAGAAGGATAAATTATTTACTGACATGCTCAGTGAACCTAAAACTCCCAGAGGCCTATGTCAGGTCCAGAAATGGAACCAAGTTAATGACTGCAGAACTCTAGAGATTAGTGGAGCCAATTACCACAGACTGCATGGTAAATCCAGTCTTTGTTTAAATCTGTGCACCCACTAAGGCATAAACATTGCATTAAAAAAAAGCTTCCTGGGGAAATCTGGAGAAATGTCATGCAGAATTCCCATCTCACAAACTGCTTAGTACCTCAGAAAAACGTTTTTTAATTAGTATATTGAGCTGTAAGAAAGATAAATGATTCAGTGTCATATCATCACCTGCTAGGTACTAAGGACTTGATTAGTGTATCAGTCAGTGGAATGATTAATTGATTAGTTATTTGGTTCATATAATGGTGTAAAATGTCTCTATTTCCCATATCACTGTTTCCAACGATGAAGATTTAATCTAAAATTTCTTTTTCTATCCAGACCAACAGTCCACGACCCAAAGATCATCAGTTTACTATTATAGGAGATTATAGAAATAATCAGATTTGGGAAGCTGGAACCATAAAATTTTGACATTTTCTTCTAGAAAATGACTCATGTAATATTGTAATAGTTGACAACTAATCGATTAATTGACTAATTGATGCATAGTTTTATGTTTCACTTAACAATGTGGCACTAAAAGCAGTTTCACAATATCACTTAATATATCTTTGTTGTGCGAGAGCAATCCTTAAATAAATGAGTTAAGCTTATCAATGAGGGCCTGACCAAACGGGCCCCAAAGACAAAAAAAGTCCCTTTATGGCAGGAAGAACAGGCCCACTGGAGCCTGTAGCTTCAAGGTATTTTTTGAGTAGCTTACTCAAAACAGAGACACTGTCATTTATTTGAAAATCAAGCAGGGGTTTCCCCCCCAGAGGGCCCACAAAACAGACACCATTTGGTCATAGTGACGCCACTGCCTATAGCACACGTGTCAAAGTCAGGTCCTGGAGGGCCGGTGTGGCTGCAGGTTTTTGTTCCAACCAAGCAGTAACACACCTGATTCTACTAATGAAGAAGGGTTCTAGTGCTTAATTAGTAAAATCAGGTGTGTTACTGCCTGGTTGGAACAAAAACCTGCACCGACTCGGCCCTCCTTTGACACCCCTGGCCTATAGCAACTATAGGATAAAAGACGCAGAAATCCAGAAATCTTTGCCCTTCCATTCTTGCTTCTTGGAGCAAGGAGATCGGGGGTAACAAAGATCCAGCCCTATCCAGCCAAGAAGACACCGTCATAGCCAGAACTCCTCGCTGGGAAAGATGCTACGCTACGTCCCACCAAATGCCAGACCAACAAGCTCCAAATCCATGAAACTCCAGAAATAACCATAAGCGGTTATCTTCTGGGCAGTGAATGTAAGCTGTGTAGTTTATTGTTTCACCTACTTGATTTCCACTTGCTTGTTTTATTGTTCTGTTGTTCTGTTTTTAGTTTGTTTAACCCGGTTTTGTTTCAATTGTTTATTTCACATATACATTTGTTTAACCTGCCAGGTTTCACTAACTTGTCTTACTTTTATTTTTCCGGTCAGAGTTAAGTTTCACTGTGTATTTTCACGTTTGTGCAGATCGCTACCTTCGCTACATTGTTATTGTGGTTCATATGATCAGATGATTTGAGCTTAGCGCAGCGCATGGGCACTAACTCTATCTCACACAAACACTCACACACAAACACACTTTTGTATACCACCCCCCCCCCTTTTGTTACTGTTGTCTGTCTGTAACCTATAGTTAGTAGTAGTAGTAGTATTTTATGCTCGCATACTGTGACAAACTGGTTAACAAATGAAATGAATTCTCCCCTCCATTGTACACTATAAGAATATCAATATTCCCATGAATATTGGTGTTCCTAAGTAACTGATACACAAGACTGTTTTTAAAATTGGTTATTGGTCCAGAACGTCCAGTGGTGCCCCGATTATAATTATTTTTAATTCATTCATTCATTCATTCATTTTAATAATGTTTAATAATCATCTTTGATGATTATAAATGAATACCAACAGCCAAATTTAACTCATCCTAATTCATAACATCTTTATCACTTAACTACTTTATTCAGTCAGTTATTTTTTTGGCAATTTTTATTTCCGCTGTTTGGTGGCTAATTTACGGTCTGCAGGCTAAGATGTTAGCTTAGCAGCTAACATCTTAGCCTGTCCTTTTGCAGTCACCAACATTTTCTTCTTAAAATGACTTCGATTAATTCAATTAATAAAATTGATGGAGATTAGTGTAATAGTTGGCAACTAATCAAAGAATTGTTACATTTCTACTTTGTGTTCATGTGTGATAGTTAAATTGTTAATACAATATCATTATATTATTAAAAACTTGATGACATAAGACTTACGTTGGACTTTGTAAGTTTAGATGTCCAATATTCTATTACACTTAAAATGACTCAAATTGATTATCCAAATAGTTGAGGATTGATGTGATACAATACAATTCAATGTATGTATTAATCAACTAATCGTTGCATGTCTGCGGTCACATATCCTATTTGCACTAGATACTGACATACATCTTACTTATTGGATTGTTGTATTATATTTTTATTATTATTATTATTATTATTATTATTATTATTATTATTATTATTATTATTATTATTATTATTATTATTATTATGGTATTATATATTATTGTAGTGGATGAACCGATTAATCACTTAGTCATTCTAACAACTTTCAGTAAACCTGAACACTATTACAAACACTAACTATTACATGTTTAATATTGTGTTTTTATTATTATTTATAATGAGTAAAAATGAACTTTACATACATTTAAAACAAAGAAAGGAAAAAGGGAAATTTCTGGTTTTATTTATTTATTTATCGCTTTCATTTCATCCTCTGATTACTGAAGGCTTGTTTTTTTTGTAGTCGTATTTTACTGTTTGGTGATCACATACCTTGTCTCAAATAATGACTGAAATCAAAATCAAATCAAAATTAACAATTATTATTTGCTAATACATTATAAAATGCAGCTGGGTGTTTTCAGTTATCTCCATGTTCTAATGGTACGAGTGAGAAGTTGTGGAAGCTACAACAAGAAAGAAAACCACTTGCCTCTCTATGAAGGTGCCAAAGAGCAGCCTGATGGTTTTCTGTATGTTCTCCGTGCACAACCAACTCCACTGATCCTTCATCAGCAGGCACAGGATGTTCAGAGCAACATCTGCCACAGCTGTGTCTGCCGTGAACAAACAGACACACTCCATTATAGCATCATGATCCTGGAGGCAGTGGGGACACTTAAAAACACTGGTTCTTAAACAGTTTTAATGCCAAGGACCCTTAAATTCACAGAAGCTAGACTACAGACCCATCTGAAATGTTTTTTTGTTTTAGAAGAGAAAGTGCAGGAAACCCAAGGTCGAAATATGGAGGCCTGAAATTGCCATAAGCATAATTAAATAAATAAAAGACTCAGTACATTCATAAATGTATAGATTTATTTAATTCTATTTAAATAATGGATTAAAATGTAATAAAGTATTTGTCTATTACCTTCCCTACTCTATTAAATTTTTTATAATAATTATTTAAATTATATATCTGTTTCTCCCTCCCATTCATTTAGGGGTTAGGGTGAGAGTTAACCCTAATCTCAACATGGACACAAACATGTTTCATCAAATGAATTAATGTGTATAGGGAGAATAATACACAAATAATAAAAACATATGATATTAAATAAAGTATTTGTGTATTTTTATTTATGGCAGTCCTCTTTACAAATAGTATACATACCGTCATTTTGTTATTGATTGATTGTTATTGATATTGATTAAATTATATTGAAAAAAATTGTCCCTTCCATTCTGGGGACCCCTGACATCCCGTTAAAGAACTCTGGGGGTCCTCAGACCCTATTTTGAAAACCGCTGCCTTAAAACATTTGAAACACAGACAGAAGGCCAGCAGGAGTGGAGAGAGCCTGCAGTAAGGTGCTCTACGACAGGTGGAGCTGTGCTGCAGTCCAGTGGTGATGGAGTGTTACTACATGATGACTGTAACTAGGACCAAAGGAAACATTTATTTAAACCTGGACTCCCTATATATATATATATATATATATATATATACTGTTGTTTATTTTTCAATGTCTTATAATCATGAAAAACATTATAAATATAGTGCTTTAAAACATCTAGGACTGATCACAATCACAACTCTCAGACCAAAACTTACCAGATGTCTTCTTGTCTTTCCTGGACCATCCACACCTCTTGTTGACCGTCTCCTTTGCGTTCAGCTCACAGAAGAGTCTCTCCTGCTCCCTGACGAAGTTCTCCAGGCCGGACAGGGACATGCCGTTCAGCACCTCAGCAGCCATGAAGAGCAAAGATAATGTGCTGAAACATGCATTAATCTGATCTGATGATAAATATGTGGTTATATATGAGAAGTTAACTTACAGAGCTGCCTTCACTGAAGCAGTATGTCACTTTAGGATGTAAATCAGGGATATTGAGAGATGTGGACATTTTGCTTGGGAACATAAGTCTCCTAAAGAAACAACAAAATACAAAAAACACAAAACTTGTATTACAAATAGGCTATATATATATATATATATATATATAAACAGAATTTTATTTAGAGGTATCTGAAGTGGGAGGTATCTGTGAATTGGGCTCCTAACTGAACGTAATTGCAGATATCTCAACTCATCTCATCACTTTTAGTCAGAAAGTCGTTGTTGAAATCAACAATGTAATTCTGGATAGTCACATTTAGTCATACTTTTGGACTCGGAATAACTGAATTACAGATATCTACAATACAATCCAGTCTAGCAATTAAACAAAACCACGTTTTAAAATGTTTAAGGATTTAGTCATATCTTGAACTGAATTAGGGGAAAAATAAAATTGTAGATATCTTGAAATATGATTGTTACTAGTGAAGTTATTGTGGCTATTCCTACCAGTGAAAATACATTTCTGACTAGCAGAAACTGTGGATATCTTAAATGTGACTGCATATAGTAGAGCAGTATGATTAAATGTTAAAGGCTTATGCATGAACAGTATAGCTTGATCGAGGAGAATCAATGATGGATAAAACTAACATGATGCCAATCAATTCTGAAGTTTTATAGCCCTTCAAGAAGTATTTAATGGCACCATAGACACACAGTTTACTGCATGTCCAAAGAAGGATATTACACTATAAACATGATATTCTGCTCACCTTCACTAACCCGGGTCACAAGATCATCAGTGTATCTAGACCTGAACACGAGATTCCAGCAGATTTTATAGGATAAAACATTCACCCACAGCAGAAAGAGAAACAAGCTGCTTCAAATAGTCAAGACATTCAGCCATATTGCAGATGACACAAGATCATAATAACTATAAACCTACATTGGAAATTTCCATCACTGGCATCTTAAATAAATTTACTGTGAGAATTTTTGACAATTTTATCACCTCATGCCTTAAAGATTTATCTGTAACTTGACTTGAGAACTTGAGTAACTTGAGAAAACCTCAGCTACAACACTAAAATAAAGTATTTTATTTGTTGTAAAACTCATTATTACTGTTACAGCATCTATATATAATCATTAAAATACACATCATCAATTTAATAAGAAAAAGGTTTAACATAATATCAGTAGTAGGGCTGTAACTAACCTTTATAATCTCCTTTTTAACCTCTTACAGAATATATTCTTCATTTTAAGGACAAATAATTGATCTTTGAACTCTTATCTTAATAATTATTGAAGATTGTAGATAACCTAATTATCTTTTTTTTGTTCCTGATTTGGGTCAGTTTGGTCTTATTTTAAGTTTTAAATAAAACTTGTTTCATCTGTAGTAAAAAAATTTTCTTTATTATTATTATTTATATCAGGAAAACTGGGGCCTAAGGGGCTAGGCAATTACTTCTTGTTGAACAAACAAACTAAATGTTAAAGGGCCCACACCTGTACTTCCTGTTGTCCATCGTTCTTCCATCAGCATCAGCTTCAAGATCTTCTGTTGGACTCAGCGGCTCAGGATGAGGAAAAGCTGTCTTCAATGTATCTAAAGCATTTTCCATCATCTTTATTAGCAATGAAGTTGAGGAAAAATAAAGAAAAACTTTGAAACTCTTCGTAAAAAAAAACAAAAAAAAACAAAGAAAACATATGGTTTCATTAAAAGAAATGTGTTAAACACTTTGTACTATATTCATTCTTTAAGTAATCAGCTGGGCATGGTCAATACTTATCTGCAAGTTTGAGGTATTGTACTTGTACTTTGCTTGAGTATTTCCATTTTAAGCTAATTTATATATTGTACTATTTTCTACTACATTTGACAGCTTTAGTTGCAAGCTACTTTTCTGATGAGTGTTCTTATATGAATGTTTTATATGTAACCCACAGTCGGTTTATAAAGTCTACATTATTTCCTTTCAGTTGAGTCCTCAACAATATAGGATAATGTTAGATTTACATTGTCAGCAGTAAAATGCTGCTTATGTGTACTTGTCACTGAACAAGTACTTAAATTGCAATGATATATATACAAAATAATGTTAAACTGGACCATTTTTCATAGTGAGTCTTTTATGTTTCATAATTTAGTATTTTTTAATGTGGTTTAACCTAAGGAAAATGCATAGTTTTCTTTCTCTGTCCAAATATAACAAAAAAAACTCATTTTAAAGATCATGAATTAGCACATGATATTCTTTAATTAGAATTCCTGGTTGTTTTTAAAGTGGTACTATATTTATATTATTAATATAAATAATATGAAATAATATGTTAATTAGTGAGCTTTTACACCAGGAATATACAGCACATACAACCATGATGTAAAAGGAGTTTTTGGTGTAAAAATCTCCATAAAAGAACTTCTCACCTTATCAATTCTAGACTTGACAAAAGGTTTTCTTCCAAAATACGAGGAAGAATCAGCGTTTAGAGACAGGAACTCCTGCATGTCCTCACTGTTGGCTGTCTCAGGAATGCTGTTTAGTTGCTGGAACAGAAAGTAATTAAAACTACAGGACACCAGACCTAATTATTAATCATGTGATGTGATATTAAAATGCTAATACCTACTCTAAGGTATGTGTCCAGTTGACTTTTACGGGCTTCGACCTTGTCGCTGTCAACATTTCCAAATGGGAGATCAGGGAAGATTTTCTTTGGGCCTTTGACATCTGAAACACATCAAGTCAATTAAAAAATTATATATCTGTGTTAATATTCCAAAGATTAATTGTCTATTTTAGCAGAGGCTCGTTTCTCACTCTTGATTAATTTCTTGACTTCGGGCTTGTCCTCCAAACGCGCCTGCAGGTTGAGGAACTCGCTGTATCTGCGGTGGACGGTGTGACCGGACACAGGCGGCAAAGTGTTGTCGTTTTCAGCATCGGCCGCTGTCGCTGTGTCAAACTATTAAACAGCAATCAAAAGGTAATGTGTGAAACACAGTAACACTGCACTTATTCAAATGCTACTCACATAGAAATGTACTTGGAAAGGTGGAAAAGTCTTCACATTCATTACTCAGATAGATACTAGGGTTTGAAATACTTCTGTGGATAGTATCAAGTTGATTACCCAAGTAGAAGTGTAAAAGTTCTGCTTATAAAACTAAGCTTAAAGATGAAAGTACACCTTCCTAAAGGCCATAAGGACTATAATGTATGTTAAATGTTAATATTTTCTGATGCACCACCTGTTTAAAAATTAAGCATTTAAGTACAATCCAAATACATTAAAGAAGCTTATATGTGAACTATTGAGCATTAACGAGGGTTTCAGAACAGAAGATATGATGATAGTTGAATATAATTACTGTAATGGTGCAAAACGTCCAGACATGAAAACTGGAGTCTTTTCATACGAGGCTCCAGATGACGTGTTCTTGTTGCAGTGTGACATGATTTTTGTCATGTGTAGGCGTGACAAACCACAATCAAAATCACTCTATCCAGACGGCACATCTTATCTGAATGTTTTTTGTGTTTTTTTTAACAAAAAAATATATATATAAATTACTGCCCGTAGAAAGTATGTAATCATATAGAAAAGTGGAAGCTCAAATTGATTTTTCATGTTTGGCTAAATGAGGTTGTGTTGGACATTTCATAGTCTTAAAAGACAAATTGTACATTGGGTAAGACATGGAAACCAGACTTGATAAATCTCTTTATTCCCTTTTTGCTATTTCCTGTAAGTGTAATAACCTAGGCATGTTACTGTTGTATGTGTTTATAAATAAATGAGTTTAGGCCCAGATTCTGTTCTGTTAGGAGATATAGCTGGGTTTTCCTGTAAGCGCCTTGGAGTGAGACCTGTGTAACGAGAGAAATAAAATTGGAGCTAAACGTCTTAACGTGTGGTTTTTGGATTAGATTAGATTAGATTAGATTAGATAGCTCCTTTATTGTCCCACAGTGGGGAAATTTACAGTGCTACAGCAGCATTGAAAGAAGTTAAAAAAAAATAAATTAAGAACAATAAAAATAAAAAAGAGATGTTACAATACTTTGACTGCATGATTAGTGTAGAAAGAAACAGGACAACGGAGCTTTAAGTTGTTATGAAAGTGCTGGGAAACAACATTAGGAGAAGCGGTGCCATACAGAGTTTTACACTGTAACCAAAGTGCTGCGGCAGGATAATGCTGTAAAATGTGAGCTAATGGGATTTTAACTTTTAATGATAATAATGATGATTTGAATATCCTTCAAAAAATTCCACAAAAAAAGGATACACTCTATATGCAGCTAAATCTGAAAGCTGAAGTTGATCTGACAAACAGACACACGCTTAATTTTATAAGTAAGGTAACAAAGTATTTCTACGTAGTTACTCAACAGTGGTCACCTTCACAGTGTAGAGGGTGTAAGGATGAGTGCCGGTGCCGCGCTGCTCTTTTGCCGTAACTGTCCCTGTGATCTGCACATTGTGGATGTTTACAGGAGACGTTGCGTTGTTCAAAGCCTCAAAGGTATAGGAGGAAAGTCTCCTCGGAGGAGAAGAAGGGGATTTGTCTTGGGCAACACCCGCTGGCCATCGGAACTCCTCTGGTACTGCCACCTTCTGCCCGAGGGTTTTCAGAGGAGCGAAGCAGCCAACAGCATCGTTGTCCTTCATCACGCTGCAGAAACCAGTCGGGGGCCCGCAGTCACACAACCCTCCTGTCAGGTCGTCATCCGAATCTGAAGGATTCACGGAATCCAGTAGAGGAGCTTTGGACTCTGTTGAGTTGGTGCAACTCCCAGACGTAATGGGGCAGCAGGAGACTTTGCAGGGCGTCAGCAGACCAGTGTGGCAGCCTTCAACTTTTAGACTGACCTCACTGCCGCCTGAAGAATCCAGCTGACAGGTCGAGCTCTGGCTCTGCAGGTCATCTAGGTCAGAGCTTCGGCTTGTGGTGAGTCCCGCTTGCTCGGAGGATGAGGGAGACAGGCAGGTGGTCCAGGACTCCTGCTGGACCTGGCACCTGTACAGAGAACCCACAGGGAGCCCGTCACCGGCGTCCTGCGTCTCCCTGGACCTGGCGAACACGTCTATGATGGTCTGGTTGAGCCAGTCAGGGTCCGACACCCTGCTGATGAGTGGCAGCAGCACGTTGCAGGTGATGAGCTCCGTGACCATGTAGCCCCCGGTCCTGGTCTCCATCTGAGGGTACGGAACCAGCACGTGTAAGACAAGGTTTACCAGGGCTCTGGCATGGCTTAGCTCGGCAGCCGCGCTGCTCACAGCTGGATGAGGGGCGTCAACCTCACCGTAGATTTTCCAGAGGTGGACCTTCTCCCTCTGAGATGCCTGGATCTGCCGTGCTGTCATGTAGCTCTGCAGGTGGCACCCGTACAGTTCGAGGAGGGCCTGGACCAGCGCTTTTCGGTCCACCCGCCGCGCCCGCTCCTTCAGCTCCATCACCGAGTCCAGCATGGAACCTCGCACCACACGTTCGAACTCCCCCTCCACCTCTGGCAGCAGCGTGCGGTACCACGATGACACAAAGTCCCGCACGGCCTTGTGCACGGCGCTGTGGATCTCATGGTTCAACCTCCACTCGTGTTCGGGCGAATGCTGAGGCGGGGTCAGTTTGCCGAGGGGCAGGAAATGCTCCAGGTGGAGGAGGCTGTCGGCGTCCAGCAGGGCGCGGCAGCCGAGCCAGCCGCCGAGGACCACCAGGAGGCTGGTAAAGATGCACAGCAGCCACACGTTCACCAGGAGGTGGAACAGGACCAGCCAGACCAGCAGGACCCCGAACCCCAACAGCCTCGGCTGCCCCAGAAACTCAGAGAGAGTCCAGGGATTAGAGGTTTTAGATGGAGGCATCATCGTCCTGCTGAGAAAAGACAACATTTATTATTAGAATGGAAGAAAAATGTCAATTCTGTAATTGGCAGCATGTCAAATTATTAATTTCACTGTCACTGTTTCTGTCTCGTGACCGAACGAGCAGCAACAACAAGAGATGATCAGATCAGAACTGATATTTAAAAGAAAAAAAAGGCAGTTCAAATAACCAAAAAAAACAAAAAAGGTATTAGTTATTTATTTTTTGTGATTTTTTTTATATTTTTTGTGATTTGCTATATATTCTTTGTATTATAATACCATTTTGGTTTATTGTATTACATTTATTGATATGTATTGCTTTGCATTCGTCTTTACCCATTGACATGAAGATGAATGGGGATCTTTAACATAAACATAAACAGAACACAAAAATATATGCAGAGTAATGTATGGTCAGTCAACGGCCCAAAAACAGAACTTTATTTATTTTCCAATCACATTGCATGATAATGAATGAACCTATTCTTATCATTATTATAGTAAGGTAAACCCTCTTCCTTCCTTCCTTCCTTACAGATCAGTCTTTACTTCAGATGCAGTGTAATGACCGAGTAAACATAAAAATGTGATGCTAAATTGTACCATCATGTGCAAAACTTGTTGCCATGGTAACTTAAAAAACATCAGCTGACAGTCAATAACTGCTGCAGCGTGATCACACTATAAACTGGAGACTTTAAACCATTGTTTCTTTGCCTTACTCTTTAGCCACTTAACTAAACATTCAGACAAGCTTGACTTCATTGCACTATATAAATATGGTTGCAGATGACTGACCGTAATAAAGTAATAAAACACAGTACCTGGAGATTCTAGCAGCTTCATAGCAGGAAAATAGGACGTGTGTGATCTGGTCCTCTGCTGTAGATCCACTGCTTTAATCCTCAAACAAAGATTATCTGGATCAAGCCAAGCTTCACACCAGGGCCAACAGATGGACACTTTGCTGCTGCTGAGGCGTCATTCTGACACACAATAAACACACGGTACAGCTGGTCACAACCAGGGAAATAAATACTCTACTGATGACATGACATGAGAACAAATATTGTCTTAGAGTGTTGATATTTTAATATCTTAATGTAGCATTAGTGTTTTCTTTTACTGGTTTTAAAGTTTATAGTAAACGTATGTCATGTTTTGAACTGATCTGTTCCAGAAGATAAACCTTAGGCCAAAATAACTGAATTAACATTGCAGTCCTGGCAGTCTAAACCTATTACAGCATAGCAACATTCTAGTCCAGCCAGGACCTTTCTTCAGAAAGGGGAAGTTTGAACATGTTAAATGTAGGGAAGGTGTGTGCCCTTTGGTCTAAAACAGGAAGACAAATTTATTCACATTCACTGTAAACAATAAATCTAACTTCAGTGACCTTTGAGGTCAAGTACATGCTTCTACTAGAACACGTTTGTCTTCTTGATGTATTCACAAGTCCATCCATCCATCCATTGTCTATCCCGCTTATTCCCTTTCGGGGTCGCAGGGGTCTGCTGGAGCCTATCCCAGCGCGTTAAGGCGAGAGGCAGGGATACACCCCAGATGGTCGCCAGCCAATCGTGGGGCACACACACCATTCACACACCATTCACTCTCACACTCACACCTATGGGCAATTTAGAGTTTACCAATTAACCTGAGCATGTTTTTTGTATTGTGGGAGGAAACCGGAGTACCCGGGGAAAACCCACGCAGACACGGGGAGAACATGCAAACTCCACACAGAAAGGCCCCAGACCCAGGCCCAAGGCGGGTCTTGAACCTGCGACCTTCTTGCTGTGAGGCAACAGTGCTACCCACCGCACCACCGTGTCGCCCATATTCACAAGTCATTTCAGTTAAAGTCCACCTGAAATGTCATTTTAAGTGCATCTAACAAGTAGAGCTGCAACGATTATTCGATTAATCGATTAGTTGGCAACTACTATTTTAATCTTCAACTATTTTGACAGTTAATAATCGATTTGTCTCATCTGGGACTTTCTTGTTCTTAAAATAATTTTGATCTAAAGTCACAAAGATAATCAGACACTTTATATGATCAGGTTGTTACCTATCATATAATATTGTATTTGATTTGATTCAACAATCACAGACACAAATCTTTCATTTCATGTGAAAGTAGAATCCACGATTCTGGAGAAAGAATTTATATTTGAATACAAACTAGAGCTCAAAGAATTACTATTTGTGAATTACTTAATAATTATTGATTTGATTATTAATTCCTTTTTATGAAAAGAAATGTCTAAATTCTTTGGTTGGTCAAATCTGATTTTTTTTTATTCTTTTTTTGTTTTTTTATAAAAGGAAACTGGTGACTTTGGACTGCTGGTTTTAGGTTGAATCTTCAGCTTTTACATTTAATTAAATGCATGGATTATTGTTTATTGGTATGACCCTTTAAGGAGCCGGTTCAATCATCTCTTGATGATGCTGCCACCTCTGGTAAGGTCAAAGTTCACTATTCTTTTGGATAAAATGACAATTTAGCAGTTTTCATGACAGCGGCTGCTTCAAGAATCAAGAAGAAGCTCTAAACATGATTCTAGAATCAGTTTCTACTGGTCAGTGATAAAGGCTTCAGGCTATAATGTTTTATAGTAATTTAGTATAAATATCACAGGTTATACTTTAATAATGATTCAATAAAAAGTGCTGTGTACATCAATAAATTCAATGAATATGGAGCCAAATATAAGTAAAAAAGAAGGAATTCCAAGGATCTTCAGTCCATTAATCATGTGTCATCGCTTTATTGAAAATTGACCACATCTAAGGTTTTAAATAGTCAAAGTCTGAACTGGATGTTGGAGATCAGTTGCTAGTCAATTAAAACAGGTAAAGAATCCTGGGAAAGTGATGAAAAAAAGGCCATGACATTAGTTTAATTTAACTCCAGGTAATGTAAGTTTAGAGTTTTCACTACGGAATGAAAGTACAGTTTAATCCAGGTCTAAAGTTGTCTAAAGTCACACTAGAATGTTCAGAAATTATCCTGATTCACTTTATTCTTTAATGTGACGTCACAACATTCTATGTGTGTCCACAGTCATCCACTGTCAACATGATTCACTGATAGAATATTCTCTGATGTTGATAAAGTTTTTTGTGTTTTTTAGTTGGCAACTAATTGATTCATCATTGGGTTGTGGACTGTTGGATCTGGACCAAAGAAGACATTTTAGGTTGAATCTTCAGCTTTGGGAAACAGTGATTGTCGTTTTACACCATTTTATGAACCAAAAAATGTATTCATTATTGTTTCAATAGTGAGTAGACTAAACTTCTATCAAAATAATCGTTAGTTGAAGCCCTAAACATGACACAAATGAACAAGTATAAAACTCAGAAATAATCTAATCTAAAATACAATTTTAGATGAATTTTAGAGCTGCAACAATTAGTCAATCAATTGTTTAGTTACCAACTATTACATATTATTATTATTATTAATCAAATAATTTATCATTAGAGACTCTTCAAAATCCATACTCGAGTGTTTCCACAATTTCATGGATGATATCTATAATAATTCTATAATATATTATAATATATCTATAATATTTCTCAGTTAGTGTGCTAGTAGGCCACCAGTCTGAGACATCACTGAGGTAAAGCCGACCTACAGAGACCTTCCTCTCCTCCTCAGCAGAGGTCAGTAAGTACAGAGTCGCCCTGCAGCAGCTCAGGAGTGGACGTGTTGCTCCGTGACGTCTGAACTGGAGACGTGACTCTGACACCAGGACAGAGCGACAGGTTTTGACAGACGTGTCTCTCTGAGGTCAAGGTGCTGTGTTGGGTATGTGTTTCAGAGGCAGGATGTACTCGGTGTTTGTCTCTGACACAAATTACTGTGTCAGCCACCTCAAAACAGTACAAGTTACTGCAAGTAGATTTTTAGAAAGTGTCACAGACTGGAGACAATTAGTAGGAGTTTCCTACTGTAAAAAGATAGTTTGCAATGTAGACCTGAAAGGATTACACAGCTAATTGATTAGTGGCCAACTATTATTATTAATATTATTATTACTATTATTACATTAATAACCATTTATTATCAATTGATTTGAGTCATTTAAAACAAAAGAAAATATCCAAATTCTCTGTTTTTTTTTCTGGTTTCTTTAGCCTTCTATAATAGTAAACTGATGATATTTGGGTTGTGCACTGTTGGTCTGGACAAAAAAAAGACATTTTAGGTTGAAACTTCAGCTTTGGGAAACAGTGATCAACATTTTACATAATTTTATGAACAAAACAACTAGTCGATTAAATATGAAGCTGGAGCGCCTGGTCCTCGACCATCTCCGCCCCCTGGTGAGCCCACTGATGGACCCCCTACAGTTTGCTTACACGGGACTGTGTATCCAACACAGTCGTCTGCAGTACGGGGGCCCCACAGGGAACGGTCCTGGTTCCGTTCCTCTTCACCCTCTACACTGCAGACTTCGCCTACAAGTCACCAACCTGCCACCTGCAGAAGTTCTCCGATGACTCTGCCATCGTTGGCCTCATTGAGGATGATGACGACAGGGAATACAGAGAACTTACGCAGGATTTTGTCAACTGGTGCCAGCGGAACCATCTCCAGATCAACACGGGGAAAACCAAGGAACTGGTGGTGCACTTCCGTAGGCGGGCATGCAATCCCGCGGCACCAGTGAACATCCAGGGAATGGACATTGAGATGGTGACATCCTACAAGTACCTGGGTGTTCACCTGAACAAAAAACTGGACTGGACGGACAACACAACTGCTCTATACAAGAGGGGCCAGAGCAGGCTCTACCTGCTCAGGCGGTTGAGGTCTTTTGGAGTGCAGGGGACACTCCTTAAGACATTCTATGACTCAGTTGTGGCATCAGTCATACAATATGGGGTGGTCTGCTGGGGAGGCAGCATAACAGCTGCAGACAGGAAGAGACTGAACAAGATCATCAGGAAGGCCAGCTCTGTCCTGGGGTGCTCCCTTGACCCAGTGGAGGTGGTGGGAGAGAGAAGGATGATAAGGAAGATATCATCAATGATGGAAAACCACCTCCACCCCATGCAGGACACACTGTCTGGACTGACGAGCTCCCTCAGCAACAGACTAATCCATCCAAAGTGTCTGAGGGAGCGATATCGGAAGTCCTTCCTTCCTACAGCTGTCAGACTGTACAACAAGTACAGCTCTCAGTAAACCCCCCCCTAACAGGAAAAAAAACTGACATTGTATACATAGACCTCTGTATATAGCCATTGTGTATATAGCCAAACAGTGCAATACATTTATATTTATACTGTATATATCTATCCCAGTCACACACAGTCGGCTCACTGTTGTATTTTTTTATTATATTATGAATCTTTACTATTCATTCCAATACTGCTGCACATTTTGTAGTAACTTCATGCTAAATAAGTGGGTTTTAGTAGGAGCATTGATTGTTTTCTCCTGTTTCAAAACTATTCCCTATTGAGTATTATGCAAGTGCATCTAGAATAAGAAAAAATATAGTGAACAATTTTATATTTTCGTCTATCACTTCAGAAAGTGAAACTCGTATAACTCACGTCCTGACTCCTGCCTTTCTGGTGTATAAACAGTGTATACACCACGTTTTAAAGTGTAGTAAATAGTAAAATCAGAACGCCTTTGCATATCTTTAATTTAAAGTTGTTTACAGTGAACAACGTGCGTGCGTCTGCGGGTTGGAGCCGCAGAGGCGCGGGTGTGTAAACCCGACCCAGCCCCGCAGCCTTATATAACCCTGTTGTTACATCACGCTGCTGTGTGCAGCCGCTGCGCAGTTTGACGTCCTGCAGGACGCACGAGACAGAGAGAGGGAGAGAGGGGACCAGACGGATCCATCTGCGACCACCGCCGACATGTCACCGGGGAAGCGCGAGACTTCAGGTAATCACGCCGGTCGCGTGCGCTCGTGTCTCTGCGCTTTTTTCCCGCCTGGTGATGCCTTCAGGGTCAGTTAGTGGTTCTGTTGCCGTGTGGCGCAGCAATGACAGGCTTCTCGCATTTTGGTTTATTGCCTGATGTCATGAAACCTGATACAGGACAAACTGTACTTTCAGCTTCTCTCCCCTGGTTTCTATTCATGAGAAAAAAAAACTGGTTATTGATAATGCAACATGTAATTTGACTCAGTCTGCAAATCGTTATTAAGCAGCTCAAAGCTGCAAGATGAATTTCTGTTATTTATAGTGCAAACTTTATTCATATTTCACAGCCAGACGCATCACTAGCGACATCTGGTGGCAGAACCGCAGCATGTTTTTATTTGAAAAATACATTTAATACATAATTTCCTAATTTGTAAAGCTTGTTATTAAATAGAAGAACACAACCTGCAATAAACAGGACAAAGTCCATCTTAAGAGAGACACAATAGTAGAGTTAGAGATTTATTTGCAGCAAGATTATTTTAAATCACAAAAACTATTTTCATTATTATCAACGACTTTCATTATAACCACAATTTATAAATCTCACTACCATTACTAACATAAACAAGTTTTTCTTTGACATATCCAAAATCCCATTCTACTACCATTTAGTACATGAACCAGTATTAAACTCACTGTTTCTAGTCTTAAAAACATTAGTTGAATTAATTTTAGAGCTGCGACGATTTAGTTAATTAGTTTCCAGCTATTATATTATTTCTTCTATTTCTCTATTTTTTGATAATCAATTAATGATTTAGATTTTTATAAGGAAACTGCATATTCTATGGTTCTTGCATTTTAGACTAGATTACTTCTGGAGAGGTTATTACTGGTTCACTTTCTGAAATTATGTTCAGATTTAGGGCTGCAACCAATGACTATTCTGAGTCAATTATTCTTTGGATCGATTCATCACTTAATTCTTTAGTTCATTAAATAATGACTCAAAAATGTTAATCAAAGCTGAAGATTCAGCCTAAAATGTATTTTTTGTCCAGCCCCAAAAGATCATCAGTTTACTATTATAGAAGTAACCAGAAATCACATTTGGAAAGATTAATCAATTAGTTGCCAACTATCACATTAATCTCCAACTCTTTTGATAATTGATTAATTGAATTGAGTCAATTTAAAGAAGAAATGACATTTTTATGAATCAAACAACAAATTATTCAATCATTTCTGTATTATCAGACTAATGATTAGTTGTGTCTCTAACTGTCTGTCTCTCCTACAGATTGTTCTGGTCCAGTAGAAATCACCACAGGATGCTTCAGCTCGGCCCTGACGGGGCTGGAGTCCATCGCTCCTCTCGTCCGCTCCGTGGAGGAAACGCCTGATCCCATCGCCACCGACGTGCAAGGGACCATCCCCCACTGGATCAACGGCTGCCTGCTCCGTAACGGCCCCGGGAAGTTCGAGTTCGGAAACACACAGTGAGATAAACAGCGGCTACACAACACGGATGAGAAGACTGATCAAACAAAAAGACACTGATTAAATAATGGCTTTTTAAAAAAAACAAAAAACTTTATGGACATCAGAGAATGTTCTATCAGTGAATCATGTTGACAGTGGATGACTGTGGACACACATAGAACGTTGTGACGTCACATTACAGAATAAAGTGAATGAGGATAATTTCTGAACATTCTAGTGTGACTTTAGACAACTTTAGACCTGGATTAAACTTTACTTTCATTCCGTAGTAGAAACTGGAAACTTACATTACCTGGAGTTAAATTAAACTAATGTCAGGGCCTTTTTCATCACTTTCCCAGGATTCTTTACCTGTTTTAATTGACGAGTAGCTCATCTCCAACATTTTTTTTGGTCAATTTTCAATAAAGTGATGACACATGTTTAATAGACTGAAGATCCTGGGAATTCCTTCTTTTTTAAATTGTCATCTTATCCTAAAGAATAGTGAACTATTATTTTATTATTATTTAATTATTTTATGTTTTTCTTTTCCAAAATAGTTACAATTGTGAGTTAAATCACTTGATATATGTAAAATGATCAGACAATGAAATATTGATATTTTAAGATAATTCTACTCAATATTGAACAAATTATAGCAAAAACAAAATAATTTTAAATGGTAATAATTAATTTTAATACAGAATAACTGGGATATCATAGATATCATATTTGCTGCTTTGTAAATTGAGATAAAAACTGTCTGACTCACTTGATGTCAAGTGCACTGAATGTGGCCTGTGAACTAAATTAAGTTTCACTGATTTTGGCCAAAAACTCACTTCCATCAAAAACCGACCCAGCCAGTTATCCTAGTGGTGTGTGGGGGTATTCTGCGTGTGTGTGATAAATGCGTGATGCCTGCTCTCTGCCCACAGCTACAACCACTGGTTTGACGGCATGGCCATGCTGCACCAGTACAGGCTGCAGAGCGGCCAGGTGACCTACAGGAGTCGCTTCCTGCACAGCGAGGCCTACAAGAAAAACAGCAGCAAGAACCGCATTGTGATGTCCGAGTTCGGGACGCTCGCCATGCCCGACCCCTGCAAGAACTTCTTCCAGCGCTTCCTGTCTCGCTTTAAGATGATGGGTGAGTCGGCTGAGGTGGAGTCAGATTTAAACCTGTGTGGTTGTGGCTTTTAACTGGAGTCGGTCTGTGACTCATTTTGAAGGAATGAGGTTTCACTGGTTGAACCTGTGGTTCAGGAAAATGAGAAATATTTAAATCAGATTGAAGGATCTGACAAAGGAAGTAATAGATAGTAAAAGTCCACCTGAAACTTCATTTTGATAGAATCTAACTTGTACAGCTGCAACAAATAAATGCTTAATTAATTAGATGCCAAATATTACATTAATAGCCAACTAATTTGATGATTGATTAATCAGTCATTTTTTAAGAAAAAAATGTCAAAATTATTAAAATCTGATTATTTTCTGGTTTCTTTATTCTTCTATAATAGTAAACTGGTGCTCTTTGGGTTGTGGACTGTCGGTCTGGATCAAACAAAAAATGTAGGTTAAATCCTCAGTTGCAGCTCTAATAACTATTCTAACCTTGTATCTCTTTCATTCTGACTTATATTCCAGCACAAACGGTTTATACAACAGAACCAAATCACTTATGCACTTTTTAATTTTTTAAATCTGATTAGTCAACACAAACCTTACAGACTACTGTAGATTAGATCTGAATGTGAGTATTATAACAACGTGTTTTCTTAAATTCAGGTGTTTTTCTAGTGCTTAAATCCATATAGATTTTCTATTATGTCCTGAGAAGGGCTGTGAAATCAGCATTTATTTTAATCTCAACCAACTGAGGCAATTGTGGAAAGTAAGTAAAGATCCCTGCTCTTTTCATTTAAAAAGTAAATATGTGTATAAACTCTGGTGAGTCCAGGGTGGACTTAAGCACATTTTCATCCAACACGCTTACATAACAACACGTGTTTCAGTGGGGCACCAGAGAGGGGAAAAGACATTTCTAAAGTGTCTCCCAGTGGTTTCAGGTTGTGGGAATTTGTTGAGATTTCTGTTGTAACTTCCTCATCCTGTGTTTCTTTGTTCCAGAGCCCACGGACAACGCCAGCGTGAGCTTCGTGAAGTACAAAGGTGACTACTACGTCAGCACAGAGACCAACTTCATCCACCGAGTGAATCCAGAGAACCTGGAAACACTGGAAAAGGTTCAGTCAGCGTTCTGATGCAGTTTGACCTGCAGCAGCATCAGCAAACACTGATCCTCTTCTCTGTTCATTTCATAGGTGGACTGGAGCAAGTTCATTGCTGTGAATGGAGCCACGGCTCATCCTCACTATGACCCTGATGGAACAGCCTACAACATGGGAAACTCCTATGGAAGCAAAGGTCGGTTCCAATAATATTTATACACATTCACAGGTGAGTTATTTCTGTGAAGTTTTATCATCTGCTTTTATTGCAAAAAATAAGCATCACACAGTTCAGAAACAAACAACATTAAAAAAACTAATTGGAATTACTGGAATTTCCATATCATTTAAACTTCCAGATTAGATATTTTCCAGGTTCAAATTTATAGCCATTCATTCATTTATTTTATTTATTTTCATGTCCGGTCAAACAACTAGTTATTCAGACACAGAATTAAAAGACACCACTTTAAAAAAAAAAAAAAAAATATATATATATATATATATATCTGCCAGTTCTACAAAAACATAGTTAATTAAACAATTAACATAGTTCATTAATAAAACTATCAATAATCATTGCTATCCTCTAACAACTTTAAATATTTAAAGAAAGGTTAAATATTAAAAGTAGGTCATTAGGCATAAAATGCCCCCAAATGTTTGAAAGAAAATCATCAATTATTGGTATTGATTCAATATAAACTAATTTTTATGATTTATACATATTATACTTATTTACATGAAAATAAAAAGCCAATACCCCTTGTTTCATCCAAAAAGGCAAACCTGATATTTTAACTATAAAAATCATCAATTATTGATATTGATTCAATATAAACTAACTTTTATGATTTATACATATTATACATATTTACACGAAATTAAAAAAGCCAATACCCCTTGTCTTATCCAAAAAGGCAAACCTGATATTTTAACTATAAATAAATCAAGGCAATAAAAAAAGAAAAAAACAAAAAGATAAATCAAGGGAAATATAATTGAGGGATTGATGATTGATTGATTATTTTTTAAACAGGTCAGTAAGCATAAAATGACCCCAAATATTTAAATGAATATCATCAACTACCAATATTGTTAAATATAAACTATTTTTTATAAGCTTTTTTTAAAAAAAAAACAATACTCAGCCCTAATTTCAGTTCAAGCACAAATGAAATCAATGTTAAGCATTGATGACTCCTTAATGTCTAGAATCTCATTAACAATCTCACTATAGTCGGCTCCGGTTTGTATTTTGATGTTAAAGTAGTGTTTTTCTGGCCTCTCCAGGAGCGATGTATAACATCATCTGTGTTCCGCCTGAGAAAAGAGCCTCCAGAGACACGTTGCAGGGAGCCAGAGTCCTGTGCTCCATCGCCCCCGCCAACACGGCCCACCCCTCCTACTACCACAGCTTCGGTAAACCGCTGCTTCCTGTTTGTTGGGCGGCCTCCAGCCGCTCCACAGCTCAGTAACGGCTCCTCTCCCTGCAGCCATGTCCCAGAACTACGTGGTGTTCATCGAGCAGCCCATCAAGATGGACCTGCTGAAGATCGTCACCTGTAAGCTGCGAGGGAAGGCCCTGAGCGAGGGGATCTACTGGGACCCCTGCCAGGACACCGTGTTCCACCTGGTCCACAAGAGGACGGGACAGGTCAGACCACACTGACACACAGGAAGCTTCTTGTGATTATAAATGATTATAAAGATAAATATCTATATTATTAATGATTTTCTTTTAACTTGGGGTCAATTTATGCTTAATGACTTATTTTATATGTAAATGTATAAGTGGGTGATATATGTAGAACATATATTTATTTGGGACAAACAACTCATTAGTTGTTGGCTGGGCTGAGGGATATAAAATATTCTCTAGTATTGATAAAATGTATTTATACATCGATAATTATTGATTACTTTCTTTTCAATATTTAGTTATATTGTAAGAAGGTGAAGGTGTCAATTAATATATTTTATTATATATTTGAAAATTTGCTATGATTTGAAAAAAGCTATCAATAAAGATTACTGTAGTTTGTAGTGAATAATATCAATATGTAATCAATATTATTTAGCCATAATTTGCATTCAAGAAACAAAGTTTCACAAAGACAAACCTCTAATATCACAGCTAGGTCACAACACTTTATGACTGTTTGAAGAAGATAAAATCAGCTAAGAGAGATAATTATGGATCATTTGTTTCTTTTTAGGGGGCAATTTATGCCCAATGACCTGCTTTATTACATAAATGTAGAGGCGGTAACATCAATATTATATTGAACTGTTTTCCTATCATATTGATGATTGCTCAGACTCATTTTCATGCTTCGACCCAGCTGATTTGTGTGTATTGTGCAGGTGAGCTCGGTGAAGTACCACACCAAGGCCATCTCCACCTTCCACCAGATCAACGCCTTCGAGGAGGACGGCTTCCTGATGCTGGACATGTGCTGCTCAGACGACGGCCAGGCCATCAACAACTACCTGATCCAGAACCTGCGCAAGGCAGGAGAAGCTCTGGATGAGGTAGCTGCTGATTCCTCTTCATTCCTCGGATAGATAGCTCATTAGGCCTCAGGTCATAGGAGCTGTGAGCCCATAACAGGAAAGAAGGAATAATCTGTTATTACACTGCAAACATGACACCACAGGCAGTTCTATTCTCTTTTTATTAATATTTTGTAGATTTTAAGATTCTTTTCTTTTCTTAAAGTGTATTTTATAATGGTATTTGTAATACATAACATAGACAAGGAGAAAGTGATAGTCAAACATTGAAAAAGTAAATTTCTGTTAATATGTTTTATATTTTGTGGATGAATTTTTAGAAAAATAAGTCTAAGGTCCATTATTGCTTGTTTTATAAAAATGTATTTATGGGTATTTGTGATTTTGTTATTCGTCATTTTTTTTTGCTATTTTTAATATTTGTGGTCATGACTATAGGCCGCTGCTTTACACTTTGTTTCTCCTGGCCCTTTGAGTCCACTCTTTGGCATTTAAATAACCTTCACTAGATTTGAGGGTTCATTCACAGACTTTCCCCAAAAAATGTGACACTTTTCTTTCACAAATGTGGGAACGAAATTGTGTAAAAATGTACAAAACAGTGAAATTTAGTTTTTTTTTAGATTTTGATTTTTTTTTTATATTTGCTTACCTATATGTTCACTATAGTGTTAAAATTGTATATCAGATATTTCACGTTTTAACGCTTTCTACTGTGGTGTGTCTTTTTTTTTTGCAAAGGCTCCAGTCATATTTGTGGTGAATAAAAGCTGCCCTGCCTCTTTGTTTCCTCCCAGGTGTATAACACCATGTGCAGGGTCTTTCCTCGGCGGTTTGTTCTCCCTCTGAATGTGACCAGTGCAACACCAACAGGACAGAACCTGAACACACGCCGCTCCAGCTCAGCAACGTGTGTCAAAACCAGCGACAATAAGGTGAGCCGGAGCCAGGAAACTACACATCTGTGCCTGTGATGGTGGGAAATTATCAATGTACAGATGCATCACAAAAAATTTGGGGCTTCTCATTATCTGTAAGCCAGGACAGTCCTCCTGTCCTGACGACAGAGGATAAAGCTTAAAGTGAAGTATTTCACTCTATGTGTAACTATCTATAATCTATATAACATACGAATGAGTTTCACATTCTTAAAAGGCTAACAAAAAATATTAACTTGTTCACTATATTATACATTTTTGGGATGCACCTGTAGAATGAGAAGAAATATGACATGTAGTGTTGGAACAGGAGAAAATAATGTACAGTTGTAGCCTGGGGAGAGTAAACCTGCTAATATACCATGGACCTACTGCAAACTGTGCAGCAGTAATGGAACCATTGAATAATTTAACCAATAAAACCATATTCCTAGCTCCAGGGCTGCCACTAACCACTAATCAGAATTATTAGGTTAGTCGCTCGGTGCATTAAATGGTGTAAAATACTGATTGCTGTTTCCCAAAGATAAAGATAGGCCACCAGTCCACAACCCAAGGATCATCAGTTTACTATTATAGACTAAAGAAGCAGAAAATAATCAGATTTGAGAAGCTGGAACCAGAGAATTTGGACATTATGGAGTTGTGGTAACATGCCTCTAATTTAATCTGACTAATCAGTTAGTTGATTATTCACTGCAACTCCACATGTTGGTTTGTTGATTTACCATTTTGCTCCAGACTGAAATATCTCAACAATTATTACCATAGAATTTGTAGCAACACAACAACACTATTTTATTTTTGAGGATGATTTATAGAAACATTATTATAAAGAAGGGACCAAGAGCCGGATTCATCTGGACCAGGTTCAGTAGCAGCAGAGACATGTCGGCATTTTCAGCTTCAGTTTGATCACACCTGCTTGCTGCCAGTCCTCAGATACTTCTGAATATTCCAGCGTTAGATGTCCTTTGACCTCTGACCTGACCTGTGACCTGCTCCTTTATCATAGTCCTTAAGCAAAACATTAGGATCCTGAAGAAACATCTGTACATTCCTCAGTTTAAAGACTTGTCATTTATCCTCTAGATTTATACAAACATTTCAACCCAACAACTTCACATCAGCATTGGGGGCTCAAAATATATTTTTTAATAGTCTTACATTCAAGTAGTAACATTTAGGCCTATTTGTACAGATCATACACAGTGTTTGTGTTCGATTAAACACATTTAAAGAGCGGACATGTTTGTTAGGTCTAATATTGTCACTCTAAAGACGGTCAAAACCTTAGAGTAAAACAATATATAAATATATATATATATATTGTTTTAAATGCACAGCAAGTTTTGTAGAGAAAGACCCAGGTTAACAAAGACAATGCAGCTGACAGGAGACAAAACACTCACACAAGAATTTATTGAGAAACGTAGACAATGCCAAGAATTCATCTCACTAAATGGCTCAGAATTTTAAGGAAAAATGTAAAGAATGTGGTGAGTTTCATACGTTTCTTTCATTTGTGTCCAGATGTTTATTAAAACAGACCATTATACATCTTTGATTGAGCAACAGAGAATTGATTGAGAAACACACACAAACAACAGGTGTTCTGCCACCACGAGAATCTCCATGGCGACGACCTCCATGAGTACGGTGGCCTGGAGTTCCCTCAGATCAACTACAGCAAGTACAACACGCGGCCATACCGCTTCTTCTACGGATGTGGATTCAGACACTTGGTGGGAGACTCACTGCTCAAGATGGACCTGGAGGACAAGACACTCAAGGTGTGTGTGTGTGTGTGTGTGTGTGTGTGTGTGTGTGTGTGCACGCACATGCTAGCACAATTCTGCACTTCTGTTTCTGTTGTGATTTTAAATATGTCAATTAAAACTACTGCTAATTGAGATTAAATCACCCTGCTGCTGTTTTGACAGAATCAGTCATATCTGCCTATATCATCAATATAATAAGAAAACAGTTGATAGTTTCACTCAACATAGAAAACAACTAAATAGACATCTTATTTCTATTGATAATGGATCAATCATTGCATCAAACAGACAGACATTTACAGACAAAATATACAAATTTAATATAAAGTGGTCACATTCTTTGCTTTTTTGTTTCTCCTGGTCCTTATAAAAAATAGATAATTGAAATGATCAATAATTATTGTTATCCATTGATTTGAAAAATTGGATAGTAATATTTTCTAGCTATATCAACACCTCTACATCTATGTGTTAAAAGTAGGTCATTAAGCATAAGAGGCCCCCAAACACTACACACATTTATCAATACCAATTAAACTAATTTTTATCAATAGGCTTTTTAAAATATCATCCATACCTTGTGTACTTTAATGACATCCTCACCTTACTAGTATATCTTTATACATAATCCAGTTTTCTTGAACGTATCTGCAACTAATAGTGTAACCAGGCTGTTATATATATGTAATATTCCTGAATTTACCTGCCTTTTTAAACAAAACTAAGAAATTAACATAATTAAAAGGATAATATGATGCATTTAATGCCAAATAGTAATGAAAGCTCATATATGGGAAGTTAAAGGTTGTTCCTAAAGAAATCACTTGTTCTCATTCTGGTTTTATATATATATATATATATATATATATATATATATATATTTGTCTTAAAAGAACAACACAACACACAAACTTGTTTATTTCTAACAAAAATGTATTATATCCTCCCCTCAATAGTTCACATATAAGCTTCTTTAGTGTATTTACATTGTACTAAATTCTTAATTTTCAATGGACATTAATGTGCCTGAAACAGGTGCATCACAAATGTGGCAACATTAACATTTTATTATAACGTATTACAGTATAGTCATTATGGTCTTACATTTTTGTGCTTAATTGCATTTTCCCTTTTTTCCCTTTACTGTTTTACTTTATTTTTATATGAGTCTTTTTTACTTAAGTAAAAAGCTTGAAGGTGATACCGAGGTCTTCTACCTGGTGAATGTGAAGACTTTTGACACCTCTGTTTTTAAAGTACAGTGAAGTATACAGTAATCCCTCGTTTATCGCGGGGGTTACGTTCCGAAAATGACCCGCGATAAGTGAAATCCGCGAAATAGAAAACTTTATTTTTTTTTTACAATTAGCAACTATTACATATATACAAATACAGTGACTCGCGTGTAGGCCGTTTCACTGCTCTTCAGACTGGGCCGCTGCATCCTGACTGCGCTCTGCAGTGTTCTCTTCTTCTGAAGCCCGCGGTGCAGGTGTGTTTGTTCGGGAGAAGAACATAGTGATAGGCAGCTGTTGTCGCTCTTTTTTCTTCTTTGCAAACGAGACGACAAAATGATAGCACAATTCGTAGCATGTTTTGATACAAGAAGCGGGAGTGAGTTTTTAGCGAATCAGAATGCAGAACACAATGCACCAAAAAAAAAAAAAAATGCATTATGAAAATCCGCGAAATAGCGAATCCGCGATAAGTGAACCGCGAAGTGGCGAGGGATCACTGTATTCACTAATATAAGTAGTACTGTACATGTTATTTATCACAATATGCTTGTGTGTGACCTCAGGTTTGGTACCAGAAGGGTTTTTACCCATCAGAGCCGGTGTTTGTGCCGTCACCTGATGCTGTGGACGAGGACGATGGAGTCATCCTGTCTGTGGTTCTCAGTCCCTCACAGGTAAATAAAAAACTACAAACTAACTATTATGAGAGTCTATTAATCTATCACTTAGTTTTTGATTCATAAAATATACTCTAATAAATATACTCTGACTATTTGGATAATCAATTATTGAATTAACTTTCTGGTCATTTATAATAGGAATGTATTGTTTTTGTGTATTGTATTTTAGGGTTAGGGCTAGAGGAAGTTCCAGCTCCATCAGGGAAGAAGAAGGCCAGGGGGTCAGGTTGGGTTGGTGGAGGCAGGATGGTGTCTTGAAGCAAGGACAGGAGAGTGTAGCTTACATATGGAGTTATAGCAAAAAAAGCAGGAGAGACAACATGGAGACTTAGGAAACAAAACTAGAGGAGCTGCATGTTTTCTGTGTGGGGATCAGAACTTGTGGTGATCAGCAGAAGGAGAGCCAGGAGGGGGCAAACGCAAGGAGCAGAGACCAGACAGGGGAACACGGGAAGCTCAGAGAGTCACAATTTAATGATAGTGTACTGTAGTATTTACAGTTAATGTCATTTTATCCTTTACTGTATTTCAGAGTGCAATATTATACTTTTTACTGGTATAATTTATCATTCATGTATATATGAGTAAAGCTGCAACTGATGATTATTATATCAGGGGAGAGGAAGAGATGGCAATAAGGGAGGAAACATGAAAGGTGTGGTGGACCTTAAGGGAGGGGCCAAGGGGGGGATGAATGTTGTATTGGGGTGGCAGTTTAGGGGATTCAACATGTAGGGTAAGGTCCTTAGTTGAGAGCTATACCTTTTTACCCAGAAGGTAAGGCTGGGCAGGGGTTAGGGGTTATGGCGACATTCTGCCAAACACCGATTCTGGGCCACGGTCAGTTAAAAGCTGGACATGACCATAAAGAGGGACATGCTGTTGGTAGTGCAGCAGAGGGAGTTATGTACATACTCACTCCACCAGGCTGGCTGTGGAGCCTCCACAGGGGTGCAGCTTCTCCCCAGAGAACTGGGGTAACACAGCTCCAGCCCCAGTCCTCTAGAGAACACACCTGATGTGGTGGAGGTGCTAGGCTGGATCGTGGGAAAGAAGGAGGATGTCGTCTAGGTAGATAAAGACAAAATGGTTCAACATGTCCTGGAGCACATCATTGACCAGGGCCTGAAGTCTGCGGGGCATGGTTGAGTAAGTCCAGTGACTCCTGGACTCTCCATGGCCTTACTCTCTGGCCGTGACAGGTAGTAAAGTCGTCTGGTCAGGAAGGGGGGGGGGGGGCCAGGGCAGGAGGTCAATGGTACAGTCATATCGGTGGTGCGGAGGAAGGGAGGGAGAAGGTTGCGGTAGAACATCGTTATGGAGTCAGGGATTGTAGGCAGTCCAGTTTATGTGGGGCTTTAACCAGGGTAATGCGAGTACTATGGGGGGTGTGAGGAGATCGATCACCAGTAGCTGAGTGAACCATGGTGGTTGCAAGAGGCAAAGAGGGACAAGGGGACAGTCTACAGAGTTATTAGGGCCAGGAGCCATTAATGATATAAAATGATGCAAACAGAGTTATTAGGGCCAGGAGCCATTAATGATATAAAATGATGCAAACAGAGTTATTAGGGCCAGGAGCCATTAATGATATAAAATGATGCCCTATAGCTAGTTAATAACCCATTAATAAACTGTACTTATAAATGACTTGTTAAATAAAATGTAAGTTTAAGAATGTATAGCTGTGCCTTATAGATAGTTGATAGCCAAATAATGAACTGTTAGTTAATTAGTTATAAATAAATGTTGATCATTTATAACTATACCATATAAATTATAATATATCATGAAGTTATTAGTCAATTACTTACTAATGACTTGGTAAATAACAGTTAATGGCGTACATATGTTATTGGGATGTTATTTTAAGTTTCAACTATTCCTCATTTATTATCTGTTAGGATAATAAATGAAATTATAACTAATTAACTAACAATTCATTATTTGGCTATCAACTATCTATAAGGTATCATCATAAATCCTTAGCAAACTGTTACCAAACATCAAATCATGAATCACTCATAAATTGTGTGTTAATGATCTATTAATTAGTTTTAACGGATAGTATAAAATGTATAACGGATAGTTTAACGTATAGTATAAAAGAGTAAGTGGTAGCCATCTTGCAAAGCCTAAATACAAATTTTACCACAGAACATTATTAATCTGTGGGAATTCATGGGCTGCTACAGACGTTATTCTGATATCTGGTTCTCAGCAGTAAATCCACTAAACTTTTCCCTCTAGGATAAAGCAACATTCCTGCTGGTTTTGGATGCCAAGACGTTTGATGAACTTGGACGGGCCAACGTTCCGGTCAACATGCCATACGGCTTCCACGGAACCTTCAACCCAGCCACCTCATTCTGAATATTTGATCAATCTTATTAAACCAAACAGTGTTAAACCTATACCCACTAGAAGCCTGATGATAATCAGGGATGAAGTTTATAACTTTGTTTTTTTCTTGTTTAAATTTTTATCTTTTAATATTTTTTTATTATTATGGCATTAAGAATGTTTAAAAAAAACATATGTACATCAGTTCTTCCAGTTTTTCGCGATTTTGCGATCACATTAATTCCTGCCTAATCAGCAATATACCTCCTGTTTTTGTGATTTCCTAATACGTTGCATACTTTCTGCAAAATAAATCTAAAATACTGCCTATCTTTTATAAAACCCATCTATTTTTTCTACTCGTCCTATTGGTGCCTATGGATTTGCATATGCATGTGTCTCATTTTTTTCTGAGACATTTAAAAACTCCTCATAAATTATGATGAAATCAGGTTATTTTGATCGCAAAAATCACAAAAAGAAATTGTGAAATTCTGGTGGGACAGATTATTACTGCTGATAATAGGCTTTAATATGTACCAGATTCTAACACATTTTGTGCTCAAGGATGAATCAACTTGAAATTGAGTTATTTTTGAGCATTAAACCAGTAATGTCCTGGAGGCTTTAAATACCAGACACCTAAGTGCAAACTTAAACCTTTTATTTCTTTTTTAAGTTTTTTATGTGTTTTACAGGTTGAATGGCTTTTTCAATAAATATTTACCTGTGTGTGAAACTGTCACATGTGTTTACTTTTCTCATTTTTATCCTGTGCAGTATAACTATCTATTTTTATGTTATAATAATGTACTATATATTATTTTATAATTTTCTCTCAAAATACATAATCTTAAAAAAGCAGACAACTGAAACAGCAGTTAGAATATTACTATACAAGCTAGTAATATTAATATATAACAGCAGATGTGAGTTTGTGTAATTATTTTTACATTTATAGATAAATCCTGTTTCCATGTGTCATGTTTAACATTACAGTTAATCATAATCAGTGTCAATTTGTAGGATTCACAGCATGGATTTGTTCTGAATAAACCTGTTAAATAGCTAATCAGGCTATGCAGCTGAAAATAATGTATATTTTAATATAATGTTTTTAATACAATGCTAGTGTTTTTTTTTTCTAAATTTAAACTATAATCCATATATTATTATATATAGTTATATATGTATATACTATATAGCTATTCTCATCTATAAAAGTGAACATATAATAAAGTATAATCATTCATTTCAAAAGAATGTTCATACATTTATAGCCAATCATTAAACAGCCAGTGTAATTATTTTCATGCCAACAGTGTTAATCTGGTTAATTTTACTGGGTGGAGAAAATCCTCTAAGGATATAATTACTGTAGCTGAATATAATTGTACTAGCACTAATGGACCAGAACTGTTCAGTTGTTGCTACACACCACATTTCAAACCAAAAAAGCAGGTGTTGCTTTTTTTTCCAGGGAGTAAAATCCTCACATCATCCACTAGAGGTCAGGATGAATTGTCACATCAGGAACATCCTGAATCTGCAGAGTCAGAACCTGAACCCTTCGGCTCTACCTGAGCCGGACGAGTTAATAAAACACAAAACTGCAGCCAAGGAATAAAAAGTTGTGTGTGGTTTGTGTGCAACAATGCACCAGTTACAGCATTGTGGTTTCTCTATGAACATTTTCTCATCTGTTTCCCCCGGTTAGAATCGTTTTCTGCCTCGTTCAGCGACTCTGGCAAAGACAGAGGAAGCGACTCCAGAGGAGGAGGGATCAACACCAGCTATAAGGATCCATCCTGTCACCTCCTCACAAAGACACAGTCACCTTCACACTTCAGAAAACACACAGGAGGAGCCTGGAATTGAACCTCAGATGTGTTATCTAGGTCTGTTTCTCAGGTTTTCTGCTCGCAATGATAAATGACATATCCGCAACAAATGTGGAATATGTCCACAATCATTGTACATAAACCTGGTATCAAAAAAATACAACATGTGAAGTCATTACAGAAGTGTCAGAATAAATGTATGTTGCTCTGACAGAGCAATGAACATTTTTAAAATTTGATCTTTCGCCCAAGAAGGTAATTTACCTTTTTTTGTCAGATCAATGTCAGACAAAGATTTAACTCTGCTGTAAAATTTAAATCCTTAAAGTCCAAGTTTAATATTCATGTATATTTTGGCTTCATTAGACCATGATACATAAAGATATTATAAATAAAGACACTTTGCTTAAGAGTTAATACACATTTCTGCATACAGATAGAAAAAAAATGTGTGGGTTCATCAAAGGTTTATTATCTATAAAATGATCAATAAACATAAAACACTGTGAATACAAACAACTGAACTGAGGTGAGGCTCATTAGTATTAATGAGAGGGACAAAGATGCAGAGACAGACGCATGGAACTGGAGCCAGTGCAGTTTTAGAGGCTTTTAGAACTGAACTGTAACCACTCAATTTTGTGCCATTTGACCTTTTTTATTGTACCAGACTGAATTTGTGCTCACTACACATTATTACTCTTTATTGAGTGTTGTAGATGAGACTTGTTTAATGCAATTCGTGTTTTGGATGTAATGATTTGATACAGGTGAGCCTGTGTTTCCCCCTATTAGATGCAATCAATCCTTTTATTTTATCAGTTTAACTGTGTTTATAAGACACTTGAAGACAGTGGAAGAAATATATATAAAGGAATGTGGTGAAATAAAAGTGCACAAAACCTGGCGATGTGGAGCAGATCAGAACTAAAGCGGAGGATGAAGTGCAGCTCTCCGTTTCACTTTTTCAGCAGCGTGTGTGGCCACAGAACAGATGCACATTTCCATAGAGGGGTGAACAAAAGGGAAAAGAAAGAAAAAAAACTCTTTCTGTGTGTTCCTGCAGCCGGGTTAAAGGAACAGGAATTGGAATATTTTCTTCTGAGACATGTCCAGGCCAACATGAGATGTTTTGGAAATATATATATATATATATATATAAAGTTTGGGAAAAGTCCTGTAAATCTGTTTCACAAATGCGTGAATAATAAGAACCCCTGTTTCAGACAGAAAAACAATATTTCAATATTCAGGCAAATGATCCACTTTATTGTGATGTAAATTTGCACAATAACAGGAAACTGCTTCATGTATCAGACTTGAAACAGAGCTGAGGTTGTATTGGAATATTGTTGTATTAATATCGATCCTTAATGTTCCTCCTTTTATTTTATGGTAAACTGAATATTTTTATTTGAAGATGTCACTTTGGGAAACAGCGAGGGACATTTTAAGTCATTTTATAAACAAAACATGTAACGTTAGGTATAATAGAATAAGATTAGTAATTCATATCAACCTGTTTATGTATACAAAGAATTTTTAGAGACTAAACATCTTGAAAATGAAATTCAAAGCCCTAAAAAAGCTATTTATTTGTAAAATTGTGTATGAAAAGTGAATAAACAATAATGTTTCTTGAATAAAAGAAAATGGAAGAGTGTGAATCTTCTTGTGATGTTAGCACTGTGAGTCTTTTTCCACAGAACATTATTAATCTCCTTGAATAAGAGCCAAACTTCTACAAACCAAAAATCTAAAGCTCTTTTTATTTTTGCTCCTCTGGCGGATTTAAGTTTGTTTTTGGAGAACAGAAGCTGCAGCAGTGACGGTAACAAGCAGAGCTGCAGATGGTTCATTAGAACAATTCCGATGTTTCCTGCAAAACAAAGAGGATTTTTGAAGAACAATACATGACTCAACACTTTTTTTTTTTTTTTACCCTCCTCCGGTTTCAGGTTTTCATGTAATTCCACATCAAGAACGCGACTCATCACTGGTGGCTACAGAGTAAATATACTCACTCTATCAAAAAATGGTCTAAGTCATCACTTCAAGTTTCTGGGAAAACACATATGTGACTCAGGACAATTTCTGAACATTCTAGTGTGACTTTAGGCAACTTTAAACCTGGATTAAACTACCCTTTCATTCCATAGTGAAACTCTAAACTAACATTACCTGGGGTTAAATTAAACTAATGTTAGGTCCCTTTAATAACTTTCCCAGCTCTTCTTTACCTGTTTTTTTATTGAATGTAACGCTCTAAGATCCAGTTTCGATGACTTATGGGATGAGGAAAATTTTCAATGAAGTGATGACACAGGAATTGATTCTAGAATCACCTTTAAAGCTTCTTCTGCACCATAGAAGCTTCTTAAAGCAGCAAGCAAAATCATTTTATCCTGATTCCGGCAAAAAAAAAAACTTTGACTTTGGCAAAAAAAAATATATATATTTTTAGTAAAGTAAAATGTCCAGTGTCCTATAGGACATAAAGAGTCTGATCCTTTCAGCTCAGGATTTAGATGAGGTCATTATTTTAATGCGGTGGTGGTATTTTATGCCTTGTTGTGCATGACAAGAAAAACTGGACCTTCCCTCAACAAATGAAGCGATAAATGAAAGATGTGACGGCTGTATTTTTCGTGGACATAAAGGGGCAACATCCATGCATCGCAGCGTCTCATTTCACAAGCTGCTCGTGTTCAGATGACTCACTGATAGACGCATGAAAGATTCTTTACACATATTCCCGTTCCTTTTCCTGTGTTTAATTGGCACCCTGAAGCGTTTTACCTGACTACCACAGATTTACTCTTCAAAGACGACGGCTGACACAAGTCGTCCTGCAGCAGAAACAAATCCCTGTTATTATTATCCTGCGTTTACCAAGACACCTATGTTTGCTTTTTTCAAGGGTTATATGTTCATATTCAGCCCTTGTGTGTTCAGTGGAAGCGTCTTATGTATGAAACTGTGATTTTTTTTTTTACAGGGAAATGGTGATCATCTGCTTTGGAATCAATCAAACTTTAACTCAAAGTGCTTTAACAAAGGAACAGGAAGAAGAGTTTTTATTTTTAGCTCGTCGGTGGTGTGAGTTTAAGAAATGTTTGAAGTCAGACTCCTCTGGGAATAACTGAGCAGGGACTGATAAGATGTGTTATTGCCACGTTTTACTACAACTTCAATGAATATTGATATTATGGATTTATTTATAGTCATTTCAACAGACGCCAGACAGTGACAGACTTTATATAACACTGATATAAAAATAGATATTTATTAAGCTGCCTCCGCTCTGAATTTTACAGCTTTTCAACAAATGTTTGAACATGTTTACAGAAACTGTGGCTCATGTTCACACACGACTGAAAACAGTTTTAACTGATTCTCCTGCAAAAATGAAACGCTGTGTATTGTCTCTTCTCAAATCTGACTCTTTTACAAAAAGCTTTTATATGATTTTCTTTTTCAGAGAATCAATTAAACTCCGGTGCGATATTCTAATTATGTTATTATGTCCAAAACATCACTACTCTGATTTGTAAAGATTTTCAACAAATTTTTGAACACAAAACTTGAGAGAGTTTTAACCACTTTGTGAAAAATCAAAAATGACTTTTTTGTATTTTCTTCATCAGAAAGTCAAACTCTGGTGTAAATCATTATATGAAGGTTATTATGGCATTCATGTATATTCTAGCTTCATAAAGGTATGATACCAAAAATCTACATAAAGCTGTGACACTGCAAAAAAGTTGATAAACTTGTTAAACCCAGAATCTGGGGAAAGGAGATGTGGAATGATATCGAGATGATCTTTGGTTCTTAAAACCACACATATCTTATTAGTAACTTTACAATTTCACATAAAATCCATTAAAGATGTCAAATATGAGACATATAATCAGAATATAATCACACACAGAAGCACTAACAGAATAATGCTGCATTATTTCCAGTGGTGGATATAATACTAGGGTACGGGTATGGTAAGGAATGAAACTAATACTATCAAATTGCGCTTTAAGTATCAAATATAAAAGTACTCATCATACACACTGTTGATATGTTGTTATATTACAGTACTACAGTATTTAGTTTTTTATCACTAAAAAACATGAGAATAAGTTGTAATTTCAACCAGTTTCACATACTTTGGAAGGATTAATAATAAATAATATAATATAAATTATAGTATATGTAAGTGTATCATGTGTTATCATGTGTGTGTGAATACAGTTTATGTAAAATCCCTGAACACATTTTTTAAAATGAATAAAACAAAGACAATTTAAACAGTAAGAATATTGAAATATATCATTTCATGTTGAATAGTCATCTGAAAAGTAACTAAAATTGTTAAATAAATGGAGTGGTGAAAGTGTGAATATATTTCTCAGTCAAATGTCAAAAGTATTAAAAAGTATCAAATGTAAATACTTAAGTACTAGTACTCAAAAGTCTACTCAAGTACCTAAATAAATGTACTAAGTTTCCACCACAGATTATTTTAAAACGAAGTAGTGAGATATAACTGAGCTGATTTTAAATGCGATAAATCATTCAACTCCTAACTAGCTAATTTCCTTCCTTTAAACTTCAACTAACACTGGTTTTTCAGTTGTTTGGAGACGTTACGTCTTCTTTCTGTGACAACTAGACTGCAAAAAACTTAAAGTGAGACTGAAGGATTGAAACATCGAAACATTATTCTGATATTTTAAATCAAAAAATAATGTAGCTGCTTGAGTTCCAAGATCCTTGTAGAGTGAAGCTGATGGAGTTTCTCTGCTGTGATAGAAGCGTACAGCATGAAATGGAGATTCCTGACACTTCATCATCACCACTGCACTCTGACTCCCAACAGTCATGTTCACCGAGAATTTAGAGTTCACATATCAGGGAAATGACTTGTTCTACTCCACTGCAGAGTTTTCAGATTGGACCATTTAAAGTATTCAAGTATTCAAATATAATCAGGAACAAAGTGATGTTATGTTAATATACTGGAACCTGTTCTGTTTCCAATTTAAATAAATTATATTATATGAATAAAATCCAAGCATAATTACAAAAAATAATCCGGTTATGTAGCTCATAATAAAGGTGATTTCAGATCTAATCATTATTTTCTGAATGTTGCATTTATATACAGGTGTGTTTCAAATAATTTGAATATAAAAAAGTATGTTTTGTTAGTTATTCAGAAAGTAAAACTCATTTATATCAATGAATGAAGTGGTGAAATATTTAATTCAATGTGTGGCTAAAGAATCTATATTCATTGCTAAAACTGAACTCTGACAGGTAATAATATCTTGTTTTTGGTAGGAATTATTATATTCGACTGGCAGATAATTTATCTTTTGAAATTATTTAAAGAAAATAAATAATTTTTAATGTGCACATTTTACAAAAAAAGATCATGTAGTTTAACAATTTTTGTGTTGTTAGGTGTTTTTGAATGTTGGAAAAAGCCAGAGTTGCTGTTTCTTCCTGTTACTTATCGTGCTAAGCTAAAATAAGCTAAAATAAGCTAAGCTACGCTAAGCTAAGCTAAGCTAATCAAGATCTAGGCATCCCACTGGTGTCCTGGTATCTGCTCCAACTTTCAGTAGAAAAGGTTCCCAGTTTCCTTGTTAGAGAAAATAAAACTGACAGATTTGTTGTGAGATCCTCAAACATCTCCACAACCTGTGTTTTAAATCCTGCAACAACACGCATCAAAACCTCCCAAAACGAGAGTTCAACTTTTCCTTTTTTCACTTCTGTTTCTCTTTTGTGCGCCGCATTCTCTCCATAATCATGCACATGTGAGGAATCCTATTTCCTATTTCCACTCTACGCTAGTCTGTTTTGAGTTAGTTCATTACTACAGTGCACCGCATGTCTGTGTGTGTGTGTGTGTGTGTGTGTGTGTGTGTGTGTGTGCATTTTTCAGAATCTAAAGCATCATTTGACCTCAAAGTAGTGTGTATGCAAGTGTGGGTGCTCCCCTGGCACGCATGTTGTAAAGACTTATAGCACGCACACACATGCATACGTGCACACACACACACACATGGACACACAAACAAACACACGCACTCACATACACAAACAAACACACGCACTCACATACACACACTAAATCCCTGCTGCGGTCTTTTCAATACATCTCGCCTGATTCACGTTAACCCATAAAACATGTCTGACATATTAATCAGGTCTGCATGTGGGGGTAGCTCCACTATTGCTGCTCAGAGGGGGAGGAGGGCTCTCATTGGGCCGTCTTACACATTCCTGGCGGCCAATAAGAGGAGGCTGAATCTCTCCTTTCCTAGCAACAAGACTCTTTTCTCTGAGCAGTGCAATCAGCAAACTGACACCCGCAATTTCACAATATGAATAACTGCAACTTTACGGCTCTGCAGCAAGCCGCCGATGGTGGCGGTGGGGAGGGGGGAGGGGGGTTGGTAGTGGGGGGGGGGGGGGGGGGGGGGGGGGCGTCGGCTTGTGCGTTTCCAACGTCGTCGGACGACGTCTCCGTCCTGTCGCCTTCATCATCCCTCCTCCTTCATCTTGGCTGCAGCAGCTCTGTCTCTGAGTGCATTCAGGCAGCTCCTGTCTTACCATCTTAAAGGAACAGCCCTGCATATTTAAGGTTTTTTTTTTTTTTCCCCTGTTCGGAGGCATTGTGGGTAATGATCTGTACTTGTTGACCTCGCAGCGCTGAATGGTGGGGCCTCTCTCTCTCAGGAGGGAGAAGGAGGAATATCTTGGCACGGCGCTATCATTTCTCCCGAGACGCTACCAACCTCTCGGCTATGAGCTGCTCTCTCTCTCTCCTCTGTGTGTGTGTGTGTGTATGTGTGTGTGTGTGTGTGCAGATGTTTCACTCAAACATCACAACATTTACAATCAAAAAGAGAAAAAAAAATATGGAAAAAAAAAAGCCAGAAAGGCAGTTTTGGTCCCTTCGGGGTGAAACAGGAGAGTTTGATGCGATCCTAAACGACTCGGCCGCAGCACCTGTTGCCAGGCTACAGCGGCGTGGTGCACATGTCTGTCCGACCTCTGACCCCCCGACGCATTCCTGTCCTCGCCCCTCTGGAGAGTTTTAGAGGGAGAGAGCGGAGCACATGTTACACGTCTCACACGACCAGGAATGAATCAGCCCGTTGTGTACAGTAACGGGTCAGAGCATACATTGAGTTTTATCAGAGACGTATATATTTAGGGTTTTTGTTTCTTAAAACCCATTAATATTTCTTGTTGGGGAAATCACAGCTTCAAAATAAACCCCAGGAAAACTGTACAAAAATAACCTTTAACCTGATAAAACCCCAAAACTCCTGATACAACAGTGTATGCATATATCACGTAAGAAAACCTCAGCTACAACAATATTTTACTGTACACTATATATACATGTACACACACACACATATGTAGTTCTTAATTTTCTGCAATGATACTCAATATCATTACAGAACAGAAAAATAATTGATATTTGAACCCTCATCTTATGAATTAACTTGCATTTGCAGATAATTTCGCTTTTTTTATTTTTGTTTTTCCTGATTCAGGTCAGTTTAGTTTAAAGTATTTTTATTAATCGTCAGGGTGACCATCTCATTTCATTGATGGGGGGACAATAAACAGCACATTTTCAGAGAATATTTTCTGGAGGAGACATGAAAAAATATGAAATACTACAAAATGAGATCATGAATCAATGAGGGAAAAACTATGAAAACCTTTGTTGGAGGACACCCCCTGTCTAGTCGTTTTTCTCTTTTACCTCTTCCTTCCTAAAAACTTCCATCATTAGAGTGGTGTGATAAATGACATGTTAGTTTGATTGGTTTTATGTTAGCCACTCGCCCCGCCCACTAGAAAACAGCATCTGGACTAAACCACTTTGAGGAATTGGGGGGGGGGATATCATTTTTCAACAATTAGGAAACGCATTGTTTTACATGTAGCAGTGGTTGTGCTGTGTGTTTCTTCAAAATATTTTTTAATATACATTAACTAATTTATTTACTTTATTTATTTGGGGGGGGGGGGGTTATGTCTGTGAGAACATACAAAGTTAGATGTGTTTTGCAATATTGTAATTATATCTTTATCAGAGACATAAATTGATTCTGGCACTCACATGCAGATTTATTTTGATGCCAAGTTTAGGTTCATAACCTTTGTGGTTGTAGAGATATTCCAGATTTACTATCATTTAGAGCAGCAAAAATTGAAAGTAGGACTGGAGCTTAAGCTGGTACTCCTTGTTGAACACTAACAAAATGAAGGATCACATGGTTTTAATATTAAAGGAGTCACACACTGCTTTTTTGGAACTTCTGTGATGGATTAATAGAATTATCAACATGTACTATCTGTTGTCCATTGACTTTCAAGTAATTTATATGTAATAAAACACAATTTTAGATTGAACTGTATTTGCTTTGTCACCTCACATGTAGATTTATTTTGATAAAAAGTTTAAGTGCATAATATTTGTGGATGTAGAAATATTCCATATTGATAATCATTTAAAGCAGGAAAATTAAAAAATAGGCCCAGGGATCGAGCTGTAACTACCAGGTTAACTCAAATATAGACAATTTTTTATCACTAAAGACACACAGATTCACTGTAGAAACATTATACAGAAATCAAGTGGGATCAACTTGAATTCCACTACATTTTCAACTGGAATCAAACAAAAGTGGAGATTGTCTGAGCTCCGATCGATCACTGATCATCGATGTGTTCACATCAGACTCAGGAAGCTGCAGCGTTGGAGAAAGCGGCTGCACTCCTGTGTGTCTCACGGCCGTGTGAAATTTGACATGCGGCACTTGTAGGAACAGTCTGACCTTACACTTGCTAGACTTCCCAAATTTAGCGGAACAATATCTCACGGTCGTCACAGGTCAGCCGGGGCGGCGTGCGGGGAAAGCGTCTGACAGGTCGAGGAGCGGATAATTAACTGCCCATGTGACCTCCTGTCCTCTCTCTCTCTCTCTCTCTCTGTCTCTCTCTGGCCTCTTCCGTCTGGTCTTGTCTGAGCAACGGGAACAATAAAAAAAAAAAAGCCCCCACAAAGCTCATTTAGCACCCGTTTTCAGGAGGAGCGGGCGCACCCTCTCTTTGAAGTGTGCGTTCCCGCCGCCATCCCCGGTCCGGTACAGTACGGGCGGCAGCTCTGCACACGAACCGCCGCTCAACCTTAGGTGACCCTTGCTGCCGTCGGACCCGCCCCTCCTCCGGAGGAATGCTGCTGATGGGAGTTTTTAATATTCCCCCCCGTGGCCCCGTGTGCCCTCAAATTTGGCGGTGCGGCGTTAACACAAGCTGACACCGCAGATTAGCCACAGACATCAGGAATGCAAGCGGCCTTTTTCTGTGCCACGTGGACTTTGGCCAAAAAGGGCCTTTTCGGATCACAGCGGGCCGCGGGGACCTGCGAAAAACAGGCCCGTGTCAGAAAAGATGGACACCGCCCGCCGTTGGCGAGCAGGTGGAACAGTGACAGACGGCAGACGTTAAGGTCAAAGGGCGAGATGGATTATTTTCAGTGGAATTCATCCACACATTCAGATGTGAATCCTCATTTTAAGAGGAACAACAGAGCTACAACTAATGATGTAAAATGACAAATAGTCACATAATTTTCGTATTATAGAAGACTAAAGAAACCAGAAAATAATCAGGTTTAAAAACTGGACTGAAATTAGACATTTTCCTTGTTAAAAATGACCTAAAATTTAAATAAAAAATCATTTTATTGATTAATTAATTAATCGCTGCAGCTCTACTGACCTTTTTTTCAAGATCAAAGCTTACTTTTAGTCGTCTATTATAAAAGAGACCAAAAAATAACCAGTTTTGAGAAGCTGGAACCAGATTATCAAAAATCGATTATCAAAAGTCTTTAAACATGAGTGTCCTTCCATCTTTAAGTTTTTATATAATTTTTACAACAAAACTACAAAACATGTTCCCTGATATGAATGAAATGAATTAAACTCATTATCCTCAAATAAAGATCTGATAAAAACAAATGTTCTCTGAGATAAAATCACTGGGACGAGTTTATTCTAATAGACCGTTTTTTATTTCATTCTGGATGGCTCCTTCTGGGTTAAGAGTATCGGCGTAAAACTCTCTCACAGGATGTAAGAAGCATTTAAAACAATGCTGTTCCATATTTTCACTAGGGTTTTCCAGAATGAATGAAGTGTCAGACAAAGATGCTCTGAACACCTGAAGTCTGGTCCAATTCACGCTGAGCCATCACAACAGGCAGTTTAAGCCCCTTTGAAACTTAAGCAGCTTTAGGTCTTTATAAACACAGACACACATGACCACAAATGCATAGCTTCACTAATCCTGGGCTCATCTGATGCTGTAATAAGATTTAATCATAGTTTTATTGTCAAATACTTTCCTAAGACGACAGCACGACAGAGTGACGACTTCATTTCTGAGTACAGTGATTATTCAAGTAAATTGGCTTTAAAAATGCTGAATATTATTTATTATTTTTACATATACATAAGCTGAATTTACTGTACAACAACCAGAATAACAAAAATATAGTTGGAAAAGTTGCAAGAGATGTCATCATTTTAACCCAAACCTTTATGTTTAACACTAGCCACACCATAAACACAGTGTTATCACATCATAAAACAGTTTGTGACATTTGTGAAAATGTACATGTCACAAAATTACACTGTCATCGTTGTATCTACAGAAACGTAAACCATCAATATTTATTCTAACGGCTGGGTTCGTTTGATTCCTCTCAGAAATTTCTGCCGTTATTAAATATTGAAAATTTAACAGCGGTGATCAGGAGACGTTAAGTTATTATTTGCTGTCAGACAATCGCTGCTTCCTGTCATTAATATTAATAAATACATTACCATTAATCAGTTCACTGTTTCACACGTATTACACTGTTCTAATAAAATGAAACTGCATTCCATGATAGCTCCATGATAGCTACATGATAGATGGTGGCGCAGAAAACAGTAAAAGGGTCAATTCTCTACTCATCAAATTCTAATGGAAATAAACTCAGGTCAATGCAATGCAACCACAATAAACAATACAAACCAGCACATTCAGAAACACATTCACTTATGAAACATTAAGAAACTAACCGCAAATACAGAAATATACAATTCTTACAGAATAAAACAGAAATGTATTGCAACATGTTTTGTCTGAAATTTCTGCTACAGCTCAGTTGCTGTTTGGTTTTATAGGACTTACAGAATAAATATTATTCTTATGGGTAAAACAGTTCAAATCTGATCTGAGTCCTTGAGTCATTTGAATTGTTGCTCATTAGGCGATGAGAATGTTCACAGAAGAGAGAAAAACCCCAGATATGAAACCATTTTTTTTATAGACGGTGACCTTTGTGTTGTTTTATCATTTACAGGGGGAGAAGAATATAAAAAAGAAATTGACAATTTTTTAGATTCCATGGGTTTGTATTTGCAGGTTTTACGGGTTTTCTGCATCAATTTCCAACTTTGACTGAAAGTGAAATGTAAATGTATTTTTATGTTTGTGTATATATATATATATAAACATATGTATCTGGATCTGGAGTCAAATTCCTTGTATGGTCACACGTACTTCTGAAATCGGATCAACTGCATCAACTTTTCTGGCAGACTCGTTTATTCTGATCATGTACTTGTGCTCATATTAGTATTGCTTATATTTGCTCTCTGCGGGAAGCTGTTTCCCCTTCACTTCATCTCATCCCTCACATATAACACACAAGAAGATGTAAAAGAGGCATGTGCAACACTTTCAGCTCGAACTTGCTTCATGGCCAACCTGCTCCTCTAAAGCACCAACGCGACACAAAAAAAAAAAAAAAACAAAAAAATGTAGAACATCTTCACCGACCAACTAGACGCAGGAGTGTGAATACGACAGACCGGATCGATACTGAGTCGAGCCAGAGAGCAGCAGCAGCTGCTGCAAACCCACATCACACGGCTCGGTTTCAATAGCCGATCCAGCAGCTGCAGCGAGATGCTGGATGCAGGGAGGAGACCTGAGTCGGGAGGATGAAAACAGCTCCATCTGCTCCCTGCACAGCCACAGCTTTCAGATTTGTCAAGTTGCACTGGTCTCCAAGTTTGCACCAAACTCGCGACCTCGGGTACAAAAAACTGCACACAGCTGCATTATTTCTGTATAAATTTATCAAGTCAAGACGAGATGAGACTCAGAAGAAACAAGGAGAAGTGAACAGAGAAAAAGATGAAGCTGCCTGAGAGGGTGAGGAGGGGAAAAAAGAGTTTTCCTAAGAGTCCTCTGTCATTTATGCTTGGAAAAAAAAACACACGCACACATACAGGGCCCCTGTCTCATTTCTATGGCAACCTGAAGGCTATTATCGTACCTTGCCATTCATTATGAAAGGACTTGGGTTGACGGGGTGTGAGCGGGGTGGGGAGAGGAGAGGACGCTGCGCCGCGTTTTCTCTGCTCACAGCTGGGAAACCCAATACAAAACAATGGCCAAATTGGATTTTTGGGAGAGACCCAGAGTACACAGCTTTCTTTTCACCGCTTTCTCCTTACATTTTCATCCCCAAAGTCAGAAGTTGAAAATCTATCCATCCTTAACACACTTTTACAAGAAGGCTCATGTGTTGTAAAAAAATAAAATCTATTGGTCAAACTTTAACAAATTCCATGACGGGTGAAAACAAGCATTTTTTTTTAATCTACCTACCAAAATTCGATATTTCACATTCATGATCAGAAGCAAACTAGAAAAGGTTGCAGCATTTCTAACAAGAAATAACATCATGTACCATGAGACAAAACATGAAAATGTTAGTCTTGTTTTCATAAGACAAATTATCTGAAAGTGGAATAAGATACTTACTAAATATTGGACTAATTGTAGTAAAAATAAGATATTGTCACTTGTTAAGATTTCAGCTGTTTTCTTTACGTTTTTTGAAAATTAAAGGAAGTGTTTAAAAACTGGAATATGAATGAAAAATGTGTCTATTTAATGTACCTTTGGAATCATTAAACTGTTGAATCTGTTTGTGGAACGTTGTCTGTGTGGAATAAAACTACTAGATTTCATGATTCCTTGTTTATTACATGAACCACCCAGAAAACACAAAAACGTAAATCTTTAGCACAGATTAAATGGCATGATTGAATAAAACCTTTTTGGTTTAGTAGTTGTTGTTTTTTTAATCTTCCTTCAAACCTTGTGACCAGGACGGTTTCTAGAGACGCTGAACTTTTTTTCCCTTTTCTCCGACTCGTTCAAACTTGACACTGACCTCAAAACTAAACGTTTGATGTCTTCACAACAACACAACACATGACAGCGGCATATGACATTTCAATATTACATGTTAAATTGTGCTAATGTGAGCTAAGTATAATCACGCACCAGCAGAATTACCCACCTGGCACAGCCCAGATCATGTAATGTGAAAATCTGATTTGCCTATAGAGCGGTTCAATTCAGTGCAGTGTGAGAGTAGTTAAATCATTTTCAGTTTGAGTGGACATCAGCAATGCTGCTGCTAACACTGCTGCTAACACTGCTGCTGCTGCTGCTGCTGCTGCTGAGGGTTAGTGTGACAGTGCATTAGCAGCCAGAGTCCATTCTCCCGTCCCCAGAGAGACCAGAGCGGGCAAATTAACATTCTCCTCAGAAGGGCCACAGGATCTGCCTTCAATGCCGTCTGACTCCAAACAAAAGACGGTGTGTGTGTGTGTGTGTGTGTGTGTGTGTGTGTGTGTGTGTGTGTGTGTGTGTGTGTGTGTGTGTGTGTGTGTGTGCGTGCGTGTGTGTGTGTGTGTGTGTGTGAGAGACACACAGACAGGCTGGGGGTGTGTGTGACTGTGTGTAAGATGAGGAGAAAAGCAGGGAGAAGGAGCGAGGGAAAGGGGCTACAGTAGGAGGAGGAATGTTTCAGAACACACTATATGTACTGTTGGCTGCTCTGGAGAATCCTGCAGCCGACACGTCCCGCAAAGTCTGAAAGTTCCTCCGCACAAGTACACTGCTTTTTCAGCTCGTGCAGCCGGTTTCAGAAAGGTTTAATAAGTGAACAAATTCCTGTTGAATTTTTTTTATCTTAAATTTTTAGGAATTTGCAATTACTCTATATGTACTGTTAGGATTTCTGCAGGCGCCAGATCCTGCAGAAAGTTATTCACATAAATCAGCTTCTTTCTCAGCTTGTACAGACAAATACCTGTTGAATCATTTCTTCTTGTGATTCAAGAATTTGCATTCAAACTATCCAAATACTATCCACGAAACTCTTCATGACAAACAGGATTATTGCTATGTGAGCCGTAACCAGGGAGCGACTGCTCTTACTTCCCTGATCCTCGATCATCTTACACCATTTGTTATTGCCGCTCGTCATTTTTACCCTTTGAAGACAGTTTCTTCCTGTCCTGGTTATATACGCGCTATAATATGGCAGAGCGCTTTCCTAAATCTGATTATGCCGCAGATAGCGGCGCTGGTGCCTGGCTGCATCACTGTCATACCCAGTAGCAACTGTAGACAATCGGCTTCCTATGCATAACTCAAACATCTGGCCTTCATTACTGAGTGCCTGAAATCTTTCTACATTCCATGTGTAAACTGCACCGTGTCATGCAATCCCCCCGCCGCCGCGGAGATAATTCAGCACACTCTTATTCTCTTATCCCAGACAACAATGCTGCAGCGATGCAGTTCGCTGACGATTAAAGCAGCGACGCCGCGGATCCGTTCAGGACAGTTCGCCGTTCGAGCGACGGGATTTATTCACACTGATGACTAATAAGTCAGTTGATTTATAGCTGATTGCCAAATGGTTTCAAAACTAAGTGTCAATTTTGTTGATTAGTTCTAGTATCTTGTTAATGCTGTTACTTGTTATTAACACATTTAGAGAGTTGGGTTTCCTGTCTATTAAAAATACAACGAAACTAATTCAGTGTCCCAATTCAACACTTTATGTGAAATATGTGGACTGATGGAAGGATTCACTACAAGTGATGTTAAATACTATGTTTGGATTCATGGTTTCAATCTAACTGATTGTTTTTCCTTTAAGGTTTAGGCATTAAAGACTAAAGAAACCAGACAAAAATACGATTTGAAAAGCTAAAACCAGAGAATTTAGACATTTTCTCCTAAAAAATGACTCAAATTTTTTAATCAATTATCAAAACAGTTGCTTTTACTGAAATAGTCAGCAGCTAATTGATTAGTCGACTAGTTGTTGCAGCTCTAGTAGCGTAATTGTGTAGGCAATTATGTAGGTAATCAATACTCTTGAACATTATCTTCAAATCAAATCAAAGAAAAATTTAACTGGGATTTTTTTTTTTTTTGGCAGATTTTGCAATTTCGTTCATGATTTTACCCAAATCAAGTTCCAGGGCACAACAACAATTACAAGCATCACAGAAACTTGCATCACACCATTAAAACAATAAATGCCATAACTCTAATGCTAGAACAAAAATGTATTCAAGAACTGACTTTAAATGCCATCCTATTTATTAAACAGAAAAATGCTACATACAGGCTACATTGAGCAGTTATTACAAGTGAAGAACTAAAAGAGCATCTATGTCTTAACTAAAAGTAGGAGACATACACGTGTAAAATAGTAGACAAAGACAAAACCTGGGTTAGGAACACAGAAAAAACAACGCAGCTTTTACGATCTTGAGATTGCGTTGCCTGAAATCGTGTTTTTTTCTATCTAAAGCGACACACCGTTCAGGCCTACACGGCACAAACGACCGATGAGACACACGGTTATTAACATGAGCGACTAACACACCAGACGTCCTGCTGCACGACTTTGAATAAAAATCACTCTGGTATAGTCCCTGTTTCTGTTATAATAAATACACTAGATAACGTTGCATTCAGGACACTCGCATTGCAGCGGTTGGCAATTTATAGGAGTATTACAACGTCGTTGTGTACTTTTATCAGCCTACCACAATAGGCTGGTGTAACCCCAAATCTCCCCTGTTTATCGCGCTCTACTAGCATGTAGTTAATAGTGATATCCACAACAAAGCACATCACGTTCTGCACAGCAGAGTCACCAAAGCTGATTTGCATACTTGTAGTAGCTGTGATTGAGCGGTGCTCTGAGTGACTCACAGCTGGTGGGACACGGGCTCGTCTCCACTGACCTGAAAGGGGGAAACGTCGGATGAGAGCTGACAACGTTTGTATGCGTACAATACATCCAGGGTTAATCGTACCAAAAAAAAAAATCAAAGTGGCAGCCTGAGATGTATGGATTTATTCTCCAGGGACAGTTTTTGCCCTTCATACTTTGTGATTCCTGCGTCTTCTTGGCAGAGTTTGACAAAGAATGTGCTGTGTTACTCTGGCCTCCACCTACTCACATTCACTTGTTGTTCGCACTCTTACATACAGCAATACGCTTCTCTGGAAGCTCACACACTGTATACTTTATCATTTATACCCCTCGATTTCTGGATCTGTTCGGAAAATGTACATAATACAGCTGGATCCACGATGTGTGGTGCATTCTACAGAAAATGCAGGCTAAGTGCAGAATAACAGTATGACAACAGGAAAATGAATGGTATTGAATGAATTGAATGTATCGATTCAATCTGATAACAAGTTGTGTGTTGTCATGAATGTGAGTAATGTTATGTTAAGTTTCATACCACTGCTCTCTCTTTCTTCCCCCCTCTCCCTTATACACCCACATACACGAGCTGCAACAACTAGTCGATTAATTGATTAGTTGTCAACTATTACATTAATCAACAGCTATTCTAAAAATCGATTTGAGTCATTTTGAATATGGGTTTACGCCTCTTCATCTTAAGCTATCAGAGCTCTAGATCAGGTCATTTTGTGTAACAACTATTTGGTAATTGATTAATCACTTCGGTTTTACAGTAGAGCTGCAATGGTTAGCCGATTAATCGATTGGGTTGACTTGATAATCACTTAATGGATCTGAGTCACTTTTAAAAAGAAAATATCCAAATAGTCTTCTCTAATAATAAACTGATGATCTTGGAGTCGTGTACTGTTGGCCTGGACAAAAACAAACATTTTAGATTGAATCTTAATCTCTGGGAAAAAGTGATTGACATTTTACACCAATTTATGAATTAAACAACTAATTGATTAATCATTTCAACAAGCAATGGAACCAGATTAGTCGTTAGTAGCTGTCCTAACACAGTCTGTTCATGCACATGCACATCCAGGGGACAGAATATGATACACATTTCCTTTTGCAAAGCACAATTTTCTTTTAAAATCAAACCCTGAAAAAAAAGGGAACTATAATTTTAGATCACACGCACGTGAGTTACTGTCCCATCAGTTTGACCTCCTGAAGTCACGATCAGATAGTGGCACGTTAAGTTATTTTAGGTAAGATCACAGTAGTTCTATTGATAACTTTGCTCATATCCAATCCGTCTGTTAGCTGGGTTTTGCTCTGATACAAACATACTGAGTGTTAGCTCGATACACAACTGCAGTGGCGGGAGGCAAACACTCAAGGCTGGGTTCAGATGGCGTGGTGCGAGCAGCGGCAGCGGCGGGCAGCACCGGCAGCGCAGGCTGTAACAAGATGGCGGCGGACTGCAGCAGCAGCGGAGAGCGGCAGGCGAGCTCCGTCCAGGGGAAGAAGAGAGAGGAGAGGCAGGAATAAAGGAGCTGCAAGCATATAAAAGAACCCGCTCAGGGGCACCTAGGTGCCAAGTATCACAGCGCTTTTTTTTTTGGAAGGGGGGGGTGAGTAGGGGTGGGTCGGGCAGAGCGGCGCCAGCACCCACAGGAGCACTGATAGGTGAGGTGGAGGGGAGGGGGGGGGGGGCAAGAACAATGGAATGGCTGCCTCCCAGACAGAGCTGCCGTACTGCAGTGATAAGGCAACAGGAAGGAGGGGGGGTTAGAGGAAGCAGACACACCTGCTTCTGCTGGGTTAGCAGCATTAGCAGCAAAATATCTGGTTTTTGGTACAATTAGCCCAAAATTGAGTGGAGTTGTCTGAAATGGGTGGACTGTTTCAAATAGTCTAATAGAGCTGCAACTAGTCAGTTCATCAATTTAGTCGTCGACTACTACATTAATCAGCAACTATTTTGCTGATCGATTAATCGATCTGAGTCATTTTTAAGGAGAAAATGTCACATCTCAAAAACATCAAATTTGATGTTCTTTCAGAAACTGAAACAGGAGTAAACTAGTCTGAAATAATACAATACAAATAGTAAATTCATCAATTGATTGCAGACTATTACATTAACCAGCAACTATTCTGATTAATGGATTTGGGTTATTTTAAAAAAGGAAATGTCTAAATTCTCTAGTTCCAGCTTTTCAACTCTAATTATAGCCTCTTTAATCTTTGATAATATAAAACCAATGATTGGTTTATGGGATTTGGTTTGTGGACTGTTGATCTGATTTGGGTCAATTTGGTCTTGTTTCATGGAAACAAAACTAATATTTTCTTTAAAAAATTATCTGTCAGTGCAATAATATAATTCTACTCAATATTGGAATATTGATCAATTGTACACAAAAGATATTTTCATTTTCAGATTTCAGTTTTTGCAGCAGCAGCAAAGAAGAGAAAGAGATGAAAAGGATAAAAGAGACCAAGCCTGGATTTAAAAAAAAAAAAAAAAAAAAACAAAACGAGAGTCCGGCCTCTCATCCGGCGATCAGAGGGCATCTCAGGACTCAGTGAGATCACAGCAGCGTGGGGGGGGGGGGGGTGGGGGCTGCAGGCTGCAGACGACGCTACGCTGACAGAGCCACACTCAGAGCAGTCATGCGTCCAGACGTTCGATACGTTCAGGGTTTGCTTACAGGGCGAGATACTAAAACAGGGATATATATTTACATCTACGTGTGGTTGATTCAAGCAGATTCATATTTACAGAATCCATAATGAAGCCTGTTTTTAATTAAGTGGCAGTAAAGCATCATATTCCCGCTTCCATATTCTCACATCTCATTTTTTGGCTAAATCTGCAGCTTCCAGCAAATAAACGTCCTGTACAGACTCAGCTCACCTACTGTAGGAGTTAATATATCTAAATTAACAACTGTGCAATGAGGTCATTTTTTCTATAAAAAGTGAAAAATAACACAAGATTTATTACTGTATTTTTACCTTTCTATTTTACTGTAATATCTTTCTAGGTTAGTTACGGCCAATGCAGGTCCAGCTGTGTTTTTACACACATCTGTACAGTCTGATTCTGTGAAATAGCTGTAACTAATGACTATTTTTGATATTTGATTAACCTATTGATTATTGAAAGAATTAATCAATTAGCTGTTTGCTTCATAAAACGGTGTAAAATGTTGATCACTGTTTCCTGAAGCTGAAGATTTAGCCTAAAATGTCTTTTTGTGTCCAGACCAACAGTCCACAATTCGAAGATCATCAGTTCACTGTGTATCGAAAGGATAAAGAAACCAGAAAATAATCAGATTTGGTTTATCGATTGATGTGAAAGTTGGCTAACTAAGTGACTAATCGCTGCAGCTCCGCTGTAAAACAAAACAAAACAGAAATGTCCGCACCAAGCAAACTGTGAGTGAGAGACAATGAAGGATCTATAGTCCTCTCAGTGGTCGGCCATTTTATAAGTGGGGAAGAAAAAAAAAATCTAGCAGAGGCTGCGGGGCAAGGTTGTGGTGGGAGGTCTTAATGATGTGGTGCACACACACACACACACACACACACACACACACACACACACACGTGATGGAAGTACAGTCTGCAGACAGAGGTGCTACCTTCCCTTCCTCGATGTTTCATCATGTGAAAAAGACCATTTAACATGATGAAACAGTCTTTTCTTCCTATTGTCTTTTTTTTTTACTGAAAGTATTTAGTGAGCAAGAAAACCACACATTTACATCTGCATCCTACCACCAAACACCTAATGCTTCACAAACAAAGACTTCTGCATGTGGACACAATGAGAAAAGAAATGGGAACGGTTCAGATAACCACTCTCTGCCTGATTCTCCTATAGATCAAAGTCTTGAAGAGATTAATAGATAAAATGAACATCAAGCCACTGCAGCTAAAACAGCTCAATCTGCAGACAACATGATAACCACTGGATAGCAATGAAAAAGACCCGGGCCCAGACAACATGTTGCATATCAAACGTGGGGGAATCAGCAGCCGGATTTCACTGCTACTTGTCTACTGTTTCACTCTGGTGCAGGAGCAGAAGGTTATGAGATTGAAACCATATGTTTGTTTCTCTTATTGTAGGTTTGCGAACCTGCTGGAGTCAAAACTTCTTTTTACAGCTTCAGCCCTCGCGGAGGAAACCGAGACCAGAGAAACCCCTGAAAAAAACGAGGTGAAGAAGAGGAAGAAGATCCTGTTTGTGGTACAATTACTCTAATATTGAGTAGAATTATCTTATTCTACTGGCAGATAATCTAGCTTCTTTCAATTTTAAATTTAGTTTAATCGAAGAACAAAAGACTTGAATTAAGCTAAATTATCTGGCGGTAGAATAATGTAATTCTACTCACTATGGGACTAGGTATGTTCACGAGTTTTTGCAGTGCATACAGAGCTGTAGATGCGTGGAGGGAGGGGGAGATGGAGATGAAGCTGTTACTGTGATCACAGATCATCGACCAATTATAGAAACAGACACTCGCCTGCAGACACATTTCAACACACCGAACGGCACTTTTAGGAGAACTGTGAACTCCGAGACGACAGAAGTCAGCAGCTAAAGGCCTTGACGTGAACATCCTGTGTTTTACAAACACGTCTACGACATTGCAGCTTTCTGGTTTTTCACCTTTTTCCTCTCGCTTCCGTCACGTTGATTTCAACCCAGCGTTATTCTAAGTTCTCCCAGTTTGGCGTCGGCTATTCACTCGTAGACAGACAATGTGCAGCAGGTAGAGAACGACACAGATGAGGGTCTCATGAGGTCAAACACAAGTGTACTGAGCTGTCAGTGTCACGCTCTCAGCAGTACTTTGTGCTGCTCTCAAGATGAGGCGATGAGGAGGCCGTTAGCACGTCAAAAAATAACAAAAAATTACAAATCTGCACGTAAAAGGGGCTGTAACGGTTCATTTACATCATCATGCCGCGGTATCGATTTATATTCCACTATATTGATTTATTCTAACATCAATTTCAAAAGATGATAAATCGAGATCAGTATCAATAGTCTTTATAATATTTTCCGCAGAGCAGACTTTATATGGACGTTTTTTTTTAAATGACTTTTAATGATAAAGACGTTAAGTGCTTCTCGATTCATTCTGTCTGTGACGTCATCACCACGCGCCAAACAACACATGCCGCAGCATGAATTGGTTCCATATTGGATAATTGACAGATTCAAAGGCGTTTACCTTATTTAACCTGTGATACATGTCACAGATTTTTTTAACAACTTCAAGACGACTTCCTGATTTCCAGAGTTTATATCACAAGAGAGAAATTATTAAAATATCAGCATAAAATCATAGCTGATGTAATGCATTTTTGTAATTAAAACACTCATTTTTATAGCAATGATACTGGTTTGGTTTATATCCATAGTTCGTTTCTACCTGATTCCTGTACAAAAAACAACAGGAATGTAGAAAACTCTGGTTTTTATTTTACCGTAACACTGGTTGGATTTTGAGATAGAAAGTTACTGAATCAATTTTGGGTCCCTCTATCAGTCCCTGAGCAAACCAGCGGCTCAGGGACCAGAACCGGCCTGCTAAAGGGTCCAATCTGGTCCCCTGGACGAGTGTATAAACTGTGATAAAAATAGACCAGATTGTGTTTCTTTCAGGGCTCAAGTATTTACTATTGAATCTTATCAGGAGAAAATATCTGGTATTTAATAGGATTAGTCCAATATTGAGTAGAATTATTTTGAATTGGCAGATATTATTTTTTCCCAAAGTATGAGATACTAAGTCAGAAGATAACAGTCCAAAATATGATAAAAAAAAAACAATATTAGGATAGAAAGTCAAACAATTTAGACTTATTTTAACATAAAACAAAATTGATGAAAATTGAAGAAGAAAAAAAAAATCTGCGAATGGAATAAGATATTTTAATTATTTCATGTGTCCTATTTCGTTATTTTAGTTATTTAATGTATTTCTCAACATAAAAAGGAGGAGAAATTTGTATTTGTTCTTATTTATATGTAAATTGTACTTGTTTGATTTTATAGAATTAGTCCAATATTAAGTGAAATTGTTTTTGAATTGGCAGATATTGCTTATTTCAAGTTTTTGAGATTTTTTCAAAATATGAGATAAAAAGTCAGAATTATGAGATGAAAAGTCCAAAATATGAGATAAAAATGCCACTTTAATTAAATAAACAATTTAATCTTGTTTTAAGATAAGACTAAATTAACTAAAATCCGGACAAAAAATGAAAGAAGCAAAATAATCTTCCAATGGAATAAGATTTCAAGACAATTTTACTCAGTATTGGACTAATTGTACCAAAAAACAGATATATTCAGCTTCTTTTCATGGCACCTCTGAAGGTAATTACATAAAAACTACATAAAAAGGAGGATGAATTTGTATTTGTTGTTGTTAGGTCAAATTGTGGCCCATGAACTAAACTGAGTTTGACTCCACTGTTCCGAAAGAACCCATATCAACCTCAAATCGGATCGACACCCATGAATCGCGGAAATGTATCGTTACGCCCCTAACGTAATACGCAGACGCGTTTGCTGACGTGCTGTTGCCGTCTGCGACTGTCTGAGTCCTGGTTGCTGGCGTGGAGCATTAGTCACTGCGGGTGGAACCTGACTCACAAATCCCTGATCCAATCATCCGTCATACCTGCCGCCAAAAAAAAAAACGAGGTTCCCGCATTGTCCTGGCGTGCCCGCCCTCGCCTGGACGTCCCTCCGTCCCAGTCACATGTCCCTCGTACCCACATTCCTCTACCATGCCCCCCCACGCCGCGCCTCCACATCCTGAAAGAAACCCAATGTTCTTCCTGCCCCGTTCCGTCTCTGTCTCCGTAGATCTGATGAAACGTTCCCTGTCACTGCCGCAGTTGCTGCTCACATTAAACAGCCTGGCAGTCCCCCTTCTTCTTCTTCTTCTTCTTCCTTTTAGCGCTTTTGTGTCTTTCCGCCATGTTGGCATCTCTCTCTCTCTCTTTTTTGTTTTTTAAAGGTGTTACAGAGATGTGTGAGTGCCCCTCGCAGCTCCCAAGAACCCAACCCGTGCACATCACAGCAAAACGTCACAAGTTAGGGTCTCAGGGAATGAGAGAGGTACAGATTCTGTTTCGTGGGCCTTCCTCTATGCGACATGCAGCAGATCAGACAATGGCAGCCTCCTCTCTCTCTGGCTTTGTGCTCTCAGTTTTTTAACCACTAAAGTCACTTTGTTCTCAGCAAGTGAACGAATGCGTTCACGCGTCCGTTCATAGCACTTTTCTGCTGGAAATACCGCGGTGAAACTTCACACGAGTCTGCCGGAGTTAAAACACAGATGCATGCTGTAAATCTCCGGCGTGAAAACATCTGACTGCACATCCTCTACATGCAGAGACACACTGTACACACTCCTGCTTTAATCACCGCTGAGCGGCCACACACACCCAGACAGGCAGCACTTTATTATCACATGACATTCATAAGGATCGCTCTGCCTCAGCAGATTTTTGGCCTCGGCTCTAATCGATAGAAACGCATCTCGTATTTTTCACTTAAAAAAAAAACAACAAAGCCCGGTAAGAACGAGAGGCAGAAAGATAGAACGGCCTAAAAAACAAAAAAAAAGCCAAAAGCTTCTCACCACTTACATTCCTCCTGCTAGACACATCCCATCTCCGGACCCACCGGTCCTCCGAGACCCCACGGCTGTCAATCAGCTCCGGCCGCATGGAGGGAAACGCTTGTTCCTCAGGTGCCGGGAGCCAGATCCCATCCGACTGCTGGCGAGGTGACAGGGAGGAAGGAGGAGGAGGAGGAGGAGGAGAGAGGGGGAACTCACCCGGCTGACCATGGTGGCCGGAGGCTGCCGCAGTCGCTCTGCCCCCACTGCCGGTCGGGGGACGACAGACCAGAACAGAAAGAAAAGGGATCTGTGTTGAAGAAAAGAAAGAAGGCAGGAGAGGGAGAGAGAGAGAGAAGTGGAGGGAGAGGTTTTTAGCGGCAGCCGATCGCTGCTTTGTTGAAACGGATCATTCAGAACGAGCACATGAGGCTGTGGAGCAGATTGCTCCTGTCTAGCCGTCTGCTGCTCAGACATGAAAGACTGTACCATGTGCAGCCAGAGAGAGAGAGAGAGACATAGAAAAAGGGAGGGGGGGCAAGTGTGAGGTTAAAGGGTTAAAGTAGGTGAACTAGAAATGCAGCACATATACGTTTTGAATAGTAAAGGCAGTAAAGATAAGGATAAATTCATGCGGCGGCAGAAATTGCAGGAAGCAAAATCAATATTTTTATACCAGATAAGGATTCAGGAAGATGCACTGCAGTTGGCACCAGTTGAAAAATGGCATGCGCAATAAAAACAAAAAAAACACACACAAAAGTGGATGAATGAGATGGGTGATGATAAGATAATCCGATATGTTCCCCGACCTCAACTTTTTCCACACAAATCACACAGATTTCCATTAGATTTAAAAAAAAAAAAAAAAAAAAAAAAAAAAGAAAATCAAGAGGAAGCCGGGTGTTATCGTCGGATCTGACGCTTCGAAGCCAAACCAAAGACACACACGTCGACGCAAGAACAGCCACGGTCGTGAATAATCTATAATAGCAAAGTGGATAAAAAACGTAATGCCTGTTGCTGTCCTCCCTGCTCGCCCTCCGCTCCATGTGACACTACTGCACATCTTTCCTCCGCTTTCTCTTCTCATTTTCTGCCCTGATCCGGCTCACTGTGTGTGTGTGTGTGTGTGTGTGTGTGTGTGTGTGTGTGTGTGTTTAACCCTGCTGTATCACACCTCTCTGTGTCTCTGCCTGTGTTATCTCTCCCTCCGCTGCCTCCATGCTTCATGGATTGCAGCCTCCCGTCCCCAGGGCAGAGAAACTGTAGCCTGAACTTGCCCCCTCTGCCTGTTACACGCAGCATCGGAACAGTGGCGAGCAGCGGCGGCGGCTTCGGCAGCGGCAGCAGAGCGGGGGAAAAAGAGAAAGAAGTATCATCCGTTCATTTCCTCCCACAGCTGAAATCACTTACTGTGAAGGCCTGATGCATGCAGGGAAGGAGAGATAAGGAGAAGGTAGAGAGAGGGAGGGAGGACTAGAGCTGTACACTCACAGAGGAAGAAAGAAGGCAGAGAAAGACGATCACACTTTATCTTACAATCTCCCCCTTTTCAAGCTCATTTTCATTTAAGAGAAAAAAGGAACAGGAACCAAACAAGAAAAAAAAAAACAGAATCCTTCTCCAGTCGGCAAGTCCGGTATTTCTGTTCCAGTCTGTCTCTCCCTCTCTGTGTCTGTGAGAGTGACTGGCTTATTACAGCGTGTGTTTCATGGAGAAAAAGGAGGGTGGGAACAAGAGGAGATTGAAAGAGAAAAAGGAGGGTGCAAAAGCGGCGAGAAAAACCTACAAGTTCAGGGAGCGGTAAAAGGAAATGTAACTGGAAGCCGGGTGTTTGTAGTCCTGTGTTTTATCAGAATTAGTTGCTGTGAGGCAGCAGAGGGAGAGAGAGAGAGAGAGAGAGAGAGAGAGAGAGAGAAAAAAGGCTTGTGGAAAAAAGGAACGGAGACAAGATGGTAGGAAAGCGAGACAAATGGGGAGAAGAGGGAATCGCCGGGAACAGGGTTCCTCTGACGGACAACACACAAAGGGCTGGGATCAGTGACAGCAGGAAAAATGGCCTGTTTCTCTGCCTCTCTCTCCCACCGGCTCCCTCCGCTTTCATTCTAAAGTCAATTACAAAACCTTCTTCTCACTTCTGCCGCATTTTTCTTCATTTCTTTTTTGTCCCTAGTTTTTGGCTTGATTCCCCTTTTTTTTTTTTAAAGCAAACACATCTCCGTGGGTCACAGACATCACATGCCGCGTTGTCTCATCACATCACATGCACTTTTAAGGCCGGCAAAGGCTCCACATAATCTTGGTTTTACAAAGCGGCTTCTTTCTTCCTCTTTACACACACAGAACTAACATTAGAACGGCTAAGCGGGGACTATTTATAGTGATTTTCAATGAAGACAAAAAAAAAATAGATTCCAAAAAGAGAAGAAGAAGAAGAAGGGGGGGGGGTCACTAGGGAGAGCTCCTGTGTGCCTCCTGCTGTTTGCAGTAACATACTACTCCGCCGAGGAGGGAAGAACTCACGGTGGAATCACACCGTATCTACTGTAAACTCAGTGTTCCCTCGCTGCCCCGTACAGAGGGGCCCCCCGCTCCATTCTGGCCCGCCGGAGCTCCTCGCCCCCACCTCCGCCGAACCCGGTGGCCTTGGGACGGAGAGTGAGCGGTTTTAAGTGGAAACAGCCTTTTTCATCGTCGTACCACTCCCTGCTCCTCACATCTGCACACAGCGGCACGTCGCGTTACGGGGGATACCAGCTCTCGGCCCCGCGTCCGCGCTCTATTTTTATTTATTACATAAGTTCACACCACAAACTGTATAAGAATCACACTCACACGGCGGTGGAAATTAGGATGTAGCAGGTATGAAGGTATTATCACTCAGAGGAAGTGAGGGAAATTACACACTAATGAGTCAACGTGTACAAATAATAAAAAAATCTATTTGTTTGTGTGTGACTTTCTACTGGAACCTCTATTGAAATTCAGAAGCTATGAGAGGGAGACAAGTGTGGGACTGCAGCTATAACAAGCCTGTAAAGAGCAGCTGAAAGTCATATGGTTCGTGACAAAGCATGAAAAAGTCGTCTGAACGATGAGTCCTGAATAAAAAAAAAAAAGAGTTAAAGGGCCGACACGATACTCGTCGCCATCGGGGACCTTTTTCGGGTGATTTCAGGGGTCTGTGGTTTTCCGGCTTTTTTTTTTTCTGTGATGCAGTGAAAGTTGTTGCCGGCCGGTTTGATCCCAGCAGCGTTTTCACCACATAGCTGCAGCAGAGGAAATATTGTTTTGGTTAAGTGAAACTGAACTTTGTACATAATTGGCTGCGTTCTTCCCCCTGCGGCTGTATGGTGTTTCCCTTCAGTGGCATCTCTTTCATTACAGCGTCCTACACGTCTCACTGCTGCTGCTGCTGCTGCTGCAGCACATCGCCGTTTCTACTTTGCAGTAACACACACACTTTTTAATTTTAACATTTTTTCAGCGCACACAGAACATTTTCTTCTTTCTTTCTACGTCCTGCAACAAATATGTAAATTGCAACAGTAAGAATAGAGAAAATGAAAAAACGTTATGATCACTAAATACACATATATATATATATATATATATATATATATATATATATATATATATATATATATATATATAAACATGCTTTTACAAGCCCTGGTGTGATATCAAAACACAGTAAATTATTTCATGAGTGTGTGGTGATTCCTCAGGGAAAGCTAGGAGGCTGTACAGTTATCTCCTGTGGTGTCACTCTGAACTATACAACCTACTACCTCAACCTGCGGAACACTGCAGGAATCCACCTATAGGGGAATCACATCTTCTTATGGATGCTGTAACACTCCATAAACTGCTGTGTATTTTTAGAGAAACTGTAAAAGAACCGACTTGTAAACCGAACGCCGGTGTGACACGTTGACCCAGTGGCCTAATTCACTCAGCGGTTTTAAACGGACAGACACAGGACGGTAAACAGTTTGACAAATCTTTAGAAAACGTCATATCACGTGGTGACGTGGTCACACGCCGTTGCTGCCCAGCCCTGCCGTTTTGGGTGGGGTCACTGCGTAAAGACGGGACCACGTGGGTCGCCCTTCGTGTCCCGAGACTCGGGGTCAATCGGGGTTGATGGTGTTTAGCAACAGGCCGTCGTAAATAAGCTGTAAACACAAGAAGTCTTAGAGATTCTGTCGAAACCTGCTTCTCGGCTCCTTCTTTTTTTTCCCCTCCTCAGGTGCCGTTGTGTTTGCCAGGAAGACACATACCTATAGATACGAGCTTGTGCAGCCAGTCACCACAAGTTCGGATCTACGGGTTTGTGGCAGCTGGCGTTGACCCCTTCAGGAGCAAAACAAGGACGGCGAAACACACAAAACAGAAAGACATGGGGAGAAAACCCTGCTTTCTGAAGCTGGACTCCACTCATTCAAACAGACGGCTCCTCTCACTGGTTCCAGGATTCTAATCTCTGTCTTAGTCTTTTTAATATTGAAGGAATGAGACAAAAATAAAATACCGTTCTGTTACAATAACAATTCCAGCGTGATGAAATTTGGTCATCCTGGATTAAAAAATAGGGATCGTATATATATTTTTCATGTTATTTCATGAGTAAATCAGACGTCTCCAATGCGGCTGTAAGACCTATTTTCTGTCCATGAGCTTTGTAATTAAACCATGGTGAAGTGAACAGGAAGGTGAGATGGAAATTGATATGTATATTGTGTTTGTAGAACAATATGACTATTCACGTTCTTTATTTTTTTTTATGTCAGGCAGAACAAGAGTCTGCATGTTGCTTTATATCTATATTGCTTTATATCTATCTATCTACCTATATAAATATTGTACTATATATATATATATATATATATATATATATATATATATATATACTATAACATGAACGAGAAAATCACACTTACCAAATAATGATTTGAACATTAAAATAAATTCTGATCATGTTGAAAATAGAAAAAGATTCTACAGCGAATCTGTATGTGAATATTAAACTATATTTAAATGACACAGTGAAATCATATTCAAACATTTGCCGATAATGCGTATTTTAATTCTGGAAGGAAGTCCAACAGATTATGAATAGATTTTCGTGTTAAATTATGTATCATAACAGTCTTTTTCACGAGTTTACTTCCTGGTGTACGTTACAGAAAATATCCAATGTCAATATAAACACCAAGAACAAATAATAAGGTGCGGATTTGAAACAACACTGCACCGAGGTTAAAAAAGAAAATAATTTAAAAAAACGAAGTATTATAAATGGCCAACATACCAACAGGGCTCGGACGTCAGATGGAGTCAGGCTGGTGGAGCAGTGTAGGCCAGCGCTTCAGCATAAATCACGAAACCTATAAAAACAGAAAATACAACATCACAAACTGACTGTGTGAGCAGTTCAAGTCCAACAATCACAGATAAGAAACCCCGTACACACACATGCACGTTCACAAACACCACACACTTACAAACACGTGGTAATCCATGCACACCCTTAAAACATCTGACAGACTAAAAAAAAAAAACTACAAGCGCAAAAAATTATGATTCAATAACAGCAATGGTAAAAAAAAAAAAAGAAAAAAGAAGAAAGCTAAATAAGAAGCAAAAGTAAGAAGATAACATCCCCTCGTTTCTCCCTGTTACGCCCTCCTAACCCGTTGTCCAGTCCCCCTATTTTCCGGGGTACAAAAACCTCAAATCGCCCTTAAAAAAAAAGGTACGGCAAGAGAGAAATGGCAAAAGGTTGAATGCGGTAAGATGTGGATGAGGAGGAGTCGCAGCGCAGGGCTGGCTACAGAGAAAGTGGAATTTGTGACCAAGCAAAGGAAAGGGTGGTGTTTTCTTTTTTTTTTTTTTTTTTTTTTGGTGCTTCATTCTGCTTGGCTTTTTTGGATCCCAGCAGGATCCTTGGCTGCAGCTCTTTTTCTTCTTAGTGCTGCCAAAATTTGGACATATCCCTTTGTCTTAAAACTCTGCTGTTGCATTAAAATCAAACTAAGAGATGAGAAAAAGATATAAGTTTAAAAAAAAAAAAAAGAGAAAGCGATAAGGGGAAAAGGAGCGGCCGAACAACAGAACTAACACTGCAAGTTATTAAAGAAAAGGACACACAGCATGGGTGAAAGTGCACAGAGCAAAGAGGAAAGAGGAGAGAGGCTCAGCAGCTCAGTGCAAGGGAAACAAAAATTCATTCAAAAAAAAAAAAAAAAGTCAAGATGGAAGAAGAAGGTTGATTCGCGTTAGGATTTTTTTTTCTCTGCAAACATTATCTCCCAAGTGCGAGCTGCAAAGTGTCTCCTCTGCTGCTACAACACGCCGGCTGAAGCTTTTCCAGAGCTATGCCACGTAGTGAGAGAGCGAGAGAGAAAGCAGCCACTTTTTCCCTCTCTCCAAAATGGCTGAGGGCCGGGGAGAGCAGCGAGAGCTCCCCGTCTTTGCCGAGGGGAGGGCTCGGCGATTCAGCGAGCATCTCTACCCTGTTCCCCTCTCCTCGCTCGTGCCCTTTGTCCCATTCAGACCTGGGCGAGCGGCGTACAGCTGTGTTGTCGGTCCATAGGAAACACTACTGTGGCCCAACAGGCAGGCGAAGGCTGGAACTAATAAGCCTGATATGGCTTATTGTCTCCCGCATGCCCATGTTCCACGCTGGTAACATGTCGCCCTTTAAGGCTTCCTGATCAGGGCTGTTCGCATATTGGTTATTGAATCGATTCATAAGATGGTTTTAAATGAGTAATCTAAAATGTCTTTTTTTTGTCCAGACCAACAGTCTACAACCCAAAGGTCAACAGTTTACTATTATAGAAGAATAAATAAACCAGAAAATAATCAGAGAAGAGAAGCTGGATCCAGAGGATTTGGACATTTTTACTTCTTAAAATGACTCAAATCCATGAATCAATTATCAAAATAGTTTTATTATTGTAAGATTTGATCCTGATCTAGTAGATCTGCAACTAACAAAATGACCTGTTTCTAGAGCTCCAGAGAGAAACCTGAGATGAGGAGACACACACCTATATAGAAATAAGGGCTGCAACTAGTGACAATTTTGATAGTTGATTAATCCATTGATCATTGAAACTCTTTAACAATTAGTTGTAAACCACCTTTCCCAAAGCTGAAGATTCAACCTAAAATGTCTTTTTCATCCAAACCAAGAGTCCACAACCAATGATCATCAGTTTATTACTATAGAAGCCTGAAGAAACCGGAAAATATTTAAATTTAAGCTGGAACAAGAGAATTTTCTCATCAAAAAATACTCAAATTGATTAATAAAATAGTTGGAAATTAGTGTGATAGCAACTACTCGATTAATCAACTAATTTTTGGAGATCTACTCCTGAAATGTTTCATCTAAAAATATGTATACAGTATGTTTTTATTAACATATGAAATACTTGGCTTAGTTATCAATGCTTTGACCACCACGTTGAATCTTGCACCAACATCAAACTATAATTCAACTATTATTTTTTTTTACTCTGAATGCGATGACGACAGGCGTCTCCAACAAGTTGAAGGTTCAATCCTCGAACCCAGTGACCAGTTTTGAGTCCTGATTTCTGTTCCTGCTTTGAGAAAGTTTCAGTTGCCTTTTTAAGTCTGGATTCCTGGCTACAGACTTTCTCTACTGCTACTGGTTATGATTTTATTGACCACTTTGATTTATTCTGGAAGGAAGAACATTTACTTGGGATGGCATTCATCTATCCAGACACAGGGTGAAGCATTGTGTGTCAAATTTTAGGAAATCGTTGCCTGATTTATCTGACTGACATAATTCTCTGCAGGCCTCTATTCCAGATAGTCCCTCTGTTATTCCTTGACTCATCAAAAACCAATAGAAACTGCCCGGGGATGAGTAAAATTTTAGAAATACAAATCAGTCAATCAACTATAACTAGCAAAGCGATTTTGACTTTATGGACAGTAATGATTTCATATTATCTAATATATTTGCCAAACCAGACCTGATTAACTGGCCAACAGCAGGTTTTTTCATTGAAGTCTTAAATCTTTGTGTTTTCTCTAGGTTTTAAACCCACTGTTTTATTATATCAGTTATTCCACAAACTGTTTTCACTCTGATTTAAAGACCATATAAATCCACAACTGGTTGTAATCAAATAATTTAAAAATCATGTGTTTTAATCCATTTGAATGTATTTATTCTTTTTTTTGACCATGTTTTTGTTTTTAATATACAAACAGGAAACATATTATATTCTAATCAATTCTATTTACAGATTTATTGTTGATTTTTATCCCTAAAATTGACACTATTGTGATTATTAGCTATTTTTAATGTGCATGTATGCTGCTCTGAAAATCGATTAGCTAATGACTTTAAAATTTGGTAGAATCCTTGCTTTTTGCATCCACTGGTCCCATATGTACTTTCATGTCTTTATTTGAAGTTTTGATAGCCCTAACATAAAATATTTGTGGTTTGAAGTAAACAGATTTTGATAGATAGTTTTACAGGTTGTTTTTGGCATGTGTCAATATTATGAGCCTCTCTTCTGATTGGCTGAGACTGAGAGGGAAACTACAGGTGATAACTTGTTTATTCTTCAGATTCTTGGAACCTGAAATAAACTAAGACGGGTTGATGAAGTCGGTAGAATTGAGCAGAAAAGATCACATTCTGACCAAAATCAAAAGATAAGCCACCGGTATCTTCTACAATATTAATATTTTTGGGAAGGTTGTGCAATGTAAGTTGTTTTTCCTGACATCTTCCCTTGTTGTAATGTCTCCTTTGCTCTTGTGGATTGTCAACTCATGCATGGCACATTTCTGTATATTTTATTTTAAAACCCCTTACCTCACATAAAGAAAGCTACAAAAGTGGCTATTGGCATGATATGGGACATTGAAGTTGTGCAGCTTGAAAAAAAAGCCTCAAAAAAGCCTGAAAAACCTTCATTCCTGGCAAAAGTTTTAGAAAAGAAAGGAAGAAACCAGTCGTTTTCAGGTATGGCCCAATCTGGTTTGAGAGCGAGCCGCTCCTTAAAGTGCTCAATGACGTTCTTTTGGCAGCTGACTCCAGCCTCTCGTCTATTTTAATCCTTTCAGATCTCACCGGAGCCTTTGATACCGTTAGATCATTCAATTTTAATGGAGCATCTACGAAAAACACGTCCGCACCTCTGGCAGTTTGCTAGACTGATTCTTCTTTTATCTCTGGAATTGGTTATTGTTACTATTGGTCATTTAGCTTCTACAGAAACAGTTTTTAGAGTACCTCTAGGGTCAACCCTTGGCCCTCTGATTTTCTCCATTTTAGGAATCATCCTAGTGATTCCACTAGGATGCATTATACACAGACAAAACATTAATTTCCGTCGTTATGCAGACGATACACTGAATTATTTATATATATAAACTTTGTTGCCGAACCATTTTCTTTTACCGACATTCCTTGAAATGAAGGAGCTGAAATTATGAGATAAGATAATCATAATTATGAATTAAAAAGTCAAATTTATGAGATAGAACATAATTTACTTCACCAGTATGAGTTTGTATCTCATAATTTTGACTTTTTATCTCATAATTATGGCTTTTTTTTACATAAGTATGACTTTCCTTGGATATATTTTTTTCATTATTTTCTGGCAGGAATGGGCTTCCATATTTATGTCATTCCCAAAGGCTGAGATATCACATCTCACCACAAATCTTTGTCTCACTTTTGATAAAAATTTTAATTGAATGAATCTTGTTTGACCCAGCCATACAGAATTTCTATGATCCGGCTGTTTCTGTCTGGTTTTCCTCAGGCCGATTCTCTTCATTGGCGCTCCAATATTTTCTGAAAAGCTCTACAGATTCAGGGAAGACCAACAACTATATGTAACAGAAATTTCAATCTTGTATAAAGACTGAAATGACATTCAATGATTCTAAAGGAACTACAAACATCTAAAAGAGAAAGGATTTTTATTTTGCAAACAACAGAATTATTAAAGATATGATGCAATATGGTTATTTTACGGAGCCAATACTGTGTTTTCCGCATTAAAAGAATTAAAAAAAACAAGGGTTTACATTACACACTCTCTTAGTCATGTTGTTCTGTCTCCTTTACATCAATAAGCTTTCTGTTTGACACACTACAGCACTTGTTTCTGGTTATATATACATATGTGGGTTTCAAATGAAACACTACTACCTTTACAAGATATTTCCATCCTACTGTACATGAGACATTAACAAACTAGTGAGGTAATCTGCAGCAACATTGGAGTCGCTATTTCAGTTTTCGAAGGACTAGTAGTCGGACTGTGTGTGTTCTCAAAGCTTCATGCCAGGAATCAGCTCCTTAAGCAAGACACAAAAGTCCCCATCAGGGCGTTTCTCCAACGCCAACATCTGACCTCTGGAGGAACAGTAAACTAATTTGTAAGCAGGATATGACACATTTCAGAAATACAAGCACCACCTTCACACATGGAGACACCCATGTATATCAGCATGTTAACGTGGGGGAAAGAACAAACGCTAGATTCAGGATATTAAGTGCCCTGGATACGAGTTTTGCCACAGCATGCCAATGGGCTGCTGTCTGCTCCATGGTCACCACTTGAATCTAAATGAACAGATTTGACTTTCAGGATATTGCCAAGAAGGCTGTCACAGTGCCGACTGCCGACACAGACAGGGGCCTCTCCAAAACAGAAGGTTGAAGAAAACAGAGCAACTGACATGGGCATAACCCCAAACCTCTAACAAGGTATCCCCTTAAAGCTGCTCTCAGGGCCTGGGAAAGACGGGACAGGGAAGCGGCTGCCAACAATCAGCAAAAAGAAAAAAAAAACACGACCATGTTTTTACAGTAACATAAAATCTGAGCAAAAAAAACAAAGCAGTAGAATTCAGGATTATGACGGAATTAAAGGTGCAACTAATGACTATTTTTATAGTTGCTTGGTTCATGAAATGGTCACTATTTCCCAAAGCTGTAGATTCAACAAATTACTCAAACCAATTATAAAAATAGTTGGTAATTAATTCAATAGTTCGCAAGGCAATCAAATAATTGACTATTAATTGCAGCTTGAGAGTGAATTTGGCTTTTTTTTTTAGTTTTTCTCTACAAAGTTCTTCCAGCATGCCATGTTTTTTCTCCACCTTGAGCCCAAAAACCTGTGTGAGTCATATCTACTCAGCTCTAAAAACGAATTATCTTTCTCTTTGCACCGCTCGCACAACGTTTCTGTGTGAAATCCTGTGAACTCGACATAAACTGATAATTTACTTAGTGATTTACTAGTGGTCCAGTGACAGATTTATTGCTGCTGCGTCACAGGCGCTGGCAAAGAAATGAGATGTTGATTCCTCCCATCAGTGTGGTGGGAACCTCTTTGCTTCAATATTGCCTTATATTTTACACCTTTAATAAAAAACAGGTATCCACCCCTGTAACTCTGTGTCTTTTATTGGTTTTCTTTTAAACTCGTGTCAGACTACACCAGCTACAGCATTGCTGTATTTCTTGTTATTTGCTGGTTGTTCAGTCTTATTAATGAGGTGTAATTGCAGCAAGTGCAGGATTCCTCACATAAAACAGACTTTTTTTGTAGTTGCTTCATGTCCTTATGAAGGTCCAGGAACCTTCATCCAGGACACTTAGACTGCAGGAGATAAATTTACTAAACTAAATGAAAGAACTTAAATAACTCCTGACAGAGTTATTTATCACTCAAAGGAAACAAATCCATAAAATGTCTGTCAATCGATTAGTTGGAAACTATTAAATTAATCAGCCATTCCTGTGATAATGAAGTTTAAGGAGAAAATGGAATCTGATTATTTTCTTTAGCTTCGTTAGTCTTCTATATTAGTAAACTGATGATCTTTGGGTTGCGGACTGACATTTTAGATTGAATCTTTAGCTTTGGGAAAAGGTGATCAACATTTACACTATTATATGGATCAAACAACTAATCATTCAAAACAATCAATAGATAATTCTATGAAACTAGCTGGTACTTGCAGCCCTAAAGTACATTACATTTCAGATACTTTAACATTGACTCCAGTAATATTTAATGACAGTTGCTATGCTTAATTGATTAGTTGCCAACTAGTTTAAAAATTGATTAATCGATTTTAGTTAAGAAGAAAAAGTCCAATTTCTCTGGTGCCAGCTTCTCAAATCGGATTATTTTTATGGTTTCTTTAGTCTTCTTTAATAGTAAACTGATAATATTTGGGTTGTGGACTGTGGTGGACAAACAAAGACATTTTAATTGTAATCTTAAGATTTGGAAAACAGTGATTGACATTCTACATAATTTCATTAACGAACAACTAGAGGATATGGTTTCAATAATAACTTAAATCCTGTTGGTATCCGGTTTAGTAAAACTCAATCCAGTAAATGGAGTTATAATTTGACTGCCTAGGCCTCGATAATAAAAAATATTGCTCCAGTTGGCAGTTCTATCTGTGGATTACATTAATTGTCAGATGTGTTGACAAAACTAACAACATTTGTATTTTTTGTACATCCTTTTTAGCTCTGCCAGTTTTTGCCACCCTGTTCCTATCATTTAGGATATACTTTCTTGTATTTGATGATACTACAACCACTTTCAAATCATCTTTATTAAAGCTTGTGACAATCTCAGAATTGACCTGATTTACATGATTTAAATAACTAAATGAAGAGTTAAATTGTATTCTCATAATGATTTGAGCAAGGTTCCAGGAAAGAATCGATGATTCACCCTTCTGTAAAGTTCAGTTCATTGCTTGTGTGTTAAATCTCTATTTGTGCTCAAGAAGTGACTCAAAAGTTGAGTCAGAGTCACGCCTGAGTTTCAGGAAGTTTCTAAAAAACAAACTAACCACGTCACTGTTCCGGCCATTGGTACCAGGCGACATCTGGGCTTTCCTTAAGTCTGGAGATGTTCCTGCATGTCTGGACGTTAGAGGTAAGGTGTCCGATTCAGGCCTTTCGTGTAAAATGAATCTCAATATCCAGAGCTAAGTGCAGCAGAACCGATGATGTGAGGCTGTGGCTTTTTCACATCAAAGTTCCCTACACTCACAAAACTAGACCATGGATTTCTCTTATCTTAGAAGATTAATGTGTTAAGATGCTTTATAAAAGAAATTGTCAGAAACTCAAGGCCAAAACTGTGGAGGACTGAAATAATCAAGAATGAATAATAGTACATAAAAGTACATAAAATGACATAGTACATACCAGTAAATGTTTATATGACTTTAATTTTCCATTTGATTAATTATTTTAATTAATTAGTGTTTTATCTATTATTTATTTACATGTATTAGATTTTTTTGTATTAATATATTACTTTTTGAATGTATTACCATTATTATTTTGACTTCAATATGTAAAATAAAAAAATAAATTTGAAATTAAATAAATTCATGTGCAAAGGGAAAATAATACTCAAATAATGTGAAATAAATACCAGTAAATTAAATACATTTATTCTATAAAATTGGAATATTTAATACTGTAGTATTTCTGTTTCAAGTCAAATCATACTTCTACTTTACTGTATTTTAGAGTGGAATATTATACTTTTTATGTAGTACAGTAGTAGGCCTGCAACTAACAACCACTCTCTTCACACCCCTTCAGGGACCCCTGGGGGTCCCCGCACCCCACTTTGAGAACCACTGGAGTCAAGCGTGTTGGGTGCAATCAGCTGCTTTTATCACTGTTTTTTTTTTTCCCATCCACAATCATACGTGTTTGCTCCTAGATGTTTTTTGGTCCATTTTTTTTTGTTGATCTCTTGTCCCTCCCTTTCATATCGCCCATCTCTTGCAGTTGCTTGTCCCTGGCTGTTCCCTCCTCTCGCTGCCCCCACCTCCCCCCCTCCCACCCCCCCCAACCCCCCTCCACCATCAAATATTCTGCTCACGCACAACTGCGGCACCCTTTCTCCAGTCCTCCCCATTAATCCACACCACAGACATCTTGGCCCACTGTCTCGCCTCTCTCGACGTGCACTCAAAACTCCCCGAGTCTGGGCCATTTCAACACCGAGCGTCAGAGCATTTTTCACAGGCCACGAGGCCCACGGCCGAGCATGTTTTTAATGTACAGACACACGAGTGCTGCGCTGGAAATCTTCTCTGTAATGTGTCGCCGGCTGAAAAAAGCGGGGATACGAGTCAGAGCAAAAGGTTGTATTACCATAATAAAAAAAACCCTCACACACACACTTATATATCCTGCATGTTCAGCCGTGCCTAACATTTACTTTCGCTGCTACAAAACAAACGGATAGCTTGTCTGTGAGATGTGTGTGGCTGGTTCCGCCGGGTTGGAGCCAGTTTCTCCAGACAGTAAAGACACTGGCGTTGACTCAGACAAACAACTAAATCTTTGCCACTGGAGACAAAAAAAGTTTATCTTGAGCAGTCTCCCCTTTGCTTACTTGACAGTTTTTTTGATTACTAAGAATTATCTTATCTGGAAAAAATAACTAAATCAAACATCTGGGTTTCTCTACTTTTTGAAAAAAACTAAAATCAAAGTAATCAGGTTTGATTTGGTTGCTGAATAAAAGTGAGGAGAAGAGGAGGACTGGCTTCGGGAAATATACCATACAATACTGACTTTGAAGTAGTTAAACTAAGCAAACAGTGGTCAGGGAGTGGTTCACATCTGGCTTGGATGGAGATTAACACTTTATAGACGCTTCGTCTCCAAACCCATAGCAGTCATAGCCTGAGCAAGTTATTCATCCATCACTTCAACACTCACAAATCCATAAAATGTCTGGACTCTCAACATAAACAGGGTTATTGGGGGAAAATCCTGGAATTTAAGGTAGAGAAGAAGACAAGATGACTGAGTTGAGTTAAGTTATGAGATAAGGGTTTAACCACAATGGCCGAAAATAATATAATCAAACAGAAGTAGGAGATTTATTGAAATTCATCTTCAAGTACAGAGCTGAGTAGAGCTGCAATGACTAGTCGATTAATCAATAAGTTTCCAACTTGAGTCATTTTTAGGAAGAACGCTGTGTACACAAAATCTAAATAAACCAAATTCACTCATGAGTGAAGGTCAACTATTAAAATAATATTTTGACAATCAATTTGATGTAAAAATAAAAAATTCTAGAATTTAAGGTAGAGAAAAAATATATCTTCGATCTTAGAAACATATACAGTGATCATTTCATGGAAAATGTTCAGGAGTAGAGCTGCAAAGATTAGTTGATTAATCAAATAGTGGCTATTATTAAATTATTGCCAAATATTTTTTTATAATTCATTGATTTAAGTCATTTTTAATGATAAAATTCTCTTGTTCCAGCTTCTCAAATCTCTTTAGTCTTCTATAACAGTAAACTGATAATAATCTATAACAGTATACCTAAACCCAAAGATCATCAGTTACTGATGTAATTTCAATCAATCAGAGTCCTGTGTATCTATGCTAGGCCCCAGTGGTCAAAAGGGATGAAAAAGTATTGCTCCAGCTACACGTGACCCTGCAGCGGATTAATCAATCAACTATCGGCAATGATTTTGATGATCAATTTAAATAATTTTTTAGGAAGAAATTTCTAAATCCTCTGGTTCTACCTCCTTAAATCTTGATTTTTTTCAGTCTTCTATAATGGTAAAATGCAGTACATGTACTGTAAAAAGTACAATACTATAAAACATATAACACAGTTTTTTTTTTAATTGAGCTGCCCAGAGCTAATTTATGCATTGTATAATAACTCGGATATTATTAGACAACAGTTGGACATGCAAATCTTGGCAATACAGTCTGGAAGCATGGTAATTCTACATGTCTGTCACTGGTTTCCGTGTTTAAGGATGATTGGATCACCTCCGTTTTGACAATCAACCAGTGAATAGCATTCATCAGAGAGACAAAGTGAAAAATTATTCTTTTATGTGCACTGCTTTTTAAAAATGCTTTGGAGAAGGGGTTGAGAAAAGACACTAACAGTAGTTGGTAAGGCAGTAAGAAAACTAGTAAATTCTATAAAGACTTCCTTTATAGTATCCACCAGCTTGTACAATCACCTAAAGAATGCAGCAAAATGTTCAATAATAACACATCAGTGCCATTCAGTGGCAGGAGGAGGATCAGGGAGGTTAAAGAATTGCTTTGTAGGAACTTCCATTTCCTCGGTTTATTCAAAGTTTATTAAAATTACAAGTTGGGCTGCTATGAAAGCTCAAGAGTTAACCTAAAATGTCTATTTTTGTCCAGACCACCATTCCACAGTCCAAAGATAGAGAATTTGGACATTTTCTTCTTAAAAATGACTCAAAATATCCACCAAAATGGTTGGTGATTAATCGATTAATTGACTAATTGTTGCAGTTCCATGGAATGATTTAATCTCCAGGATCAAGGAATATTTTCTTTTCTCATGCCTCACTGTCCTTTTTATTTATCTCAACATGTTGTCCAGACCAACAGTCCACAACCCAAACAGTTTACTATTGCAAGGAAATAATACAAACATCAGGAAAATAAAGCGGCTCGACATGAAGGAGAAAGAAAACTCTGTGCCACACAGTGTGAAGGGGACGCCTGCTTTTATCCAGAATACGGCACAGTAGCTAAACGCGGATGGAGAGAAGTAGTATTTTCAAAGAATTTACCTCTTCCATCTTCCTTCTCAAGCTCAAGTAAAAAATGTTTGCAGCAGTGCTTAGAAATGGCCACTCTCCTCTCTGCTGCCATTTCTTCCCCCTCTCTCTCACCCTCCACTCCTGCCATTTCAGACCCTTGTTCCCCTCCCTCCCTCTCCCTCTCATTCATTCAGTTTAATTTTGAACTCTGCACTGGTAGACAGGCAAAGAGGGTAGCTCCATGGTTACCTGGCACCGGGCCATCTCATTACACTGCCAATTGATTCTGGCCTGCTGCCATGTCCGCTGCCCCCCCCCTGCGCACACACACACACACACACACACACACACACACCATCCACCATCTCTGCACCCCAGACTGTCTGCAGCAAAGGAGATTTCAGAACACACAGGAAGGAAAAGCGCTTCACTTACATACATGGAGCTCGACTCGCGTTCACGCACCGCTGCACATAACAGCACAAACAAATAAATCCAATCGTCTCTGATATACACGGCGCACGGAAAGCTTTGTTCAAGGATGAAAACGTGCAAGTATGCTTCATTATAACCCTTATAACCCCAAATTAAATGCAGCTATGAAACTGGAGTTGTTTTAAAATGTTGAAATTAATAAGAAGGAGAGCGAGACATTACAAATAAATATTTCTTACAAATGCATAATTCTGGAGGTTGAATAATGCTATGGTAAGAAAATGTCCAACTTCTCTGGTTCCAGCTTCTCAAATCTAATTAATCTCTGATTTCTTTAATCATAATTGGATTAATCGAGATTCAGTAATATAAGCTTTGTGTTTTTTCCTTATTGATATTCATGACAATAAATGTTTACCTTGTAATGGTATGGAGAGCTGCAAAGATCAGTTGATTAAATTGATTGGTTGCCAACTTTTACACTAATAACCCACTCGTTGATAATCAAGTAATTTGAATCATTTCTGAAAAATCAGTTACTGAAACGTTTGATTGGTTAGTTGTATAGGTCATAAAACTGTTTCCCAAAACTAAAGATTCAACCTAAAAGGTATTTTCTGTTCAGGCAAAATGACTAAGAGCACTAAAATAAATCAATAATCAATCTAGTTGTTGAATAATATAATATTTGGCAACTAACCACCATTAATTGTTGCAACTATATTGTAGACTTGTTATTATTCTGTCTGTTTTTTTGGTAGATTCATTCTTGTGTCCACAACCCAAAGATAATCAGTTTAAAATCATAGAAGAGTAAAGAAACGTGAAGAATTTCTTCTTAAAAATGACTCAAAGTGGTTACTTAATTATACAAAGTTACCAATCAATGTAATCGTTAGCAAATTTATCAATCAACTAATCATTTAAAGTTGTTGTGTACAAATCACCTCCAGAAATTCACCTGTCAATTAGCAGTTGTTGTGATATGCGAGGATCATGTTTCCAAGAAAGAAATTATTGAAATTATATTGCGATGTTGTAAAGTGCAAACTTCATCGAACACATACAGAGTAGTAATTACAGTTTTCTTTCTCCAGTTAATTTGGAGCAAAATGCAAGAAAATCCAGAAGAGAATGGAAAGCCTTGTCGGTGTGATGACAGTAAGAGTAAGTCCTTGTTCCTTTTAGCTACTTAGAATCATGTGATTTATCAATTTTGTTTGCTTCACACACAAACCAAATCGAAACTCCTCCAATCGGGTTGTGCAGCTCCGAGCCTAAGAGATAGGCATAAATCCCCAGGGTGGGAGAGGCTAATTTTGACATTCTAGTAGCTAGCTACATGAAAATATATAGAAGAAACATATAGAAGCCAGTAAATCATTTATCAGGACACTTGTCCAAAATCAGAATTTTTGTCAGCCTGCTGGTTAAGTTCAGACCCAATGTTCATTACTGAGCTGTAGTGATAGAAGTTATGGTAGCAGCAGACTAGGGGGTGGAGGAGGGAACAGGGGGACATGGAGTGTCCTCCATTAAAAGATTTTATCGATTTTCCTTCACTGATTCATGATCTCATTTGCCTTATGTATTAATACAAGTGAATATGGAACATTGCTTTAACTACTATTATTACTTTTGATACCATTGCTTAAAGCATTTGACTATGTTGAGGGTACTAACCTGCAAGGCGTGTTAGAGAAGATAGGGCCAGATTATTATGGTTGTATAGTCCTATTTTCTCGTCCCTTCCGGAAATTTCTCTGAAAATTTACTGTCCATCGTCCCCCTGCCTGGGGGTCAGGATCGATGTCTCATCTGGTCCAACGGGACCTTCAGATGCGAGGCGGCGAGCGCCATGGCCGAGACGGCGTCCTGCAGAGCATCTGTGTAGGTGTGGCTCGGCCCGCGGCCGCCCCGTCTTCTGCTGGCAGATGCTGGGGTCGCGGCCTCTGGGTCAGCTGGGATTTGAGGGGATCAGGAGTCAAAGGGATCATGAAGCCATATGACAGTGTGTCTGCTGCAGCTTCACATCCACATATTCAACATATATTCATCTGTGTTTCACTCATGTTAAAAGTGTAAAAAGACGGACCGCGATAGTAGGACATTGTTCTAACGAGCTACTGATAAAGTCGACAGTGACCATGATGAACGAATGATTTGTAGTTTGAGGCTTTTCTGGGTTATATGATGCATCTCCAAATATTGGGCGTAACTGTGTGAGTCATTTCCAGCAGCTGCTTCAATCAGGCGCGACGCTAGGGATCCGCTGGCTGCGTAACGATGCGTCACGTCGATGGAGCGAGGCATCGTCTTTTAGAGGAAGCGCCGAGGACGTAGAGGTTGATGCGGCGGTGACACAACAGTTTTTCTCTACAGATTCCTGCTCTTTGTAAATCTATGTTTTCTTAATAAAGTTACATTTTTAAAAAATCGTTTTAGGTTGAATCTTCAGCTTTGGGAAACCGTGATTGACATTTTACACCATTTCATGAACCAAACAACTAATCGATTATTCTTTCAGTAATCAGTAGATTAATCTACAATAAAAATAGTCATTAGTTGTAGCTCTAAGGTATAATAAATCAGATACTAAACTTGGACTCAAGTAATATTCTAATTAGAATTGCAACGATTAATCAATTAGTTGCCAACTCTTCTCTGGTTCCAGCTTCTCAAATCTGATTATTTTCTGTTTATTTAAGTGTTCTACAAGGCTTGGGTTATAGACTGTTGATCTGAACAGAAAGAGACATTTTAGATTGCATCAAAACAAGTGTTGCAGCCTTATGAACTCTTGAAAAGTGTTTGAGGATATAGATCCGCATTCAGTTCCTGTTTGACTCATGACCTTCAAATATAAAACTATGACGCTGCACATCACTCCCATAATCATTAGTTCAGAGTCAGAGTTAACATCATCTGTCACTTGTCCATTTTCTGGCTTCACACTCACTGCTGATGATGCATCTTCAGGACAAGACCATCAATTTCACCCAAGCTGGCGCCACCCATCCAACCAAGCATCCATTCGTCTCGCACCGGGCGCTACTTCATGTTAGGATGTCTACGTCTACTTAGAATGATGAGAGGCCCGGGTTACACCAAACGAAAATATTAATGCAACACGCTTTGCTTAATTTTTTCATGGAGTTGGAGTTCCAAGATTTTCTTTGTTGTTTTCTAAGCAAACAATAAAGACTTCTCAAATTTTGCTCAAGAATTTGTTGACAACTGTTAAAGAGCACCTCTATTTCCAAGATAATCTATCCACCTGAAAAAATCTAAAGTAGACAGTATACATATAATAAAATATGCACTAATATTTGACAAAAAGGATACATTTAAAAGGCAGAAACAGTCGGTATCTGGTTGCATTTAGTGTTGTTCGGTATATTGAATATAAATATATTAAAGATGATTAATCATTTGATAGTTGATTGATTAATCTATGAATTATATATACTATATATATATATATATATATATATATATATATATATATATATATATATATATATATATATATATATGTATAAATAAATTATAGATTAATCAACCATAAGCATCAACTATCAGTTGTTAGTTGTAGCCCTAGCTTCCGTTATTAGAAAACCACCTGATTTGTTTTGCAGTATATAGCTCAACACAATTGACTTAGCACTGGCTCTCATAAGAATATTTAGATTTTATTTCATTCTTTTCATTTATTCTAATGAAGATTGAGTCTGTCAAGTATATTTTTTAGATTCTCTTTGAAATAATATCACTAAATCATGATGAAGGAATGACCGATTGAATTGAAGGCTTTTATATATCAAATATAATTATATATATTAAATTTGATATATATACAATACAGCATACAGTATATATATATATATATATATATATATATATATATATATAGTGTGTGTGTGCTGTATTGTATTCTAATGCCATTTGTTGGTCATAAGTTCTAATTTTTAATTTAATTTTTATTTTTCATAACAAAAAAATGATGTCCTTGTTTACATTATTTTAAACTATGGAAGAAAAGAAGAAAAATATAGGTGATGATGGTTTACATGGACAGCAGCTTGTCTCTATTGAGCTGGCACCATTATCCAAACAGAGGAATTTTTATGCCTAGCATATCTGATGGTTCCTGTCAGCGTGTGAGTGACTCTACACGTACAGTTCTTAAAGATAGGATAATTGTAAATATAGTTCCTGAAGGAGCAAACAGGATCCTACGACACAAGATGAAACAACCCTAATCTGTAGGATCTTAATGTTTCTTTTATTAGTCTCTTCCTTTTTTTTTGTATTGTTTCCTGTCTATTGTTGCTGCAGTTCTCTTATCTGTGTACGCCTATATGGCATTTTAACAGATAACTCTGCTATTGTTGTGGCCGAGGATGGTAATTATGACACCCCGGAGTTCATCAATAAAGAAAAGGCAGCTGAGAGATTTTCCAGTGCGAGTCTGTCTTTTAGAAAACGGAGGATTAGAGATGGGCCTCCCCACTTCGGGGCCCCTTTCCTGTACATGCACATGGGTTGTTTAAGGACACAGTGAACCAGGCTACCCGATCTAGGGAAGGGGCCAGGCAGGGGGAGCAGTGATGGGACGGCCAAGTGCAAGAAACTCATGGAATCCTAAGAGCTCAAGCTGCTGGCTTAATGCTGGAGGGAGTAGAGTGCTGGAAGAAGAGAGACGGGATTGGCCAAACCCCGAAAGAGGGGGGAGGAGCCCGTTCCCCAGGAGGAGAGCCAGATAGATTTATGGACTCCGTCAGCGGTGGGAAGAAAAAAAAAGAAAAAGAATAAAGATGGTGGAGGGGAGCGTGCGCAAGTGTCTTTCAGTGCGATAATGTCTTAAAGAGAAGTTTCTGGAACAGATGAGAGGTTCAATAAAGAACCTTTGTTTCATCCAGGAATTTGCTGCAATAAACGATCTTTGATAACTGTATTTTGTGACAGAATATTACAAAAAACAAAGTGTCAAACACATTTTTGAGGATAATAAAAAGTAAAAAAGATGGTGGAGGGGAGGGTGCATAAGTGTCTTCCAGTGTCTCAAAGTAAAGTTATAAAACGGATAAGAGGTTGAATAGAGGATATTTCATTTGAAACAGTAATTTAGAGACAATAGGAGATATTTGATAAAATAGTCAAAATAACAAGGTGTCAAACAAGTTTTTAAGAATTAAAAAAAGGTAATAAAGCTGGTGGAGGGTAAGGTGTGCAAGTGTCTTCCAGTGCAATTATGTCTTAAATTCAGGTTACTGCAACAGATGGGAGCTGCAATAGAAGATCTTTGATTTGATCCAGGAATTTAGGTCAAATAGAAGATCTTTGATGATAGGAATTTGTGACAAAAAAATAATCTCCTGGTGCGATAATATCTTAAAGTGAAGTTATGGAAGAGAGGTGCGATAGAGGACTATTGATTTATGCAGAAATTTTGGTGCAAAACAAAAAAAAAACAAGGTGTCAACCACGTTTTTGAGAAGAGATCGGATACAGATATGGAATAGATAAGAGGTGGAATTGAGCAGGGGTTCTCCATGTGGGGTCCGGGGACCCCCAGGGGTACTTGAGGGGGTTACAGGGGGTCCACCGTGATAAAAGGGAATGATTTATTTGTATTAAAGGCCATCAATAAGTAGCATAATGACACAATGTATGATTTTGGTCATGGATTATTCCAATAAAATAATAAAATATAAATGCAGAAATTTTATCAGATTGACTCTGGAAACATTTGATCAAACTGTGGTCCTTTGTCCAATTTGTGGATGTTTACGGAGAGATGTAATATGAGAGGTGAGATAGAAGATCTTTAGTTTGATCCAGGAATTTAGGTGCAAAAGAAGATTTTGATTAGTGGAAATGGTGATGAAATAATCAGGTGTCAGGTTTTGGATTTAGCTTTTTATGTCTCTAAACTAAAATGTCCAGATTTCAGTGATTGTTAAAGCTGGTCCAGGTTTTACATGATAACCATCACACCTGCAGGGGTTTTAGGGGGATCTGGAGCTGTGCCCCCCCCAACCCATGCACATCCCCTCCCTCCCCCTTCCTGCTCCTCCTCCATTTTCTCTCCCCTCATTACCTTGCCTCCCCCTCTCCTGCGTTCCTCTCCTTCTATTGCTCCCCCCCCCCTTTTTTTTCTTCCCCTGTGTGAGTGTGTCTGGGTCCTGCTGGAGGGGCTTTGTCTGCGAACACTGGAGCCCGGACCGGGCCCACGGGGGCCAGATCCATGAATACCCACACTGTGAGAGCCACTCTTTCACTTCACACCACTTTCTCTACTGGAATGCCTGAGCAGTGAGGTAAGGAGCACACGCACGCACACACACGCGCACACGCACGCACACACACACACACACACACACACACACAAACATACAGTACACAAACACACACATTTTCACACTTTCTCTGCCCCCCCCACACACACACTCTCTCTCTCACACACACACACACACACACACACACATACTATACACACAAACTGAGTGAGTCATGCAGTGATGAAAAGCCAGTGTTTTGTGTGTGAACCCTCTCACCCTGGACTCACATCCTGAGAGCCTTTTCTCCTGCATCAGTCCCTGCCAAGCTCTCCCTCTAATTAAAGACCATCGGGTCCAATAGCGTTGGCCCAGCTTCCCCCAGACCATGCCCCCATCCCCAGCCCCCATAGAGGTCCCGAAGCGGAGTAGAGTCCATGTGGAATGTGAATGACTGTGGTGATTAACAACTTCTCATGGTTTCTAATTCCTTCGACTAATGGCGCGCTGGGCCGGGCCGGCTTCACAGAGCGGCGAGCCTAATAGAGCGGCTCCAGCTGACAATATGCGACAAAAGCCCCTCCAAATGCGTTTCATTTTGTTTGTTTGTTTATTTTTACCCCCCTTTCTTAATTGACAATATTAAGAGTGTGGGAATGATCTAATCTTTTACCAGGAAAGTCGTGCAAGCAAAATACAGCTCTGATTTCGTCCTCATTCCGTGATAATTGCAGAACAGTGCAGCAAGGATTAATCGATTATTCGTTTAGTTGCTGACTATTAGAATCATCACTAACCAGTTTGATAATCAATAAGAGTCTTTTTTAAAGAGTTTATGGTTTCTTTAGTTTTCTATAATAGTAAAGCCACCAACAGACAGAATAATATGAAGTTTACAATAGAGCGTCAGCGATAAATCAAATAGTTGCCACCTACAAAATAAATATATACAACTATTTTGATAATGAATTAATCAATTGGAATCCTTTTTTAAGAAGAAAATGTCTAAATTATCTGGATACAGCTTTGCAAATATTATTGGTCTGGACAAAAAAAGACATTTTAAGTTGAATCTTCAGGTTTGGAAAACAGTGTTTGACATTTTACACTGTTTTAATCAACATATGAATCAACTAGTTGCAGTTCTAAATGACATCAATTAAATAGACTGACAACCTAAATATGACATCATGCAAATAAGATGATCTGTCCAGTTCCACAAAGCTTCGCACAATTCTGAATTACAAGAAACATGTTTTGAATAGTAATGGAGTCATTGAAAAGGCTTTGCAGCGTGCTCCATTTGGCTGTGATTGTTGCTGCAGGACGTCAGCATGTGAGGGAGAGGCTGCTCCATCTGTGGCACAAAATATGCTTCAGCTGAGATTGAATTTGGATTTGTCTGCTCCACTACTATTTCGGGGGGGGGGGGGTGCCACAACTTCATTAGCATTTACAATTCTTAGTGAATCACCCGGAATTTTGTGCATCTGAGCAGCAAACAATTGAGGCCAATTAATGTACATGATAATAATACAACAAAGCAAAATAGTTAGTTAGTTACCAGCACTATTACCAGTTCAAATCTGATGCTACTATATGAGATCAATCAATCTGATTCAGTTTTAAGAAAATGTCTAAATTATCTGGTTCCAGCTTTTATAAATCAATTATTTTCTGGTTTCTGCAGTCTTCTATAATAGTAAACTGATGATCTTTGGGTTGAGTCCTACTATTCTGTACCAAAAAAAGATATTTTAGATTTAATCTTCAGCTTTGGGAAACAGTAATCAACATTTCACACCTTTTCATGAACCAAGTCAATAATTATGTGTTTCATAGTCATTAGTTGCAGCCTTAGTGGCCACTTTATATTAAACTTGATCTGTGGTTTGTCTGTTAAACAACTAAATGGCTCTTTGATTCAAGGATTTGATCCATTATCAATAGAAATGATGTTTAGAGTGAAGGAAAATAATATAATATATATATTACAAATCCATAAGTGAAACTATCAATTATTTTTCCAAACTATTTTCTAATTGCATTGGTGATGTGGATATTGATATAAATTGTTATAGTTTTATTGCCCAGGCCTATGAATTCATATATATTATTATATTATTAACTAAAGTTCATTAATTAGACATTAAGGCCTACAGAAGTGTGTTTATTACGTTTATATTTGACTGTATATACTGTATAGCCTCTCGGCTTTTACAGTATATCCTGGTGGTTCACCCAAATCTGGTGTGTCAAACCCAAATGCAGACTTGAAATCCTCCCTTGAAAAAGCCGCAGTGACGTCACAGACAGACGCTGCTGTCCCTGTGTCAGCTGCAGTCTGCAATGTCACCTCCCGCCTCTAACAAGCCACTCCTTCTCATTTCGGACATGGCTCTCCATCACTGAGTCACTTTAATGAACACTTAGTGAAGCTCTCTGGTTTGGAAAATGCCAAACATTACACAAACATTACCAGACTGTTACAAGTGTCTGCAGAGGAGGAGGAAAAGGCCGAGCACTGATTTTAATCCGTCATATGGAAGCAGGAAGAATTGGAGTCAGAGTTGATGTGGGACAAACAAGTGGCAAATAACTTTAGAAAATAACAGGTGGACACAAAACTGTAACAGCAGATTCTAAATCTTATTAGAATGAATAATGTCATTTGTTTTTGATTTTAAAATGTCTGAGATTCTTATTCTTGATGAGATATAAAGTTTTGACTATTTTATCAAATACGACGTCTACAGATCAGATATAGACAATATCTCAGATCCTTTAAGGAAAATAACATGTGTTTCCTTCACTTTCTCTTATAAAACATCAAAAACAAAAATCCTATCAAATGGGGTCTATGGTATAGTTTTTGGGAGTGTCCTTGACATGTAAAAGATTGACAACTACATTATATATAGTATAATATATTTATAATTTGTTATATTTAGTTCAAACTGTATTATTATTGAATAATTATACGGTATATTTAGTTTTTATCACTAACAAACACAAGACAGTATGTTGTAATTCATCAATTACAGCTGGTTTTAGATACTTTAAGTAGATTAACATATATTAAATTAGACACTTTATGTAAAAGCTTTAACACAAAGTACAATAAGTTAAACATTAAGAATATTAAATAGATTATTTAATGTTGAATAGCCTTCTGAAAAGCAACTTAAGCTGTTAAATAAATGTATTGTAGTTGAAGGTACATTTCCCTCACTAATGCAGTGGAAGTATAATGTAGCATCAAAAGGAAATACTCAAGTACTCAAGAGTACTTAGGTAAATCTAATTGGTTACTTTCAGGCACTACTAGTGATCCCCATCACTACTGAGATGTTGTAAATGAAGCAGAGGAGAGGAGGAATATTAAGATCTGACATAATTCAGTCTGAGGCTCCCGCAGGTGGATCCTGTTCCCCAATGATCGGCTATAAAAAGCAGCGCCTGCGTCATCGGTCACCTGCGGAAAACTCTCCTCCTCATCCTTCCTATTCACCTGTGAATCTTAGGATGTGCAAAATAGGGCTTGTTACTATTGACTGCTCTGATATTATATCTGATAATTAACCGATCGATTAGTTGTTTGGTTCATAAAATGGTTCATAACAAGGAGGGCCAGCGTGGGTGCAGGTTCTGTTCCAACTGAGCATTAAAACACCTGATTCTACTAATGAACCACTAGAGCCTTTGTTAAGGACCTTCATTAGTCAGGTGTGTTGCTGTCTGGTTGGAACAAAAACCTAGAAAACACCACATCTTCCAGACCAGGATTGCCCACCCCTGGTGTAAAATGTTAATCAGTGTTTCCTGAAGCTGAAGATTAAACTTTTTTTTGTCCAGACCAACAGTCCACAACCAAAACATCATCAGTTTAGTATTAAAAAAACCTAAATAAACCAGAAATAACCATATTTGAGAAGCTGAAACCAAAATATGCGACTATCGACTAATTGTTGCAGCTCTAGTTTTCATGTATTTTATTTTATGATTATTCCAAGCTACATTCGTTTTCTCTTTCTTGTTGTTTTCGTAAGCAAACCAAGATCCTTATATTTTTGCAATGATTCCCTCTGTGTGTGTGTGTAGACACCACAGTGATTTGCTTGACCATTGTTTGTTTGATGACGCAGTTGTGCCTTATTTTTTATAGTCACTACATGAAAACTGGTCATTCAACCATATTTCCACTCAGCCTGAATCATTTCCACACACACACACAATAGCAGTAACACTGGGTGGAGTAGAGACGTTTGCAGACAGACACTGTGGTCTGGAGTCTAACACACGCACGATGAAGATGTAATGAACCACAGCAGACATATATTGTTTATATAATAAACAGCAAAAAAAACCTTAATTCAAACCAAAATGCCATTATGATATTCTCAGCTGTGACTCTCTGAGCTATAACGATTAATGGATTAGTTGTCAACTATTACATATATAATTAATGTTTTATGTCCAAATTCTCTGGTTCCAGCTTCTCAGATCTGAATATTTTCTGGTTTCTTTAGTCTTCTATAATAGTAAACTGATGATCTTTGGGTTGCGAACCTCTGAATCTTGAATCTTTTGCTTAGGTAAACCATGATCAACATTTTACAAACCAAACAACTAATCGATTAACCATTTTAAAAATCACAAAATTTACTGACTGATCAGAATAGTCATTAGTTGCAGCTGTACAATATAATGTGTTTCAGAAAACCACTCTGATTCACTTTAGTGACAAAGAGAATAATTGATTTACTTGTTTCTGTCTCTCTGATCCGTTGAGAATTCAAAAACATTCCAGTCATGCCCAGTTAAAAAAAATCAAAAACAATAAAAATGTCAGCAATGTGGCTGCCATCCCAGCGATGGCCTGAACAACGCTTAGCAAAGAAAAGAAATATGCTTTTACTGGATGTAAATCAAATAGACTGAATGACCAAAACATAACGCAGGTGTTGTCAGTTCAGTGGCACCTGTCCTCACTACAGGCTTCATTACAAATTGTATCATCCAAAATTATATTTTAACAGCTTTTTGACTATAAAAAAATGTGTGATGCAATTACCATGCAGCCAATCAAAGGAGAGGCTTGTTATTTGTTAAAGTGAACCTGTTTTTTCTAGAGATTCAGAGAGATGCTTAAAATGATTAGATGATTAATGATGAATAAATCTTTATATAAGATATAAAATATGAGACCTTTAACCTCTTTAAGGATAAATGACTTAAACAACATTTGTCGTTTGCAGTTGCAGCCATTAAGTCTATAGAGGTTTATTTCTCTTCATCTCAACCTGCTCTCTGGAGCTTTAGAAAGAACAGGCCATTATATGTGCCAACTATTTTGATAGTTAATTGATTTGGGAAATTTGCAAGAAAATGTCTCAATTCTTTTGCTCCAGCTTCTCAAATCTGATTATCTGGTTTCTTTAGTGTGTTATAATAGTAAACTGGTAATCTTTGGGTTGTGGACTTAACTGAAAAGTTGACATTTTTTAATCGTTTCAATATTCAAAAACAGTCATTAATTGCAGGCCTATTCTACAACATAGACCTATTATTATTATTACCATCATCAGTTCTCCTAGAGCTGTAAACCCTACAGCTGCATCCTACTGAGAGTATTTAATTGTTATCGGAGCTCTTCGGGTTTCACCATCTCTGCCTCCCGTTACGAACTGGAAGCAAGACATGAGATAAGGAGCAGGGATATGAGCGGCGAAGTGCCGGCTGATAGAGAGGTCCTCTGCCGACCGGACGCTGCTGTCTGACATGTGTCTACAGCCGTAATGACAGCACTGCCACACTGTGTCAGATGAGGTAATAGGCTTTTTTTTTTTCGCCTGCTGCGGCTGACTTGACAGACTGAAGCTGACAAGCCACATCCTGCATTGGGCTCGGCGGCAAGGCTTCACTTTCTGAGGCGGTGGGTATATGTCCCTAATGGGATAATGCTGTATGGAGGTTTATGGCTCCATTGTACGGCAGGAAGGGATCTCTTCCCATTCACAATACCCCCCGACAAAGCTTCACTCTTCCTCTCCTCAATAAAAGACACTGATTGACCTTTGGAGAATGAATGGTTGTCATCCATACTTATTACGCCAGACAATTACATGATTCTGCCTCTCGGATCAACAAGAGCCGAGGCGCATTCAGAGACGAAATTCAAAAGGGGAAAAAAAATTAATTGATATGTGGTATTCAGACAAAAAAACAAAATGCTGCCTCCTGTGTGTGTCTTCCTTTATTTGGCTACAGTTTTGTTCCAAACAGAACCTGATGAACAGTTATTTCAAGGCAATGTGGTCAGTCATCATCTATTAGCCTGCATTGTCATTAGCAACCGTGTGATTGCTGAATACATTCAATTACGGTGTGTAACCAAGAAATTGTATGGACGATGTAACGTAGAAGATAGATTAAAACTATATTGTCAAAATCCACATCATCAATACGATAAGATAATAGTTCAATATAATATTGACAATTTCAAGGTTTGTGTAACAAAACAAACAAACGTAAGATTTGTATTAATATAAAAATGATCAATAATCATAGTTATCCACTGATATTAAATATCAGTTATATCAGCATATGTTCTTGCTATATCACCCGCCTCTGTATTTATGTATCAAGAGTAGGTCATTAAGGATAAAGGAAGGGGTTACTAGGGCTGCAACTAATGAACATATTGATACTCTATTAATATATTGATTATTATTATTATTCTATTAATTGACTTATCATTGCAGCTCTAGTGGTCACATTCAGGCTTTTCTCCCCCTGGTCTTGTTAAAAATGATCAATAATCATTGTTATTCACTGGAGTTTTGTTGGTGTTACAGACCCATGTGAAGTTATGAATCTGTCTTTTTGGACACATTCTCGTATTTACTCTTCTTTTTTTTTACTATTACTACTGTTGCTGCTGCTGTTGCTGCTTTCTTTGCTGCAGTGCTCCGTGATTGGTCAGATACGTGTGTCAAGTCACTTCACTGCTGTCAGGATAGGGGAGGATTGTTATTGGCTGGTGCAACAAACCCCCCCAACCACCTGCCTCCACCACACCATGGCGTAGATGAGTGGGCAAGCAGATGTGTGCATCAGGTGGGGCTGAAGAGGAGGAGGAGGGGGAGGAGGAGGATGAGGGGGAGTAGGGGGAGAGGGGGTGGCGTCTGGGCCACCCAAGGTAATCGAGCTCCTGCTTGGAGACAGTGGAGGGATGCTCTTCACTACCCTTGAAATATTTTCATTCATTCATTTACAGGGCCACGGGGGGAGTTTCCGCAGTGCCATATTTAACAAATTTGGCTTTTTTTAGAGGTCGAATCACTCCATCCTAAAACAAAAGATTATTTTTGATGTTCAAATAAATCAAGGCCTGAAGTCTGTAGGCCACAGGCTTATTTTTCACATTCCCTGATCAAAATGAAGTAATACATGTGAAATAACTTCTACTACAAAAGTTACGTATTTAAAACTGACATCAAATTTACATAGGCCTGAGTAAAGAACAGTAAGAATCAATTCATGCTGCTGTGACAGCAAATATAGAAAGAATGTTGCAAAAAAATCTAAAATGCTGTGGTTTTCTCTTGCAATTTATGTATTAGATATGATGATTTCACTCTGTTGAATGCATAAACCTCAATGCAGCCCCAGGCCTGTTCAATTTTCCTGCTCCAAATTACATAACAAATATGGAATATCTCTACAACCACAAGGGGTTTGTACTTAAATCTGATATCAAAAGAAAAAAACTGAAAACTACACCCTTTAAGTTGAACCAACTTTTATGTTAAAGTTAAGTTAATGAAAAAACTTAAGTTGCTTCTATAATAGTAAACTGATGTTCTTTAGGTTGTGCACTGTTGGTCTGGATAAAAGAAGATATTTTAGGTGGAACCTTCTGCTTCGAGACAAACAATAATCGATTCAGAATTTTTATAATCAACAGATTATTAGTTGCAGTCCTATTCAACAAAACTGCGAACCTATTATTATTATCATCAACTCTGTTTTTCTACTCTAAATCACATAATAAATATATAATATCTCTACAATCACAAGGGTTTTCTACCTCAACCTGGTATCAAAGGAAAAGAAACTGAAAACGACACCCTATGAATCAAATGAACTAGAATAAAAGTCAATATCTAAGTTAATTAAAATATTCCACTTTAGTGATATAATACAGAAGCCTATGACCTTAAAGGAAAATAGTCTAATAGTCTAATAATTTGGGTGATAAAAAAAAAAGATTAGTTGATTACACTAAATTCCTGATGTTTTACAGTAAAGTCTGTGTATTAATAGATGGAGTAAAGCACAATTCAATTCAATTTCAATTCAATTTATTTGTATAGCCCAGAATCACAAATCAGATTTGCCCCAAAGGGCTTTACAGTTAGTACAAAAGCAACACAACATCCCCTGTCCTTAGACCCTCACATCGTACAAGGTAAAACTCCCTAAAAAAACCCTTTAACAGGGAGAAAAAACGGAAGAACCCTCAGGAAGAGTAACAGAGGAGGAATCCCTCTTCCAGGACGGACAGGCGTGCAGTAGATGATGTGTGCAGGTGGAGAACATTACAGAGAAATTTGAATATTACAAACAAACAGAAATGTAATGAATGAACAACATTACTTTTTTTTTTCTTTCAATATTCTGACTATATTTGCTCTGTCACAGCAACATGAAGTGATTCTGACACTTCTATATTCACCTCAGAGGGTAAAGTCTATAGCCTTCATGATTGTATAGATATTCCATATGCAAGAATGTCAGTTCAAGCAGGAAAACTGAATTATCTGCAATACAATACGAAAATAGTTTAATATAATATCAGTACAAGGGCTGCACAAACCACTATTTTGATGTTTTATTTAGATTTGAGGGTTTTGTGTGATTATTTAATTGGGTCCTTTATATGATATGTTTTTTTGGACAAATAAGTGATTAAAACTCCTTTAAACTCGTATCTTATCAATCATTGAAATTTGAATTGCAGGTAATTTAGCTTACTTCAAGTTTGTTTTCTGATTTGGATCATTTTGCTCTTGGTTTAAGTTTAAATAAAGTTTTTATCTATAGTAAAACACAATGTTAGATTTTTTTTTGCAATAGTCTTACTATATTTACTCTGTAACAGCAACAAAAAGTGACTCTGACACTGCTGTAATCACCTCATATGTTAAAGCTTTCCTTTAATACCAGGTTTAAGTAGATAGCCCTAGTTGTTAAAGAGATATTCCATATGTATGAACGTCATTCCAAGCATAGAAACTGAAAAATAGGCCTGGGGCTAAAGTTAATTCTCGCATCCAGATGCCCTGACGAGCTCTGAGCTCACTTCGGGGCATCAAAGCTGCGATGGCATTAGCGAAGCCGCCTGGCATCACACGTAGACCCCACAATGACACCGTGGTAAGAAAATGTAGGTCACGCCGGCGCTGCTCCCATCGTCACACACCTCGGACACAAATAGCACTGACACCACACAGACAAAACAGAAACAAAACAGAGCCTCACTCACGCCGAGGATTAGACAGTGAGTTGAATTGGCTGTCGAACGTGGACAGACACCAACACTATATATATATATACATATATATGTGTATATATATACACACACACACACACACACACACACATATATATATATATATATATATATATTTTTTTTTTTTTTTTCCGTCCCTCCCAAACACAAACAGTGGCTAGTATTCCAGTATAATAGTGTGTGTGAAGCACTGTGCTGCACAGTGGGTGTGACTTCCATCTGCAGGCTAGCCCAGGAAGTGAAGACTTACTGGTGTAAACATGCTCGCTGCCTTTCGTCCACTTCTGAGGTTCATGCAGTCACCTAAGTAAAAAGAAAAAAAAATTATGTAAGAGTACTGCTCCTGATATTTGAACATGTGATTTTTAATAGTCTGCTGCTCCACAGACTCCAATGTTGATATGGTTGTTATCAGAGCAAAGTGGCTGTTTTTTTTTTGTAGGTTGAAGTCAAATTGGCGGGGGGGGGGGGGGGGGGGGGGGGGGGTGTTATGTAATCTGCTATATGGGCCAGAATAATATCATCACATATGTAGTTAAAGCTGGAGTCAGGGTGGTAAAAGTGGCTGATGCAGGCTGCAGCATCGTTTTGTGTTTTCAGGTTCTGAACAGACAAGACTAGCCCCAGAGAGACATATAGATTCCTTTTCATTTCTTTGTTTTTATCATGAGATCGTTTTTGTGTGTTTCAATTCAATGCTTTTTTTCCCTCAAATCCCCCATTCATCGGCATCGCTACACAGATGCATCCACCTCATTTATAATCTCACAGAAAGAAAAGAAATATAAATATATTATATATATATATAAAAACTAAAAAAATAACAAACTACTAAAAGATAATCTCACTTCATTTGTGTGTCTGGAACATTCGGGTCTTGTCGACCTGTCGTTGCCACTTCTGTTTATTTTTCTCTCTGTCTCGAAGGGTGGGATATCCGCATTGGTTGCTATGGTACCAGACAGCTCCTTGTTTCCTCAGACAACGGCTAACTGTGTGTGTGCGCATCCACATGCCTAATTGTGTGTACGAGCACATGCAGCCATGTGTGAGGCCCCTCGTGTTTCATGATAATCATCAACCTCCACCGCCATTGATAATAAAACCCACTTCAGATCTATAAACAATGACAGGTGAGCAGCTGCATCTGGACAACATCCTATGTGTTAAAAAGCTCCTTCACCTGATGACCTGTGTGATTTATTCATGAGGTCAAAGGGGCTCACAGCTGGGATTGGTATATTTGAGTAATAAATTGAATTTCTAACATCAATCCCAGATTTCGGTGACTCTGCTTTTCCTCCAACCTACGTTTCAGCACTTTTTGTGAAATCTCACAAACCCACAAATCGTAGGGAAAATCCATCCTGGACCTTTTTTCCTCTGTTTGTTCATCCAGCAGAGGGCAGTGTCTGCTTAACACTACACCACCACTCTCCTAAACTACATCCACTACATGTTTATTTTAAGTAGTGACAGTGTAATTTTCAGGAAAAACACTCACTGACCTGGTTTTGTTGTAACCACCTAGGCACCAGGCTGTTTTTTTTTTTGTTTTTTTTTCGGTTTTCCTGCTCAAAATGACATTCAACCATATGGAATATCTCTACAACCACAAGGGCTGTGTACTTAAACCTGATATAAAAGGAAAGCTACATCATGTAGCGTGAATACAGAAGTGTCAGAATCAATTTGTGTTGCTGTGACAGAGCAAATATAGCAAGATATAGCGTGTTATTACTTTATTTAGCATTGTAGCTAAGGTTTATGTATTGGATGTGATGATTTCACCGTGTTCAATGCATAAAACACAATGCAGCCCCAGGCAGGATTATTTTTCAGTTTTCCTGCGCTAAATGACCTCATAAATATGGAATATCTCTACATCCACAAAGGTTATGTACATAAACCTGGTACCAAAAGAAAGAAACTGAGAACAACACCCTTAAAGTTGAATAAATCTCTTTAGTAATATAATACAGGAACCTATGACCCTGAAGAAAAAGTTTTTTCTGATATACATATATATATCAGAATAAATATAAAACATCTCTACAACCACAAAGGTTATGTAGGTGGTACTTAGACGTGGTATCAGAAGAAAATTACCATAAAGAAGGATCATTACAGAACATTAAGGAATATATTCTGTAAGATATTTAAAAAATGACCCAATTAAATAACGTCACAAACTCAATCTAAATAAATATCAATATAGTGCTTAGTTTCACCCCTACTACTGATATTAAACTATTTTTGTTCGCTGTTTTCTTATTTTTTATAGTATTGACAATGTGGATATTGACTCTATACAATGATGCTGTTAAAGTAACACAATACAGTTAATGCTTTCATATATAAATAAAACTCAATGGTGCTGCTGTATCATGTGGTTTTGGATTTTAATAATATTAAATGTATTAAATCCTCTTGTGCATTTATACCCACAACCTTTTTAAACATCAGAGCAACAGGTGAACAAACACAGTACCAAATACTGACTGACAAGAGCAGGAAACATATTTATATTAACCTTCAGTGTTTAAGGCTCAGAAAATATCATGTCATGATAGCATCCCACTTGATGAGTGTTAAGAGATCTTCTAAATGAAGGCAGAAAATTGTCAAAACTGCAAGAATCTGGAGTTCTGACAGCTGGACCAGTAAAAAAAAAAAGTGGCCACTTGAGCACTTGTCTGCCTGTTCATGTTTGCATATGTGAAGCCGCCGCGGTGGTGGTGCTGGTGGTGTTGGGTGAAAGAGGTGTTTTTTTTCCACCCTGAGGGGCCTCAGACTGGGGAAGGGGGAAGGCGGAGCTCTGGGGAGGCGCAGCGTGGGGCGGGCCGTTCCAGCTGAACCCGGTGCACTGTAACAGCACTCGGGGCGGGAGGTCACAGAGTCCAGCATTCCTCCGGAGCGCTGTCTGTTTACACGACTGCCGCTGCGCCGGGGGGGGCGGGGGGTGGGGGTTCTGCATAACTTACACCATCAGATAACGCTCGCCGCTCGCATTTATGTTCATCATCTACCCGGGCCGATAAGGAGCCTTTATTCATTGTTTTCAAATGTCGAAATGTTCGGGCTTTTTAACCCGTCGGTTCCCACTTTGCATAAATCCTGTCAGTTACGACAGCTTCAAAGTAAACTTAAAGAAACAGGATTCTCCACCTCTCTGGAGTCAAACTATAGGCACAGTGTTGTGTACTTTACTGTACAAACTCCTTTAGTTGGTGTATTTCACCTGAAGAGTGATATACTTATAGGTGAAAGTGGATTGGTTTTGGTAGAAATAGTCCATTAATGAGGAGAATTACCTTATTTCACTGGCAGATAATTTACCTTATTTAAAGTTTTTTTTTCCTGATTTGGTTCAGGTTGGTTGGTTCAAGAAAATTGGAATAAGGTAATTCTTCTCAATATTGGACCAACTGTACCTAAAACAAAATATTTTGGCCTGTTAAGACTTTTGTTTTTATTTATAATCCATTTGTTTACATAAAAAGGAGGAGAAGTTTGTAGGCTATGTTATTCACTGCAAAAACAGAAATCTTACCAGGTGAAAATAGCTTTTTTTTGTACAATTAGTCTAACATTGATTAGCATTATCTGATTCTACTGGAAAATAATTTATAATATTTCAAGTTTTTTTTTTACGTGTAAAGTAAACACTAATACTTTACTTGTTGTTATGACTGAATGAACCTGTAGTGCACACATAGCAGTTTATGGGCCTCACCTTTAACTAGAACTGTAAAGAAAAATCAATGAATCAAATAGCTACCAGTTATTACATTAATTGCTGACCATTTTGATAATCGTATGTAGAAAATGTTCAAATTCTCTGATTCTATGCTGGTTTCTTTAGTCTTCTATAATAGTAAAGTGATTATCTTTGGGTTGTGGACAGTTGTTCTGGACAAAAATTTTTTTAGGTTGAATCGAAACAATGACAATGAAACAACATTTTACACTATTTCATGAACCAAACAGGTAATCACTTCAATAATCAATAGATTATTGGTATCAAAACAGTCATTAGTTGCACTATTGTCAGTTTATGCACTTTTTGCCTCAAGATTGCTACAATAAGTTAAGTTTACTGTAAAGAGCATATCTGCCTAATTAATTATCCAGTTTTGAATGTTATCTTTAGATGAAAATGTATTATTCAGGAATCAAATTATATGTTAATTTATGTGTGTGTGTGTGTGTGTGTGTGTGTGTGTGTGTGTGTGTGTGTGGATGTGTGTGTGCGCGAGTGTGCGTCTATGTGTGTGTGGAAACAGACTAATTCTGGCTCCAACAGAGAAGCCAAGGTCAAAGTCAAAAGCATCCCTGAGCAGGACCGAGGGGCCAGACCGGAGCCGAGATTATCCGATCCGGGTCAGACGAAAGGAGAACAGTCCAGCCTCCTCTCGAGTGTCCGAACTCGTCGGGCCACTCATGCAGGAATAGCTCAGGCTCGATTGAGCCGAGTCACCGCCGGCCGGCCGGCCTCTCCGCCCCCTCTAATCTGGGCTGAACTTTGACTGTGGCTCCTCTGTGCTGCTGCTTTTTCACATCCCAGAGCCTAGGAGCCAGATGGTCAGCTCCAGGGGAGCACAACAGAGATGGGGAGTGACACCCAAGCCCCAGAGAGACAGTGCTCCGACTGTACTGCAGACCAGGGGAGGGGGGTACGGCTGTCAAAGGCTCCATTGTTTGACGAGCCAGCGTGGTTTCACGTGCAGCACATGATTCTCACTGCGGGTCTGAACTATAGCCCGGTCTGACCTAAACCGTCCGGGAGGATGTAGCCGTGGCCTCCCTGGGCAGGTTAAAGTGTAACCGTGTCCGTGTTTTCTCAGGAAAGTGTGTTTATCTAGAGGACCGACGTGGAGGACGTTTTGTTTAACTAAGTAGCACGACTCGCCCTGAAAGTAAAGCTCTGAAATGTACAGGAACCAGGCGGCTCTTCTGTTTCACTCACTGCTGATTAGGTACAGTATGCAGGAGCATGTGTATGACATGTTTGTTACATGCATATACATAATAGGGCTGCAGTTCATGACTATTTTAATAAAACTATTGACTATTGAAACAATTCGTTGGATTAGATGGTGTAAAATGTCAATCACTGTTTCTCTGAAATTAAAATTCAACCTAAAATGTCTTTTTGTCCAAAATCTACAGTCCCCAACCCAAAGATTATCAGTTTATCATTATGGAAGCCCAAAGAAACCAGATAATAATCAGATTTCAGAAGAAAATTTGACTCAAATTGAAATCTATCGAAACAATCAAACTAGGTGGCACACAAAATGACCCGTTCTTTCAAAAGCTCCAGAGAGAAGGATGAGATGAAGAGACATAAACCTATTTAGACTTTAGTGCTGCACCTAACAACTATATTAATAGTTGATTACTTTTACTTTTAATTTATAGAAATGGTGTAAAATGTCGATCAGTGTTTCCCAAAGCTAAAGATGCAATGTAAAATGTTGTTTTTTAGTCCAGTCCAACATCCCACAACCCAAATATTTATACACACATATACATCAAGTAATATCTAAGGTGACATACTATGTAAAGATTTTCTAAGTTCTGATTTTATCTTTGGAGGAAATACCTATTAATATTTAGTCTACTCAATTGTACATCATGCATCACGTCAAATTCAGTGAAATATCAATTAATGCCAGTGTTTTTCTTGAAGTTAGATAGAACAAAGATGGGAGTTGTTTTTTTTTCCAAACCTTGTTTTACATCCCTAAAGATGAATAAAAACACTCAGTAAAAATGCTGACTGAGTTCATAATCTATGCATGAGAGGGTTAAACAAAATATTGTAGAATCTTCTAATGTGCTAAACACTAACATAGTAGGCTTACGGACACAAATACACATGTTAAGAAAATGCAAACTTTACCATATTTCCCATTTCCACTGCATGCTATCATTTGCTAATAACTACAGTTGAAGCCAATGGAATGTAAGTACTTTTGCAAGCATTCTGTCATAAAAGAAAGTGAAGCTAAGGATGTTGCTAGATAAAAAAGATAAGGGATCACCAATGTTATAATTGATCCTGTTGGGGAGTTTCATGGAAATCCATCAAATGGTTGACAAGATGTTTCACTAAACCCAAAATGAGTTTAGAACTGCTGTAAATCAAATATACACAAAGAAAATTCTTATATTGCATTCTCCAAACATACCCTTTTGTCTTTACTTCTAAAACTCTATCTATTGAATATATATATATATATATATATATATATATATATATATATATATAAATATAAATATATATATATATATATATATATGATTGACTGATTTTTGACAGCAAATGTTTTCAACTTTATCAACTTTGCATTTTGCAGAATTTTAAACGCAATGACTCTGTAGTTAACAAGTTGTGGTAGAGCAGGACACAATGGAAGAAATTCATGTGAAGACATGCTCTTCAAGATATAGGACATACCGATAGGTCGATTTCATTTAGATACAGCAGTACAAAGCCTGAGGGAGAAGCTGTCAAAGAATTCCACAAGACGAACGTATATGCAAAACTTTGCCTGATTGTTTGGGCTGTATATGAAAGGCTCAGAAGACTTAAGTTGTAGGTAGTTACCCTCGGATATGGATTTTACTATACTTGGCAATTTTTTTTAACTGTTCAGCACTTTTAACTGTAAATCAAGGTGCTTTACACATAAGAATATTTAACTTAATTTAGAATGTGTGTGTGTGTATATATATATATATATATATATATATATATATATATATATATATATATATATATATATATATATATCATATATACACACACGTACACCAGTTCAAAAGTTATTTAAATAACCAATTGTGTTTTTGTTTGTTTGTCGACATGATTTTAGGTAGAATGAGTAGGTAATTAAATAAAGAAATAAATAAATAATCATAAATCTGCAGAGATCCTCCTCTGTACCTTTTATTTCGCTGTGTCGGAGACATTTGTGGGCGTGGTTCTTTGGGCAGAGGGTTTGTCGCCTCTAGCCAATGACGGCAGGAAGTGTGAGGGGTGGACTCTATAAGAGGAGGAGCCGGCTCTGAATGTCGTGTTTATAAACCACATCTGACAACTCCTACTCATCCCTCCTTTAACTAATCAAGTGCACCCATCTTCTCGGATGAATCACTTCTGGCTGTGAAGCAGAACGGGCTCTTCCAGCCCTCTGGTGACTTCAGCAGATTCATGACAGAGATTTGGGTGTTGGCCGCTGCTCAACTAAATTCCTTGTGGCAGCTGTATACCGACACTCAGTTGAGCATAAAAACCCCGAAGCAATGACAAGGTCGGTTCATCAAAGCCTACACTGATGGGGCACGTGTGTTTGCTAACCACCCAAACACTCCGTAAATAGTGTGGATAATCAACCATAATACAACGTTTATGTAACATATTGCTTTTTTTTTTTTTTTTTTTCCTACTATTTATTAGCATTTTCTCTCCATTCTGTCGATAATGCATACTGTGTATGCGGATTAACAAATTCTGCGAATTTGTACATTGTGCTGTGTGTTTTTTTATTTTTTTAAGTTTTTTTTTTTTTTTTTTTTTTTTATCTTCTTCAACTTTATTTTTCTTTTTCTTTATCTGTCACGCTGCAGTAACACAAATTTCCCCATTGTGGGATCAATAAAGTTTATCTATTCTATCTATTCTATTCTATTTTGAATGTTTCCTGAGTTTGTTCTGACACTGTATCTCCCCAACAAAATATGTATGCATATTAGAGCTACAGAGATTAGATGATTAATTGATTAGTTGCCAAATATCACATCAGTCACCAACTATTTTGATAATCTATTTGAGTCATTTTTTAAGAAATATTTTTATTTTTAAGAATATTTTATGGTTTTTAGTCTTCGATAATAAACTAATGCTCTTTAGGTCGTGGATTGTTGGTCTGGACAAAAAATAGGACATTTAGGTTGACTCTACATCTTTGGATCTTTGGAAAACAGTGATTGATATTTCACACTATTTTATGAACCAAACCACTAATCAATCATTTCAAGAATCAATAGATAAATCAATGACCAGAATAGTTTTATTTTGTAGCTGTAACTACAACCCAAACATCATCATGTTACTAAAGACTTAAGAAAAGCCAGAAAATATTCTGATTTCAAAAGCTGGAAGCAGAGAACATGTACATTTTCTTCTTAAAAATAACTGTGAGACTGGAATTTTTTTCCATCACAGAAATGAACCTATATCTGAAGCCTCATAAATCCAATCCATGTCATATGAGTTCAGTAGATCTACAGCACCAATTACGTGCAACATTTACTCGGGTAACAAAAGCTATGGTTGGGAGTTATGCAGAAAATGTATGACGAACAATAAATTAGCATGTGACGTACAAAGTAATTACTGCCCTCATCATTTTTTACTAACTTATTGTGGCCATTTTGAACGGTAACTGTAAGGCTCTGGTTGTAAAGAATGAAAAGTTTGGAAGCAAATCAGGCGAAATCCATGGGTGCTCTCCAAGGTTTTTGAGAACGTTTGGAAACGTTCTGCCTTTTCGCTTCCAACGAAAAAAACACACTCAGCAAGGATTTCTCGCATACTGGAGGCAGATATAATGCTTTTCTCTGGCCCTGGGGTCTGTGTTTCCACTCATGCTGCTGATTCAGCCCACGGTGCAGAGGCCTCCTCGTGAGGAATGGCAGGACAGAAAAGAAGGTGCTGGTGCGGCTGGCAGCGAAGGAGACGAGGCCAACGGGAAAAAAAATGTAAAAAAAAAAATTCTGAAGCAATGGAATATTAAATCAACAGCTAAGATTAACTTGACTTAATATTGACTTAGTCACAGACGAGGACTAATTTTCTGATTAAATTATATGAAATTCTAAAATTATTTCCCCAAATAATCAAATCTTATGCGCAAACCATTTATAAAAACAGTCTTATTTAAAAAAAAAAAAAAAAAATTGAAAACATACATTTTCTCTAGCAGACCTGCAGCGATCAGTCAATTACTATTACATGAACCGCTATGGTTGTTTTGATAATCAATTTGAGTCATTTTTAAGAAAAAGAAATCTTAGGATTGAGTTTCGAAAATCTGACTATTTCCTGGTTCCTGGTCTTATATAACAGATGATAACTGATGATGTTTGGGTCGGTTATAAACAGTGCAACTAACAACTAGTTTGATTTTCATCTAATTTATTGATTATTGAAATAAATGATTAATGTTTGGTTCATAAAATGGTGTAAATGGGTCAATCACTGTTTCCCAAAGCTGAAGATTCAATTTAAAATCTCTTTGTTTCATCCAGATCCACAGTCCACAACCCAAAGATCATCAGTTGACTTTTATAGAAGACTAAAGAAATCAGAAAAAACAATCTGATTTTAGAAGCTGGAACCAAAGAATTTGGCCATTTCCTTTGAAAAAATATTTAAATTGATTATGAAAATAGTTAAAGATTAATATAACAGTTGGCAACTAATCGCTTAACCATTGCAACTCTAATTAGATTATTATTAGGTTCAAAGTGTTAAAGTCTTATATTTATTATACTGATATTTATTGCAACTAATAACTATTTTGAAGACTAAATAATTACTCATATAAGAAGCAGGAAACAGACATATGGACATTTTATTTTTAAAAGACTCAAATTGATTAATGAATTATCAAAATAGATGGTGATTATTAGCAGCTACTTATTTAATGAACTAATCACTGCAGCTCTAATGTACAAATTCTCTGGTTCCAGCTTCTATTCTCTGATTGTTTTTCCTTAGTCATCTATATTAGTGAACTGATGATCTTTGGGTTGTTGATTGTTGGTCTGGACAAAAAAATATATTTTAGATTGAATCTTCAGTTTTGGGAATTCATTATTGACATGAGTCTTCATGAGTCAGATAACTGATTGATTATTTGTTTCAATAAAAGATTAATCAACTATCAAAACAGTTAGTTGCAGCCCTAGTCTCTAATAATTAGTGGTTTCAAAAAGTTTCTGAATCTACCTTTAAACAGACACACATGCTAGCAATCTACACATCAGACATATCAGCAAGTCAGTGAATTAACTCTGTAAACAAAGAGAACAGGAACAGAAGTAGGATTAAGATGAGACGTTCCAGAGAGGAAATGGAACGTCTAGTGGAACTGTTTGAGGGGAAGCTTTATGACACTTAAGGTTAAAGGAACTGGTCATCTTCCAGAGAAATGAATCAAAATGTGTCACAAAAAAGGAAATTCCTTTTCTCTTCCATTCCATTTCTCTCTCATTTAAATTACATACATTGATCTTTCTAGCATTTTTATTCCCTTTATTAAATTGGCTGTTTTTCACTCACAACAATAATTGAGAAAGAAGCAAGAAAGCACAAAGAAGAAAAGTGATTGTGGTTGAAGGGATTATTGAATGCAGCGTCCTTATGGTGTGATGGAGAACAAGAGGAAACAGTTTTATTCACAGCCCAGTGTTTGTTTCAGCTCTCACATAGTGATCCCTTATCAACATAACCGCTTCCATATTGTATATTTATAATGGAAGCACATGAGTACAGGACAGAGCTGGGATTGTACAGTAGGCTGCAAATAACTGCTCTGATTGTCAATTAATCTATTGATGTTTTAAAACAATTATTCCCTTAGTTGTTTGGTTCATTAAATGGTTTAAAATATCAATCGCTGTTTCCCAAAGTTGAAGATTCAACCTAAAATGTCTTTTTTTTGTCCAGACCAACAGTTTATAACCCAGATAGATAAAACATTGTTTAATGGATGTTTGAGAATACTGTGTTTAAATCTGACACCTATTAAATTACTGTTAATCTGGAACTTTACACTCAATATTTAGTAGTTTGCTGAAGCCAAAACCATCAGCAGTGACTTCTATCGAAACTGCAGCCTGAAACTGAAGCAGCTGCTGTAGAGATGTCAACTGTTGCTGAAAAGACATTTTTCCCACGAAAAACTGAAAAGGAAAAACAAGCCTAAGAGTTAGAGCTAAAATGCCAATAAATCCTAAAAAAGCATTCAGCTATTGGCAATAAAAAGGACTTGTGAGTCACCCATGTTGCTCTGTTTTCTGCTGTATGTGCAAAAAGTTGTTGTCTGCTGCCTTTCTTTTTAAACATGTTGCAGTAGAAAAAGTAAAGATTTTGTCTACGTAATTGTACACAGAGAAAATTACAGCAAAATCGCACTTTTAAATTATTATTGTTTCAACTGAATTCAACAACAGAACTAATGGAAATAGAGAATGACATGATGAACTTTAAAAAGTTGAAACACACCGCTAAATCATGAAACTAGAAATCAGTGGTGAATAATAATTATTGGTAAGGTCTATTAAAGAAAAAAAAACATTTTAATCCTAATTGTGTAAAATTCCTCCATATCATGGTATTTTTAGATTACATTACGATTTGTTTTGGCATTTCGGTTTATCAAATTGTGTTTTTTCTTACTACACCTTGCATGGTTTTATTTCAATAAATTGTTCAATGTTTAGAGAAAAAAGGTTTAAAGAAAAACAGATTTTCCTACCAGAACTTTATTTTCTGTTACTAATGACTATTTTTTGTCATAGACATGTAAAAGCATAAAGATAATAAAGGAAGACATTCAGTAATACTATGAAGGAAGACTTAATGAACCTCATACATACATATATTTATTCTTTTCTTTCCTCTCTCATCAACCATCTCATGACCCCTAAGATTCACCTTGTGAAGTTGTATTATACATAAAGTAGTTGAAACTGGTTTTGCAGTTTCAACTGCAGGTATAGTTAAGTTATATCTAGATATCTAGACCCATTTTCATTTTTTTTTTCTCTCCCAAACAGGAAGCACGATGGGAAGCCCATCAACCATCAAAATAGCTGTTAGCTGCAGACCTATGTGAAACTGCCCGCTAGGTCTAATAAAAACATTATTATTTATTTTTTAATCTATTGATTATTGAAATGATCATTTGATTAGCTGATAAACTGTTTTCCCAAAGCTGAAGAAGCTGAAGACTACAACCCAAAGTTCATATGTTTACTAATATAGAAGACTAGATTAGACCAGAAAATATTTGGATTTGAGAAGCTGGAACCAGAGAATTTGGAAATTTTCTTAAAAAAGGATACAATTCTATTATCAAAATAGTTAGAGATCATACTATTATGAGACATAATAGCAACTAGTTAGTTAATTGAGTAGTTGTGCTACAATGACTTCAATTAACAGAATTTTTTGTTTCATCTATTTTACACAAATACAGCAATATACATTGCACTAATGAAATGCAAAAAACATGTAAGAACCGATACAGTCCAAACTGAGTGGAAGGGAGAGTAGAAAGTTAGAAGAAACATTATGAGAAAAAAGTCTGAAAAGTCTGTCGTCTAATAAAAAAATGTTGATGCTGCCTGCATATCAACAGAGTTTCCAGGAGGTCAATGACAGCATCTGGAGATTTAAGAAGATCACAAAGAGGCGTCTTCTACTGCAGCTCTGTCACATTACCTGAGGAGCAGCAGGGAGGCAACATCTGGATATGTTCTGAGGGCTGTAATTTTAGAAGCTCCCCAACACTCTTAATCCCCTCACAGTATGTTGTTTATTTTGGTCCAGTTCTCTGGTCAACAGCCAGCTTTCTGAGAAGCAGCCACCAGGTTACTGGGACTGACGCCGTGAGGCCCGCAGAGCAGAAAAAAGCTCCGGCAGCCAAGTAAACCAGCAACAACCTAGCAATATTGAGTTTGTCAAAGCAATTATATCTGCTTATGTAAACCATGAGCTGTTGTTTTATTTGTATTCCAAGGAGAAGTCGTTATAATTCATCTCCATTCTGGATTTAAGTGCACTTAAAATATACCATAAATTGACTCATAATGGCCAGGGTGTTTATTTGTTTTAATCACTTAACAGATCAGGCGTTTGAGATTGGGCAGCAATTTGGGACAAGAGATCAATTCCTTCCTGACAAAAACCTTCCTCAGCAAAACTGGAAAAATATAGTAATTAAAAAAATGTATATTTTTTAAAACCAGTATGACTACTGTTTAACATATTTTTCAAAACTCAGATTACAGTCCTGTAGATAGGTATGCTCTAGAGTTTCTATATGCATATTTTACTACAGAAAGTTTGAATTTCCTTTCATACTTGTTTTTATTTTTTCACTGCAATGGAGCCATGGCTCAACAATTACTCAATATTACACAGCACAACAGTAATGCATCAGGACCGCCATTGGTCACATATTGATTAAAAAAAAAATAATAATTAGACTCTTATTTGGAACCGGTAAAAAAATCGGCAAAAAAATCAGAGAAATCCAAAGATAATTCTAGACATAACTGCTTCCATTGTACTTCGTTTTCATCTAATTCTGTTTGTGTTCATCATCATTTATCTATGGTCATAGTGTAGTTTGATTTTTTTTTAGCCAGGATGCAAATCTTTAGAAAAGATTTTGCAAATTGATTGATCTTTGCTCTCCAATACAGTAAACACATTATTAGTTACAAATTAATACAAATTTAAATCTATATTTCCTTTTGTAAATTATTTTTTTCCTTATATACTTGCTCTTTTAACCTGTACATTCAAGTTGGAGATCTAATGAAAAGCAATTTCCCCTTGGGGATAAATAAAGTATTCTCATTACAAATTAATAATAATTAGGAAAATAGCTAGAATAAAGTGAAACAAATTGTTGAAAAAAAGCAGTGTGAATCCTAAGAGGAACAAAACAAAGATAAAGAGATAGAATTAAGAAGAAAAGCAGGGGTCAAAGTTCAGAGAGTGAAAAGAGAGGAAAAGGGGAAGCAACCTGGTCGTATTTCACAGCTGACAGCAAACGTGTGGTCTGGCAACAGGAGTTAGTTTATTAGAGTCGTTTCTTTTACGAGAGGCTGTCCCACCCCCAACTCCCCCCCAAAAAAGCTAGCAGGTTCAGACCAGTCACCCTCCACACAAAGACACAACTCGATTACTGATTCTTGTCAGTGCTGTGTGAATTGTGTGAATTGTGAACAGATGATATATCATCAGCTGTCATATGGTGACAACTTTTCACAATAATCTAACAATTTTGTTCATCCATCTGAGCCATTTTAAAGAAGATAATGTCCAAATTCATTGGTTTCAGCTTCTCAAATCTAATAATTTTCTGGTTGCTTTAGTGTATTTTTTTATTATTATAATTTTGGCTTTTCACTTTTATTCATATCAAATTGTATCTGTTTTATCTGAACTTTTTATCAGATTTTTTGGTTTTTAATATTTGAATTAATTTTGGTCAATTTAAACTGTTTGTTTTTAAGGAAGCAAGATTGACTTGTCTTTTTTACTTTTTAATCATACATTAAATCTTATATTTTTAAAATAATGAATAAACAGCCAATTGATCTATTAGTTGCTATTCTCATGATGGATTAGATGAATGTATTTTTTAAGATCTGATTATTTCCTGGTTTCTTCAGCCTTTTATAATAGTAAACTGATGATCTTTGGGTTGTGGACTGTCGGTCTGGACAAAAAATATATTTTAGGTAAAATCTTCTACATAACAGAGCCATCAACAGAAATCAGGACAAAAAAGAACAGAGTTATTATAATTAATGGATATTAATTTTACATGCAATCAACCAAGCAGCAGTTTTTACTGCCACTAGTGTCCTTTGGTTTGTTTAGGGATTACTCTAAACCGTTTAGTGAAATGATGTGTGATCACTTCAATGATATTTTCTTTTCAGCCCTAAGCCTCATGTCAGTTACACTCTGGTCTGTGACAGTGACTTCAGGTCTTTAATTTTACAAAATAAAAGTTGATTTCCTGACACCAAGGATCCACCCTAAACTAATGACACATCATGCGCATGAAGAACAATAATAATCACCTGTCTACCTGTCTTTAGGGATGGAAAAAAAAGGAAAGAAGGGACAAAGATTCAAAGCATTTCTAGCTTTAAAGGCTATTGCTACACAACCTTTATTAAATTATAGCTGCAATTAATGATTAAATCTTGAAATGATTAGTTTTTTGGTTCTTAAAAAGGGTAACATTTTGATCATGGTTTCCAAAAGCTGAAGATTTAGCCTAAATGAACACTTCTGAGCTCCAGAATTTAGATAAAGTTACAGGCAAAAGTCTTTGACACAGATTTTTAGGCTGAATTAAATTGCACTTTTTCTAACCTATCTTATCTCTCATTTCAAGTTGTGGATGTAAGTGTTAAAATTAAAATGTTTTGGATTTTCAGCCATTTATAAATGCAGTTACTTAAGTATTTTTTTATTCTTATTGGGGCTGCAACTGATGATTATTTTGATGGCTGATTAATCTACCTGAAATGATCAATCAATTAGCAGTTTAATCATATAATGGTGTAAAATGTCAATCAACGTTTCCCAAAGCTGAAGATTCAACCTAAAATGTATTTTTTGTCCAGACCAGCAGTCCACAAGCAAAGATCAGCTTACTATTATAAACGACTAAAAATAAAGAGAATAATCTGATTTGAGAAGCTGGACATTTTCTTCTTAAAAAGACTCAAATGCAATAATTGTCAAAATATTTGGTGATCATTGTAATAGTTGGCAATTAATTGATTACTCTTACACTGCAGCTCCACTATTTTTCTATGATTACTGTTTTTTGAAATACTGACATATGTCATTTTGGCAGTTGATTCAGTGATTTTTGTCCTCACAACGCTTTGTGGTACAACCCAAAAAAAAGCATGAATGGGTACCGACGACATATAGGATTATGTTAAGATTTACGCTTTAAATCTTTAATTCTATCTAAATAAAAACAAACCTCTCTGTTACTGTTTGGGAGTAGCAGCAAAAATTATTTATAAAAAAAAGTGGTGGGGGTAGTTGGGAAGAGAAAGGCATGTTTCAGGCTCTGCATGCTTCACATTCTTAGCTGCTGACCTCTATGGAAAATAACAACAGCCGGGCTTGAAGGTCATGTTGCTGTGGCCAGAGGCTGCAGTCGACTCATTGCTGCCACCAAACTTCATGTTTAGAAGACAAGTGTTTGGTAATCACGTCGTCTGAAAGGAGATATTACATGTTGATAAAGGATTTATTTACATGGTCCAGGATCAATAGTGTAGACATATATTAATAATAGAGCTGCAAGAATTAGTTAAAAAGGTTTCCAACTATTACATAAATGTCCAAGAAAACGATTAAGAAAAAAAGAATCAAACAACTGATGGATTAACCGTTTCAATAATCAATAGATTAATCAACTGTTAATGTACTCATTAGTTGCAGCCCCTAACAATCATATAAGTTACTTTAACACTTTGACCTGAGTAATATTCTAAGTAGACCTACAATGATTAATTGATTAGTTGCCACCAATTTTGATAATCAATTTGGAGTCAATTTTAAGGAGAAAAATGTCCAAGTTCTGTGGTTCCAGCTACTCAAATCCTATTATTTCTAGAGTCCTTAGTCTTCTATAATAGAAAACTGATGATCTTAGGACAAAAAATACATTTTAGGATGAATCTTTAACTTTAAGAAACAGTAATTGACATTTTTCACCATTTAATGACCCAAACAACTATCCATCCATCCATCCATTGTCTATCCCGCTTATTCCCTTTCGGGGTCGCAGGGGTCTGCTGGAGCCTATCCCAGCGCGTTAAGGCGAGAGGCAGGGATACACCCCAGATGGTCGCCAGCCAATCGTGGGGCACACACACCATTCACACACCATTCACTCTCACACTCACACCTATGGGCAATTTAGAGTTTACCAATTAACCTGAGCATGTTTTTTGTATTGTGGGAGGAAACCGGAGTACCCGGTGAAAACCCACGCAGACACGGGGAGAACATGCAAACTCCACACAGAAAGGCCCCAGACCCAGGCCGGTCTTGAACCTGCGACCTTCTTGCTGTGAGGCAACAGTGCTACCCACCGCACCACCGTGTCGCCCCCAAACAACTATCAACTATCAATTATTCATTTCAATAAACAATAGACTAAATGACTACTAATATAGTTGTTAGTTGCAAGCCTATTCTTCAATATGGGCTCTGGGAATTTGTCATGTTGAGGGTCAGCAATTATTTAAAATAAATCGTTATTAGTCAATGATTAACCAGTAGTTGCAGCTATAATTTTCTATTCTAATTCCTAACTATTTTTGATAATTGAGTGGAGTAAAAGTCGAAATGCTGCCATCTAAAAATATTCCATTTATAAGTAAAAGTAAAAGTACAAAAAGTAAAAGTACTCACACAGACTGTTGTATTATTATAGTATATTACAGAAACATAAGTATTTTAATGTAGTTTATCAACGTGGAGCCAATTGTAGACGTGTAGGCTAATAGTAAAAGTACTGCATCATAGTATATAATAACAATTAGTCAATTAATGATTAGTTAGCAACTATAACATTAATTACCAATGTCATGGTCAATTAATCAATGAGTAATTTTTACCAAGGAAAACATAAGATGTTTATATGTCGATGTCGGCTCTTCCTATCATTGTGAAGCAGAATTCACCAAGTGTTGCATTGTTCACTCACTAATAGGGAACATGAACTCAATTAGGGATTGAGACAGGTTAGTTTTACCCTACTGATGATGTGTTGTTGCAATAGTAATTCTTCTATGTCCAATTTTCCATGTATTGTTTCCACCTGCACACATCATCTACTGCAGCCTGTCCGTCCTGAAAGAGGGATCGCTCCTCTATTTCTCTTCTTGAGGGTTCTTCTGTTTTTTTTCCCATTAAAGGGTTTTTTTAGGGAGTTTTACCTTGTACGATGTGAGGGTCCAAGGACAGGGGATGTTGTGTTGCTTTTGTACAAACTGTAAAGCCCGTTGGGGCCAATCTCTGATTTATTATTCTGTGCTATACAAATAAATTGAATTGAAATTGAATTATAGATCCAGCTTCTCAAATCTGATTATATTTTGGTTTCTTTACTCTTCTATAATAATAAACTGGTAATCTTTTTGGTTGTGGACAGTTGGTCAGGACAAAAAAAAAAAGACATTTTGATAATTGATTAATATTGAACAGATTTTTTAAGGTTACTCCAGAGATATTCAAGCAAGTCATAAACCCAGATCAGCGATGGTTGTTCCTCTGTGAAGTTTTTATTCCATAAGCACACAGAATGTCTGGAGCTCAGCCAGTGCCCATCATGTTGTTGGTCACCTTTGTTCAGTTTAACGTGGTAACCAACCCTGGTCCTTGAGGGCTGCTGTGGGTGCAGGTTTTTGTTCCAACCAAACAGTTAGACGTCTGATTCTACCAATCAACTTTGCTAAGGACCTTTATTAGTAGAATCAGGTGTGGTACCGCCTGGTTGGAACAAAAGCCTGGACAGCGGCTGTCCAGGACCGGGTTTGCCTAAGCAGTTCTAGAAAAGTCCTGGTTAGTCCGCACATCTTTTATTTAAATTCATTGAGGCTTCTGTGCTATAGAACCTTCACTGCAGCAGATTTTTTTTGCCTCGATACACTCCTGTCTGTGCTCTGCAGGCAGTTCCTTCCACATCACGGCTTGGTTTCTGCTCTGATCCACATTCTTCTTCTGAGGTTTTTACAGAAGTTGGCAACTATAATGTTGCACCACTGCCACCTTCTAGCTCTTATATTCCTATTCTCTCTAAGTGTATATTCATTTAAAGACAAGACATCCTCAACAAACTAAACATCCCTTTTTTCCTTGATGCCTTACTTCTTCTGTACTGTCTCCACGATCTAATAAACTTTTAACATTGCCCTCTACCTGTACTATTTTATGGAAGTGCATCATTTCTTGTCTCTGATAACACTCTTCATAACATTGTTTTTCTATTTCAGAAGACTAAAGAAACCAGAAAATAGTGAGCTTTAGGAAGCTGGCACCAGATAATTTGGACATTTTCCTCTTAAAAATGACTGACATTGATAAATCAACAATCAGACTAGTTGGCCATTAATGTAATTGCAACGAATCCAATTAACTAATTGTTGCAGTTCTGATCAGATTTTACTTTATGTTCTTGCTTAGATTTGTCTTTTTTTCACTAAAGCATTACCAATTATAAGGCTACAACTATCAACCATTTTGATTGCCTATTAATCAATTTTTTGTTTGGTTCATGAAATGGTTTGAAAGGTTATAATTGTTGTCCCAAGCTGATTCAATTTTAAATGTTGTTTCAACTTAAAATCTTTTTTTAAATCCAGATCAACAGTCACAACACAAAAATCTGTTCATTATAGAAGACTAAAGGAACCAAAAACGTGAATATTATTAAACTCCGGAACGGACTATAATTGACTAATCCTTGCAGCTCTGCTCTGATGTGTATTGTCAGCTCTGAGGTCCTATATTGACAGGTGCATCTTTTTCCAAATCATATAAACTTATTTACCAGATAGAATCCAATCAAGGTGTAGAAACATGTCAAAGATGAAGTAAAATCAGAGTAAACAGCTATAGCAAAGGGTCAACACTTATTTATAATATAATTCTTTCCTTATTCCAAGTTTATAGAAATTGCTTAAATTCTGCTTTTACTTCATGGAGTATATATATATATATATATATATATATATATATATATATATATATATATATATATACATTGGCTGTAAAAGTGATGCTACTTGCACTAACTCTACTTGAGATATGACATCTAATACACACAAAAACATGATAATACACCAATAGCGCCACCTTCTTTGTTCATTACCCCCAGATTTGTCAATTCGGCCCCTGTCTGTCAACATCCAGTCAAGCTGCCAACAATGTTAAACACAGAGCATGTTTGCACAAAGCAATACATTCATGCAACATGTCCTTTGGGCTCGTGTTCATGCCTGAAGTCAAACTCCAAGTGGAGATAATCTACCACCAGTACAGAGTGAGCGAGCTGATTGTGATGTTATAACATGAACTCAGATTATAATTATACAAGGGGACGACTGTTATTTGAAGCAGCGGCAGCAAATCTGTTCCTGCTGCTTCCTGTGTCTGTGTGTTTTATTTCTGGACATGTGAGTTGTCTGAACAAATAAATCGCAAGACGTAGCCTGGGAGAAGCAGAGCAGCTGAGTCCAATCCCAAAGATGAACACACACACACACACACACACACACAGACACACACACACACACACACACGGACACACGGACCAGTCAATGCATCGTAAAAATTCACACAAGCAAACACACGCCCATGCACAAAAAGATAAATGTACAGCGTAACTAGCAAAGTAGTATAGCAGATGTACAACAACCCAAAGCTTTTAGTAACTTCAGCTGTTTGTGAGTAACTTACCCTTTTCTGCCTGTTTGTCAGTGCTTCATTCCAGCCACGCAAGTTTGTTCCTCAGATTTCTTTGCGTCTCAAGATGGAGGCAGAAACTCTCCAAACACAATTCCTTAGCTGGGAGTTTTTTTTTTGTTATTTTCAGCCTGCCGGCTCCTGCTCTGCTTCTCTCCCGCTGACTGCTGCGCGAGCTGCTGACATGACAGCGCTGATAAACAAGCGGTTGGAATGAGAGAGAGCAGCAAGCGCTGAAACACACACAGGTGCAACACTGACTCCCAACCAACGGAGAGAGAGAGGCACAGACGCCTCAGAACAGTATGAAACGACTGCTTTTCCCATGGTTCCCCCTTCTGTTAGACTCCCACCTCCTCCTCCTCCTTTTTCTTCTCCTCCTCCTCCTCCTCCTAAACAGCTCCACCACAGAGCAGAAAAGGCTCAGAAGTTGCTTTGGGAAACCGTGACTAACATTTTATGACCATTATATGAACCAAACAACTAATCGTTTCAAATATCAATAGTGTAAATGAAACAGTAATAATAAATAGTCATTCTTGTAGGGCTAGTCAGAGTGAGGTTCCTGTTTTTACATTTAAATAAAAAAGAAAACTTTATGAACCAAACACCTAATTGATATGATGGTTAAACTGGGGGATTGTGGTTCATAATATTGACAAGATTGCTTTTAGCAATGATAAGTTGATGAATCAATTAGTAACTAATTATTAATTGAATCACCATTGATAATTGATTGGTTTGAGCCATTTTTTATGAAAAAAATGTCCAAATTCTCTGGTTCTATCTTCTCAAATCTGATTATTTTCTTTATTCTTCTATAATAGTACACTGATGATCACTGGGTTGTGGACTGTTGGTCTGGACAAAAAAGTTTTAGGTTGAATCTTTAGATTTGGGACAGTGATTAACATTTTTCAATGTTTCATCACCCAAACAACTAATTAATGAACCATTTCAATAATCAATAGACAAATCTTGTTATAGCCTTAATGCTCTTTATGCCTGTTATGACTAATTTAGGGTCAAACCTGTTAAGTTCAGAGAGACTGAATTGTAAAGTGTCACATAAATAACCTGATTACCAAAGCTACTGAAAACAGTACCCATGCATTCATGGTTAATATTATCTGTGCCCAAGAAAGCAGCCAAGATTAACAATCATGATAGTGTAAAAACACAGCCTCTTGGAGGCTTTTCAATCATCACATAGTTTGTACAAAAACACCTCACGTAGATGATTTCAAAACGACCTGTAATGTTAATTTACTTTATTAGTGTAATCATTCATTTGGTCTTATCATATAGCTGAATTTATTTAAATGAAAAAAAACTTAAAGTAATCGGACAGTTTTACTTTGCTGATTCAGGACCACTATTCTAGAAATAATGTTCCAGCTGGCCTCTGTATTTGCTGCACTTTATACACAGTATTGTTGAAGTTGGCAATAAGTTGTTTTATGATTTACTTAAAAAAAATGACCAGTTGTTGCAGTGCTCTACATTTTGTGGGATACAGTAGACAAGGTTGACTAGTCTGAGTACTGGACACTTTAGAATTATCTATTAGATTATATTATATTTTGTATAATTTTGTACATACTTTCTGAAAAGTTCATGGATTCAATTGCTTTATAGTACTCACAATAACTCATGACAGCTATTATTATTATTACTTATTATTTGTTTATAAAATTGATTTATACTTATATACCTACTATATAGTTATTAATTGAATTTATAGCATGTATAGAATTAATCTCCTGTCCTAAATTGGTCTTAAATAAACACCTGATGTGTTAAGTGACAAATAAACATCCCGGTTATTATTTGGTCATTTACAGTACTTTTAGCCACTGCTCTGTATATACCGTACATATGTAGATCCTATTTCATCGAAGCAAAACACTTCTTGGTAGTTTTCATCTGCATCTCGTTGCTAACAATAAAGGTGAATCAAAGTAAAATGCTCCCACAAAGCCTTACAAAGTTTGACTTTCAAATAAAATTAATGGTAATAGTAATATCATTGGTTATACTGTATTATTGGGTATCACACATGGAATGTGTGAACTTGAAAATGCATTTGTGCTTTTTTAATCTCACCTCCTTTAGTGGCCAAAAAAAGATTGATGGAATTGTGTAAATTATTTAAATCACATTTTCACAGTTAACCTTATATCAGATTACCATTTCTAAAATAAAGTTCGAAGTAAAAGTTTTTGACACAGATTTCAAGCATGAATTAAATTCAGCTATGTCTAGCTTTGTCTAGTTATGTAGACTTGGGCTACCATACAAAGTTGATTGCAAAACCATGAATGAATTCAAGGTCGAGGGATCTTTTCCGGTTCAATAAAGAGATTTGATACTGTGGATCCAGATTTAATAAGTACAGGGTCTCCAGCAGAGCTTCATAAGGCCCCCCGCCTCGCCTAGGTCCCTCGAGGGGAAAAAAAACAAATATTCCACATCTCTGCATGTAGAGTATTGTAACATTTCTCAAAACACATTAGCGGGTTTAGCTGCTACTTTATTCCTTATGTTAACATAAATTAATGTGGCTGCAGTCAACACCAAAACAACAAACTTTTTAAGAAAATTTAACGAGTCTTTTCTTCTGTCAGAGAAAAATCACTCGGTACTTGCTCACCCCCACATCACCACTGCCTAACAAAACCCTTCAACTAATGACTATTAATCTATTGATAATTAAAATTAATAAATGATTAGTTGTTTGATTCATAAAATGGCAAATATTGTCAACCAGAAGCTGGCACCAAAGAATTTGGACATTTTCTTTTTAAAAATGACTCCAAATAATCAATAATCAGAATAGTTGGCAACTAACCTATTAACTAATTGTTGCAGCTGTAATCATATTTTACATTATTTGTTTGCTCAAATTTGTATTTTTTATTTTAATAATCTGATTTAAATTAGAGCATGACCAACTTTAAGGCTGCAACTAGCAACTATTAAGATAGCCCACGTTAGTTTGTATCATATAATGGTGCAAAATGTCTATCACTGTTTCCAGACCAAAAACCTAAAAGATCATCAATTGTAGATGACTGAAGAAACCAGAAAATAATTGATAAAAAAAATAATAATGATTAATTGATTAACAAAATAGTTGGAGATTTATGTAAAATGTGACAACATCTAAACCTCTACAGGCACAATAAGAGAATATGAATCAAACATAGACATTTAATTTAACTACCTACCGTAGCTCTTAGTGAACAGATGGACTCAAAACGTCTGTTTTCTAAAGTCAAATGGTTCATTGGTGAAATTAGGTCCAACTTGACGAAAATCTGCACGATTCTACACCTGACACTGACTTCCTCATCATTCACACAGATTTTTGAGGAAAAACCACAGCAGTCCAGCAGCTGATTTTACCGCTGTAATCCTAATAATCTGTTGATTTCATTCCACTAAATGACGTTAGCACTAAAAAACAGCAAAGACTCTTTCCACACTGTTAAAGGAAACTTTCAGTTGGCTCGGTGTCCTGGCTGATGTCATTACCAACAGGAAGCCCAGCAGACCTGCATGACAGCTACTTTAGATACCGCTCCGTCCCTCCTAAGCCGTCCCACGGCTCTGCAACGTGTCTGAAGACCCTCGCCACGTCCAACGGGTGGACAGCAGCCTGTTACCACTGTCACAACTCACCCAGACACAAGCCAGTCCACGAGTTTAGACAGGAAGCAGAGGCACTGAGACTGCTTCCATGACAACAGGACGACACACACCAAAGTTTGAGGAGCATTTATACTAATATAATACTAATAATAATTGATATACAACACATATGTGTATATTATATATGCATATTATACTTGTATCTTTTCTAGTCATATAGAATATTATATGACTATTACATAGTCATTATATGGCTATAATATTATATATTATAGTTTATATAGTATCCTTTTGATTCAATAGCTAATTATATAATATAAATATAATTAAATGTAATAATTTAAATAATTTATTTATTATAATTAAGTTGCAGCAAAGCTTATAATTAGTTAATCACCTGATAAATTGACCAAAAGAATATTTAAAGAACGTTTTTCTAACCAACAAATTCTCCCAATAATAATTGAAAAGTACATTCTGCAACAATTATAAAAATAGGCATTTTTTGCTCTTGGTTTCTATTGTTTTCATTCAATCTCACCATTCAACAATCATGTTTCCAGATAGAAATCTACCAGAACGCTACCTGCCCAACATCAAACAGCAGACCGACATAGATGGCAGACAGCTGGTGAACCTTTTTTCAGATCTCATATTGATTCTCTAAGACTCAAATGAAAAAAAAAACATAAGGACCAAGAAAGACACTTTTAATGGCCATTTTATCCCATCTATCAGATAAATATCGCTACATCTTCGGTGTTAGCTGAATATACATATACATTACTTTGTCATATTTTCTAACTGCTGTGCAGCTGAACACCTACCTGATACCTGCAGGGGTGATGATCTCTGCAGCCTCTGACCTCTGCAAACAAAAAGCACAGACTTGTAAGTGTGAGCAACTTATTCCACTTGTGCTATTTTACGAGGAATGCTTGTAAATGTTTTACAGCATGGCGTTTTGGCATCAGCTGTTTTTTTTGGGATTACTACACCAGTAATCTGGATTTACAGGCAGATTGTCATTGAAGGATGAATCTCAAAAGTAGCTTGTAGTCAAAATAATCATTAAAATAACAGTTTTTTGATTATTTCAAATATGCTGTACACACTACATGATCTCAGACATCACTTATCAGGATGGATGATGGATTTCTCTCTAATTTCAAAGACAAATCACTATAGTTATTACATATTAAACATATTAAAACAGCTTACATCTCCTGGAATCACTGTTATATCACTTTTTTAAATCTTGCTTTAAAACTAATTTATACTATGTGTAATCACACATGTAAGTTCCATTCTCTCCTCCATTGTGTATTTACTCCCTGTGCAACACTTTGGTCAATGTGTTTTTATTTGCTACAAATAAAGTGGATTAGATCAGACAAATGTGTAAATTGAACATAAAGATGTTTCCCCATAGTTTATTATGTGTAGTTCACTAGACATAAATATACTGGATGGATATTTGTTTTACCATCACACAGCACCATCTAGTGTTTAGTTAAGAGACACTCAATCTCAGGCTATCTTTATTTATACAATAGTTGACGGATAATTTTGGGTAACTCTTTCTTGGGACCCAGGTTAAAAAATAAGAACCAAATTTATAGTTTCTTACTATTAGGGAATTTTATACTTTTCAGGTCATGCAGACATGAGAAACAGTTGGTCAAAATGGTTACTGAAGGATAATTATTCAGATTACACAGGACAAAAATTAATTAGAAAACATAATGAATGTGGTTGAAGGTTGTAAGCTTTAAAAATGTCTCTAAAGGGTTAACAGTTGCAATTTAACACATGCATTACATCACATTAATTAATTCCTTAAAATGTCCACAAAAACAGCATAACATCCTATCAGATGTGTAGACAATAGGTTAACCTGCTCTACTCTTCATTATACTGTATGTAAGTCAATGTATAATACATCAATACCAAGAATATGTTGTACAATCACAGAGGAAACAGAAGCTAAATTGAATCTTTAATCAACTTAACTATTTCATCATTTTACAATGAGTTTTGATCATTGATTTACTATTTTTCTCTGCCAAAAGCATATTACCAAAATACATGGACTTCTGGACAAATCATAATATCAAAATATTCTTAGATTGGACTTGAAAAAAAAAATCTCACCCAAAGGGGAACCATGACCTAATGTGGACTGCTCTAATACTCATACAGGAAACATTAAAAAGCATTTAAGGTCAAAATAAAGTTATTTTAATGTGTTTGTATTTGTTATTTGGTCTTGGTGCAAAGATGGAGAAATATCAGTTAAATGTCATATTTTATTTTTATGAATAAAAGTTCCACAAATATTAAAATGCAGGTTTTTAAACAGCAATACTCTTAATTACTGGCTCCAAATAGGAGCATCTAATCCTATATCTGAACACTAGAGACTCAGTTCAACCCTTTAGATAAAGGGAATGGGCTCTGTGTATTTCACCTCTACGTGTTTCTACATTTACCAAACTGTATTATCGGTACCCAGTAACATATGTTGTCATCTACAGGTCTACAGTGTATTTTTCTTTTCTTAAATATTTCGTATATATTAATTAAAAAAGCCAGAGGTGGGGGCGCTGTGGAGCATTCAGCAAAGTTGGGGCTAAATATGACGCTGTTTAGCATATAGCAACCCAGTTAGCAGCCAGATTAAATAGGGAGCGAACTTAGCGAAGTTTGCAGGTGTAACAATACTAATTATAACATAATAAATGTTTTTTAACGGACTGGTAGAAAATAAGGTGGAAATAACTTAGAAGTAGTGAGGTATAAAAACAAACAAATGAACACATCTCACCTGCTAATGATGCTAACAGGTATTTAGCTGATTTTAGCCTCGCTGTAGACTGGCATTCTGTTCAATTAGCATTCCGAATAATATTCTCAGATTCAATTTATATCTTCATTGAACCAACATGCACAATAGGAGCACCCTAAATGAAAACTTAATTAGTGTCTAATGAGGAACAGCTGTTGTTACCTACTGTTACACGTCAATATGGCTGCCTGCAATTAGATGGTGATTGTTCCACTTAAGAGTGTCGTTTTTTTAAGGACGAGGTCCTTGACAAGTTCTCGGAAATTCATATGTACTTTTACTTTTTCAAAACATTTCCTGCAAATTGCATTGAGTGAGAGGTTTCAAAACAAAACAAAACAAAAATATTTAAATTGGGTAATTTTTATGAAGAAAACATCCAAATGCTCTGGTTCTAGCTCCTGAAATCTGAATATTTTCTGGTTTCTCTAATCTTCTATTATAGTAAACTGATGATCTCTAAAGACATTTTATGTTGAATCTTCAGCTTTGGGAAACAGGGATCAAAGTTTTACACATATACATTATGAAAAAATAATCACTGGATTAATTGAAAATAAATTGAATCAGAATAGTCGCCCTACCTATTCGAATCAATTGTGAATAACAGGACTTGGAAAAAAGTCTCTTGTTCTTATTGGTAGCAGAAATCTAACAAGATGAAGTTCAGTCATTTATTTCCATACCTGATTATTCTTCACTAGGGTCACACATCTGCTGAAACAAAATTTTAAAAAAAGTTTCTTTTAAATTATTCATAGTGATTTTCTTTTTTACCAGCCAATTATATTTTAATAAATTTAGAAAAAAGATTGATCAGAGTTTATACGTTGTTGTAGCTCCTCAGAATGTTGTTCCATTTCATCCTCTTTGGTAAAAGCACATTGATTGAATTATACTTCCCTCTAATCCAGTCCTTAAAAAAATGCAAAAGTATGTGTTTTTTAGTTTAAAATTTGTGTATGAACCGTAAGGGCAAACTCTTTTTACTTCTCGTCTGTAAACTGCAAGAATAGTTTTATATGTTGTGGATTGTCAAAAAAAAATGGAAGATCAGCCTGACAGTTCTGCCTCAAATAAGTCTGAATTTACAGAATCAATCCATTATTGTTAAATTATTCAATAAATCTGAAAAAATTCAACAAATTCTTATTTTCAAGTCTCAAGACTATTTTATTTTTCCTTTTACATAATCCACCTCATGTAACAGATATTATATATGATGCACAGTAAGGTAAAAATTTATAGTCAAGAAGCCTTGTTTGATAGATGTTTTCTCACTGCTTGCAAAGGCAGAATCAAGCACACAGTGACACTACTGCAATATTAACAGAAACACCATTAATACAGCTTTAATAAAGCTCTTTCAGTGTTAGTTGTATTGCAATGCCCATGCATGTTTATTTTCCGAAGAAAAACAACCTCAGTGCAGTTTATATGAAACTGAAAATTAAGACGAACCCTACCACGCATTATGAAAGAAGAAAAAGAAGGTGGTGACAAAGCCTTTTTACAGGACACATGGCACAGACCTTTAGATCTCTCGCTTTATTCATTTTTGAGAGCATTAATATGATTTTCTTAGTCAAACAACAAATAATTGGTATAAGCAGTAAGCGCTGAAATCATCTGATGTAACCACAAAAAAAAAAAAGCAAGAGATGCACGAAAGTGTTTGAAAAGCAGCGTGTTTTTTTTCCAGCCTTTTTTTCAGGGTGATGATAAACAAGCAAAAGTTTTAGTCGATGCACCTGGGAAATAAAACGTAACAGAAATCTAATAACTTCATATGGAAAAATATTTATGTGGTAGAGTCTTTCTCGTCTATTTCTTGTCACAGTGTGGGAGAAGGCAAGAGTCAGTTCAGAGGAGGAGCCGTACGGGCCTTGAATGACACCTTCTCATGGCATAAAAACCTGATTCATCAACCAACCATCAAGAAATCTCCAGATTTCTTGCCTTGGATCATTGAGGGAAACGCAACAGCCTTGTTTTCGCTGCATTCTTCACACATATTGTATTTTCTCCTTCCTGAGCAGTTGCATCAAATATATTTGCCTTGATAAATGCATCTTTTTCTTGCAAGATGGCTTTGACAGAAGTCTAACGTGTGTTTTTTTTCTTCTTTTTTGGTTGTTGGGCTAGATTTTTTTTTAGCAGTGTGGGTTAAAAATAAATATTTTTTTAAGCAGTTCATGGCTGCCAAAAAGATGAGAGGCGAAACAACACGTCCTTCAGTCTTGCATTAGCATTTCCCTCCAGTTGAAGCTGTGATTGGGTCCATGTGTCAGAGGCAAGATGGGCGGGTCGACCAGCTGCCACACGCCCGTCTCTCCCATTTCTTCGCAGGCGCAAAAACCCAAGTAAGGAATCTGCACAAAGAGGAGACAGATGTGCGTGTTAGGAAACAAAGAAAGAAAAAATAAAAGGAGAAAAAGGGGGAGGTCTGAGGACTGGGAGCGGCGGGGCTGACCTTTCGGACAACTTGGACAAAGTCCTTGGAGTTCTGGGGGCTGAGGCCTTGTATCTGGCGAGTGCAGGCCTCCAGGGAGGAAGCATGGGCCACAATCAGGACCGTGTTTCCTGTGTGAAAAGGAGGTACAGAGACAGAACAGACCAGAGAGAGACACATTCCACAGATCCCATTAGTTCACCATACTGTTTGGGGACACTCGGCTGTTGATAACATGCAGCTTGTAGCGTTCACAAGCTTATACAGAGATGGAGTGAGCAGCCAATACAGAAAAAAAGGTCCGTTGTTTGAGTAAAAGAAGAAATGCTGTCATCTAAAAATATTCTATAAGAGTAAAGGATAGCTAAATAACACTACATAGTATTACTAGCACTCATATCCATTGTGTTGTAGCAATATAGTATATTATATAATCTGAATGTATCCATACCATGACTTTTCAATTTTGTTGACTGATATGGAGCTCGTTTTAGATGCTGTAGGTGGATTAATGGTACAAGTAGTTATATGGTCATAATAGGGCTGCAGTAATTAGTTGATTAATTGATAAAATGCCAACTATTATATTATTTGCTGACTATTTTTAATTACTGATTGATCCTTTAAGTTATTTAGAGAAAACAAAAAGTAAAAATGGGAACAAATTAAGAATCAGAGAGACTTTAGAAAGGTTGATACTGCAAAATTGGCATAAAACACTGTTAAAATTTTTTTAATTTGTCTATTGTGATAATCAATTGAGTCATTTTTAAGAACAAAAGGTCCAAATTCTCTGGTTCCAGCTTCTCAAATCTGATTATTTTTTGGTTTCTTTATTCTTCAATTATAGTAAACTGATGGGTTGTGGACTGTTGGTCTGGGCTCTCCATTATATAAATGTATCATGTTTGTTTAGTAGGCTCAATATAGCAAAAAAGGAAACAGGAACATCAATTTAATCGATACGAATATTTCAGTATATAATTTTTTGTCAAATCGTCCACTTTACAAAGATTATAGATGTAGAGGAGTAGAAAGTGGAATCATTTCCTCTGAAATGTGGTGGAATGGAAGTATAAAGTACTACTACACAGACAGAGGGAGAACATGCAAACTCCACACAGAAAGGTCCCAGGACAAGGACTTGAACCTGTACCCTTCTTGATGTGAGGCAACCGTGCCACTCACTGCTCTACTGCGTCACCCCTCAAGTACAATACTTGAGTAAATACTTTACTTTTCACCACTGTCTGAATAAAACATCTAGAGTCAGACCAGTGTTTGGTTTTGATTTCTTTGACACAGTGTAAAGTTGCCAGTGATTAAATTCATTGAGATTTCTGTACCTAGGTTTTTGCACTCGGACAGGATCTCTCGAGTCACCTGGAAGCTCCGGCTGATGTAGGTGTCATAGGACTCTGTAACCGCCAACTTACTTATGGGAATATGAGGTCTGGGGACGACAAGATGCACAGAGGAGGTTAAAGTGAACTGCTCAGTGCCACAGGTTATGGACTATAAATGAGAGGAGTATTTACCTATATGTTGTGTCCACACTCAGGTTAGCAGCAGCCAGCTCGCTTGGAGGGATCCAGACCGGTAAACAGGTTCCTGAAACCCACTTGGTCCATTCAAACAATCCGGGCTCCACACGGATTTTTGTTTTTCCCTCCTGCTGGAGACCTGGGGCAGAGAGAGAAAACTGTCAGGGAGAAACCCCCATTGAAACTTTTACTTCTAATCTATGAACATATTTTTATAATCAAAAGTAAGATCTGATGCAGTGAGAGAGAATGTACACATACTATTATTTAAATAATTACTCAGTTTTAGAGATACAACTATTAATCATTTTATCAATTTGAGTCATTTTGGAAAAATGTCTAAATTCTCTAGTTCTTCTTCTTCTAAAAGAATTTTCAAAGCAACATGAGATAACATCAAAAAAGAGTGAAAAGAAGCATGATAAAGAAAGAAAATAGTAAAGATTTTTTTTTGATTAATTTTGATTAATTTTTTTTTTGAGCAATTTTTCAGAAGAAAATGTCCAAATTCTCTGGTTACAGCTTCTCAAATCTGATTATTTTCTGTTTTTCCTTAGTCTTCTTTAAGAATAAAAATGATTATCTTTTGGTTTTTAGCTGTTGGTCTGAAGACATTTTAGGTGGAAACAGGGCTGGATATTTTATCTTATATTTGATTCTATTTTATGAACCAAATAGTTATTTTATTAATATTTTTAATAATCAACAAATAATAATTAGTTGCAGCTTCATATAGTCGAATGATAGGACTTGAAAGTGTTTAAATACAAAAAAAGATCTTTTACAGTCTTCTATGCTGTGGTCAAAGAAAATGAGTATAACATACAGAGATGTTAAATATCTTTCTTTTTTATCCATTTTGTTTCATATTGATCTCTTAATGTTCCCTCGGTACCAGAGTAGTATTATTAAAGCTTTTTAAAACTACAAAAAAATCCTCTTGAGTGCTGAAAGCAAACCTTCAGCAGCGCAAACCCGGAGCTAAAAATGCATCATCATGCAGGCAACAAGGTTTTCTCAGGCTGCTGGGCCTGGTCTGTGTCCGTGTCAGTGTTGATGAGGTACCAACCCTGCAGGATGTTCTGAGCCGTCTGGACGCAGCGAAGCGACGGAGAGCAATAAACAAAGTCTATTGTGGTGTGGCTCTCCAATAGGGCTTCACCTGGGAACACAACACAAGCATCAGATTCTGGTGGCAGACATTCTGCTGCTTATCTGATAAAGAGAACTTGAGATAATGTGCTATTGATTGGGGAAGAAAACAGAAAAAAAAAAACGAAAAACATGAAATGAGTATTATTACTGACCTACAAGTCGGGACTGGGTGGAGCCGAACACAGTTATTGGACAATCTTTATCGTAGTCCCGGTGACCTCCGATTCTGGCGGGAAGGTTGGACGGCATGTTCAGATTAGAGCGAACATATCGGCCTAAACAAACAGAAAACCAGAAAGGAGTAAGTCAAAAGGGAGTTTATCACTCAGTTAGCAACTGTTTAGATAAACAATTTGAGACATTTTTAAGAGGAAAATGTCCAAATTCTCTGGTTCCAGCTTCTTATATCTGATTTCTTTTTTTTCCTATATTAGATAACTGATCATCTCCTGGTTGTGGACTGTAGCTCTGGACAAAAAAAAAAGTCATTTTAGGTTGAATCTTTAGGTTTTGGAAATAATTATCAAAATTATACTCCATTTTATGAGCCAAACAATTGATTAATCATTTCAATAATCTAAAGATTAATCAACAATAAAAAAAAAAACGTATCATCACTGCAGCTCTAGTTAGAATTTTACTGAAGTCAAAGTGTTAAACAACCATTCTGATAGTTGTCTATAGATTAATAAACTAATTGATTAATCAATTAGTTGTGTGGATAATGAAAAAGTGTAAAATGTCAATCACTGTTTCCCAAAGCTGAAGATTCCCCCTAAAAGGTCTTTTTATTTGTGCAGAGCAACAGTCCACAACACAAAGATCAGTTTTCTATTATCACAACAGTTAGGGATTAAATGTCATAGTTGACAACTAATCGTTTAATCGACTAATCATTGCATCTCTCTATTATACATCATAAAAGGTGTCAATCTCCTTGTATATTAACCTTTGGAGTCAAAACACTGGGTGATCCAGTGTTTCCCAAACACCACGTCCATTCTCTCCCCGTGGCGACACACGAACAGCCTCATCCTGGACAGAGACGACTGGGTGGCCGGCCTCATCACCTGAGGTCAAGCGTGGACACATGAGACGATTTGCACTGTACAAATTTTGACTTTCCATTCTTGGACATGTACAAAATTATTGTGAGTCAGCAGTGAGATTTGTCAGCAGAACTTTTTTTTCTCATATAATAGAAGAAAGCTGTACCTGCATGGGAGGACAGAGGCCAGTGAGACTGTGAGGCTCCACCAGGCTGTCCAGTAGATTATCACTGAGCTGTCCGTCAAACAACAAGCCGCCCACGGCGCTGCTGGCGTTAGCCGGAGACGCACAGTTCAGGATGGAGTGAGACCTAAAGATCAGACAGAGGGAAACGCTCAATCACCACAAACTCTCTTTATTTTACTTTTATTCACATCAAGCTACAAGTACCACATAGTAGATCCAAGCAGGAGCTTTAAATGGCAGAGGCAGAAACCAAAGAATGAAGTACAAAAAATAAATAATTGAAAGTTAAAGATGTAAACATGACATGTGGCGTAGGAGAAATGCAGGAATTAGCAAATGACGGTGAAAAGCTGTAAAAACGAGAAAGACTACAGCAATGGGAGGGAATTCTGGACTTGTGCAGCTGCTACTGAGAAAATCCCTTAGAAGAAAAAAAAAAAAAAGAATCTCAGAGTGAAGCAACGTGGGCGAAGTCCAGTAAGAGGATAAGTGAAGAAGCAGGACAAGACTCATCTGCTTTTACTTTCTCTTTAACCTCTAACACTCAGCCGAGAAACAGCATCTTATTTAGTTGGATTTGTGATTAAAATGTAAAAAAAAAAAAAAAAGGATTTTCAGTGGTAGACACTTAAGGAGGGTGATGACTAGTACTGGGTGATATAAAGGATGCAAATATAAGGAAAGAAAATGTCTAAATTCTCTGGTTTCAGCTTCACAAATCTGAATGTATTCTGATTTCTTTAATCGTCTATAATAGTAAACTGATGTTCTTTGGGTTGTAGACTCTTGGTCTGGACAAAAAAAGAAGACATTTAAGGTTGAATCTTATCCTTTGGGAAGCAGTCATGGACATTTTACACCAATATATGAACCAAACAACTAATCCACTAATCTTTTCATTAACCTATAGAGTAATGGCCTATCAGAATAGTGGTTGGTTCCTCTCGTACCCGTGGACGACCCACGTGTCCGACTCGTCTGCTCGGTTGACGTAGTTCTCGGGCAGCAGGCCGGACAGCCCGGTGCCCAGCGAGGTTCCATACACCCAGCCCTCGCTGGCAGTGCTCTGCTCCACCGGAGACATGAAGATAAAATCCCCGGGAACCAGCTCCAGCTCGTCTTCGTTCTGAGGAGCATATGGGTACATGACCTGCAGCGTCTGCCAGGAAGAAAAGGCGTGTTAGACACAGGATGGACCAACCGCTAATAACTGGATGGATGCAACAATGGATTTTATTCAATGAAAAAATATTCAGTTTGCTGATGACAGATTTATTCACATTATGCTGGGAAAAACGTTGTGTCTAAAACCAGATTTTGCAGCACAGCAGTTCCCTGAGACACAAATATTAACAGATATGAACAACCACTGACTGATTTCCATAAATGTTCGTACAAATGCTGTATTGTATTGGCAAGTTTGTATTTTGCATCCAATCAATTCTTGATTCTTGAATCAGTTTCCACTGGTGAGTGATAAAGGCTTCCGGCTATAAAGTTTATAGTAATTTAGTCTAAATATCACAAGTTATACTTGTTTATATTATTATTATTAAATAATAATTTAATAAACATATGTATAAAGTACTGTGTATATCAACAAATCTAATAAATATGATGCAAAATGTAAAGAAAAAAGATCTAGGATCTTTTGTCCATTAAACATGTGTCATTATTTGTGAACATTTGCCACATCTCGGTTTTCAAAATTAGATGTTGGAGATGAGTTACATTAAAAAAAAACAGGCAAAGAAGACCTAGGAAAGTGATGAAAGAGGGCCCTGTCATTAGTTTAATTTAACTCCAGGTTATGTACGATTAGAGTTTGCACTATGGATGAAAGGACAGATTAATCCAGGTTTAAAGTTGACTAAAGTCACACCAGAAGGCCTCAGCTTCTGGTCTGGGATCTCTCAATGTGGAAATTTGATGTTCTCTCTGTGTCTGTATGGGTTCTCTCCAAGTTCTCCAGCTTCCTCTTACAATCTAAAAACATGCTGAGGTTGACTGGAGATTCTAAATTACTCATAGGTGTGTATGTGTGAGTGAATGTGAATGACTGTCTGGGCGTATCTGCCTCTCACCTCTAATTTCCTGGGATTGGCTCCAGTGTGTGTGAGGAATAGGTGGGTATAGAAAATGACTGACTGACAATTATTGTATTAGGGTAACTATTTATTTAAATATATTATAACAAAGTGACAGATGCATGGATATATTATTGATGTATGTAAAAAATCTATTTTCAATGAAAGAAAAGTGGTAGTATGCAAACCAATGTTTTTTTTTAAAAGTCCTACCTCATGATTAGCGAAGCGAATGTCCCTGGAGAAGAGGACAGCCAGCCAATCACAGCCTGACGACACATCCACATTCTTGGCCAACTTCTCCAGGACTGAAAGGTGACTAGTTTGGAAGTGGTACGCCAACGTCACGTGAAGCTGCTTCTTGTGGGGCTCCACGTGAACATCTGAATAACGTACCATAATGATGGAATGTTCACTTCACGTTCTTTTAACCTGTTAAAATCTTAAGCCTCCTGATACAGTGGCAGCATTGGTTTTATTCACATATCACATGAGAAAACCTCTTCTACAACACTAAGTAAAGCATTTTTATCTGTAGTAAAACACAATGTTACTTTTACACCATCAATATATATCATCAATATCCACATCATCAATACAATAAGAAAATAGTTTAATATAATATCAGTAATAGGGCTGCAACTAACCACTGTTTTGATATTTAATTTAGATTAGAGATGTTTGTGTGATTATTTCATTGTGTACTTTATAATATCCTTTTAAAACATCTTACAGAATATATTCTTTATATATGATATATTGCAACATAAATAGATTCTGACTCTTGTGTCACATATTTATATACAGATTGATACCAGGTTCAGATTTATAACCTCTATGGTTGTAGAGATATTCAGATTTATTATCATTTATAGCAGGAAAACTTATAAATGTCCCTGGGGCTTAATCTAAAAAACACAGAGGGGGGGGGGGAGATAAGAGAGACATAGACCTGACTTAGATGCTGCTTCTGTCGCAAAATCAGCAGCAAAGGTCTTCAGCACCTCGGCCATCTGTTCCTCCACGAAGAGGCCAATGAAGGTGGAGGAGGTGTAGAGCTCCAGAGGGAGAGGCAGCGGGATTCGACCCTTCCACTTGGCCACCGTCATCTGCAGGGCGTCACACAGAGCCTCCACCTTCCCATCAGCACACTGGGACAACAGAATATCAAGTCAGACTAACACACACACACGCCGCTGTTGGTCATCAGCGTTTATTGTAAATTATATTATAGATTATAGAAAATTAACAACTATTGAAAAAATATGTATAAATATCCATCAGTGTTTCCCAAAGCTGAAGATTCCACCTAAATATATTTTTTACTCAAAAATCATCAGTTTACAAAAATATAAGACTAAAGAAACCAGAAAATAATCTGATTTGAGAAACCTGGAAGAAGAGAATTTTAAGTATCAATTTTTAAAATAGTTGGCAAATAATGTATTATTGACAAATAATTGATTGATCTTTGGTGTCTTCTCGTGCTGGTTTGAGTAGTTGGAGCTGCAAAGATGAGTGAAAAGAAGCATGAACAAGAAATAAAAGACAGTGTTAAAAAAGGGCATTTTCAGGTTGAATCTTCAGCTTTGGAGCCAAAGAATTGAGAGAATTTCTTATAGCAATGACGTGACGTGTCCCTTTTACTTTATAATCCCTTTTGTTAAATGAGGTCATATATGTCCTATATTATAATATATATATATATATATATATATATATATATATATATATTGTGTGCACACCATCTTATATTATAATATATTATATATTATTATAATATATATATCCTATATATTATAACCAAAAAATGAGGCTGTGTACCAAATTACATTCAAACTTAAATTGCACCTGTCACTGTTTAAAATTCCTCTGATTAACTTCAAATAAAAGTTCAGCTGAAGATGAAGAAGAACTTCATCTCTCAGCACGACCATGTCCCAAAGCTCACATCCACATCAACAATAGAATGGCTTTACCAGGTTTTGGAACATCTGTGACAGCAGAGACCGACCACATCTCTCAGGTTTGCTACAAGGTATTAGTTTATAGGTGGGAATATTTATGAAACCAGGTTATTTTAAGTTTTTTTATTATTGTTTTTTTTCTCTCATTCAAAGATTTCAACTCATTTTTTCCAATTCAGTTGTAAAGGTTTTAGGTCACATTCTCTGTTTTTATTGATCAGGATGAATTAACATAAAAGGTTCACCTTATGGTCTATTTGCCTCATTGTTCTTCATGGAGGTGAATATGTATAAAGTAATGGTTATAGTCCATTTCTCCCACTTTAGAAGACTTTTGGGAGAATTCCTCTATACCCATAATGTAAATAAAACTGCAGGGGCCACCATGCTTCCTGTCTGTCATCACAAATCAGCTCTGCTATTGGTTTAGGATATCTTGTGACCAGTCTTACAAACCACAATCTTATTACACCCTGAAGAAGTAGTTCTGCATGAAAAGCCTCAGCATAAAAAATGACAGGATATTTTGTGACAAACTTATTGTTGTAAGCGTGACATTACTTCTTTTAAATGGAATAAACTACATGCAGTTGGCAGAGATCAGCGCGAAATGCAACAATAACAGGATTCACCTTATGGCCTATAGCAGTTCAAGACATTTTATGTTGAATGAATCTTCAGCTTTAGGAAAAAGTGATGGAAATTTTAAACCATTTCATGACCACACACAAACTGACCATGAAGAACTGGCAGAGGGTGATGTGGGGGAAGATGTTGTGCGCCTTGTTCTTGCCGCAGGAAAGCCGTGACTGCTGCCAGAAGTGGGAGAGCTGCTGCAGCAGCGGGCCGCTGGGCCGCAGGTACAACACGTACTCCCTGGGCAGAGGGTCGTCCAGGAACGGGTCGTCCACATGGGAGAAAAGCCTGGGGAGACAAAACAGGCTTTCATTTTATCTGCTGGAACCATCCTGAACACTGGTAAATACAATGTGCAGTTTTTAACCTAGTTTGGGTTTGGTACAGCTAGTGTCTTTTCCCTAATTTAAGTTGTTATGAACGGTTTTATCCTTTTACAACTGGGTTGTATTGAAGTGAGCTGGGCTGTAACAATGCATTTTTATGTATTTTAATTCATTTTTTTTAAATCCATCTTTTCTACTAATTTTTATCCTGTTCCTAACATGTTAGAATTTAAAATTGTGCTGTTTGTGTGAACATTTGATTGGGTCCTTAATATATATTTTTTTAATTATATATAATATAATAATATTTTCACACTCTGTAATGATTCTCCATGTGAATTCTAGGATTTTATGGCTAAATAATTGACCTTTGAATTCTTATCTTATTAATCACTGAACTTTGCATAATTTATCTTATTTTCTTTTCTATTTGCAGAAAAACTGAGAAATAGGCCTGGGACACAACATGTGTCCTGGGGATGTGCAAATATGTTTGTGAGCCCTGTTGAAGAAGAATTGCTCTTACCATTTGGGACAAACAATAAAGTTTTATAATCTATTCTATTGTAGAACAAGAAGCGATGAGTCAAAAGTGGAGGAAGGACTTCATGGAGAACTACCGGCCAGCAGGGGGCAGCACTGATATAACAGCACAGTGCTGAATGTTCTGGTTGACCATTACAACATTTTCTATTTGCATTGCATTTACTTGCACGTCAGTTGCAGAGTGTGTGTGTTTGTGTGCTTTTCTCACCAGTCACAAGCCGCCTGGACATTTTTGCCGCCTGTCGAAACCAGAGCTTTCAAGCTGCAAACAGAAAGAGATCAAAGTCACAAAAATCAATAGTTTCTCTTCCGGAGCATGTTTGTCAGGAGGAGGAGGAGGAGGTTGGGCCTGCATGTGATGGGCAGAAAAACAAGCAGGAAAATTAAAACAGGCACACAATGATTCATCCCAGGGGCCAGAGGATTTATACCCTGGACTCATTAAGTAGAATCAATGGAGAAAGAACAAAATATATCAATGCATCTTTGCTTTGAAAATGTTTAAAAATGTGGTTCTGATATCAAAAGCCTGTTTTAAGCACATAAATAAAAAATTAAAAAAATCTTTCTCCAAAACATGATTCAGTCAATGATTAAATAAGGACCAGTGGGTTATTTTTGAGTATTTATATAAAACAATAATTATTAAACTTACAAGTCACTTGTAGTTGTTACCTAGTATAAGTACTAGGTAACAACTACATGAATATCATACAAATATCTGGTTTACTTTATCATTATGTATTTTTGTCATACAAATATCTGGATTAGAAACATCAGATACAAATATTTATTTTGCATTTTTTAAATGTTTTCTTTGCCGTAGTTGTTTGTTTATTTTCTCATTTGAATGTTTTTGTTCCTGATTCCTTTCTTTCCTTTATTTTATACTAATTTTAAACTCTAAAAACTGAAAATTTAAAATCTTAATTCCTTACTTTTTAAACGTAATAGTTTTATATTAAGCAACCTCAACCTCAACTTTCAGATATAGTTTGCACATGGCACAATAGGAGGTATCCTTTTTGGTAAAATTATTTTTGGATGGATATTCTTTTTATCCTATTTTGTGAATTTTTAAGATGAATAGTTAAAACATCATTATCCTATTATTATCATTAAAACATGAAGTAGTGTAGGTGTTCTGTAGTGGTGTAGGGGGTAGTGTTCTTGCTTCAGCAGCAGACTCGTGTTTGACTCCTAGCTAAAGCATTCCTTTAAGTTTATGTCTCAAGACAAGAAATCTTTTTTTTTTTTTTTTTTTTTTTTTTTTTTTTTTAATAATCTAAAAACCTGTATGCAATCCTGCATCAGTGGTTTTGGTAATGTTAAAGTTCTGGATCACAACAACAAATACATCCCACCACTTTTTAACCATTCAAACCTCCCTTGTCTTCATGCTCCGATCATACAGAGCATGTAGTGAAAGTAAGCTTCCTGGTTTATCTGCTACTTTATTCGCCACAGGCTACTGGGGCCGTAGACAACGACAAAACAACTAACTTTATGAGAAAAGTGCTGTTGTCTTTTCTTCTTTCTGTAAACTACACTGAAACTCCAAGGCACGTTCACAGACCCTCAGGAAATCCCAACACTATCATTTTATGGATGGATGCATAGATGGATGAATAGATTTCCTTTTAATTTGTTGTGAATATTAAAACAATGTTAGAACACAAAAAGATTTATCACTTCACCATTTACTACACCTACTGTGTGTTAGCAGAGCAGTGTGCGGGACATGAAAAAAATCATGTCTATTCACTGCTTTTCTATAGGAACACACACTTTCTACGAGCATTGCACTGGGTTGTGCTAAATTTGGCTAGTTCACACTGATACTTAATGATACAGTATAAAACACTTATATATGACTCAGACATTGTGTTTTAATCTACAATAGAGGTCTACACAATACTCCCCCGATAGGATTTATCTGTGCCATTTGACAAACTGACTTCCTGTGACTTTTTTGTCTGAAACAGGAGAGACGACAGCTTTACTCCTGAGTGCTCACAGTCTAATTAGTGTCTTTTTATAAAAAACCTGTGTTATTGCGGCCGCCTCTGAGGGGATTCACTGATTTTCCAGCAGCTTCTTCTAAAATGACAAGAGGACTGACACAAAGAAACTGTGAACTCTGAAGATTGGCAATGATGAAACGATTTAGGTCAGTTTTTAAGAAGAAAATGTCCAAATTCGTTGGCTCAGGCTTTTCAAATCTGATTATATTCTGGTTTCTTTAGACTTCTATAAAGATAAACGGATGATTTTGTGTTGATCTGTGCTTTGGGAAATACAGATCAACACAATTTATGATGCAAACAACTAATTAATTTCCCATTTCTATTGGAATAATAGTTACAACTCACAAAATTTTCAATAACCGTAACTTTGCTCTCAGTGCTGATTTTACAGTCTATAATAAACGCTGGTATCTGATGTCAGTATCTATGACCCACAGCAGCGTGTTTGTGTGTGTGTGTGTGTGTGTGCGTGTGTGTTTGTCTGATGCGATATTCTGTTGTCTCAGCGTGCTGATGGGAAAGTGGAGGCTGGCTGTTCGACTCAATGATTGATCCATTACCAATAGAAATGTGATGTTTATGAGCCAAGGAGGAAGCAGCATTGGTTTGTTATTGGAGTGAAGTTATTGATTATATTAAGCTATTATATTATTGCACTAATGATTTGGATATTAACAATATATATTGATATATTTTTATTGCCCAGGCTTAGTTTCACCCTCTATTTTTCCATGTGCAGCCTCCTCTTAGAGTCTAAGAGCATGTTTTTCCTGTTATTCAGAGTTGAACATCGTGTCCCGAACAGGCGAGTAAACACAACAAGCAACACTTTGCCTGACGCTGAATGATCATTTCCACTTGAAACAGGCTCCGTATTTATTCCTGAAGCCAAAAACTCATCGTTCATCTCCCGTCACAAGGTTTCCCGTTCATAAAACGCCACAAAAGGCATGGAGCAAACAAACCAGTTTCCCTGCCTGGATGAGATTTAGTGACGTCACAGTCACATCTGCCTGTAATCCCATCATCATGCTTCTGACAGAAAATCCCCTTCTCTTCCTCCTCCGCACAGCACCAGGTGGAATGAAAGGACAGGAGCCAACATATGACTCTGACTCCACCTCGTCTACATCTCTTTACACTGTAGGAACATGGACGCTCAATCACTTCAGAAACTAGTTCCTGCCTCTTTAAATTAATCACTTTCAAACCGAAGTTGGAACGCTTCACCGTCTGTGTTGCTGGTGTGAGAGATTTCTGTCTGTTAGATGTGCGTGTGTGAATGTGTGTGTGTGTGTGTGTGTGTGTGTGTTGGGGGGGGGGGGGTAGATATGTGTGTATGCGTGTGTGTGCACCATCTGTTGTGATGCTGCAGCCTTGGCGTTTCACGTCCAGCTCGCTGGTCTCTATGAGGCAGCTCTGCCCCAGGGTTCAGGGACGTGGTGTGTGTGTGTGTGTGTGTGTGTGTGTGGTAGTAGTAGTCCGAGTCTGTATGTAGGACCCTCTCAGTGGGACAAATTTAAAAATAGCTTATTGGATTAGAAACGCTAGAGTGACACAATGAAGCCGCCGACGTGGTCGAACATTCAGCCAAACACTGGCTCTTCTGCTCCACTGTTTTACTGGAAATTTCAGAAAATTGTGATTTTTCAATCAGATAAATACATTGAAATTAGTAGCAGCTCTGATTTTAGAAAAAGGCTTAAACTTTAGATAAATTACAGGCCGGTGTGCAGAACCTTTTTGTCTTTCCTCCCCTTGCAATAGGTATTTAATTTTTCAATGGTGACACTTAATTTTATATAGTAAGTTTATTTACTCAACAATTCAAGTCAAGGTGCTTATACTTAAGTATTTCCATTTTATCTTTTCTTAAGGAAAATATTGTTTTTTCTGCCCCACTACATTTATCTGACAGCTTTAGTTACTTTTCAGATGATTTAACACAAAATTACATATTTAGGGCCCCTGAACTCTTTTGGTATACTGTAGATTTTTTCTTATTTCTTATTTGGATGGATTTTGGCACTTTGACCCAAGTGATTTATATCAAAATGTGCATCTTTAAACTCTTAACTGTCGACACATCTAATGTATTAATGTATTATACCATTTTTTGAAAGGTAATACAATTTTTCAATCCTTGATCAATGACCATGATCATTTCTGCAGCAATTTTGAGCTCCTGGCCACAATTTACAATGTATGACTTTTTTAAACTTTGTAAAAAAAAAAAAAAAAAAAAAAAAAAAAAGATTACCTGAGATTTAACGGGCAGCCTCTAAGTGCGGCCCCATAGTCTCCTATAGAAATATTTTCAGAGAGAAGCAGAATGGACCTATGTCTCCAAAATATTATGTCCATGTTATTTTCTCATAGGAGCTACTGCTTTGTTAGTCAAAGCTCAAATGGGAGACCAGAGCAGAGAGAGAAAAATGCTGCTCCCTTCCTCATTAGCAACCAGCTCAAGGTGCCACGGTAGCCTTTGAGGCTCATGCCACAACTATATCTTAGTGAAATCAGGCTTAATATAAAGAATTTACACAATCCACATCTTAGTACTCACAAATTATTTCTTTTTAATTTATTATAAATCTGAAAAGAAAATATAGAATTATGAAATGTTTTGAAGTGTGTGGTGAAAATTCTGAAAGTATATAAGATGCTGAATGAATACTTGAAAAGAAAATGTATCCTATGAAGATCTAACATTACTTTCTGCTTAAATGGTAGTAAAACAATGATTTTTGGAGTTATTGACTGTTGATCTTCAGGAAATAATGATTAACATTTTTTCACTGTTTTTGAATCAAAAAACTAACTGATTAATCATTTTAGTAACCAGAAAAATAATCAAATGCCAGAATATACATTAGTTTCTCTATGTTCTTGTTTTTCCCCAAATGAAATAAAAACAGACTAACAGTGTTTTTTCCTGAAACAACTGTTTTTTTTAGATTTATAACCCGCCTGTTCCAGCCATAATTGAAACAGTCGTGGTGTTGCTGTCCTCAATAATAACCCAAAGGTTTCTGCTTTGCTCTTAGCGAGAAGTAAGCAAGTTATTTATAAAACTGCATTTCCTGTTCACTACCGGACCAGAATAAGGGGAGAGTGCTCTGTGTTAAACAAACCAGCAGGACTGTTGGTGTGAATGATACCGAGCATTATTAGATAAGAAACTCTGCTTTGTTTGCACATGCAATACTGCTGCAGGCGATATATTAGAAACAGCTTTTTTGGTTTTTCATTTCACTCACATATGGCGACTGTGTTGAGATCCTGTTTTTACATATATGTAAACATTCTGTGGACTTGTGTATTACTGTCCACCTTTTTCGGGCTAAACTTGGATATTTTCCAGGATTCTAGAGAGGAAATGTATCACTTGATAAACTAATCAGACTGTTCGTAGTGCAAGTGTGAGCTTTTTGGCTTCATTTAAACATTGCGTATTATATTATTCTGATAAAACCTGACATAGTTGCGTCATTAGGGTTAGAAAAAGTTGACTTATTTAGAATTAATTATAATTTTAAATGTAGCAATGTGGTGCGATTTGAAACGAAAATCAAGATGTCTCTCAGCTTTGAGATTGAGCCCCTCATCAATTGCAAATAAACCACATTTTCACCTGTTCTAAATGTACCTTAAAGGGATATTTTTAAAATTTGTAACAATTCTTAACATGTGAGTGGACAAATCTGATTCAGACAAGTGGCAATAATGTCAAAACTTAGTTCTGCCATTAAAATGCTCTAAAAATTTATGTTGAACACAAACCAAAGAAGCTTCATTCATATTGACCTGGAAAATATAACATTTCCTAAATAGAGAGTTCTACTCATACAACACAGAGTCCAACTCCGGGACACATCTGGATGTTTTAAAATAACTTCAAAAGCCCTGATGTCATTTGAAAATGTGTCTACTATAGTGAAGGTATGGAGAGTGCTGTACCTAAACGACACCTCTGTACGTAATCGACCGATATTTGAGTAAGAGAACTAAAACTGTGTCGCACTGTCTGATAGCAAACACACGCAGCTCCCAGGGGCCCCTCCCTGACTCAGCTCTACGGCCTGAATGAACACTTCCTGTTTACGAGGCGCCGGCGAACACACATGGCTCGCCACTTATCGCAGCAAAAGCGGCGCTGCCACCCAGCAGCAGGCTGCACCCTGAGGAGGCCCAGCAGCAGAGGAAGTGTGTTTCCCTACGGGCGGACCACTCAGATCAGCACCGCACACTTACAGCCATCTCTGGAGCTGAGAATATACACAGATAGATGTGTAAAAAATGAAAGACTTCATTCTTAATTATTAAAAGTCTATTATTTGTTTGTCATATTATACAGTTCTTGCCCATCTACACTGCACTACTGATATCCTATGAAGATCTAACATTAATTGTTTGGTTTGGTGTAAAATGATTAACAAGCTAAAGATTTAACCTACGATGTCTTTTTTTGTCCAGACCAACATTCCACAACCCAAAGATCATCAGTTTACTATTATAGAATAAGGAAATAGTTAGTGATTATTGTTATAGTTGTTCTTTGAATTATCATTGCAGCTCCAGTCCTGGGTATTTAGATCCACTATGAGCACCTTCTTAGGCCCTTTATTAGAGCTGCAAAGATTAATCAATCAATCTATTAGTTTCCAACTATCAGAAACAGGTTACAACTACTACTACTTAAATAGCCAAAATGTTGATAATCAATTAATCAGTTTAAGTAATTTTAAGAAAAAAAAATGTCTAAATCTTCTAGTTCAATTTTCTCAATTCGATTTTTACACTTCACCCATTACAAAAACAGCAATAATCAAACTCTACGCAATAACTAATTATTTTAGTAGTTTTTATGATTGGTCACAATCTAACTCTAACTCATCGTAAATAAGTGAATACTGGTCAATGTTAAAAAAAATAAATAAATAAAAATAAATATACTATACACAGAATAAAATGGGAGGAGCACTGCTTGGCTGTCATTACTGTGCAAATATTTGTTTTATTTTATATATTTAAATAAAATTACAAAGTATATTTTGGTTTCTATGTTCTGAGTCCTAGTAATTTCCATCCATCCATCCATCCATTGTCTATCCCGCTTATTCCCTTTCGGGGTCGCAGGGGTCTGCTGGAGCCTATCCCAGCGCGTTAAGGCGAGAGGCAGGGATACACCCCAGATGGTCGCCAGCCAATCGTGGGGCACACACACCATTCACACACCATTCACTCTCACACTCACACCTATGGGCAATTTAGAGTTTACCAATTAACCTGAGCATGTTTTGTATTGTGGGAGGAAACCGGAGTACCCGGTGAAAACCCACGCAGACACGGGGAGAACATGCAAACTCCACACAGAAAGGCCCCAGACCCAGGCCCAAGGCGGTCTTGAACCTGCGACCTTCTTGCTGTGAGGCAACAGTGCTACCCACCGCACCACCGTGTCGCCCCTAGTAATTTCATTTCCTCCAATTGTTTTTGTTGTTTTGCATTTCAGAAACGCCACTAACCGTGTCCCAGCTAGAACTTCTTATTAAGATAAGATAAGATAAGATAAGATAAAACTTTATTGATCCCACAACGGGGAAATTTGTCTGTTACTGCAGCGTTACAGAATAAAGAAAAGAAAATAAAGCTGAAGAAGATAAAAAAACTATAAAAAAAAAAAAAAAAAAAAAAACACACAACACAATGTACAAATTCACAGAATTTGTTGACCCGCATACACAGTATGCATTATGGAATAATCGTTTCATAGAATGGAGAGAAAATGCTAATAAATAGTAAGAAAAGAGTATGCATAAGCAAAGCATATATACATACATACATGCACGTACATACCTACATACATACACATACACACATATTTGCATATATATATATATATATATGGACATACATATCCACGCACATACCCACATGTACACATACATAGCCAATGCACACTTAAGGTGCAGGGTGTGTGTGAAGAGAAAAAAGTGACCAGTGAAAAAGTGACAAAGTGACTACAGTGAGGTTTATGTTTATGTTATGTTATAAAGTCTGTTATGTTATTCCATAAATGACTGTGGAGAAACTCATGATGAAAGTGTGAATATTGGCCGATGCCTTTGAGTGTGTGAATAGCTGGTTCGGGGGCCATAAACATCATTCTGTTTGTCAGCGACAGCATCACGCTTGGTGTTGAACACGCGAAGCGTCTCTTTCAGTCTGACAGCGGCACGTGTCCAACAAAGCGTGTGTGTGTGAGTCTGCTGCCCTTCTCCTCACTTCATTACTTCCAGAGAAGAGTCACGAGGTCGCGCAGAGAAACTCAGAGATTGACACCATTAAATGAACTGAGTGGCCTTTGTGATCCTCTCCGCCTGGGTTACTGTCTCCACCGAGCAAATAATCGCCAATGTTTCTCACACATGAAGACAGAGCGTCCCGCTGTGGCACGGCTGGTATTTTTAGCGTCCAAATCACACAGAGTGAACGTTTCACAGGTTGAGTTTGAGAGTCGCTGATTTTTGAAGTCCTGCACAAAACGTCGTGCAGCAACCAATTAAAGAACGTCTCACTTGCACCTTGAAAAGTGACACTGACAGACTGAGGAATAATCAGTGAAAGCACTGTAAACTTTGCTGTAAAATCTGCAGTTATTTACTGTGTCAAACACAATAACGTTACTGTAAATGATTTTTTACAGTAGATTGATGTATATTTTACAATAAATCACAGTTGTCAAAGCATTACTGTATTATAATACAGTTAATCACCCAATACTGTAGGGTTAGGTTAATACAACACAGTATTTAACTGTTTGTTTGTTTTTTTTACAGTTAATTACCCAATGCTTTAATGGCAACTGCATGAAGTTTTTTAACTTTCATTGCTGGTTTGCGCCTTCATGTCTTTCCTAACGAATAGAGACACTACAACAAGCTGTCTCTGATCATGTGAATCTCTTTCTTCAGCAGCCCTCAAAACCAGCAGCAGCAGCACAGTGCTCACAAAAGGTCACAAGCCACTTCCGGAAATGGGCGACTTCCTCTTGGCGACTCGTCTCGAAACACAAGCTCCGAGCATGTTCTCAGCGGGAACCTGCCGTGTCTCGTACATGCGTGCCTTGTTAATCATCAGGCAGAGCTCGCCTCTAAACTCCGATAACTCCCCGTGTGTGACGGTAAGTGGTAGTTGTTGGGGTAGAGGCAGGTGTCCTGGATCTGATGGAAGGTGAGAGAAAGGCTGTACACACTCAGCACGAACAACGACTTCCTCTCAAACACACAAAAGGCTTCACAGAGCAGCAGGGGAGGGAAAAACATGTGAATTCACCACACACAGAGTTATCTCCTCCTCAGCCACCACAGGGGCTTTGTAGTCTTCATATGAGAAGTTCACTAAAATACACGCTACACGCCTGATGTGTGACGAGCTGACAACACTTCACTTCACCTTTTTTTTTTTTTTTACAAGATTTACCTCCAGACTTTAATTAAATGTCAAAGTGATGGAGGTTTTTCCTGTTGTGATGTCACTAAGGAGTTATATCTGTGTTTATCATGTCACTGTGATTGTTTGCTTCTCTCTGCAGCTCTGGAAGGAACATTGGTGTCTTTCTCGTTGATATCAATAAGACTCCTCTCATTATTGGTTGTGACTACATAAAAACTATATAAAAAGTATAATAATACTTTCTCAACAGAAAATTAATCTGCAACTGTATTGATAATAGATTTAGCATTTATACACACACACACACATAAACACATCACATCATTCACATTTTATTTATGAAGCCAATTTTAACAATTTGAGGACATCTACAGCTTTCAAGAAACTAACAGACTAATTGATTAAAATAGTCATTTAATGAAACCGATAATGATAAATAACAGGCATTTTTTACAGTTGATAAATTTAATCAGGTGAAGTTAATTTATCAAACTTAGATGGCGCCACCTTGTCCTCTAAAACTTGCTGATGGATAGTTTGACTGTTTCCATAGATTCTAAAAGGCCAAATAACCAAGTGACCAATTAATCCATAAAAATATTTGCTATAAACACCTGGTTTCTCCTTTATCAAATAGAACTCTCTGTGCTGCAGGTTTCCCATCTGAGAAAATTAAATGTCATTCTTTACTTCCCAGTGACTGTGGCTTAAATATTCCAGAACATCAGGAGAAGCATTCGGAAAATTCTACGATCCACATGCCTTCGCATGACAAAACACAGTGGAATCGTCTTAAGTGTTTTTAGGATCCACGCGGCTCCCAAATGCCTACTGATCTTTCAGCAAAATAAACGATTAAACGTTCAGGTCCTTATGAATAAAACAGGATTGGCTAGGAATAATTCGAGGAAAGAACACGGTCTCTGGGCGGATCAAAGTACAGTAGTAGAATTTTCCTCATGCCAGCACCACTGTAGCAACATCTGTCATTGGTCTAATAAATCACATGACACTTTCGCTGGCTTACGGGAACCCTCTCCTCCTCTGGTTCAATGACTCGGTTTCAACATCTTGTTAGTATCAGACGGAGTAAAACGGCCTCTAAATCCTGGGTTTTCCTGCTCGCCGGGTCACTGCAGGCTGCTTCTCTTACGCTCTGGCCAGCGACTTCCTGTTTCCTTTGTTTACCACATTATTCTTCCTCAGTGTGACTTAACTAAACAAAGTTTGCAGTAGATGCTTCTACACAATCCTGCATCAGATGCAGAGCTACAGCTGCTTTCGGGCGGCTGGTTGGTGCCGCTTCACGCACGGCTGGCGGTCGCTTTGTTTCTGAAAGTTTCTCAAGCTTCTCACAACCGCTTTATATCAAGTGGTTAATGTCAGCACTCAGCTTTAGGAACTTGTGGCCAGTCGCTCTGTTTTGTCCACAAGCAAGACATTAAAAAGTGCTCACACACCAACACATGTGTTTCAGCATGCAGCAGAAAGCAGTGTACGTACAATGCTGTGATGCTAATAATAACAGAGATTCCTCTATTCTTATTGTCCTGTATACAGTAAGATACTAGGGCTGCAGCTAATGACTAATCTGACAGTTGATCAATCTATCAGATATTAACATGATTATTCTAATAGTTGTTTGGCTCATAAAACAGCGTAAAATGTCGATCACTGTGCAGATGATTGACTGGTTTACCTAGAATTTAAACCTAATGAACGCCCTGGGTTAATAATATTAATAATAATTTGCCATTAAGGGCCTGATGCTCAAAAGGAAACTTTTTGGTCCAGAAAATGTCATTTCAAGTCCTCCATGAAATATTTCAAATCCCACATATAATTCTAAGCAATATATTGAAGAGTTAACACAGACTGCATTGGTCTGGCAATCAATGTTGCAAAATGCTAATGCATATTACTGGATGGTGGTATGTAAAGGGCTGAGCTTACCTTCACAGCAGTGCCCGGTTCAACCCTGATTTATCAACAAGTAAGCTGCAACTACTTGCGACTATTTTAATAGTCAATTCATCTGTAGATTATAGATTATTGAAATGAATAAGAGTTAGTTGGTTGGTTGGTTCATAAAATGGCGTAAAATGTTGATCAACGTTTCCAAAACTGAAGATTCAACCTAAAATGTCTTTTTTTGAGAAGCTGAAACCAGATAGTTAGGACATTTTTTTTTCTTAAAAATGACTCAAATGCTCCAACATTGCAGCTCCAATTAGAATATTACTAAAAACAAAGCGGTAAAGTATCTGATATTTATTGTACTTAAGGGCTGCAACTAGCAACTTTTTGATTGTTTTTTATCTATTAATTATTAAATTGTTTGTTAACATAGATAGTAGTTATAATAGATAACTATTATTATTATAGATAGTAGTTATCTATTATTAAAATGATTAATCGATAAATTGTTTGCTTCATAAAATGGCGTAAAATATATATCGCCGTTTCCCAAAACTGAAGAATAAACCAATATTTTTTTCACAGACCAACATTCAATATCCCAAAGATTGATTAGTCGAATTTATCAAAAAAAGTTTCTGATTTAATAAGTTTTACATTCTACTCCAACGCATCCAATTCATATTAATGGGCTATCATTCAACAGCTCTGCAGAGCTGATCATCTGAATATAATCAAACATTTAAAAAGGAATAGATCGCTGTCTGATAGAAGGTTTCCAGTAGCGGTGCAATGATTAGTCAATCAGTCATTTGTAAGAAAAATAATGTTCAAATTCTGTGGTTCCAGCTTTTCTTCTCTGATTGATTTACTAGTTTCTTTAATCTTTCATAATAGTAAACTGATGACCTTTGGGTTGTAGACTGTTGATCTGGACAAAAAAAAGACATTTTTGGTTGAATCTTCAGCTTTGGGGAACAATGATTGACCTTTTACACTATTTTATGAATAGATTAATCGACTATGAAAAATGTCTTTCGTTTCCAGACAGCAAAGGAGCCATCCCCAGAATTCACAGAGGAAGTTAAGTTTCAGTAGGTATAAGGCATTTAGCTGACGCTTCAGCTAAAGACGTTTCTTGGAAAGATCGATGTCATTTCGTCCCAACGACAGGGAAAATAGGTACAAGGCTCGTTTAGTGGAGTTTATAAGCAGCTGTAGCTAAATAAAACCTAGGGAAAATATTACTGACCACCTGACTCAAAAAAAAATACAGTACGGAAAAACCTAACAAAAATCATTTTGAGAAGACCTTCTCGTTTATCTGGAGAGCCAACGGTGGTTCTGTCACGTCCTCGGCAGGATCAGTTTTCAAAACTGCTGCTTCCGACCATCGGATGCGATCAGCACAAGGACAGAGCCGCTGTCCATCCAGCTCATATCTCATTACACCAGTCAATTCCTGAGTGACTCAGCAGAAAAATCCCCCTCAATTAATACAGAAGGGTTGTTTCTGTGTTTGTGTGCGTGTGTGTGTGTGTGTATGAATCATGCTCCCTACTGGCTGAGAAAAGAAAAAACCTTGAACACAATGAAGCCCTTGTTCCCTGAAGCTATGACTGATAACTGATTTTCCTATTATTCCGTCTTCCTCTAACATCAACATCTGTGAAGTGGGCTGATGCTGTTTTACTGCAACCGAGGAGTGGACGCGAGCCTTGAAGACCACAAATGAAAAGTCCAAAGTGTTGTATGAATAAAGCCGAGTTGAAGCTCAGCCGAACAGAGACGCAAACAATGTTGAAGAGTGAAAACTGGCCTCAAGTGTCTGGTCAACTTCTCAGTGTTCTTCACTGATTCGCTGATCAGTCGATCACTACAAATCCTAACGCTGCCTGAGAATGTGCCACATGTCCAAAATCTCATATCTTGATATAGATAATTTCATATCCACATAATGGTACATATCACAAAATATTAGCTTTAAACATGTAAGAAAGTTTGGCTTCTTACCAAATCATATCTATATTTCTCAAACTAGTGAACAAATTATTTTGACTTTACTTGAGTAAAAGTAGAAAAAGCATCATCTAAAAATACTTCATTACAAGCACAAGACAGAATACAAAAATAGTACTATACTAGGTCTGGTAAAGAATAATCTCATGACTAATCAATCTATTAAACAATAATCATTTAGTTGTTCATTAAATGGTGTAAAATGTCAATCAATGTTTCCCAGGGCTGAAGATTCAACCTAAAATATCTTTTTTTATCCAGACTATCAGTCCACAACCCAAAGATAATCAGTTTACTGTTATAGAAGACTAAAGAAACCAGAAAATCACCAGATTTCAAAACTGTAACCAGAAAATTTGGACATTTTGTTCTTTAAAATGACGATTATCAAAATAGTTGGTGCTTAATGTAACTAATGTAATTGGCAACGAATCCATTAATCAACTTTCATTTATTCATAATGTAATAATGTGGTAATGTTTGTTTAATCCACTCACTATAGCAGCTTTTACACAGGGTGCATAACATATAAATGAATTACGCTTTAAACAGTAAGAATATTAAAATATATATTATTTTATGTCAGTTTGGACACGTGCAGAGGAGAGATAGTGAATATATAGGTAGAAGGATGCTGAGTTATGAAGTGGCAGGCAGGAGGCCTAGAGGAAGACCAGAGGGGAGGTTTATGGACGTGGTGAAAGAGGACATGAAGGACACAGAAGACAGGGTTAGATGGAGGAAACTGATTCACTGAGGTGACCCCTGAAGGGAAAAGCCAAAGGAAGGGTTTAATCTACAATCCGGATCAGAAAAGTCTAATTCTGTCAGATACATGTATTATAGTGGAAGCTTATAACAGCATAAAGTGGAAATACTCCAGTTAAATACCACAAAAACTGCTAAAATAGTGTCTCTAATTATAGTAGTTGAGTACATGTACTTTAGTTACATTCCACCACTGTGTATTAGTGCTTAAATAACTACTCAGCCCTTGAGCCCAAAAAGGGAAGGGTCAAAGTAGCACAAACCAGCAGATTTTCTCCGGAGCGACGAATAGAAAACACCACGCAGCTCACCCTTACTTTGGGTTTCAAAACTTGTCCACATTTCCTCCTGACATCAGATCTTCACGTTAATGGCACTAAATGATCCTGCTCCATTATGCTTTCCTAGCCTCGATCAGATCAAAGCATATTAGTCTTGTCATTAAAAATAGATACGAGACCGGGCAGACGATGAAAATAAATAAATAAATAAAAAAACCCGGCCGCTCACTTGTTTCGTCTGCAGCGGTTCCATAGGAGGGGAAGTGCAACTACGAAAAGCCTGCGTGACCTTTATTGAGTTTTACAGAGGATATAACGGTTTAATTTCACTGATCTGTCAAGTTATAAGAAAAGAGACTGTGCAACACTTAAAGCTCCAATCACTTTCACTCCTATCCTTTGTTTTACCCAAGTCTCTATTCTGCTGCAGTGACACAAAAACCTAAAGTGAACTACTAGTTACTATAGACACATATACACGCGCGCACGCACACACAGACGCACACATTAGAGGTCGAGGTGCTCTGCATGTTCAAAAAAGGCTTTTGTGGTAGTGGAAGCTGCTCAAATCATCATTATATAACGCGGGAGTCAGTGACTCGGAAACAATGAGAAGAGACATTATGATTATAGATTATGTGATTAGGTGGAGTTTTACAGTGAGAGGGGGCATAAAACTGAGCTTTGCAGGGCTTAAACTAAAGTTTAAGGCTGTTGGCTGCAAATGAACATTCTACTGCAGACCTGTGTAAACCAGCTACTCCAATATTTTGGCTTTTTAACTGTTATATTGGTGATTTTTAGGCAAACAATGCACTCACAGCTCAATGCTGCTACACGTTTCTTGGCAACTTCTTCTCTTGATATGAATGAAAAGAAGCATCAAGGAGCATCTGTGGTTATTGGAAATCAAGGTAAGCTGGCAACACACACACACACACACACACACACACACACGCACACACACGCACACACACACACACACACACACACACACACACACACACACAGTACAGCATCCTGTGTTGTATGTGTACAAGTATGTCATGTTTGTTTAATATGCTCGATATGACAAAAAAATGGAAAAAGGAACACCAAAATAAACAGAATATATAAATAGATTATTTGAGGTCAGATCTTCATCTTAAAGTAACTAAATGTTGCTGTGTGATAAAAAATAAATAAATAAAGTAGTCTATCCCGACAGTATTGATTATAGAAACGATATAGATCTGATAACCTGGAACCAGAGAACTTGATTTTTTGATTAATCAAAATCGAATAGTTGTGGATTATTATAATAGTTGGAAACTAATCAATTAATCGTATAAATAAATAATATTTTTCACTGAAATGTGGTTGAGCGAAAGTTATAAAGTAGGATAAAATAGCACAAGTACCTCAAAATTACACCCAAGTACAGTACTTGAGTTAATACACTTTCCGGCGCTGCTTAAGTACAATTTGAAGAGACTTGTACTACATATGTTTTTCTGTGTGTGTGTGTGTGTGTGTGTGTGTGTGTGTGTGTGTGTGTGTGTGTGTGTGTGTGTGTGTGTGTGCAGCTGTGCGGCCACTCACGCCCTGGTCTTGGGGAAGCCCATAGACAGCAGCACATCCAACGGACTGGACCCGTGTTTCACGGTGCTCGGCCGGGTCTGGCGCTGCCTCCGCGGGGTCACTTTGGCGTACAGGTCCTCTTTAGCTGCCATAACTCACGGCTCCTCTGGCGTCTTTTCATTTATTTAGGAAAAAATAATAATAATAAATTAAGGTTGGAAGTAGACGAGAGTGTTTTAAACCTCGGCGGGTGAAGCGGAAGCTCGTAGAAAACACGAAACCCTGCGGGAAAAAGAGCTTTTTCTTGTCGTCTTTCGGGTCGAGCGGAGTCCTAACGGCTCGCACGTAAAGTCCAGACCATCAGCAGGGGGGGTCAGCCGAGTCCCCGATCCACGGTCCCCGAGCCCCCGACCGAGGTGAACATGTCTGGCTGCTGCTCGCATCCGGTCGCGTTGAATGAGAAGAAGAATCAGATGTGACTCGCTGAAGCTTCCTTTTCCAACACGATGTCTTATTTATGAATGGATCCTGAGTGAGAGGCGCCGCAGCCTGTAAGAACAGCCCGCTTCACTTAAAGGGACAGTGCACCCGTTTGATCGCGGGGACGTTAGCTATTAACGGAAAGCGCGTTCTTCCCCTGGTCATTCACGCCGCGGTTACGGTTGTTTTCCTACCGAAATTAATCGGATTATTTGGGGCGGCGCGAAGGAGAGAAGTCGAGGGGGGTAAAAAGGGCGGACGGTGGAAAAAGTTGGTCACACTTCCTGTCTGAGAAAGTGGGCGTCGACGCGCTGCGCATGCGCGGCGAGTTCCAGCACGAGAACTACAACACGGCACATCACCAGTTACCATAGCAACCGACATGGTGCGAAACGGTGTACATAGGTTATTTAAAAAAACAGTTTTTAAATATCAAAGGCTTATATATCGTTATTTTTTTAAAACATGTTCTAAAATAAAATTAACGATATAAATACGTTTTTTTAATTGTGCTCATTATTTTTTTTTTTTACCAAACATTTGTATTCATTTTTTTGGTTTTATTTACAAGCACAACTTTGCTTTAATACTCAGGACTGGTAGCTATGATCTAATAGTAATATAAATAATAATAATTGTTATTCTGCAGTAATGCAGAAATAAATAAAAATACCTTTAATTTGTACCACACTTTTCATTCTCAATGAAATTCTGGGACAATGCCAAAACTGTCATGGAGTGTAACCCTAATATACATTGTATATATATACACACACACACACACACAATGTTCTGGGCACGTAAAAGGACAAGTAAAAGAAAGAAAACATGACATTCTAATTCTACACAGACACGTATGTATACATTAACTCTTATAATAGGTGTGCATGCTTTTTTGAAGCATCTGGTATATTTTTCTTACATGTACAGATAGTAAAAATATTGTGCCAGCTCTACTTCCTTTAATCATATTTTTACCCAAGTGACAGAATAACCTATTATTGATATCTCAAACAATGTTTATAAAATAAAAACAAAGTAGCAATTCCCAAACATGCCAAAATATGAGGGGTAGAAAGATGACGGAACTTTAAATGGAATCTCTTTTTTTTGCTAAATTATGTCTATTTTTAAAGTGTGGACAGGTTGCTAGAGACATCATCACAGTACAATCAAATTCTTGTTGTGTGAATCCTCCCAGCAACAAACTGTGAGCCAAAAGTACATTTATCAGACATCAGAGTTCAAAAAGTCATACAATTACATATTTATCCCAAAATATTGGAAACCACTAACAAAAAGGGATGTTGAAGATATGCAGCAAAGAGTTTGGCAGAGAACATCTAGCTATACTAGTCTTTAGCCAGACAGCTGTTACTTAAAATGTAATGATGAATTTTACTGAATCCTTACTGTAGGAGTTTTATACATTTTAGTAGGTCTGTGTGCACTGATGTAAATTTGATATTGGCTTATTGACACATGACAGTACAACCAATTTACCAACTCAATTTTATTACTAATACAGAAGGCAAAGGTACAGTTATCGATACATATCAGTTCCTAAGTTCATAGAGGCAGGGTTTGTACATAGAGATAAAAAAAAACCTAGTGTTTCCCAAAAGATTTAAATCGTTCCACTTTAAACAAATGACTGTGTATTTGTTGTACAGTTTGGGTTTCATGTTTCATCATGATGAGGCCTGTATGTCATCTAAAAACTAACAAAAAGCCACATAATCATTTGCTCACACGTTACAATTCACCAAGCCAAAGCGTGCTGTATCTCCCACATCTCAGCTGACAGGAAACTACATTTCTACAGGAAATGATTTTGTTAAGTTTTCTGTAGTTGTCAAGCCACTGTTTTACCGACACATTCACTTTACTGTGAAGTGTCTAGTTAAGGTCAGGAAACTCAATGAGAAGAGATGAGGTTAAAATTTACAAACTTAAAAGCTTATATTTACAGAAATGAAAAGGTTTCATGGGAAAAAAAAATAGTGTACATTGGAAAAATTATTATTGTTAAAAAAATGGAACTAAAAGAGAGTCAAGAAATATTTTAGCTGCACTAATGCTTCAGCTTAGACTTACTTTGCATTAGAGGAAGTTAATCTATTTCCTTTGTCAAAAGAATTAAAAAAAAAAAAAAAAACATGGAATGAGTTGATTTGAGCAGTTTACAAACAAATGTACAAAAGAGGTTTCATTTCTGGTCTGTAGTAAGTTATTTCCTATAACTTTGATTCTCAAACACCACAAGTAAAGTAGAGATCAACTCAAATACACTGCAACTGAGACGCAAATACAAATAAAGTTATTGTCAGGACATCACTAAAACAGAAAAACACATGCCAAAAACATTTAAAACCAAGGTTTTCTCCTGTTGCTTCCAGCTAAACCACGAATGATGACTTCTGTTTGAACTCCCCCTGAAAAACATGTCACACGTCATTATTGGAACACTTGTCATACAGCACTGTTCTTTCCAAAAGAAACATGACTAATAGAAATCATTTGGTGATTAAACAGTGTTTAACGTGGACTTATACGTACATCTTCGTCCTCGCCACCGTACAGCGACGGGGGCTGGTAGACCACATTAGGCTTTGGTTTGCTGCAGGGAGAACAAAAAAAGAACAAGTTGAGCTAGTTACAGAGAAAAATAATGGTTCATTTCACACATGTTTAAGTGGAAGGAAATCTCTAAATAAAGAAATCAAATGATCTTACCTCACAGTTTTCTCTGTAGAAGGAAGAAGGGAAACAAGATCAGTAGCTGGACAGATGCTGTAAAACTACACAAATAACTTATAATGAAGGTGTAATGGGAAATTTTTACAAGAGAAGGAAGTTAAAATTTCCTTTAAAATGGCAATTCCATTTTTGGAAGACAGAATCCTGAATTTGTTTTAACTTAAAATGCAAATCATAGAAATTGTAGTTTGCCCCAGATTACTACTCATTTATTATTAGGGCTGGGAAATATTGAAAAAAAGTCTATTGATAGAAATTAGTTTATATTCATCATCAATCACTATTGATGATTTTCTTATAAATATTTGTTAACACTTTATGCTAAAATACCTACATTTAATACATAAATGTAGGGGTGGTGATATAGATAAACATGTGATATAAAATATTTTTAATCAATGGATTATTGTTTTCTTTTTGTATCAAATTATTGACAATATACATTTACATTTCTTTATTGCTAATGCCTGTTTATAATGTTATATAAAATATTAATATTAAATTATTTCACGTTTTATGCCCATTTAACTTGTTGACAACTTATTTTGACAACAATATTGTTGATCAGGGTAAATATGAAATGTAGCATGTTTACTCACGGGGCAGGTATCCTTTCTTGTGTGCGTACCAAATTCCAAGAACCAGTAAAACAACAAGTAGAAGAGCCACGATCACCCCAGCAACAATCCCTCCAGTGTTCACGTCGCCTGAAGAAGAGCAGACACAAAGATCACCAAAACTACAATATTTCACAAACTCAACGGGAAGTTTTCATTTAGATAAATTCCTTTGATGCAGCCAAACATCTTTATTGCCTCTAAAGGCCTGAAAAGATCTAAATAAGTTTCAAAAAAAGTAAAAAGTATTCATTATTCAGACAGTTATATTATTCATTCATATATATATATATATTTATATATATATTTTATATTTAACATTTTTATATGGAAAGATAACTAGTAACTTAAGCTATCAGATAAATGTAGTAGAATAAAAAGTACAATATTTCCCTCTGAAATAAAGTGAGGTATAAAGTATCATCAGATTGAAATACTCAAGTAAAGTACAAGTACTTATGTACAGTGCTTGACTAAATGTGCTTGGTTACTTTCCACCCTTGGTAATATTTAGTTTGTATTTGAAACCGATGGCAACAACGATATCAATATGAAATGACAGCACTTGCTGTAATGCATCTTCTCATTCACTTCACTTCTGTACAAAATCAGCTTCAGGTAAAAACACTTACGGACGACCATTCTAGCAGCTCTGCAGCGCTGAGGAGGACCAGCGGAGTTGGAAGCTTCACAGTAGTACTCAGCTGTGTCCATCTTGGTTGAAACAGGAAACTCCTAACAAGACAAACGTGTATATTGAAAAGGGCCAAGGAGATCAAATTATTCTCAGAAAAGATTCTGCAAATCGCTGAGCTTCACTGACCAGGGTGCCGGAGCTGGTGTCTAGCTTGTAGGTGGCGTTTTTGAAGCCAGACATCTTGCTGGGGTCAACGGGCAGCAGGACGCCATCTTTGTACCAATTATACTGGGGCTGAGGCGAGCTGTCCTCGTCGTGGCAGGACAACATCGCCATCTTTCCTGTTGTCACCGAGCTGGGGACCCTGCAGATGGGCGGGGATGGAGGAACTACAGGAGGAAATGTGCAGATTTCCTGTTTGTTTATGATTTTCTTTTAAAAACATTTAATTTTATTCTTAATGACCTACTTTTAATACGGAAATGTAGAGGTTGTAATATAACTAGAACATATATTGATATAAAATACACTATGCTGCCAAAAGTATTTGCTGCACCTGCCTTGACTTGCATATGAATATAAGACATATGACATCCCATTCAACATATCCTAGGACAAGTATCATTCCCCTGCATCTGTTCCACTCCAACTGCAAATCCAGACCTGTCCATCAGATCACCAGATAAAGAAAAGTGATTCATCACCCCAGAGAACTCCAGCATCCCCTACTCTAGAGTCAAGAGGTGGTGTTTTTTTTTTTACACCTCTGTGTCTTTACATTGACCTCTGTGATGTATGGATGCAGCTGCTCAGCCATGAAAACTCATTCCATGAAGCCCTCATAAGTGTTCTTGAAGTAAACTGAAGGCCACATGAAGTTGTCCTGTGGCCTTCGCTCACCCATCCAAAAATCTGAATCAAGTGTGTCCTCTAAAATTAAATCCAGATCAGGGGAAGATGATGGATCCATTATCAGTAGAAATATGAGAGGTTTTTTTTTAACACAAACCTTGAGTGAAACTATCGATATTATATTGAACTATTCCCTTGTTGTTTTGATGATGTGGAACATCATTGGTCAGTTTACTATCATAGAAGAATAAAAAAAAACAGAAAAAAATCAGATTTGAGAGGCTGGGAGCAGACAATTTTAGATTTTTCTTCCTTAAAATGACTCAAGTCAATTAATCGATTATCAAAATAGTTGATGATTGATGTAATGGTTGTCAACTGCTCAATTATTCAACAAAACATTGCAGCTCGATTCAGGATAATATTTACTTCATGGTGGGGATTGTGTCTTGGTGAATGTATTGAAAATGAAATTACCAAGAACAGTGAGCTTCACCCCGGTCTCTTTAAACTGGTTGTTGCCAGACACCTCACAGTCGTAAATGCCATTGTCTTTACGGGTCACTTTGTTGAATCTCAAGTTGGTGCCGTACATCGTCACACGGCTGGAATACGGTCCTGTGGAAGAGATGAAGCATTGAGAGTGAATCCGCAAAAATAAAAAAAACAATCCTCTCAATTACTTTACACAAAGTAGACCAATTAGAACTATTTAGCAGCCAATTATAGAAAAAATAAGACAAATAAGTGTGAATAAGTGAGTGAATTTCCTATCTTTTAAACTCATTTTGAGATATAATACTGACCAACAAAAGCAGCTTGGCCACGTTTAGTCAAAATCAAATAAAAACATTTTTTCTGCGTGCTAGAAATAGAAAGAAGCAAAGACCTACCCACAGGGCTCCCATTGAAAATCACGTATGTCTGTGAGCCTTTTAAGTCCTTAAACTTCCACTCCACTCTGGCATTTGTACCAAAGTCGGCCGAATAAGAGCATGTGAGGTCGACCCCTGAAATAACAGTTCACAATAAATCCAAAAAGAACACATGACTCCATTGGAATGTCCTATTTAATATGTGGTGTAGTTATATACTTAAAGTTTTTGGCCATCACTTCTATATCTTACTCCAACATTGACCATTTTATAAACATGGGGAATAATCACATATCACATATTTCTAAAACATCTCTTGATGACACTTTTACATCTGCTGGTAAAATCACCTTAGTCTGAATGAAAGGATCAGACTCTTTATGTCCTTTAGGACAATGGACATTTTATTTGGGACTTTTTTTTTGCCACGCTCAATCAGGATAAACTTAACATCTTTCATGTTGGCAACTGCTTCAGGAATCAGGAAAAAGCTCTAAACATGATTCTAGATTCAATTTCTAATGGGGAGTGACAAAGATTATATATATTATATATATATATTATATTATATATATATTATATATATTATATATTATACTGTTTTATGGTCATTTTTTCCAAATTTCACACATTATAATGTACTATAAAGTGGATGTGCATATCAATACAATTTGATTTTATGCTGCCAAATATAAAGAAAAAAAAGGAATTCCAAGGATTTTCAGTCCATTAATCATGTGCCATCGCTTTATTGAAAATTGACCACATCTAAGGTTCTAAATAGTCGAAGTCTGAACTGGATGTTGGAGATGAGCTACTAGTCAATTAAAAACAGGTGAAGAAGCCTTGGAAAGTGATGAAAAAGGCCCTGACATTAGTTTAATTTAATTCTAGGTAATGTAAGTTTAGAGTTTCAACTACGGAATGAATGAAGACAGTTTTATCTAAGTCTAAAGTTGCCTAAAGTCACACTAGAATATTCAGAAATTATCCTGAATCATTTTATTCTTTAATGTTACATCAGTGAAACACAATGTTCTATGTATGTCCACATCCACTGTCAACATGATTCACTGATAGAATATTCTCTGATGTTGATAAAGATTTTTTGTGTTTTCCCAGAAACTTAAAAAAATGAATTACACCATAATTTTAATAGGGTGACAATAAAATATACAATTCTCTGTCTTTTCTTAAATATTTAGGTTATTTTACATATTTTGACCTCACCTTCATTCTCTTTCACCTGCACGTTTGCATTGGAGGTAGTGACTGAAAAACCACTCACACCTGTAAAGAGACAATAAAACACAACCAGCAATTAGTCAGTTAAAGTCACATAATACATGCCTGTGAAGAATTTAGTTACATGGCCAGTTCCATACTGCTTAAGATGCAATATTGCCTCTTTAAAACCAGACATGATAATATTCATCAACACATTTGAATAGTTCACAACATCTAGATTAAAACTTATTTTAAATACAGTGCAGTTGCTTCTCTGCAGTTTCCTCAATGTTTCAGGTCACTGCAGTTAATAAAATGCGGCCAAAACAACAAAGAGTGTGCAACATAATCAATGAAATGATGTAAGATTAGAGGTCTGAGAATTAAACAAGTGACGGAAGGAAATAGGAACAGTTCAAAAAGTTGAAAGCAAGATAAAAGTGTTTTAATATTTGTTATTATTACAATAATACAAAAAGCTGCAGCAGCCAGAAAGACTGCTTGAGCCAAGCCTGGGATACAAAATGTGAGAAAATGCAGAAAATATGACTTTAGCATTAATGATCTGCTTAAAAAAAGTTTTGCATTAACCTCCAGCTCGATGTAAATGGGGTTCGCTGAAAAGCAGATTTAAAAGGAGCCTTTAAAATGCAGAGCAGCCGGTCCTCAAACTATTGCTCCACACACAGTTCTGTTGTGAAAGTTTGTGATGACACACAAACCCCTTTGTCTCACACACATATGCAGACAGAATTCTACGGAAACCCTGAGGATGTTAACAAATGAAAGCAAGCGCCAGAAAAATTAGAGCGAAACTGTTGACCATTTGGTTGAAACTGGGCTTTTTCAGGCAAAATTCAGCCTGTTTGACTGTTCTACTGGAGGATATTAAACTACTGGCAGGACTTCAACTGCTGGTAGCTACATAAGTTAGTATGGAACTTAAACTTCATTTAGAAAGCACATTTAAATTGTGGTCAAATCAAATTCCTTTCCAGAGAAAATAGCAGCCCAAACAGATAAGGAAACAATCACAGGTGTCAAAAGTCCTCACATTTATTACTTGGGTAGAAATACAGACAGAAGGGTATAATACATTTTTAACTAGGTAAAAGATAGTTTTGTTAATACTTTAAACTGTATTGCTAGTAATTTTTGTTATAATTTCCCTAGGTGAGTTTTTTTTAAATACAGCTTAAATAATAAAATGTAAACATATATTCAGCAATTTTACAATTGAGTAAAGTTTGGCAAAGACAATAACACGAATAAAAAATGTTAAAATAAAAAGAAATCATAAGAAAGGGTGCCTGTATCAGCATTTGTTCATAACAACATAGTTAAAGAAAAAAAAGCAAGGCTCTGTGAGTTTTTCTATATGAGTTTCTACCTCATGTGATGGATTTTTTTTCCCTTTTTATGTTTTATGCGTAAATAAACTGAAGTAAAACTAATATTGGGTTTTAAAAATACTTTTGTAGAGGTTGAAGTATCAACTTAAGCTTTTTCAAGTAAGCGTCAAAGTTTTGGCTTCAAAAGGAATTAAAATTTAAAATAAAAGTAATGCGAAGGGACATAATTCCACTAAGTACAAAGAAAAATATGTTAAAGAGCCATATATAATAATATTGTCTTTTTATCTAATGTTTTTGAATTTTTCTCTTATTTTTGAATAATAATTTCAAGGAAAAACATCTGGATAAATTGACTCAAATATAGAAATACAACTTAAAATAAGAAAAACTATGTATTACAGGCAAGACATTTTCACCTGTTTTTGTTTCCATTTTTAATAAACACATTTAAATATATATATATATATATGGAGTAAAAGGTACAGATAATTGGTTAAAAATATGTAGAAGTAAAATATGTAGAAGTAAAAAGTAAAAAGTCATCAGAAAAATAATCACTCCAGTAAAGCATAGATACCCCAAATTTCTACTTAAGGAAATGAACACACAAGTAAACATAGACTTTAAATGTAGGAACATCAACCTGAGTTGAAGTCTCAAGAGTCTCAAGTTTAAAAACCTCTTTTTATATGGAGGGACGGGCTATTCCAGTATTTATACTACTTCATGTGTTGATACTTGGTAGTTACAGCTAATCCAGTATTAATACTACTACTGTTGATAGTTACCACTATTCAAGTATTAACATGACTACTGGTAGTTACAGTTTTTCCAATGTTAATACTACTACTGTGATACTAACAGCTATTCCTGATTCTACTACCATTGGTAGTTACAGCTTTTCCAGTATTAACACTACTACTGGTAGTTACAGCTATTCTAGTATTAATAATACTTCATGTGTTGATAATTGGTACTTTTCCAGTGTTAATACTACTACTGTTGATAGTTATAGCTATTCCAGTATTAATACTACTACTACTACTTGGTAGTTACAGCTATTCCTGATTCTACTACCGTTGGTAGTTAAAGCTATTCCAGTATTAACACTACTACTGGTAGTTACAGCTATTCCAGTGTTATTAGTACTACTTTTGGTAGTCACAGATATTCTGTGTTAATAATACTACTGTTGGTAGTTACAGCTATTCAGTGTTAATAATACTACTGTTTGTAGTTACAGTTATTCAGTGTTAATACTACTACTGCTGGTAGTTACAGCTATTCGGTGTTAATACTAATACTGTTGGTAGTTACAGCTATTCGGTGTTAATACTACTACTACTACTACTACTACTACTACTACTACTACTGTTGGTAGTTACAGCTATTCCAGTGTTAGTACTACTACTGTTGGTAGTCACAGCTATTCAGTGTTAATACTAATACTGTTGGTAGTTACAGCTATTCGGTGTTAATACTACTACTACTACTACTACTACTACTACTACTACTACTACTGTTGGTAGTTACAGCTATTCCAGTGTTAGTACTACTACTGTTGGTAGTCACAGCTATTCAGTGTTAATACTAATACTGTTGGTAGTTACAGTTATTCAGTGTTAATACTACTGCTGTTGGTAGTTACAGCTATTCAGTGATAATACTAATACTGTTGGTAGTTACAGCTATTCGGTGTTAATACTACTACTGTTGGAAGTTACAGCTTTTCCAGTGTTAATACTACTGCTGTTGGTAGTTACAGCTATTCAGTGATAATACTGCTACTGTTGGTAGTTACAGTTATTCAGTGTTAATACTACTACTGCTGGTAGTTACAGCTATTCAGTGTAAATACTACTACTGCTGGTAGTTACAGCTTTTCCAGTGATAATACTGCTATTGTTGGTAGTTACAGCTTTTCCAGTGTTAATACTGCTACTGTTGGTAGTTACAGCTTTTCCAGTGATAATACTGCTATTGTTGGTAGTTACAGCTTTTCCAGTGATAATACTGCTACTGTTGGTAGTTACAGAAACTAACAGCCACCCTGTTGTCTGCCACGCCTGTGTATGTGGAGCCTTTAAGACTACAGGGAACAGCAGCAGTGAGCCAGTTAATCATTAACTCGTGCCAAGTCATTGTTTACATCAAAATGAAAATACAACCATAGCAAGACTTTAAAATAATGCATGTATCAATCAAGCCAGACAGCAAGATTATACTTCAGTGTTGAGGTACTTGAGTATTTACATTTTATGCTACTATATACTTCCAATAATAATACATGAGTACTTGAGTTACTTTTCAGATGCAGATTTGACATGAAATAATATACTTTATTAGTCTTAGAGTTAAATTGTCATTCTTTTATTTTATGTTGTGTACTTTGTGTAGAAGCGGTTATATTTAGTGTATTAAATAAACATACAATGCATTTGTACTATGATGTGATTCAGTGCTTATAAATTACAGCAGCAATGATAAGTTGATTAATCATGTATTCCATAAATCAACTATAACAATCAACAACTATTTTGATAAGAAGAAAAATGTCTAAATTCTGTGATTTCAGCATATCAAATGTGATTATCTGGTTGTTTAGTCTTCTATAATAGTAAACTGATGATCTTCGGGTTGTGGACTGTTCGTCTGGACAAAAAAAAAGACATTTTAGGTTGAATCTTCAGCTTCGGGAAACAGTGATTAACATTTTACATAATTTTTATGAACCAAACAACTCATCGATAGATTGATCGGCTATCAATAGTTGCAGCACTAGTCAGCAGCTGAGATAAGGCAGCAGTATTGGTCTGGAGCTGAGATAAAGCCTACATGGTGTAAAAGGAAACCACAGCATTCCATGACTTCCTCGTTTGCATACAGTGAGTTTCAGGGTTGGAGTGATAATAAAGTCCTTAAAGGTAAGAGACTGGTAATAAAAGCTGCTCAATCATAGAAAACTCCAGTTAAAGCTCCATGGAACACAGGGTAGCTGCTACTTTTGGGATTTTAAAGGGACATTTTCAGTCAAAAAATGCGTTTCACTATAAAATTTAGGCCTTTTTTCAGAATATACATCTATAACAGATTTTTTTTCTTAACTGCGAAATGAATTCATTTATGGGTACTACAAACTAGTGCTGTAACTATTTTAATGGTCAATTAATATATTGATTATTTGATAAGTTTTTTGGTTCATAAAATTCTGTGAAAAGTTGCAGCTCTAGTGGAGTGTAAATTACAGTCCACAACCCAAAAATCATCAGAAACCAGAAAGATTTGAGAAGGTGGAACCAGAGAATTTGGATATTTTTTTTGGCTCAGAACAATTCATCGATATTTTGCAACTAATTCATTAATCCTCCAGTTAGTCATCCTACAAAAGTAGGATGCTACTACAGTTCGTGAGTGCAGATTCAATTTTTACTTTATTTTGTATATTCTCTTGTTAAAGTCACTATATTTAAAACAGGGATGTTCAGCAGCATTCTTCATGTTTTAACAATAGTACAATCGTCTGTTTTGTAAATGAGCAGGAACTAACTAACCAGAAACAGCTTAGTCTACTTCTTCACATCTGCTTACAGCGATCAGGGGATTGGTTTTTAGTCATAGGAACAATGACAAAACGGTCATGTAGTGTAATCCTAAAAAAATGGTGTCAGATAGTTTAACTCTTAAAACTGTAAACATACATGCTATCAACTAGATTCATATTCTAGGTGGATTAAATATTTAAAACTTATCATTTGTTTCTGGTTACACCATTTGACATGTCCTGTCAAAAATAGCACAAAATTGTAAAAAAATCATAATTTTGGTATGAATAAATAACTAAATAAAATAAAAAAGAGACAAATGGACTTTTAAATGACAAGAAACCAACATGGCCACTAAATGTACATTATGAGACCTGATGAATGCTTCTTAAAAGTGTATTTTAAAAAGTTTTGGACTTTCTCATCTAGCCTTACATGGTTTGTCATTGACAAAAAATAAACACAGCATAAGAACGTATGATCGCACAAAATGTCGTAAACACATCTGTCGCCTAGTGTGTTAGATACTTAACACACTAACCGGAACCAACTTTAATTTGGCCGAAACGTCCTTTCAGATTTCATTTACAGCTCACTTGAATTCAAAATATGTTCATATGAAACATTTAAACGTTGAAAAGTCTCAAATGAGTTCAGTTTATTGGCAAAAAAAACAAAACACACAACTCACCTGTCGCTGCGCAGACGAACAAAGCAACGACCGAAACCCAGCGGCTGAGAGGCATTTCTGGATCTACGGTTCTCGACGGTTCTTTCTCGGACCGAACTCCCGGAGGGTGGAAAACCAACTAAAGGATTTACACAACTACGTCCCCGCGTCGAAAAAAACCCCAACAGGTTAACTTATTTCCAGCTCCTGTCCACTTTGTGAATGTTTACAGGTGCAGAAAGCGCCCGTCCTTACCTGCAGAGTCCGCCCAGGTGACTACACTTCCGGTAATAGGAGCCTCGCGGGCAGGTGCCTCGTGACGTCAGAGTGGAAGAACAGGTCTGACTCATGCAGCAGAATGTAACAAAGTGCTTCTCACACACACATCTGAAACTACACACACACACACACACACACACAATGCTCACAACTAATTGTGAACTAATTGACTTTAATTTGTAATGAGGATGATTTAGAGATCAATAGAAACTAAAATAAATATAAATGAATGAACAATATCAGTATTAAAAACTCTACAACAGGTTAAAAGTTGAATAACAGTATGAATGAAAGAATAAAACAGTTTCTTTTTCACTGGATTTTGAATTATGCGGAACTTGCACAATGTTTAGGCTCCTTCTCCGGATCGAAACCTGATTCCTTGTTACCACATATGTCTGAATTTAATAATCTACACTCAAACAAAAAAAAAAAACATAGAATCATAAAACTAGGGCTGTGGAGCTCACTGCAAAAAATTAAATCTTATCATGGAAAAAAACTTGCTTTAATTTTTTTTGTAGTTCCCTACTACAACTTTTTTCATTACTTCCCTACTCTGCTAATGTCCTATAATAACACTAGTAATCTGACTGAAACGAAAACAGCCAGTGAGAAAATGACTTAAAGAGCTGATATGCCAACTACAAGTGAAAAGGTGAATAAACAAATATATTGAATCGATTAGATTTGTTTGCTCTCCTTAAATTATTCTTTGTGTGATAATAATCTTTGTGCAAACTGTATTATTTGTGTAAAATAATTTTATGTACTTAGAATGTTTCATCACATGCTTGAGAATCAAAGACAAACATGACAACATACCTTAACATGAAGAGAAAATTAAGGGCGACCTCTCAGTTTATAATTAGTCAGGTGACATTTACACAGATTTAACAGCAGAAACCGTTGAGTCAGGTGTTTGCAGCTTCTCCCGTCATCAAATGTAGGCGGAGATGTGAGCTGTGACACAGAGAATTCGCCATATTTAACCTCTTTTACTTCCTCTTTCATTCCTGAAGACATGATGACCGAAAAAATGACATAAGGAATAATTTCTTGTATGTCATGCGTGCAGCTTGTATTATTCACCCCCAACTATCACAGCAGAATTAACACATTAAAAAAAAACACTGCTTGGAATAATAATGTGTGTCTGCATGTTTTTTTTCCTAGAAAAAAGCACCATAAATATTCACATTCTGAAAAATCCAGAGTAAATATTGCAATCGTAAGGGATTTTTTTAAGGAAAGTGAGTTTTTTCATAAATCATCTATTGATAATGCTGCCATGTCTGGTAAAATCACTTTAATCCTGAGTTGAAAGGATCAAACTCTTTATTTCCTATAGGACAATGGATATTTTACTGAAGAACATTCTTTTCCTGAGTCAAAGTTTTTTTGTTCTTTAGGATAAAATCACAATTAAATTTGCTTCGAGAATCAAGTAGAAGCTCTAAACATAATTCTAAAACCAATTTCTGATGGAGAGTGATAAAGGTTTTAGGCTGTAATGTTTTATTGTGATTTATTTCAAATTCCACAACTTAACTTAATCATAACTTAATGTTAAGTGCTGTGAGTATCAACACATTCAATAAATATGGAGCAAAATATAAAGAAAGAAGGAAGTTCAAGGATCTTTAGTCCATTAAACATGGGTCATCACTTCACTGAAAATGTGCCACATCTCAGATTTCAAAAAGTCATCCAAACTGGATGTTGGAGATGTAAAAACAGGCAAAGAAGACATCAGTTAAATTTAACTACACTTAATGTAAGTTTTGAGTTTCCAGTATAGAATGAAGAGATAGTTTAATCTAGATTTGAAGTTGCCTAAAGTCACACTAGAATGTTCAGAAATTGTCACTTTATTCTTTAATGTTACACAGTGACATACAACGTTCTATGTATGTCCACAGTCATCCACTGTCAACATGATTCACTGATAGAATATTCTCTGATAATGTTTGTTATTTTTTCCCCAAAAACTTGAAAAAAAACTGAAAAATAAGTTTTAGGCCATTATGTTAATAGGTGACTACATGTCAAATATTGTTCATTTAAAAGTTTGTCTCCTACTTCATTGAAACGTCTGTATTTGCTCTGGAGGCCACAGACTTTACATCTGCATGTCAGTGAACCTCAAACATTCAACCAGAACAAAAACACATTTTTTGACAGGAATGAGGCTTTAATGATTGAAACATTTTCAACAGAGACACAACTAAAACATTTCAATGAAACAGTGAACATAGACAAAACAGATACAGATGCAAAGTGCAATATTTCTTATCAAAGGTTCAGTAAGCTTGGTTTCAGAGCAGGAGTTAATGTCCTGTTTCTCCCCTCTGGGCAAACATTAATCTGCCACTTTAGTGAGTGATTACGGCAGCTTCTCACTGCCTTGTCGCCTCCTGTCTTTCTGGATCTGTGGCCTTAATTTATCCTAGTTTCTGTATTCTAATGCAAGTAGTATGTGATTTGTTTAATATCTAGCCAAATGAAGTGGTATTTTTTGTAGTATCATTTATCTGTTGAGCTGTGGTGGAAATACATTTAAAAAAGAGCCATGATTATGGCAAGAAAATCCTGTTTCATTGTTCTTTCAGGCATCAGAATCTTGTTTTAAGCCTTGAACAAAAAGGTAAACCTGTTGATCAATGCAAAAAAAAATATCACCTGTAATTTCAAGCAACAAATTTAAAGGAGGAAAAATGTGCTGCCTTTTGTCAGCGCTTTGTATGGTAAAACATGTACACAGAAAACTACACAGTGGTAAACGATGATGTATTGAATGCAGAATTCTGAAGCCTTTAATTAATCTGAATCTCTTTTTTGCACCTCACTTTATATATTTACCAGTTTAACCTGAAATATGTGAATATAATGACAGTGAATTGTCTTCTTAGAAAGATGTAATATTAAAGAATGTGTACTTAAAATTTGCTCTGCACAGAAATCATGATGATGCACTACTCAGTCATTTAATATAGTAGATACAGAATATATTGTTTTAAATATATTGGAGCGATTATTCTCCGTATTGTTCTATATATTGTATATTAATCCCTAAACTACCTGATCTCTCTGATTTGCACAAACTTTGGTATTGCCCCCTGACTCTTTATTCATGTTGTTATTTCCTTCTTCTCTATTCACACTATTCTAGTAGAGTCCAGTGATCAGCAGCACCTTCAGCACAGCAGGAATATTAACTCCACAGATGCATGCCAGGTTTCATGCGTAAACACTTTTAATCAGAGTTTTATATTGTCATTATACAGTACATAGTGCGGTAATGCTTTTCACTGAAATTAAATGATTGTATATATATATATATATATATATATATATATATATATATATATATATATATATGTGTGTGTGTATGTAGGGGTATAATAAAAGCCCTTTGCATATTTAATGCTAAATTATAACCATAATTATAAACAGATCTACCAGTGTGGATTTAACCTTCCTGTTGTCTTTCAGTTTCAAATTGACCTCAGTGTTCGTTGCTTCCTTTTGCTTCCTTTTTTCCTTCTGTTTTCCTTCCTTCCTTCCTTCCTTCCTTTCACAGATGTCTTTCCTACTTTGTCGCAGTATTCCAGTGGCTTCATACATCACCTCCTCTGAATAGAATAGAAACTTTATTGCTCATGCATGCATCAGTGGTCAGTCAACAAAACTTCTTTAAAGATTTAGCTCTTCTCTGTTCCTCATTGGATGAAACGCTGCCAAAAGAACTCGGATCGTATCGATGAGCATGACACAATCTTCCAGCAGTGCACCTGTGTGGCACAAGGTCCCTTCTATCTGCCCTGATCGTTTGGCAGCCGTGTGGAGACACAGGGGAGCCATTTCCACCCAGGAAAAAACATAGATTTCTTATCCTGAACTGAGCAGTGACATCAGTGCAGTGCTGCATCACGTTTTGGCTTCTTTTCAACCTTTTATATTCCTCTGATTAGAGATTTTAAGATTACAACTCGCTCAAAATCTTCCATTACACGGAATATATTCCCTAATATTACATAATATAATGTTTCAATTGAACAACTAAGTCAAATTCATGCTCCATCTCGTGGGCCTGTGAGGCGAGTCTGTCAGGAAAAGCGGCTGAGATCAGCAGATCTCACCTGTCCATTTCAACACCTTTATATGCGAGAGTACTGTAGAGTATAAGGTGTAATGCAGTAGGATTTTTGCGCGGTGCAGAGTATGCAAGCCTGTGTCATACTGAATATACGCTGTGTGCTACATTCAGGTCAACTCATTACAGGGGTGTCAAACGTGCGGCCTGGGGACCAGAACCGGCCAGCTAGAGGGTCCAATCTGGCTCCACTGGATGAACAAAAAGATGGACCAGTTCCTGCTTCAGTCAGTGAGATTCTATAGTGGCTGAAGGAATAAAATATTTACAGTTTTGAATTGTAAATGGTTTGTTAGGCAGGAGATAACTTCACCTGATGCTTGAAACACTAAATATTGCTATTGAATATGAAATAAATGAAACTTCTGCATTATAAATTTATGGTTAATTCATTGATATAATGTATTTCTTTACATAAAACGGAGGAGAAATTGTTATTTATACATTAATTTTTACTGGTCCAGTCCCCTTGAGATCGAATTGTGCTCTGAATGTGGCCCGTGAACTGGATTGAGTTTGACGCCCCTGACTCATTGCGAACGTAGTGTGAGCCCACAGTCACCAGCTCGTTATGGGTGCAGTGTTAATGTATGCAGCAGTTTGGCGCCTCGTTCACAGCCAGTGAATTTCCAGAAGCATCGGAAGTGTCATCAAGGTCAACAGCAAGCCACTGCAGCTCTGTAATAAGACACTCCAAGCCGAACATGGGAGGAGGAGCTCTGCAAGACGGGAAAGATAACGCAGGTTTCTGAGGATTTTTGCATTTTGTTTGGCAGTGACTCAAATATTTATTTATTTTTTTTGTGCAAAAAAAAACAGGATGCGAGCAACTGATGCTGCACTGTAAAACTCTGCTGGTCAAAAAGTGACTGTACAGTTAATCACCCAATACTGTTAATAGAACTACAATCACAGTGTTTAATTGACTTTTATTGTACAATTAATCACTCAATACTGTTAATACAACTAAAATCACAGAATTTAATTGATTCCTATTTTACAGTACTGTAAATAGAAATACAGTACTTCTACTGTAAATAATTCTTCAGTAACTTTTTGGATAATTTTATGGTGGTTTTACAGTGTAAATATGATATCAACTCACTTTTCTCGACCTGCGAGGTTTTGGACACGGTGACGGCGTCCGCCTGTGTCCCCCTGATGTTGCAAGTGAAGTTGAACTTGCCGTTGGGCAGGTTTTTGAACAGCAGGCGACAGATGTTGCCTGGGAAGAGGCGTGCCTTGGCTTTGTTCTTGAAGGGCGCGTGTTGCTCCTCGTCCGGGTTGGTAGTGTCCAGGAGCCTCTCCTCGCCCTGGGTGTATTTGCAAAACACGTCCGGCGATTCAGCGGGAACTACATATTTGCAATCCATCCGGAGGTTGTGCTCGTTTACCGAGCAGGAGGACAACTGAACCACCTTCTGAGCTGATGCAAAGCCTGCGGCGTAACACGGATAATCACAAATCCACAAAAACTATTAAAAGACACTTTATAAACTTTCTATGTGGTCAAAAGTCACTCAGATGAGTAAAAAATATTATTAATGCATGAGAAAATAGTAAAATCTCTGCCTTATGAACCATGAATGACCTTACCAAATAGAACAAATATGGTAAGGAGGAGCATTCTCTCAACTTTCCTGAAAAAAAAAAAGAGAATCAGAACAGTCAAACCGATTCAACTACATCAGCCTAATATGTGTTTTTTTTTTTTTTGCTTTCTTCTGTTAACATTATTTAGGTGCCACACAAATCAAGCTGACTAGGCTGTAAGGAGCAGACTCGGGTTTCAGAAACATGAATACCACAGCTTCTGCAGCCACAAAGGTGACTGTAGAAAAGTGCCATAATTCCCAAGAACTAGAGTAGAACACAGCCGCCCGCGCACACACACACACAAACACACATATACACACACACACACACACACACAGGGATGAACTGCAAACTTCGCTGGTGAATTGCCAACATTGACGCATTTCTCTGCTTTAACCTGTCTGTAGAACACAGGTTGATTATACGCCTCATGTTCACAGAGAACACATGAAGTGGGTCTGACAAACGCCTTCATTCAGATATTTGCTTTAGTGCTGTCTCCAGTGTTAAACCAAATATTTTTTTCTAGAATAATAGAAAAGAAGAGGAAAACGATCCTGTAGGACACAGTCCTGTATTCTGAAATATTGCCCAGATCCGGAGAATAAGAGTATATATGGATTGTTCTCACCTTGTCTGATGCAGTTTGAGCTTTCTTCAGTGCTCTGCAGTGTGATGCCAGGGGTAGATACAGTAGAGGTCGGCTGATAGAAGAAACAGAGGAGAGAGGGAGGGGAGGGGGGAGGGAGGGAGGGAGGGAGGGAGGGGGAGGAAATGCTGCTCCAATAGACTTTAGGGATATTTCTCAGTATTGTATAAAGACATGTATTGATTCACCTTTCGTTTACAAGGAGGACAGTGGCTCACATGTCAACGCTCGAAACCCATGGGTCCATATTATAAAAGATTACGTTCAACTGCTGAATGGCCGGAAAATAAAAAAAGGAAATGTTGTGACGAGGCTTTAAAAAGCCGAGACACCTGAGCGGCTGTTCTACATTTCCTCATCCAGGGTGCAAGTAAAACCGTGTGTCAGCAGTTTCAAAGCTACCCGGGATCAATAGGTTATTATTTAATACACATTCCAAGACAAATCGATTTAATATCGATATAAAATACAAACACATATTATCAATTAAACTGAAAAAAAATGTATAATGTGTGAGGGAAGTCTGCTAAAAAGCTTATCATGAAGAAATAGTTCAACTCATTCATTCTTTTTTACAAATGCAATGACTTTCTGGACTTTTCTATGCAGAAAATCACTGTCACCAGACAAAACTGCACTGAAAAGCCCACCTAAAATCACGTTATTACACTTTTTATAAAACTTTTTAAGCTATAACCTGTTTTTGAGTTGTGCATTTCAAAATTATTGCTGAGCGGATTTTGTTTATCTTCAGAAGGAACTATGCTAGCTGTTTCCCCCCCCGTTTACATTAGCATTTATGCTAAGCTAACCAGCTACGAGCTGTAGCTTAATACTGAAATTTTATTCTCTTCTAGCATCTTTAGGCAAGAATGTAAATAAGCCGTTTTTTCAAACAATCTGGGAAATTTTCATTAACTTTCTTGGAAAGTGCTGTGACTTTCTGGACTTTTCGGGCCAAAAATCCACTACAACCACACAAAACTGAACAGAAAACCTTTACCTAGAACCAGAAGGTATCATTATTATACTTTTGTGAGATGTTTTTTGTGTATAACTTGTTGTGTTATGTTCATGTTCTTTATGCAAAGTTATGCTCACTTTTTGGGAAGAATGTTGAACTATATCTTTACCCGCATACTTACATTTTTTGGTATATTATAAGCTGGAAAAATACCCAAAAATAGCTAAAAACGTTCGTATTCAACAAAAGAAGCAAAAGTTCACATATTCATAAGAAAAGTTTCCACATATTGAGCTAAACAAGAACTAAACAATATGGCCTAGTAAAAACTGTTAAAAATATGATGTATAGCAAGAAGAGTCTCACAGACATTCAATTCCACATTTGCAAGTTTTAATGTTTTTGGTGCAACGGACTCACTGTTGGTATCAAAGCTTTTTGCTGTTTGAAACTCAGCCCTATGAGATCCAATATAAACTAGGTCAAAACCCAGTTAATGGTTACTGAAACACCAAAGCATTTCATTATCAAAGTAAAAGCTGGATAAAAATGTGACACATACCCAGAAATAGACTAGAAAATGAAAACCACCAATTTCTGAACAGAAAATCAGCCTCTCATTTGTCTGTAATATTGCACAGTTGACTAGATTCAGATGTAGCGGGACAACATGTTTATTAACAAAGGGTCAGGCTATGTAAAATGAGCTAATATTTACATATTTTGTCATAAAAAAAAACACCAAGGACAGCAGGAATTTGATGTTGTCAGAGATATTACAGCTGGACTGTGTCCTCTGTGTCCTCTATACAGTACACATCCATTTTACCAAGGTCTTTGCTGGACAGTTGCTGCACACCTCCAGTAATAAAGCAGCCTCCCAGGACCCTGACAGAAGCGTTGCAGATGTCTCTGGAAGGCAATGGAATGAAATAGGATGAATACAAGGACAACCAGCTACTGCCATGTCTTCCTTGACATATTTACCTGACATGCTCTCATTTGACTACTAAATGCAGAGAAAGCAGCTGATCCGTGGCTGAGGCTGTACGGCTGCTGCTCTGCTGGTACACTGCAGAGGAATCACCTGCTCCTCTTTAATAATGACCACATTACTCTGACTGCTACACCACAATACTAGCATTTATACCATCAAACTGCACCACACACTACACTACAAAACTGAAGTATTAACGAGTGAAAATAGCTTGTATTTGAAGTAATATGTATTAAGTAGTACAATATTAAGTATAATTATTTTATTCCATCAGATCATTTACTTGTTTCAGTTTTTTATACTTAATTTTAAAGATATGAGATAAATATAAGAAAAAAATCCAATAATGAGACACAAATTCCAACATATTTTATTCTTGATGGAAAAATGTCTTTAAACAATATTGAATGGACCAAAATCAAGAAAAAGAAATAACAAAATTATCTGTCGATGGAAGAAGATATTCAATACTGAACTTGCCTGAACTCTTTTAATATAAAAGCTGTGACAGAAACAATACTAACTCATGTATATCGGTAGATCTATTTTGTAAACGTGCTTTTACTTTGAAAGGAATCAGGCTACTTTTGTTTAAAGAATTCACCCGCTGCAAAGAACATATAGAGACTGATGGTCTAGATTGTAATAGTAACTGTTTAATTTTTCCTAACACACAAGATTGGGTGTTTATTTGCATTATTATACATAGCAGAAGACACAGTCAAATTTGGACTTTCTGCTCCAGAATCTAAAATAAAACTGCTTAGATCCTTTAAAGAACAGCTGGGATGATGAGTTAGGGACCATCAACAAATTACTACTCAAATGACTAAAAATTCATATTTCATATAATATGACCACGTCAGAGCCACTTTGGCATATGTTAATATTCGGTCTGTTGTTTCTGCAGTATTTCCATAAAAATGCTGGGTTGAATTGAATGAAAACTTTGAAGCACTTTGAAAGTTAAACTGATTAGAGACATGGTGTAAGATTGCAAAAAAAAGGCAAAAGGAAAATAAAATTAATAAATAAAAAACAAACAGTAGAGCTGAGAACTGCAGACTCAAGTGATACTTCAAGTGAGGGTCTGTCACTGCTTGCCACACCTTCCTCATTACACAGGCATTTGATCAATTGTGTATATAAAAAATATTGATTAGTGCAGCTCCTGTTAATGCTAATCAGTTATAAAAAAAAGAAAAAGAAAGAAGGAATAATCTAATTCATGATGACTCATCAGGATATTTAGTATTTAATTATAAGTATTTAAGTATTTTATTTAAGTATTTTGATGATTAAAAATAACAGATCAATCCACCTTTGCTATTTATTTATATTTTTAAATAATTGATTAATAATTATTTGGAAATATAAAACAAGTTGATAGTGTTTAGTGCATTTTTTAAAAATCTTTTTAAGAGTAAGTTAACCTATCCAAGTTTTTAAGGGCTACACAATGCCCCAAAAGAGATTTTTTATTATTATTTATTAAATCAGATAATCAGTAACAAATCAACATATTGCACAATATGTGTTTTTTAAATAATGAGGATCATATCTCTGTTCACAGGTGCAGTTACTGCTTAATTTATAATGTGACTATTGTTAAGTGTCAGTATAACTTCCTCAGGCTTGAAGTGAATGTGTGGTATGAGAAATATGTAGGACATATTTAGATGAGTCCAAAACCTGTTTTTCTTTAAACCATCTCTGAGAGTTTGGAATGTCTGAGCATATGCAGCCTTATGAAAGTGATTTAATTCAACGCCTCTTTTTAACTCACTAGGTAAATAGTGGGGCTAAAATTGTTAGGTATTTAAATAGCGAAAGCCAAAATGCTCACTAATATTACTAGTTGCAATATTGTTGAGGTGAAAAGGAAGCATCCTATTGGCTGTGTAGATCAAAATAGAAAATGTCAACCAATCAGGACCCAGTATTTTGTTATACATTGCACACTAGTTATTATGTTGCAGCTTTACATGTCAACTAATCAAAGCTAAAATAATGACTAGTTAATTAGCCGGGGGCAAATAAACCCCTACTAGTTAACTAGTGGCTCTTATTGGACCTTACTAGTAAGATCAAAAATACCTTCACCAGAATTACTCATGGCATTTTGACAGGTACCTAATTACTTTTATTTAATATCGCTTAATAACAAGTAATGTAAAAAAAACTAATAGTGTTACTAGTTTTTTTTTTTATGATGCTGAATATTATTGTACATTCCTAGGTAACTAGTAAGATCAAATAGAGCCTTACTAGTATACGTAATGGACATTTTGATGCTTACTATTTAACTAGTTACTATTTTTCAGCCTCACAAGTTGACAAGGCCGAAAATGCTCTTACTAGTAACACTATTAGAATTATGGAATCTCAATGAATAACTAGAATGTGCGTTGTAACTAGTTACTAAGTAAGTGAAGCAAAGGTGTCCTTATATAGTGAAATAGTGCAGGAAACTGAAATCCGATATCAAGGATATCGAATAAATGCTCAAAACTCTTGCTGCAGCATCACCTTCATCTTCCTTCTATGTGTCATCAAACATTGATTGAATGATTTTTTTATTGTGGTGTTTCCTGATTATTTCCTGCAGGGGGCGCTACTGTTACATATGACTGGGTGGCAGCAGTGAAAAGGCAAAAAAGATTTTTTTATATCATTCAAACCCACATGTGATATGTTCGCCTACATTGCAACACAGATTCAACTTCCGGTTCAATAACTGTATATTTTAAAATATATATATTTATATTGATACATTTTCAAGCCCTCATCAAGACTTTTTAATGGGATAATGATGATGAAATAAAAGCGATAAATAGAAATTAAAACGAGATTTTTCCACTGATCTCGGGTGAGTGTCTGGTCTTTGTTTGTGTGTGTGTGTGTGTGTAGGGGTGTGTGTGTGTGTGTGTGTGTGTGGCCAGTCCAGAGTAATATGAATCCTGATCAGTCAGCTGCTGCTGCTGCTGCTGCGGATGCTGCAGGACTCAGGCGCAGCTTCTGGACGGGACCGCCCAGCAGGTAAGACTCAAGCTACAAACACTAAAAAAAACCCGCTGCACACGCTTCTTTTGTGGATAAAAAAACTCAAGTCAAGTCAGAGACATGCGTCCCGCATGGTTTTGCGGCCCCTTATCCCGCAGTCAGGGCGATCTGTGCGCATCAATCCTCCAGTTTGGTGCAGTGTAAAGTCGCCGCAGAGGCGTAGTCTCCTCTGGCTGCAGCATGTGATGCAGGTGGCGCTTTGTTTGCGCCTTTTTTTTCCTTGCCTGTGCGTCTTTTCTGGTATGTTTTCTGCTCTAATCCCCTGGTTTGTGTCTCCAGTGTGTGAACTTTGCTCTGATGCTGGTGTGTGCCGTGCAGTGAAGGTGAAGGTGACTGGACGGATTGATCATGGAGCTCCACCTGCTCGCCTGCTTCCTGCTGCTCTGCAGGATAATGATCACTCAGCAAACCCAGAGTCACAGTATGTTGGATTCTTTCTTATCACTGTTAAATCTACAGAAAATGACATGCTGGGCGCTTATCATTTGAATGTGGGATTTAAACGAGAATAGTTTGGGTGATTATATTAAAGATAATGTTGGTGCATAGAAGAAATCAAAAGGTAACATCAATCTGGCTTCAGATTGTGTAAAGATTCCTTCCAAACAGCCCAGGATCCAATATTAGTGCAGCAGCATTGTGTCATTACCCAGTTTCACCACAGAGATCAGTAAAGTGTCCTGAGGATTTTGCCTCATCACTGTAGTCAATGAAATGTTCAGGTTCATTCTCGTAACATTGTCACCCTATTAGAATAATAAAAGGTAGTTTTTGTCCTAAATCATCTCTTGATGATGCCACGTTTTGTAAAAAATCACGTTAATCCTGAGTTGAAAGAATCTTTGTCCTATAGGACAATGGACATTTTACAATATTGTTTGCCTTATTTTTTTAGTCTGTACTATAAAATGACAACAAGCTTTGAAAGATGCGATTGCTTCAAGAATCAAGAAGCTCTCATCATAATTCTCGAATCAATTTCTATTGGTGAGGCTTTAGGATATGATGTTTAATAGTGATGTAGTCTAAATTGCACAAGCTATAGTTTATCCACAAAGTCAGCTACTTATTCCTGGTGTAAAAGTTTCTAGAATGTTCACTAGAATGTTCAAAAATTCAGTCACTTTATTCTGTAATGTTACATTCTCTGCTTTTTATTTTTTGTTTCTCAAAAGTTATAAGTTATAATAAGTTTCTCTACGCAGGTGCCAAAAAATATTCCTGACATGTTTACAGGATTCACACCTTTCAGAATCCTGCAGCCACTCAACTTTTAAACAAAGTCAGCATTGGAACACATGGGGGCAGCAAACTTCTCCTTTTACCTCTGGAACAATCTCTTAAAACCTTAGAACTGTATGTGTTCTTTTAATTGTGCATCCTTAATTAACCAAACTAAGGAGCAACTTTTATGCATAAAATGTGCAACATGCATGTGAAAGGATTAAGCAGTTAGATGTTCATGGTGAAAAATGTTAATCAGTGTTTCCAAAACAGTAGAGATTCAACCTAATATGTCTTTTTTCATCAGTTTACTATTATAGAACTAGACTATAGAAATAGACTAAAGAAACCAAAGAATATTATCTTATATAATATTTGCTGATTAATGTAACAGTTGGCAACTAATCAGGTAATCAATTTATCATTGCAGCTTGTGGTATAATGAGCAGTTGCCCTTAAGCAGGATCGTTCAAGCTTTCCAAACAAATAATAATTCTATTTGGCGATTGGGAATTAACAAAAGTAGGTAGGGATTCAAAAAGTGTTAAATCAGGCTTCTTTATAACCAAACAGAACTCATAGCCGTCTCCGTCTCATGGGTCACCGGTAACAAAAGACAATTAACTCGCTATTCTCAGTTCAGTCTTTCACCAAGGGACTCTTTCTTCCTAACTGTCCACCATGTTTCATAAGGAGCATGAAATCATATGCTCTCCGACCTCCGCACACCCACCGACACAGGCAGGCTCAGACAGCTTTATATGCCAGCCCTCAGCCAATCAGCAGTCATTAGCCACACCCGCGTTGAGCAGACCGGCGGGGTTCCCGCCTCCACCATCAGATAGAGCCATGCCTGGGAATGTAGCACCCCTCCACGACACAGCCTCTCATGATGTCACAAGCTCTAATGCAAATAACTCACTACAGATAAGTGTATACCCAGATAATGACACCTGTGATTAGCTAAAACATTTGCTTTCTCTGGTACAAGAAGCATATTGATATTTCTCAAAGTAGTGGACAAAGAATTCTGACTTTACTTAAGTAAAAGTAGAGATGCTATTCTCTATAAATACTCAATTACAAGTAAAGGACCTGAATTCAAAATGGTGCAAAATGTCCATATACTAGTGCTGAAACCGACTATTTTGATAGTTGATTAATCTATTGCTTCATGAAATGGTAAATCTATTAGTTGCTTGGTCCAAAAAATGTCAATCACTGTTTCCCAAAGCTGAAGATTTAACCTAAAATGTCTTTAAATATTTGAGAAGCTGGGACCAGAGAATTTGGACATTTACTTCTTAAAAATGACTCACCCCAATTAATCGGTATCAAAATAGTTGTTGATTAATTGATTAATTGTCAGATCTAAAGTTAAGACCCAACCTTTCTTGCTTTTTCTGAGTATAACTTCTGGTGTTTTACTGTTTCAGTGAACCCGGTGTCCACGTTTCTGTTCACGCCCCGCGGGCCCCAGATGTTTCCGTGCCTGACGTACCTGGAGAGGAACGTCAGGGTGGACTGTGAGTTCCTGGCGTCGGAGAACAGCGCCGGGCCGGGCCCGTACTGCGAGTACCGGCAGGACAGCCGCCTGGTGGGCAGCACCTACCCCAACAACGTCATCTACGTGACCACGGAGGACCGGCGCAGGAGCAACGTCAGCCTGGTATCACCCACGCTGTGCCGCCTCACCTGGGCGCCCATGGCCGACGAGAAGCCGTACACCTACACTTGCCGCGTGTACCAGGGCACCGGCTGGAAGGAGAACAGCATGGCCGTGCATCACAGTGAGGGGACCTCAGCTTCACTCTGCAGTAGAGCTGTGATACCTGCAGCTGTTTAATAAGTTAAACTCATGACGTTACCATAAACCATTACTACAGTGGATGGATGTAGATTCTACAATAAATCACAGTAGTTCGTAATACGGAATCCTGTAAAAAAATCAGAGAATTCAAAGAATGACTGTAATAATACAGTTAATTACCTAATAGTGTAAATACAACTGAAATCACAGAATTGAATTGGTTTTTATTCTACAGTTAATCACCCAGGACTGTAAAAACAACTGAAATCAATATTTATTTGATAATTTTTTGTGTACAATTAATCATCCAAGAGTGTAAATTCAATTGAAATCAGTATTTATTTGATTTAAATTTTACAGTTAATCACTCAGTACTGTAAATACAATTGAAATCAGTCATTAATTCATTTTTATTTTACAGGTAATCACCCAATTCTATAAATACAACTGAAATCTGTATTTAATTTATTTTTGTTCTACAATTGATTACCTAATGCTATAAATACAACTGAGATAATTGATTTCTATTGCCTGTGAATCACCAAATACTGAAAATACAACTGGCATCACAGTATTTTGTGTATTTTACAGTAATAACACTATCCTGTGAACAGAAGTACAGTACTTAATTTCAGTAACTTTCCAGATAATTTATGCTAGTTAGTGACAGTTGATTAATTTTTTTTGTGCATCAAAACTCACGTTCTTTACCTTTGCCGCAGGGATCCTCCCCATCTGCTCTGCAATCAGCCTGATGTTCAAATCGGCACCATGGGTCTCGTCGCTGGTGATGTCACTTCCTGTGGCGTTGGGGCTGCTGAGCCCCTGAACTCTTCCCTTATTTCGCGGGGTGACGACTGAACTTGCTCCGGTTTCACGGCTGCTGGATGATTTTGAATCATAATTAAATCATAATTTGTCTGAAAACAATCAAGTCAACTGAGGCTTTTCAGTACAGGCAGGAAATCATGATATTAACATAAAGTCATGGCCAATACTACAAATGCAACAGTTTCTGTTATGATAGATAGATTAACTGATAAAAGACTGGAGTCAAACAATCATTTAGTTTTTTAAAGACAAAACAGATCCTTATAGATTTATATCGCATTTTATTGTTGTTCTGATGTGTTTGCTCATCATCACAACACATAGATCAGGTTTTTGTCAAAATGCAAAGGTTTGGATTTTTTTGTGTTACAGCAGCTTTCATCCCTTTATTTTAATTTGATTTATATTCCAGTCACGCTGGGTCAATAGACTACACTGTAACATAGTATTTGACTTTTGAATAATAGTAATAAATATCTGCTTAATCACTGCCTTCGCTGCTAATCTGTACCTAGATACCTAGATATCTAGATACCTTCAGTATTTCAGTAATAACTAAAACGATTTATCAAGACGTGGACCACGTTTCACTCAGTGCCCTGTAGACGAAGAAGCCATGTAGCTGTGTGACTCATTTAATTCTACAAAAATCGAATTATTGGGCATTTACGTTTTCAGTTGATTCCACACAAACGTCTATATAACACAAAACCATGTGTAATTTCCCACCATATTAAGCTACAAATTGCTAGGAAAAATTAAATGAATGTATTTTAATTAGAATTACTTTTACTTGAGTATCCTTTTCAATTGAGAATTCTTACCTGTAATAAAGAAATTGCAAGTATCAACACCCCACAACTCCAAAATCATCAGTTTACTATTATAAAAGACTAAAGAAACCAGAGAATCAAATTATGAGAATAATAAAAAAAAGCTGCAGTGTCTGTGGAGACATCAACTGCTGGTTGAAACAAACAATTTGCTTTTGGTTTTGTGATGCTATAAATATTTAATCCACCATTTCACAGCTGTAATAACAACTTTTTCCTTCGTTTAATTGCTGTTTCACCCACAGCAGATGTTTCACACTCCAGCTTTAACCGACAAGGACAAATCAAAAGAGGAAAAACTAAAAAAAAATCCAATAGTTTTTTCTATTTCTTATGCAGCTAAAATAATAAGTGATGGATAGAAAACCACCAAGAATGAATATGGTGAGGAGAAGAGTCATGTGTTTGCACAGGAAATACTGTTAATCACTTTAATAATTAATTTTAATTTTTGCATAAAGTTATGCACACTAAGAGCATTTGTGGCTCTTTTAACGCTGCTCACTTCATTCTCCCTTGATTTTGTTTTATTTTCAACTTTGATGTCACATTTCTATGATAAAGTGTTTGCACAGTTTTTCTGTTTTGCATTGCCACCATCATAAGCTACACTGCTTACTATTATTTGCAAAGAAGCACTTGTTATCAATGGTTTATATTTTCAAATAGACAAGTATACTATCACCAAAGGTGTATTAATGCTATAGCAAACTATAGTAATAAATAAAGGAATAAATGATGTGCAGTAAATGTTTCCTGTATTTCCTCTGTATAAGTCCTCTCAAATAATTCAGTGGAACTTTGTTATTTGTCTCATTTGGAAAATATATAAAATAATTTGTCGGAACAGCAGATTTGATTTTAAATTAAATAAGCAGAATATATGAGTTAAAGGAATTTATAGCTGTATTTTAGTGTAAAACATGAAATTCATTTATATTTCAACATTTAAAAAATTATTTTTTAAAGCACTCGCTTTCATTTAGGGCTGCAACTAATGACTATTTTGATAGCAGATTAATCCATCATTTACTGACGTGATGAATCAATTAGTTAGATCAATTAGGTTGATAAACTGTGTAAAATATCATTTAGTGTTTCCCAAAGCTCGAGATTCAACCTAAAATGTCTATTTTTGTGTAGAATAACAGTCCAAAAGCCAATGATCATCAGTTTACTATTATAGAAGGCTAAAGAAACCAGAAAATAATCAGATTTGAGAAGCTGGAACCCGAGATTTTTAAACTTCTTTAAAAAAATGACTCAAATCAATTACCAAAATAGTTGGTGAATAACGTGATTAATTTTTTTTTACAGTTCTATGATTTGACTAAAGGTTACATTGATATTTCTTATGTTACATTATATTTTATTGATGTCAGTAGGATCCTAATGCACAGAATAGAGAGCAGAGACAGGAATTTACGGCATGGAGGACACAGTCTGACAAATACTGAACCCAACACAACACTTGAATTCAGAAATAACAGATGTAGGTGAGGAACGAGACAGGTGAAACACACCAGACGAAGAGGAAGTAGAATTCTAAATACAAAAGGAAGGAGACACAGAAGTTTATTATTAGTATAGCCTATTTCAGCAACAAGATAATTCAAAGTGCTTCACATACAACAGTAAAAAAAACTGTGACCAGGTTCAGGGACATTTCTTCATTTTTACACCTTTTGATCTTATATCCTGAGATGTAATTAAGTATACCTAAACACACTGCAGGTAATAAGACAAAAGGGTTCACTCAGGGTGACCTGTGTTAAGAACTAAAATTGCGACCTCAGACTGAAACTCCTTAAATGTTTATGTCAGTGATGCACAGGCAAATAGTAATGGAGACGTTCTAGATAGCAATACCCTAGTTTAGTAAACACAACTGGTGCATTATAGGGTGACTTGAATATATATAGGGCCGTATTGAAAAATGAGGGGTGTGATCAGGATGCTTCGTCGCATCTTGGGATGCAACAGCGACCGGAGTCTTCGCTGGATTTGTCATTTGGGCCGCAGCGATTCTGCTTTTTGTCCTGCAGAGGGAACTGTTGTTTCACACCAAAAGCTGACACTTCCCCAAACAGAACATTTATTCATTGAGGTGGTCCAGGTGAGACCCTGGATGTTCTCTGTGAGGCCGACCCAGGTCCATCTATCAACTTGAGAAAATTAGAAGCATTCTGACAGAGGCTGCGAATGGGAAATGTTATATTTGAAAAAGTAGTGTACTTTTTTATTATAGTACTTTCTTAGAGCTGTTACTAACAACTATTTAAAGTTGATTAATCCATTTATTTTTAAAGGAATAATTGATTAGTTGTTTGAGTTATGAAAAATAGTGTGAATCTAAAAGTAGAAGATTCAACCTAAAATGTACTTTTTTGTCCAGACCAACAGTCCACAAACCAAAGATCATCAGTTTACTAAAACAGAAAATAATCAGATTTGAGAAGCTGGAACCAGAGAATTTGGACATTTTCTTCTGAAAAACGACTCATATTGATTAATTGATTATCAAAATAGATGGTGATTAATGCAACAGTTGCAAATTTATTCCTCTAATTGATAAACTATTTATTCATTGCAGCTGAAGTCATTAGTTTTGCAGTTATTTAATCATAAAGCTGAACAAATCCATTTTTGTCAATTGGATAAGTCCTTTCATGATTCCCGCCCCCTTAGTTACTGTTGCTAGGTAGGACAAGCTTTACAAAAAGGACACCATAGGGCAGAGCTGCAACGATTAGTCATTTAAAGGATTAGTTACAAATAAGCTGGAACCAGAAAATTCTGACATTTTCTTCTTAAAAATGACTCTAATCTGTTATTGTGATAGTTGACAATGGATTAATCCCTGCAGCTCTAGTACTGTATAATGTGTAATTATAGGTAGTATATGCTACCTTTCAAATCTTTTTTAGTTTTAACCAATTTAAATTGCACATGAATAAGTACAAAGTAATAAGTACAAACTTATTTGTATAGCACTATATATATATATATATATATATATATATATATATATATATATATATATATATATATATATATACACACACACACAAGTATTTATATATATATTTGTGCTTCTCGTTCTATAACGAGTCAAACTACTCTTGGATGAAAAACATGGCTCACTCAATATTTGTGCAGGATGAGTCACTCTTTGATTTTTTAGGGGAAACCCAGATCACTTCTGACTGGAGCTCTAATGTCACATGTTTGACATGAGGAGAATGTTTCTCACACACAGGATCCTGCAGCCTTCAGAGTTATGTCAGTTCATCAATTACAGTGATCAGAGCCCATCAGAAGGAAAACAGTTCAATTCTGCAGCTTCTGTATGAAGCAGATGAAGCTGAACACTGTGAATTTTTTAATTTATTGGCACATTTTTATCAACTGACACTGTAATGTACCTACAATGATGAAAATTGTATTCTTGATTTTGTAAGGAGTTACGTTTTGATGATTTTTACTAAAGCTAAAGGTAAATCGTGAACAGTTATTGGGGGGGGAGGTACAGATATATAAAGAAAGCATAAATAACCTGTTCCCTGATGTCACTTCCTGTGTTATTAGGCAAACTGCAGACAACACAAAGCAGAGAAAATATTCTCTGCAAGAAATGACATGAGATTGAGGCACAAAGGAACAAATAAAAATACTGCACTTGACTTCCTGCCTGTAACATTTACCTCTGTCATCACAAAAAGGAAGACTTTTTACACTACATTTTTCCATTCATCATTTTGGTTATTTTTCAACATTTACTATGTAAGACATATCACATAATCTCCATTACTTAGTCTCTGATTAGGCCTAAGTGCTAAATTACCACATTTAATGTCAGACTAATGAATATTTGACATAAAATAATATTCTCACTGTTTAAATTGTCATATTTTTTCTTTTTTTTAATTGCTATACACTTTGTGTAAAAACCCATTTGCTACACACACATATATACACATATATAATATGAAGATGCAGTACTTTTACTATTAATCTACCCAAAACATCTAAAATTGGCTCCAGATTTATGACTGAAATGCATGTGAAAACAAATAAAACACTGCATGTATGTATGTATGTATGTACACTGAGTACTTTTCATTTTGATACTGTAAGTACTTTATATAATACTACTTTTGTACTCTAGCACACTTTTTTAATAATATTTTTGTAGTCTGTATAATGAGTACTTTTATTATTGATGCTTTAACTGTGATTTTATTTCTTTTACTTAAATAAGTGAAAATAAGTAAATCAGTATTTGTCTCCGTGTACTTGTCAGGTACCCAGAGCTGCTGCACCAATACAACCAGTGTGATTTTCTCCATTTCCTGTCCGGGCGTCATGTGACGGATAAGCGGGAGGCTGCTGCAGGTTAATCTCATTCATGAATTAATGTTCTTCCTCCTGAGAGACACAGAGATGCACCGCGGCCTCCACGCTGGACGTGCATGTGCATTTTGTGTTTGATATTAGCCGAGCTCCAACAGCTCAAACCGCCTAATTCAGTGGCTCTGTGCCTGGGCCACGACGATGAATTATCTGTTGCCTTGGCTCCTCCAGGAGAGAGATCCTCCTTATTTATACAGGCAAGGCCAGATCCACCTCCATCAGCTGGGATGCGTTAAACAAGCGTTTATCTTGCAGTCTGTGCAGATGTTAATAGCGGCTCTGCCGAGTTTTTCTGCTGCTGTCAATTAAGAGAATCAAGCAGGAGTGTCAGCGCAGCAGGACTCTAAACACACATCTGTCTCATTAGACGATGATTGTGAAATAAACAGAAGATGTTGTCTGTGCTCCAGAAAAATTACACTAAAAGTCCCAAAGATGAATATTAAATAGACTCAACTGTTTCCATTGATGTTTTAAGCATTAGAATAATGCTGTTAAAAGTGATGACAAACATAAACGTAACATATACATGAATATTGATGCATATGTTTCATGTTTATTAACAATACACTACAAATAAAGCTTGTTGAATGAGTATAAACTTGAAAACATAGATTGTGAGTAGATGGTTTGGAAACAGTGAAACAGCTAATCTGATTAACAAAAGTTCACAAATTAATAGTAATAAAAAATATAATGACAAGTTATGGTTCCACTAAGAGTTCCTCATTTTATTTATTATTATTATATAACATATAACATATGAACATTGAAATTTATTAAATATATAATAATAATGATTATAAATACGGCGACACGGTGGTGCGGTGGGTAGCACTGTTGCCTCACAGCAAGAAGGTCGCAGGTTCAAGACCGCCTTGGGCCTGGGTCTGGGACCTTTCTGTGTGGAGTTTGCATGTTCTCCCCGTGTCTGCGTGGGTTTTCACCGGGTACTCCGGCTTCCTCCCACAATACAAAACATGCTCAGGTTAATTGGTAAACTCTAAATTGCCCATAGGTGTGAGTGTGAGAGTGAATGGTGTGTGAATGGTGTGTGTGCCCCACGATTGGCTGGCGACCATCTGGGGTGTATCCCTGCCTCTCGCCTTAACGCGCTGGGATAGGCTCCAGCAGACCCCTGCGACCCTGAAAGGGAATAAGCGGGATAGACAATGGATGGATGGATGGATTATAAATACAACAGCAATAATAATACTAATAATATTAATTTAAAAAAAGTATATTTTTTTGATTAGAAGAGAGTCAGGCTAGCTGTTCCCTCCATTTCCAGTCTTTGTGTTAAGCTAACTTAACTGTCACTTGGCTCAAGGTTTAAAATGTATTAGACAGTCTTTTCAATCAATTTCCCCGAATATATCAAATGTTCTTTTATTCTTTAGAGTGCTTTCAAACCAATCGGTGTTGTAGCACATGATAATGTGTCATATGTGTGATGTGATGTGATTGGTCATGCAAAAGGTTCTTTAAAACATAGATGAATCAGTTCATCCAAACAGCTGCAGGAAAAGAGGCATTGAAGATGTATACGTGCGTTTGGCCTCGACTGCACCAGTGAAACCAGTGAAGCTGACGAGATGTGACCCGGGTGAACAAATAAAGGCCAGCGTGTGTCCTTTTGACCCCACTCAGCATCAGACCTGGTTCTAATGCAGCTTGCGGAGCAGGTCGAGGTGTGACCTGACGTCCAGCTGTGGAAACAACCAGCACTCAGAGAAGAAGCTGCAGGTTAAATGACTCTCACACTGGGATTAATTGTGTGTGAAGCTGCCTGCATTTAACAGACCACTCTGTGGAAATGGAAGAAGTGTCTGTACCTCACTTTTTCGGAGGTGAGAGATTGTTATTCTCACAGCTTAACACGATCATAATCATTTTAAATGTGTTGACTGATGATTCTGGACACACAGGAGGAAATTACAGGTCATTTTAGGTGGATAGACTCATTATTTATGACAAATAGTTCCTTCTGTGCAATAAAACATGTTGATTTGTATGTACAAATGGTTCATATTTTTATTCTGGACTCATCAGGTGCAATATTTTTGTTTTTTTATCTTTTTGCAATAAATAGCTATTTACATATTCAATACTATTATATCTATCATATATCTTAGCTTATATAGAAAGAATAGATTAGAATGGAAAGCCTTGTTTGTCATTTTACACAATGTATCTGTATTATTCACATGAGTGTAATCTGTTTTCTAATCGATAAGACTTGCAGACAGTAGACATTCAGTAAGATTCATTTCAATCAGAAAGTTGTTCACTCAAGTCAAATTATCTGTTGATAGAAATACATTGGCACTATTTAATGACCTATTTTCTATTTGCTTTTAAATTATTTCTATTTTCTAACCAATATTAGAACTGAGGTTGTTTTCAACAGGAAATAAGCCTCAAGTTGTAACGGCAAAAATACTCCACATAGACTGCTATTTATTAGTATTTGCCACTATAAAATGTTTGTATTTGCAGATGTAGTTCAGTTTCCTGGAAATACATCTGCAAATGTGGTTTTATGGTGAAAACTCAACTTACCTAACAGCTACTGTACATGTGACACAGCTACTAAAAGGCCCATATAAAGTTTAGTGAAGCAGTCACATGGAGAGATCTCTTTCTCTATTTATTAAGTTCATTCTATAAAAGAAAATGAACTCATGCAACTGAACCTGCCAGAATCTACATTTATTAGACATTAAGATGCTGGTTTGGACCATTTCAAAGTCAGATTGTTGTGCTGAGTTATTCCAAATTAGATATGGATTAAACATAGAGTCAACTTCACATGCAATCTAAAGTAGAATAAAATATTATTTCTGTGTAGGCTTTACTAAGTCAAGAGTAAATCTAAAGTAAGTTACTAAGTTCACTCAACTTGATTTGTTTAAGTTTCTGAACTTACTTACTTATCTTTTATTGTTTTGGATGTTTTTATAGTAATAACTAAGTGATAAGTAATTACATTTTTCAATGCATACAATAAAATATCTATAACCGTTTTTTTCTTTCATGTTTTGTCAACTAATTCAACTCTTTTTATTTCGCTTAATTTAAACAGTGATGTTGAAAAGTATCAACACATAAACTATTACTGGAGAGGACTGTCAATGTGCTAAAGTGGCCTCTAAGGCGTCTTAAAGTTTCCTCTTGGGACCTAAAAAGCATGTTAGTTTCCTCTAGCAGCCAAAACTGTGCTAAAGTGGCCTCTTCGGTGGCTAAGACACACTATATGTACCTTTTGTTTCATTCTAGTCCCTGCCCTTCAGAATGTTTGCTCCTGTAAGGCTCTCTTACCAGACACGGTGATTAACACCCATTTACTTACATTTTAAGGACTTTCTATAACTTCCACGTAAGCATGATATAATATTCTTGAATAAAAACATGGCGGCATCTTCTCTCCCTGAGAATGGCTGTTTGGAACAAGCAGAAACATTTGCCAGTGAAAACACTTTTGTGCAGCTTGCATGAAAATGACTATTCAAATAAACATATTATTATTAGTCTTATTAACCCTCAGACAGCACATTGTACACATTGTTTATTCCAAAGCATACAGAGAGTCTCAGACTGTTTTGACTAATGCTTTCCATAAATTAACAGAGAAACGTCTATATTTACCAGCACGCACCCTCTATTAAAGCCTTAATTGCAAGAACCATGGAGGTCACAGCTCATTCGATGCCATTTACTCAAGAAACTGTATTGAATGAATCACAGCAGGAAGCCATGAAAATTCGCCCTGATAGACATCGAAAGTCCTGCAGGAGGAAAGAACTTTTACACAAGGATTTGGCCCATAACCTGGAAACTATTTTGTGTTAGAGGTACAGTATGTTTTTGTTTCCTAGTAAAACTTTGTGACTTGAAAATAACCTTCACAAAAACACTCCGACTCACCACGACTTAACACTTGTCACTGAAAACACAAGTTAGAGATTCTAAGGAATCAACACTGATTTCAAATCACCAAATAATGAAGTCTAGTAGTTTGTACCCTGGTGTTAAATTCAACTTCCTTCTACACGACGACTGCGTGTCACATATCAGAGGAAACGTCTTCTAAAGTCTATTTAAAGAAAACTGAACAAAAGATGAGTTTCATATCAAGAGGTGTCAAAAGTCTTCATAGTCACATACACAGTAAAATCACCAGTGTTAATACATTGCTTTAAGGCTCAATTTTACCACTACTACTGTTAACTATTAACTCGATTAACTCTTCAAGTGTTGTATCAACCTTGGTGATTTTACTGCGTAGAAGTATAGATACTAAAGATTAAATATATTTCTGCAGAAATTGAAGTATTAACTGAATCTCTTTACTCATTTAAAAGTGTGAAAGTCTTGGTTTCAAAACAATCAATTTAATATATTTCATTAATTTTTACAAAAAAAGACAAAGAAATTATTTTTTTTAAATAATAAATGATATCATGAGGGAGTTTGGTAGTGATTAAAACCATGGATATGTTAAAGATAAAATAGATTTAATTGTTGTTTTAGAGAATCTGGAACTACAGAAGGTTAATACAACTTTTACTTTTACCACCAATACAAATTTGAGTATAAAAACATGTAAGATTTAAAAACAATGGATTTCAAAAACAAATCTATGTACACAAATCTGCTCTTTGAAAATTAAGCATTCCAGTAGAATGCAAATTAATCAAAGAAGCTTAAACATGAACTACTGAGCATTAGCATGTGTTTCATGGAGTATAAGATATGATGGTAATTGACTACAGGTATTATAATGATGCAAAAAGTCAACAGGTTGTTGGAATGATTATGTTTATACTTCTTATCCAACACACTCAAAGTTTACGCTATCTATATGGTGTGATTTATCTGAATTTTTAAAAAAAATTTTAATGATGACAAGATGTAATGGAGGAGTAATAAACCAATTTTTAGATTGTAAGGAGTAGAAAGTACAGATAATTTGCATGTGAAATGTGAGAAGAAGAAGTAAAAAGTCAACTGAAAGATAATTACTCCATTAAAGTGTAGATACACAAAACTTTTGTTTAACCTCCTGATAGCCTGCTGGTCATTTACTGTACTGTTACTGTAGTACATGTTGTGCTTGTTAGCCGAGTGTTAAAAAAAATCTTCTAAGCAAAGCTTAAAATCTAAGCAATTTTCCCATGGGTCATAGGAGGTTAAGTAGGATAAAGTATTTAAAGTATTGAACTTTGTTACTTATAAGTGCCTGCACTGAGTTTCTCATACGTGACCTTGGGTTAAACTTGGCTGTGACCTGGCGAGACCTCTGAGGATCTGAACAGGCCCATGTGGGCTGCATTTGTACTTAATGATGGGTGTCCATCCTGCACGAGCCTCATTCCTCACGACCAGCTCCACTCTCTGAGATGTGCTGCGGCATCCGAGTCACATAATGACTCCGACTCACGCCACGTCAAGTTGGTTAAAAAAAAAAATTCCCAAACACAGACATGGTCGTCACGAATCTCCCAAAATAATAGTAATACCAAATCTTTGGAAGAACTCAGAGTGAACTTGCACAGATGTTGTACTTGTTGTGTATTTATTGCACAAACAAATCTGAGAAGCAGCTGTGGACTGATGGAAAAACAATGACTTTTGTTTGACTCTCTGAATTAAAACTGCCTTTTTTCTGTAGTAATAAAGTAGAAAAATATGTTCTGGTGTATTTCTGGGGACAACACCTATAATATTCTATAAAACACATACCGGTACTAATAGACAATATTCCAAAATATAGTCACCCTATCAAAATAATTTTTGATAAAAGTGATTTTTTTTTCTCCTAAATCATCTCTTGATGATGTTGCCACATTTGGTAAAATCTCGTCAGTCCTGAATTGAATGGATCAGACTCTTTATGTCATTAAGGACAATGGACAATTAATTTTTTTGCCTAGTTCAAAGATTTTTTTTTTCCTAAATCAGGATAAAATGATAATTTAACACATATTAGTAAATCTAATAAATGTAAATGTAATTTTTTTACTTAAGACAGTGTGTAGAGTGTGGTTCTTCTATGACAATAGAAAAGACAGCAGCACTTTTCCCATGAAGTTTGTAGTTTTGTCGTTGGCTACGGCCACAGGAGCCTGTGTTAGTGAGGAATAAAGTAGCAGTGATATGATTCACTGACAAAATATTATCTGTATTTGATAAGCTTATGTTTACCCAAAAACTTTAATAGGGCGATGATGTAAGAACGTGTAAAATTCCACGACATCAAGTTTTTCAGATGCCTCGTATATATTATAAACAGCTTGACACATGAATGCTACTCATTTTCTCTTCCTTTAATTGAAAGTTCACATGGTGATTTATACATTGAATGGATTACATAGAAAAACAGTTTTCGTTCCAAAATACCTGGATGTGGACATCAAAGACAAAATAAGATGGTATTTAATGTTTTATGAAAAGTTTCATCTTTAATGAAATGTGATTTCACCTCAAAATGTTATATTCTCTTTATATCTCTTTATTTATACTGAAGCATAACACAAGTTTTCATAAATATAGTATTACTTTTATGCCTCAACATAAATGTTTGTTTCATATGTTCTTCTTTTCCTTAGTTTTTGTTTAAACATATGTAGAATATTACAAATTCATGTTCAATTCACTGTCACAAAATATTTATTATAAACTAATGGCTATAATCCTCAATCACAAGAAAACAATCGAATTTTCAAAGAGAAACAGCACTCTGAACCCATCTAAACCCAACTGGTTTCAGCATTAATGAAGTACAAAAGAAAAAAATACAAAACTATGAAAGTGATGAGAAAATTCAACAGATAACATGGGAGTAAATGGCAGGAAAAATCCCTTCAACACTTCAGAGGTAAAATATTTTGAGGTATGAGTGTTTTTTTTTATATGTATTGATATAGGACTGAGACATGTAAACAACCATTTGTAACAAAAATGATACATACAGGCTAATAGTATAATCAAAGTAATTTAAAACCTCCAAAAACAAAAAAATGTACGACTACAAAAGTTAATATGTACAACATTCTAGAGTCTGTGAGATGCAGGCACAGTGGATTGGCACATTTTAATTGGCATGTGTTTGGTAGAGTAGAAAACTCTCTGGTGCATAACCATAGCTGCTTGGAATTAAAGAGAGAGTTAGGTGTTTGGTGTGTTCGGTGGACATTTAGTGACATTTTCTATGTATGTGACATGTATCTGAAGAATAGAGACAGATCTCCCAGTTATGATCTTTGAAGCGGTTCCATCCAGACAATTGTTATAACTAGGGTGTGGTGAGGGTGTGTTGCACTGTTACAATGCCTTAATGTAACATGGACATACATTAAGGTAAGGAGTCACATGCAAATACAGTAATTCTGTATTCTTTCTGTATTTTCAGTAGATCATTGGTTAATCTGACTTGTTGTCAATATGTTTTCGTGCAGTTGATAGATGACTTGTTAACTAAATATTGAAACTGGAGCTACATTTGTCCCAGAACAACAGCTCTAGTAAATTTCTGTTCAAGTTAAACAGGTATTTCTACTCAGATTCAAATCTGCCTATGAGTTAACATTATGTTGAAAATCCAGCTCAAAGATCAATACCGAAGGAAACAGTTGAATTATGTCTGAGCTTCAGATTCATGGCAGTAACATGGTAAATGAGGCCAGATGTCAAAAATACTGAACTATGCCTTTAAGCAAATCTGGTGCTGTGTTAGACAAATGATTGTCCATTTGCAGTGAGTTAAGAACTTTATCATCAACCGCTTCACTTATTGCTGTCAGCAAAATGTCCCTTTTTTGTATGAATAAAAGAAGATGAACTTTTCAGTTTATCCAAAATAGTTTGAATAGTAATTCATAGAGTCAAGAATTGCAGAATCTCTAAAATCATAAAGGTTTGTGTATTAGGACTTGACATTGATAATTACTAACTCCAAAAATGCAAAATTGGGTATTGAGGAGCAATGCTGCACCAGCACTGTTCAATATTAGTTTCATGCAACAAAACAAAACAATTTAACTTCAGCATTACATTGCATCACTTAATACAGTAAATCATATACTGCATCATTATGCAACAAGATTTTACAAAGCAAAGGTCTAACAGCCACGACTACAATAAACATGAAATAAATATCATCATACAGAATATCAATGATGGATTAGTTTCAGTCAGAGATGCAGTTCATCTCAGAGTCTTTAAGGATGAGTTATGTTTGATGTTTGACTTGAGCACAGCTTCTGACAGCACTGAACCATGACCATTTAAGCTGTGTGTCTGTTAATCAGGATCATTTACAGGATTTATTGGCTTGTGGTCCTCCAGGGGTCAGTTCATGGGCATATCCTGTTGTGACTTTTCATTTTCTCTGGAATATTTGAACTCACTGTGTTAATCACATTCAAATGTGTCGCTACTATGCAGATGATTCACTGGTTTACCTGGAATTTAAACCTAATGATCGCCGTGGGGTTAATAATTTTAACATTTGCCATCAAGGGCTTGATGCTCAAAGAAGAAGCTTTTTGGTCCAGAAAATGTAATTTTAAGTCCTACGCAAAATATTTCGGTGCTAATTTCAGATTCTACATAGAAGCAATATATTAAAGAGTTAACACAGACTGCAATAATGCAGTAATGCATATTACTGGATGGTAATATGTAAAGAGCTGATTTTACCTTCACAGCAGTGCCTGGTTCAACCCTGATTTCTTAACAAGTAAGCTGCAAGTAACGACTATTTTAAGAGTCAATTCATCTATAGATTATTGAAATGATTAATTATTTAGTTGGTTGGTTCATAAAACAGTGTAAAATGTTGATCAATGATTCCCAAAGCTGAAGATTTAACCTAAAAAGTTTTTTTTGTCCAGATCAACAGTTCACAACCCAAAGATCATCAGTTTACTATTAAAGAAGAATAATTAAACTTGAAGATTTGAAACCAGAGAATCTGGAAATTTTTTTGAAAATGACTCATATCGATTATTAACAGTTGTACTGTAATAGTTGCAAACTACTGGATTAATCAAATAACCATTGCAAGTCTAAAAAAAGGCTGTTATGTCCTTAGTGCACCTTAAAGTTCACGGTCCAGTCTTAAAACCAAAAAGTTAATTGTGCACTTTTGGAGAAATTCACATTTCACAAATTAAACATTTTGAGAATTTGTATTATTTTTAAATTACTTTATTTTTTGTAGGTAGGCACTTTGTCTTAAATACTGTAATACACTGCACTGTACTGTATAATTTAACAAACCATGACTTCAGCAAAAACGGACTAATATATATGTATATTTCCAGTTTTCGACAGGCAACTGTAAACAATGTTTGCCTTAATTTTTGCTCCATAGAGCTAAAGTAAAAAAAAAAAACAACCCTTAAATTAAAATCTCCTTCTCTTTGCTTTGTAATAGGAAGTGATGACATGCACTTTTATACATAGACCTGCCATGTGGTGATGGCTTCTTTGGATCGATATTTCCTGCCTCAGAATGAAGGTGGCGTGATGCTGAGAAAAAACACCTGTGAAGGAGAACGGGAAATGCTGAGATAAGCAGGTGGTGACCAATTTATTTATTATAGGTATACTACTAGATTTATATCTACGGTTGCAAAAGGGGGTGAATATTTACTGTAATTTTCAAACTGGGGAATTTTGGAGCACCTAATTTACCAGCTAGCTAGCTACTCTAAGAATACAGTTTTCAAGGTAAATGACTTCACACACTCCACACACGGCTGCTTGGTGAAAGGATGTCCAAGGCTCACGTTAAGTGCAGCTACAAGTACGGTATCACTCCGCCCAGTGATTCACTGAAGAAAGTAGTGCTGAGTTTCTACTTCACATGACGTCCTGTTCCAGTTATTGTCTTCTATCGTGGTGAAGGTTCAGGTAACAACTCATCCACCCCAGTGTTTGGGAGTTGCTGGGTTGTTTGAGAGGGAAACTAAAAAATACCATCAGCTGCCTAGTAGTAGATGAGCATCTCGTGCCTCTGCTCCGCTGGTCTGGAAACAGCTTGTTTCGACAAAAAGATGATAAAGCACCTATTGCTATGATATTGGGAATCATGATGAAATTTAAAAAAAAATGTTTAACCATCACTTTAAATCTGGTTGATTTAGCCAGGATTAAACTACAATATATTTTCCCCAACTATATTTAAGTTCCCTATTAACGTTCAGCCTTTAATTTTAAAACTTTGTATTTACTCCCGATAAATATTCTTGATAATTCCCATGGACAGCCTCACCTTCTTTAAGCATCGGTTCTGTGATCCACGCGTCAGCCCGACACCCAGCTGTGTGTGGTGGGCTTCACCCTCTGGGGGAACCCCTGGGGCCCTGCTGCGGGGTCAAAGTTGAAGTCCAGCGCTCCCCCGTCCATGAGCGTGTCATGGAGGACGGACTCCATGTCACATTCTAGCCGCTCAAGGGACACGTTGTCCAGGTCGCTGGGCAGCCGCTCTTGATGGTGGTGATGATGAAGGTGATGATGATGATGGTGGTGGTGGCCGTGGGGGTGCGGGAGCTGCCTGTAGCCGTTGCTGCCGCCGTATCCTGCCGCTGTGATGTCGTTGGCGTGCGCCCGGTGACCTTGAGGCAGCTGCATGCACGTCCTCGGGCCGCTCATCCGAGCCGGGGCCCCTGAAAGACTAGTCAGGCTGGTCAGGGGGATCATGTTACAGCTATTCAGGTCTTGTGAGGCTGGCGGACCCTGGCTATGTATAGCCTGCGGGCTTACGTGAAGAACCGGGTGACTCTGAGGCGGACTCATGACTTTGACTCCGTTACGCCCCCCTGCGTGGCTTGGGCCACTGTAGGAGGGCAACACGAGGCGGCCCCGCCCGCCCTGAGGCACCAGCAAATCCCTGGAGGGCAACAGGTCCCTGTTGGCGTCCGCGTCTGAGGTCAGCAGCTCTTTGAGGAGGCCGACGGGGGAGATGTACTGGTTCTCGTAGGTCCCGTAGCCCGGCTTGCTGTCTGGGAGAGCCTGCATGGGGAGAGAGGACAAGGGACAGGGGATTGGGGACAGGGGATAGGGGATAGGGGATAGGGGATAGGGGATAGAGGATAGGGGACAGGGGACAGGGGACAGGGGACAGGGGAAGGCGATAGGGGATAGGGGATAGGGGATAGGGGATAGGGGATAGGGGATAGGGAATAGAGGATAGGGGGATAGGGGATAGGGGACAGGAGACAGAGGATAGGGGATAGGGGATAGAAGATAGAGGATAGGGGACAGGAGACAGAGGATAAGGGATAGGGGATAGGGGATAGGGGACAGGAGACAGAGGATAAGGGATAGGGGATAGGGGATAGGGGACAGGAGACAGAGGATAAGGGATAGGGGATAGGGGATAGGGGATAGGGGATAGGGGATAGGGAATAGAGGATAGGGGGATAGGGGATAGGGGACAGGAGACAGAGGATAGGGGATAGGGGATAGAAGATAGAGGATAGGGGACAGGAGACAGAGGATAAGGGATAGGGGATAGGGGATAGGGGACAGGAGACAGAGGATAAGGGATAGGGGATAGGGGATAGGGGACAGGAGACAGAGGATAAGGGATAGGGGATAGGGGATAGGGGATAGGGGATAGGGGATAGGGGACAAGGAATAGGGGATAGGAGACAGAGGACAGGGGAGTGTGAATTTCCTCAGACGAAACAAGATGAAATATATTTGCCAATTTTTTTTGTTATTATGACAAAAACAAGACAAAACCAATACCCTTACCCACTGACTATTATGATACTAACAACTTTTTTGTTGATAAAAGAAGAAGAGACAAAATCTACTTTGCTAAATAAAAAAATAGTGAAAACTTTTTTTTTCAACACAGATTTTTAAAATTACAATAAAAAAAGTGACTTTATGTGCCTGTGCATCACTTTATTTCTCCTCCTGTAAGTGTGTGTGTGTGTGTGTTTTGGCGACGTATGTTCCTTCAAGGAGCTGTATCTGCTACTGTTTTAACCTGTTGGGTCACATACTTTATTAACGCTATTTATTAAGCGAGTGTAGGGAACATTAAGCTCGGTCCAGTAACTCTAGTTATGTCACTTAAATACACAACTAAACAAAGGTTTTTGATTAACATTACTACCAACCTGTTGTCAAAGTCTAAAGACACAAGACCAAGACTAAAACCAAACTAAGAAACAGCAAACAAAATGAACACTGGGAGTTCATCCTCACCTGGTTGTACATGCACTTGTGGTAGTCCTGCTGTTGTGAGCTGTAGCCGGCGCTCTGGAGCAGGGCGGCATTGGAGGGGCACGGGGAGTCCGAGCCCAGCTGGGAGCTCTTGGGGGACAGCAGGTTGAGGTTATCCAGCAGGCTCTCCATGACAGTCTCCTGCACCATGGAGCCGGACACCTCTGACAAGCTGGGCAGCGGGGTGGCGATCTTTGGCCCCGCCCCGCCGGGGTACATCATGTGTCCCTCGGGCTCCCCTAGGTCCTCCTGTTCAGAGAGGAAAGGGGACCGGGGGCGACTCAGGGTGCTGGCGTCTGAGCTGGTGCGCGTTCTGAAGGAGCTCCAGGCCTCGAAGTCCTCGTTGCTGTGGGAGTTGGGGCTTCCCAACCAGTTGGAGTACTGGGAGCCGGGGCTGCCTGCTCCACCCTCCACCCCTTCCTGCAGAGCCATCTGGGTACAGTAAAACACCAAAACATCACAAATCCTCCCATAAAACACACAGATGTACTATTAACTACTGCTTAAATTAACATACACCGCAAAACCGGAATCTTAGCAGGTGAAAATATTGTGTTTTTGGTACATATTGTAGAATTCCACTGGCAGATTTAATTTGACTGAACCTAAGAAAAAAAACTTGAAATAAGCTTAATTATGTGCCAGTGGAGCAAGATAAGTCTAAAACCAGATCTGATAAAATTTCAGTTTTTTTCAGAGTAGGATCTGCAGAACTATGATAAAAATATATATATCTGAACTGTTGTTAATGGGTATACGTTTTGTGAGTGTTAATAAATGGGTACTGTACCTTTTTCTTCGTGGCCCCTCTTCTGCTCTTGGAAAACTTACTGTTGTTATCCATGGACGTGGCCCTGCGTCGAGGCGACTTTCCGCTTTTCCCTCCTTCCGGGTTCAGCATCCACCAGGAGCTTTTTCCCGTTCCCTCGTTCTGTATCCGCACGAAGCGGCTGTGCAGGGACAGGTTGTGTCTGATGGAGTTCTGGCGGGAAAAGGAGGAATCACAGTTATGTGACGGGTAAGATGCAGCTTGAGGCATCAAAAATAACTATATTTAATCATCAAAGATGTTGTTTTTTTATTTGTTGAATTCTACCTACTTGCTTATTTTATGAGAATTAAATAAGGAGGTTTATTGTGACTCGGGCTGCAATCAGATATGAGAAGCTGAAACCAGAAAATGTCTTCTTAGGAAAAACACAAGCCAATTAATCAATTAACAATATTAGTTTATGGTTGTGATTAATGTAGTAGTTGACAACTAATCAGTTCTAGTACTTCTGTAGTTTTCCTCAATGACTTGTAAAGATTATTTCTACACTCTGGTAATCCTTTTTTTATGAATATTTTTGCTTCTGAAAAAAATGGTATTTGAGCAGAATGATTCACCCTTGATTTTTTGAGGGAAAATCTAGAACATGGGTTTAAACTGATTAATCAAAATAGTTGTCGATTACTATAGTAATTGGCAACTAATCGAATAATCTACCTATTGTTGCAGCTGTAGAAGATGCATTTTTAAGGTAACATATCAGCTCCCAACAATGTACCTTTGTAAATGTGACAGTGTTTGAGGACGTTTCGTTCTATAGAAAGTCATCACTGTTATGGAGCCAAGAACACAAGTAATAATTAGAATAATAGACTGTCAGAGTGAATCCTGGCCTTTGTCCTGACACAGTTTATTAGGGGGCCCGGTCTGCTCCCTCCTCACGGCTGAAATAACCCTGTTGCTGTGATTTCCACCTAGTTTTATCTGCACATCTCCCTCCCGCCCTTTGACCGGCAGCAGCACTGCTCCGCCAAAAGGAAAAAATAACAGAGAAGAAACCAGAAAAAGGGAGTATTTCAGATTCACATAACATCCCTTGAATTACCATAAATACTCACAGTGAACTCTGAGTTTATAGGCGACGTGTATGAGCTGAGATCAGGTTCCCTGCGTGATAACTGCACCACTAAACAAAAGGAAAACACTCCTGAACGAAAGCGTCTGTATTACTTTGGGTTAAACCGGCGTCATTACTTTATTTTCCTTTTTGCCTGTGGTCACGGTCGTCCTTGTGCTAACATGCATACACCTAAAGCCTCGTTGGGCCCATTTTCTATACTATGTTATTTACCCTAAAAAGGACGCAGAGGCGCCTCCTGCGGTAATTTCTCTCAGGAAGGAAAAACAAAGACGGTTGAAGACACACGGACTGTACTGTACGAAAAAAAACAACATCCTAATATGAAACTCATTGCTGCTCTGGATGCCGGGTACAATAAAAAGAGACCAAAAAAATGCAACACAAGACATACTAGCAGGGAATTTCCCCCGAATACCCATGTGAAGGCAGAAAGCAGCTCCCTGCAGTTAGCAGAGCCAGATGTCCCTGACCACAGAACTCAACAGGGATACACACAGCACGCAGATAAAGACACTCACATCCCAGACAATGGGCCGATTGTCTGGGTGGCTCCCAAACGTTGCTCTTAGCAAACGCTTCTAGCAAACGCATTCACTGCATAGCTAATTAAGCGTTGGATTGTGATTCCAAGAATCATTTTAATTGGACGTGTTTTAGCAAGTTCAGGGAGACTCTTACGACCGTTGACGATTTAAAGTAACTCTAAAAATGTCGATCTGTGTTTTCTAAAGTGGAAGATTTAACCTAAAATGTCCACAACGATCATCAGTTTACTATTATAGAAAAGTAAAGTTAAAGTTGGTAAATCATTGCAGCTCATTATCAATAAGCTTTATCGGTATGTGTCAGGTGAACAATATTTACAAATATTGTCAAAATACTCACAAAATAGTCTAGTAATCTATTAGTTACTGAGTTGTTTGCTTCATATAATAGAGTAAAATGTTGATCACTGTTTCTCAATGCGAAATATTCAACCTAAAATATCTTTTTTTGCCCAGACCAACAGTCCACAACCCCAAAATCATCAGTTTACTATTATAGAAGACTAAAGTAATCAGAAAATAATCAGAGAAGAGAAGCTGGAACCAGAGAATTCTGACATTTTCTTCTAAAAAAATGACTCAAGATTGTTTTAGTGATTATCCAAAATAGTTGACTAGTTGTTGCAGCTCTATTTAACTAAAGTTTAATTTTAGACAAATTTACTACTGGAGAGTATACTAATGGTTCACTTTGTGAAAGAATATTCAGGTTTAGGGCTGCAACTTACATCTATTTTGATAGATCAATGAATCAATTAGTTTTTGGTTCATAAAATGCTGTAAAATACCTATTTCAGTTCACAAAGTAAATCGAAAACTATAAATGTTCATTATAGTATGGAGCACATAGAGCACAATGACATAAAAAAAGAGAAGAAGCTTAGAAGTATTGTCTTATTTTGAATGACTGTTCCCATACGTGGGCACTGAACCACGGCGAGTTTAACCTCAAACTGCACATCAACAGTAGCCTGTTTTTAACAGTGGAGGCAGTGGGCTATGCAAGGTTTTTTTTTTTTTTACCCTAAAAAAAGGAAGAAAAAAAAAAAAAGCAAGGGGAGGTGACAGAGTTCGCAGCGAGAACGGCATGGGAGGGTGACGGCAGCGAGATGTTTTTGCCGGGAGAGCGGGTGGTGGTTGGTGGTGGTGAGGGGTGGGGGTCAATGAGTTCACTGTGTGCTGAACACGAGCTCCTCAGCCGGCGCTGACAGAGACATGCAAACAGGTTGGAGGATGGAGCACGAGCAGAGAGAGAGAGAGTGAGAGAGAGAGGGGAGGAACAGCATCAGATGTGACGCGCTGGGTCGGACCGCCGCTTACTGACTCACCAAAACAGAACCCCCACCCCCGCCCTCCCCCCACGCCTCTCTCGAACTGCACTCCTCCCTTCTCCTCCACTGACTTTTTAAGCGCAGCTTCCTGTGTCGGAGGACATCCTGCACATGCGGGCTGAGGTGGAGAAGTTCGCCCCGAACGCTTTATCTCCCAAATCGTTTCAACCCAGACCTTTCTGCTCTCTCTTTTACCCTGATCTCAATCTGTGGCCTCAGATCACACGCTAATGACTCATTTCCTGTCTTCAATCTCATCACGGGCTCATTCTGCAAAACCGAAAACTCCTAACGGCGTCTATCGAAATGACAGAGTGACAGACCTGCTCCGACACGGCTGAGATCGCTGGCGATATGCAAATGTCTGCAGCACCATCAGAACCTACAATAGATCAGGGACTGCATGACTGGGCCCTGGAAAAAAAGGGGGCCTTCTCTGGGTTAATCCTGGTCTGAGACAGACCTCACCTCAGCCCACAGAGAACAAAGAGCGTCCCCCTGCCTCACTGATGCAGGGGGTGGCCCTGGCCCACGTTATGTCTCTGAAAACCCAAGGTGGCCTACGTAGATGCTGAACTTCTTTATGAAACACGCCGTTACATACCCCCGCCTTTAGAATGACTGTGTGCACAAATGAATGATAAGAAATCTATCAACTTTATTGACCTATTTTGGCACCAAGGGAGTTCCCAGTATAAATGTCAGAGAGGTATTGAATAATTTCAGTAATGGTCTAACCACATTTTTTCACAAGTTAATTTAGATTCAAACATAATGTTATATAATATAAGGCTGCTGATTGGATGATAAAATAATGTACAATGTCAATCACTGTTTCCCAAAGCTTCAACAGTTTCGACAAATTTCTGTCTGAACATTCCACACGACAAAGATCATTCGTTTTCTATTATAGAAAAAACTGACATAAATCAACTATGGGAATAGTTCATGATTGTATTAGTTGGCAAGTAATCGATTATAGAAACTAATCAACACATTTATTATTAGAATGGTTGGTGATTATTGTAATAGATCAACTAAATGATTAATCAACTGTTGCATCTCTAGTAAGGCTGTAACTAACAACTATTTTCGATAATCTAATAATTATTCAAATCAATTCATTATTCCAATTATTAACTCATTTGTTTATAAAATGGCGTGAAGCGTCAATGTTTCAGAAAACTGAAGATTCAACCTAAAAATGTTTTGTCCAGACCAGTCCACAACCCAAACATCATCTGCTTACTATTATTAATTATCAAAATACTTGTTCATTAATGCAATAGTCAATAATGACTCATGGTTGCAGCTCCAGTGAGATTTCATGTGATTGGGTAACGCTGTGTTGTGGTATGTGTCCATATCAGGGAAAAGAATCACTCATATTGTGACTGTGATTCGAGCTGTGTCACCAGCTCTTATAGGAAACAACTCTACACTTTGACATTGTGGAGCCACACAATCGGCCGCTCGGCCGGCAGGAAGCCGCCCGAGGGCTCGGCCAACACGTGGACGCTCGACACACCGGTTCAAGCGCTTTTTCCACGGCCGGACTCCCTCCTTTCAGCCAGAGAGAATAACATATTTCCTTATTTTACGGTTAATGGGATTTTGATTTATGGGCGATTGTTCCACGTGTTTCCTCATTCCTCTTATGACTCTTTTTAAAAAAAAAAAAAAACCTCAGGTCAGAAGCATAAAAAACACACACACACACACACACACACAACACAATAGTTGCACCCGCAGCTGAGGTCATCAAAGCTCTGATTGGACGTAAAAAGAGGTCATATGGCAATAAATCACAGTGAAGTTGGAGTGAAAGGTGGATTGTGATAACATGAGCAGCACCGGTAGATGCAAATTTGAACTAACTGATCACTGATATCAAAGCTGCAGCTGGTCTCCAGAGTCCGACTCTAGGGGGGGATCCTCTGTCCCGTCTGCGCTTTTTTGTGTCTCGCGCTGCGTGTGGTTGCCGGTGAGGCCGCACCTGTCCCTGCGCCGCGCCGCTGGTTGTTTACTTAATCCTGCGACCGTTGCTGCCAACCTCACGCTTCAATACGTGAGGGGCAGCAGCTGTGTCAATGAGACGGTTGTGAAGAGCCGAGGGAGGACCGTTTCTGAAGGGAATCCAGATATTAGATGGCGCTCCCCGGTCCTTGACTATGGTGACACATTTTTAATTACATGTAGCGCTCCTATTACTCAGTAAATGTCAAATTTGCCAGGTCAGTGTGATCGAAGTTGAGCATTCGAGCATTTTTGTCCAATCACATGTTGAAAGCATTAAAAACTTAATCACTTAATAGTGATTATCAAATAACAGCCAGGGAGTTTATTTGTTACATCAAACTCAACAGATCAGGTGTTTATTTGAGACCAGGCAACTATATTGGGACAGGACATTTTACTCAAATTCTTTTATTAAACCATAAACCAATAATCATTTATTTTATTATTATATGGTATACCTACTATATAACTTACATTTTTTTTACAAGTCAGATTAGAGTACTGTAGTTAAACATCACATGGCTGCTTCTCCAGAGTTTTCCTCTGCATATTTTACCACAGAAAGTTTGAATTTCATTTCATACTTTCTATTTTTTCACTGCACAGTTGCTGACAATTAATCACTTTTACTAGAAAGTGTGTTTGTTAAAGTCCTTGAAGAAAAACATGCAGCATCAGGGGTCACATTTTCTCTCTTGTTTTAAAAAAAATATTACATTTTTATTTGGAAACAGTGGTTAAACTTGCAATTTTCAAATTCTTCTAACCCTAAACTCCTGAAACCCGCCACCCCCCCTACAAAGGTGTGTTTCTTGCCTTAAACTAAAATGACGGCATTGGGTGAATTGAACCAGGTTTAATAATTTTCATGTTAAAAATGATTGGTGGATTTTCCATGATCTAATGCCATGGAGGATCCAGCAGCGGGTGGACCTGCACCCCCCTCCACGCAGAGAGGAGCCTGGATTCTGCTGCATTGCTTTCACAGCTTTGCCGTCCAACATGTGGTGAATTCTGAGGGGCAAACTGAAAATAGATTTAGTCAGGAGCAAAGATACCTTTCCCCTGTCCGGCTCCCTGCATCGGCTCATATAGAAGCAGCGTGACTCAGAGGCAACAAACCAAGAAATGATGCAAAATTAAAAAAAAAAAAAAAATGTAGCCTATATAATCTATTGATACAAACGAGGGCTGCGAGGATGAATCCAAATTGTCTCAATAACACAGTGCAGCACTTGCAGAGATTACAGTGCAATGAAAAAGCCACTTCCTGACAGTGTCTTCCTGTATGCACACACACACAACCCTCCCCGCCCGTTTCTCTCCTCTGACCCAGGAAGTGCAGGCAGGTTGAACATTGTCCGTGGTGGGAACCGCAGCTTTTTAAGCTACAAAGCATTGAAAAAGGCTGCAGAGCTTGTCTCCCTACAAAGCTGCTTCAGTGCCGCCCTGCATCGAACTGAGTGACCTACTTCTGCTGTGGCTTCAACATCTACAGCTTTGTGTTAGGAATTCAGCTGAAAATGAAGATAATGGACACACTGGGCCTGTTCACATTCACACAATAAACCAATGATTATCTGATTCACCGTTATGTTTGTGGTCATTTAAACTGCTTCATCGGATAAAAAACATTATTTAATTCAAAGGCAGATCTTTGGTTTGAACATGGGGGTATGCATTAGCGTTCATCACTTTTTGTATTCTGATGAATTTTTCTGCTCCAGTTGTGCCTCCTCTGCATCTGTTTATGGAGGAAATGTCTTTATTTATGCGAGGGAAAACAGAGAATTAAGGCAGCAGGGGACAAATCGACATATAACAGGATATTATTCAGTAATGCTCTCATTTTGCTTTCAAATATCTGTTCCCATGCAGATCAACTTTATGATATTTTGCCTGTGGTGTCAGCACATGTTTAGACATAATTTACTGCATTTTTCAAAATAAAAGTCCTCTGTCCTAAATCTATATTTCATCTTTTTACTGCAGGGGCTCAAAAATATTGTGAAGAACATGTCCCCTGCATCCCCCATGAAATCTGCACCTATTATCAGTTTATGAGAAACCACATGTGCCCCCCCCCCCTTTATTTAATCATAAAGTTGAACAAATCCATTTATTTTTAATTTGGATAAATCCTTTCCTAAGTCCCACCCCCTTAGTTACTGTTGCTAGGTAGGACAAGCTTCACAAAAAGCACAACGCCAGGTAGAGCTGCAACATTTAATCGATTAGTTGACAACTATTACATTATTAGCCAACTGTTTTGATAATCATCATTTAAAAATAATCAGATTTGAGAAGGTGGAACGCGAGATTTTGAACATTTTCTTCTCAAAAATAACTCAAATCGATGAACGGATTATTAAAATAGTTGGGGACTCATATGATAGGTGGCGATGAATGGATAAATCGATTAATCGTGGCAGCTGTAATAAGCACTAAAACCAAAGTGCAGCTGAGGCCGATGGGTCCTTTCAGAAATCCCATCCCCTAATGCTATTGCATCACTAAAATAATATGTTAATATAAATAAATAAAATTCAACAACTCCAAAACTTTAACATCTCTGAAAGGGACATATGAAAGCTGCTTTGTTAAACAATCTCTTTGGCTCCAGTGTTTTAACCTCACTGTGTTGTATTGGCTTAGTTCATATTTACTTAACTTTTGAATGTGAAGACAAAAGTTATACCTGTTAATGTGTTATTAACATAAAATACATTTTACAAAAAATGGAATGAATCAGGTAAACCAGGGTTTTCCAGCAAAAGTGTAAAATCATGAATTTTATTTAAAGCCATAATTATACCTTGTTAGAGAAAAATGATGACCTGACTAGTGGCTACAATTTAATATTCAACCTTACTTTTACCAGATTATTCACAGTTATTGGTTTATTGTTTGCATGTAAACTGGCTCAATCTAAAATACTAAAACAACTAAATAAACTCTTGATCTGTACTCTGTTTAAGTCTAATCTTAAAAGAGAGACACATTCTTTACCCTCTTCAGGGACAGGACAACTGGTTTCTACAGGTTTGGCCACTGATCTCGATTACTTTTGTTATGTCTGCTCCTCTTTCTTCACACCACGGGCTGTTTCTTTCTTACCCTTTAAATTTTGCATAATGGATTTGAGGCCAGGTTCTTTTTTTGTGAACATAATATGCGGGGGGGGAGTTATTATCCTGCCGGAGGACAATGCAGAGACCCACATGCCGCGGATTCCTCAGACTCACACATGTGTAGACAGCAGACTGTACACAGGCCTCAGTCAGCTGACTGCGCCGCTCCTTCCCCTCAAAGCCACAGTCTCCGCTTCAAAAAGCCCCTGCCCCAAGCCTCCTTCTCTTCACGGGGTTACTTGAAGCTTCCAGTGGGCCTCTCGGGTTCAGGGCAGGTCTCCCTCTTTTTAACCTTGTGATCCCAAGTCAAATATCTTTTTTTCCCCTCACTGTGTCCACAAACTGAGCTCAGAAACACTTTCAGTGTTAGATTTATCCCCTAGAATGAGAATGATCTGGCTCTGTAGGCAAAAAAACGTTGAAATACATGGAAAGTAAATGGATTTTAACAGGCATGAAAAGTTTAGAGCTTATTGCTTTGAGCTAAATGTGTTATGATTACTGGCATGCTAACATTTGCTTATAAGCACCAGAGCTACATCTAATGACTATTCTGATGATTCATTTATCAAGAAGCTCTAATAAGCAGTAAAACCACATTGTAGCTGAGGTTGCCCCGCCCCCCTAGCTACTGTTGCTAGGCAGACCAAGCTTTACTAAGGACACCGCTGCAAAGATTAGTCGATTTATTAAATAATTGCCAACCTTTACATTAATCATGGGTTGTGTGATGACTAATCGATTGATCATTTCAAAAATTGATAGGTAGAAGAGTCGTGAATTGCAGCTGTAAATTTCTAAAGCAACTTAGTTCATCCTGTTTGTTCATTAACAATCAACAGGTTCCTATATCGTAGGTTTGTATTTCTATATTAAAGTAAAATAAAGTTTCACAACAGGCAGCCATTGCACATAGTATTGCAGGGTGCCAACATTTTTCCAAGCACTAACATAACCTTTTAAAAAGTGCAAGAAACTGTGATGAAACACTTGATTGCAGTTCTAAAAGTTTTGAAACGAGCAGCTCGGATCCTCGGTTTAATTCAGGGGCGCTTTTTCCCTTTTCCGTTATCGGAGGTCACAGTTCACTGAGAAAAACAACGGCAGTGCCAGTAAAGTGGTGGTTTGGTTCCCTGAACGCTGCTGGCTGGCACTCAGAGAGGCTGCAGCGTCCCCCCCCCCCCCCCAGGGAACCAGGCCTCCCCGGCCCCGGCTCGATCAGCCGAGCTGCCACAACAGTTTTGGAGGTAAAGTAAAAAAAAAAAAAAAAACACACAGACAGGAAGCTGTCGCAGCAGCAGCACCACCCAACAAAGACAGATTTTTAAAGGGTAGTTCAGCATTATCACATGTTTCTGTTATGTATCTGAATAACAACTATTATGATAATAGATTAATCTATCGATAATGCCTGTTTTGTCAAGACGACATTCCACAATCTATATATATATATATATATATATATATATATATATATATATATATACATTTTTCTATTACTGTTTTGAGAAGCTGGAACCAGAGAATTATTACATTTTTTTTTTTAAATGTCCTTTCCTAAGTCCTGCCCCCTTAGTGACAGTTGCTAGGTAGGACAAGCTTTACAAAAAGGCCTGTTGAACAATAAGGCCTGAAATAAGTTCATGCTGCATGGCACTGATCAGGTTTTATTGGAAGAATTATGATCCAAATGTGGGATATTGTGAGATTTTCTGTCTGTGCTTGACATGATACGAGGATAAAACAAGCATTTCAATGTATATAATAATAGATCTTTAAGTGTTTTATTCCCAGGATGTTATGAAGGCTACATACAAGATTATATGACAACCACACTTTTCCTAAAAATGAAGATTCAATCTTTAAATGACCAACAGTCCACAACCTAAAGATCATTAGTTCACATTTATAGAAGACTAAAGAAACCAGAAAATAATCAGATTTGAGAAGCTGGAACCAAATTAGTTAGCCATCAACACAACAGTTGGTAACTAATTATTTAATATTTAGCTCAAATAAGCAATAAACCCAGCGAGTGTTTTCACTCGTTGCATTCAGTGATGCCACCATATATATTGTATAAGTATTGTCAAAAGCAAAAGAAAACCCAATGACAGAGAGGAGACAGGAAGCTGCAGCAGCTTGACCCACCTCCAGTTCTCTGGGTGGAGCCGTACACCCGGCGAGGTTCAAACCCCGACGCCCTCCGCCCACCGCCAGGTCTCTGCCTCTATCTGTCATTACGATCAGGGACGGCTCATGCATGTAGACTGTAAAGTCAACAGGGCACGACACATAACATAATAGCGAGCAGACGGAGGATTTCTTCTCTTCACGCTGATGTCAGCTTTCCGTTTAATTCAATGGAAATAAAATGACTTAATGCAGAATTAAATGCGCAAACATGATCCGCGCACGGTGCCCTCCTCTTTTTCCAGCCCTGACCCTCGCAGGGCGGGGATGTTATAACACATGGCACTGTTTTCCATCCACACGGGCAGGAAATGCATCATAGTTCATTGTGGGGGGACTTTCGTGTTTTTTTAACAGGAAAGTGTAAAAATAACTGTTAGCCCGGCGCTTCCAAGGCCCGGCGGGGGCCATGCCAACAATGGAATGCAGAGGGTTGGAGTAGAGATGTGTTGATTTTATAATAAAGGTAAACACACTCAGCCTATTGTTTTTTGATGGAAAAAGGTATTGGCTTTTTACTCTTGAGCGGACAACAAGGACAGAACGAAGCCACTGCAGGTCTGAAGCCTCATTTTTTACCTCCAACATCAAATAAAAAGAAGGTGTACATCAGAGATTATGGACCTTACACTCAACATTAAGGGAAGTTCGTCTTGTGTCGAAACTCTGCCAAGGTTGAAATGCTGTTGAGCAATAAGTCCTGAAATAATTTCATGTTGCATGCCACCGATTAGGTTTTATTGGAAGAAAATTACAATACAAATTTGGATATTTGTGAAGACTTGCTGTTATATGAAGATGTAACAACTAGGTTAACATATGCAGTTCACCATTTCCCAAAAATAAAAATGAAAAATTTTAGAACCCAAAAGGTCATCAGTTTACTATTATAGAAGACTAATGAAACCAGAAAAAAAATCTGATTTGAGAAGCGGGAACCAGAGAATTTAGACATTTTCTTCTTAAAATTACTCAAAACAATTAATCAACAAAGTAGTTGGTGATTAACATAATAGTTGGCAACTAATAGGTCAATGCAGTTTAAATCAGTACTAATCCCATGGGAATGTCATTAGTTTTACAGCTATTTATTTATGAAGTTGAACAAATATAATGTTTTGATTGGATAAATCTTTTTTCCAGTCTCACTGTCTTTTAGTTACTGTTGCTAGGTGGGAAATAAAAAGAAAAGGACAGAAAGGACACTGCATAAGTTAACTATTATAGAAGACTAAAGACAGACATTTTCTTCTTAAAAATGACTGAAATCGATTTATCAATTATCAAAATAGGTGATCAATGTAATAGTTTGTAACTAATCGATTAATCATTGCAGCTCTATTCAGGCCTGTTTAAAAACAGTTAAGTCTGTTAGAGACGCTGGGTTGTTGGCAAATGGTTTGGTTGACCTTCCAGTTAGGTAAATTTGACTCATTCCTGAAATGAATCAAAAGTAAAATAAAATGGTTTAAAATGTATTATTTCCAAAATCAATGGGTGCCATTGTCCACCACCCTTAAGTATTAAAGGTCTGTGACTCGGCTCGCTGGTCTTAAACAAACACAAACACCTCCAGCAGAGGAAGTGATGGGATAAAGAGCTGCGATTCCCTTTCTCCGAGCCGCGGCATCCGCTGAGGAAACTCTAGAAGACAGGGACACAAAGATATGAGCACACGGCTCAGGAATGGAGGATGTTTGACGTCTGTTTCCCAGCGTCCCCCTCTACCCGGCTTCTTCCCCTCCGACACACTCCCCGCCACTGATTGAGCTGTTTTGCGTCGCCTCCTGTTATTGTCGGAACGGGGCTCGGAAACAGTGGCGTGCACGGGCGTTCTGAAGGGCAGGCGCAAGAAGGGGAGAAAAAGGGCACTAATAGCGTGTCTTTGCCACTGAAAAGTGCACTGCAGAAAGGTTTTTTAGTTCTCAAGAGGGTGCTTTAGCTGATATTTTGGCACTTACAGGACACTTTTACATGTGCTTTAGCTCAAGGGGGCACTTTAGGACAAGTTTCAGCCTTTAGAGGGCACTTTTTGGCTCCTAGGTGGCACATTAGGACATATTTTGGTGCCTACAGGGCCCTTTTTCTTTTGCTTTGGCTCATAGAGGGCACTTTAGCACACATGTTGGCTCCTAGAGGGCAATTTTGCTTGTGTTTATGCTCCTAGGGGGCACTTTGGGACACATTTTAGCCTTTAGAGGGCACGTTAGCAGACTTTTTGGCTCCTAGATGGCAGATTAGCACAAATTTGGGTTTCTAGAGGGCACTTTAGCAGAAATTTTGGCTTTTAGAGGGCAATTTAGTAAGTGTTTAGCATGACACGGTTTAGGAAACAAAGTGGCAGCCGTGCACCATGGTTCATGTAAAAGAAAGTGTAGGATGGCTGCAAAAAGACTAAAAAAGGAGGAAAGGGAGGTTTAGCAGAGCCACGGTTCATAATACCAGTTATGATCACACATTTCAGGCGGGGGTGTTAAACAATGGAAACTATATTTGATTGAGGTTCACGAAGGCATTTCCTGACATAGCTGCAAAATTACATCTCATGAGAACGTCAGGGGTTACAGGAAAGACTGAAGATCTGCCTTTTAATTTGCTCCTTTTAGGCCTTTTTTGGGGGTTTCACTTATTTATATCTGAGTGGAGAGATAATACTGAAACCAGGATGCACATATTTGTGCAAGAAATACAGGTTTGCAACTAATCCAGATGAGAGATTTGCCTGTAAATTTCCAAGATTTCATATTCCAGGACCGTAGCGGGTTTTCCCATTACTGTGGAAATGCTGCACAGAGCATGACTCAGTTAGACTTTGTGCCTACACTGACTAGACTGTTTCAAATATACCATAGAGCATCTGCGGAAATCTTTGTTGGGTTTATTTCCTGCATGTAACTCAACCATCACTCAAAGCAACCCTCCGACAGGTGTAAACTGAAGGTTGCAGTTGTTCCCTGCTGGTTTGTGACTGCAGCGTTCTCCTTGAGGAGTATTTTCAGTCACATGTGTGGGATGTTTGGAGTCAGGAATGCTGATTTAGAGCCGGACGTTTCTCCACTGAAAGAGCAGCGATGCCACTGCTGACAGAAGAAACATCAAAGCCAACCCAGATGTCAAAGTTCAGAGAAACTGGTGAATATCAACCAGCAAAGAATATCAAAAATATTAAAAATGAATAAATAAATTAAAAAAAAAAAAGGATCACGTATTCATGCAGGAGATTTAGAGATGCACATTATACTGCATTACCACTTTTCCTTTACCAAGTTAAAAGATGAATTCTCACACACACACACACACACACACACACACACACACACACACACTATATTAGGGCTGCAAGCTGAAAATTCAACCTAAAATGTCCAGACCAACAGTTGACAACCCAAAAATCATGCGTTTACTATTATAGGAGAATAAAGAAACCAGAAAATAATCAGATTTGAGAAGCTGGAACCAGAAAATTTGGACATTTTCTTCTTAAAATGTCAAATTGATTACTCTATTATCAAAATAGGGTAATAACTGTCAAATAATTAATTATTGTTGCAGCTTTTGGGTGCAGATTGACTTTCTTTGTTAAAAAAAAAAAAAGTAATGAGGTTAAAAATTGTACTATTTTGTCTCAGTGAAAAACTGTTATATTGAGTAAATAAATAATTTCTGATGTTTAAATTCGATTTAGCAGGTTAGGATTCATGCTTCCTGCTTCACGCTTTATGACTGCTGCTGTTTTACATGTGAAGTTTTTATCGTTAATAACACATGAGCTTTTTCTTAATTCTATACAGAGTTAAATTAGCCACACCCCCAACCAGCGACGCCATGGCAACAGCCTTCCATCAACAAAACATAGTGACATCACTGATTGCAATGAGAGAAAACGCACGTAAACACACACAGCTTTTCTGATCAATCTGAACAATTAATTGATTGGTTTGCAACTATTTTGATTAGCAATTAATTGATTTGATTTGTCAGGTCTGTCATTTGTCTTGCTTCAGCATTGGAAAATAGTGATCAACATTTTACACAATTTTATAACCAAACGACTAATCAATTGATTGTTTTAATAATCAATAGATGAATCAACTAATGGAAGAGCCATTAGTTGCAGCTCTAAATAAATAAATATCAGAATATATACTAATATATTATTATTTATTATTATAAATATCAGATACTTAAACCCTTTGTCTCCAGTTACATTCTAATTAGAGCTCCAACAATTTATTACTTTAATCAACTATTAGATTAATCACCAACAGTTTTGATAAAGGATTAATCAATTTGAGTCATTTAATGCTTTAGTTTCTCAAAACTGATTGTCTTTTTTCCTTTTGTCTACTATAATAGTAAACTGATGATCTTTGGTTTATGGACGGTTGATCAGGAGAAAAAAAAAAGACATTTTAGGTTGAAGGTTTAGACATTTCACACATTCTATGAACCAAACAACTAATAGATTCAGTAATAATAGATTAATTAGTTAGTTGCAGCCCTGTTCTGACCCTCAGGTACATGAGAGGATCTTGGGAGAACACCGAACTGTCTCTTTAAAACACACTTCTTGCGTTGTGTCTCAGGTTTAAAAGGGGTCAAAAGGTCACGTCGCGTTGACCCAAACCGAGCAGCTCCATCCTCGCCCGGGTGTGAGACTCACCTTCCAGCCCGCGGAGCTGTTGCTGTCCCCTTTATCCTTGAAGTACGGGACGCTCTTCACCATCCAGTCGTAGATCTGGGACAGCGTGAGCCGCTTCTCGGGCGAGCTGTCTATGGCCTTGGTGATCAGGTCCGCGTACGACATGTTGCCCCACGCGTTCCGCCGCGACGAGCTGCTCTTCCTCTGCCCGGCGACACCCAGGGGCGCTGCCGCCCCGCAGGCAGCCACCTGTGGCTGGGGCTGTGGCTGCGGAGCCTGGAGCTGCTGCTGCTGCAGGTGATGATGATGGTGGTGCTGCTGCTGGTGGGGATGCTGCTGCTGCTGCCGCTGCTGCTGCTGCTGCTGCTGGGGTCGCTGGTGATGAAGATGCGCGCAGTTCCCTTCCCGACACTGGAAATCAGTGCAGGGTACATCAGCCGCCGGCGTCTGCTCGGCGTACTCTTCGTAGTCCTCCTCCAACAAGCCGAGCCCACCGCCACCGAACTCGCCGCCCGCCCCCGGCTCGTGCTGCACGGACGCGGCCGGCGAGGACGCGTCGGAGCCGGCGTGGTCCGCCGCGAGCTGCTCGGGACGGGGCAGCGGCCAGGTGCAGGAGCGCGGGCGGGAGAGTGGCTCGAAGTCCGGGTCTATGTCCACCGGCTGTAACGTTACCTCTGCCATGTTCAGCGTTCACGCGGACGCTCACATAAAGGTAATAGAACAATAATTAACGATAAAAATGTTGTTGGGTATTTTTTTTAGGGGCACAAACCCGCGGCTGAGACCCAGCTGGTTCGTTCAAGGTCTCCGCTGAAGTTCAGCTCATCCTGCGGAGACTCGCTCAACTCTCAAGTCTGCCGCTCCGCTGCTGCCTTCACGGCCCGCTCGCGGAATCCGTCATCTGGCTACTCCGTCAGTGGCGGAAATAGCCAGTGGCGTGCACAGGCTTTTTGAAGGGGAAGAAAAGGGCAGATATAGAATGTTGTCGCCACTGAAGAGGCCACTCGAGCACGCGTTACGGCCCCCAAAGGTACTTTTAGTGATGCAAAATTCTGAGAATAAACTTTATTCTTCAAAAGCTTTCCCCTTTTTGTACTTAGATTTACTTTTCTATTAAGTTTAATACAAATATAACTTATCATTATAACACTCTAAAGTAGCTGCATAAGGAGTGCTTATGTATATACTTTAGATACTTCAAGTACTTTATGATAGTACTTATAGTTTATTATATATATATATATATATATATATATATATATATATATATATATATATATATATATATATAATGTTTCTACTTTTTACTAAAGGGTCTAAATGCTTCTTCCTCCACTGCTAAATGTAAACTGTTTAAAACACTATACATACATATATATTATCCTGGTATTTTGGTTATGTGCACATTTTTCAGGAAATTTGCACAAAAATCTAGGCTACAATATCAACTGAAATTGTTCCTGACCAACCTTTCCTCGACAGCACCTGAAAGCACCATGAAGACTCCCTCTGGTGATTTGATAAAATCTCACCACCATTGAATAGCTTTTTTTTTCCTGTAAGAATACTGACATTTTTGGGCATTGTATGATCTATTTTCATCTTCAAACTGCCCATTATACATATTTCCCAGTTATTAAGCTTGAATGATTATTTATTATCCAAAACCATTACTAATTTGCGTTTTTAAATGTTATGACACTGTAATTATTAGTCGTCCAATTATATCCAGTTTTCAAAATCATGTTGATGCAACACATTTTGCCCAAATCTTATGTAAAATTGTGGAAGTCGGAAAGGTTTGATTATGCAGCACAGCTGTCAATAGCGCCATCTAGTGGGTAATCTGCATACAAAAAATGAACAGAACAAGGTCTGCCCACACAAACACAATCACTTCATACTTAATTCTAACACAAACACACACACACACACACACACACACACACACACACTTACAAGTTTCCAACGTCTTATCATGCCAATCACAACTGTGTTTAAGGAAAAGTGAACAAAATGTGGAAATGGCGCACTTTCAAATGTCACGCTCTCCTTTTCCACACTTTCCCAGACAATAGTTTGCAGAGGGTGTTTTTTGGCCAGTAGGAATCTGTGCGCTGCATTGTTAAAATGTTTTTTAACTTTAAAAGCACTTCCCCTCCACAAAGGGGCACAAAGTTCAAGGGCTTTTTTACGCTCCTACTGTAAACCTGACTTGAGCTCCTACATAAGCTATAGTTTAAAAACAAAAACAAAAAAACTCCTTCCTGGACAAACACTATTAATCATGATCTCAGCTGCTTGAAATGACCTTTAACACAAAATATATAAATACAAAAACTACTTCCATCTAGAGTTTCTTTAAACACTCCCAACCTATCCAATTCAAGTTCACTGATTGGAAAACACATTTTGAGAAACAAAACTGTAGCCTTTATATTCATATTTTAATCAGGATCATTTGTAGACCACTGGTTTTAACATGTGTAGAATTAGATTTACTGTCTTTCATAAATATCTTTATGACCATTATGTCCAATAGTAAGATGGAAACTTAAATGGAAGAGACATTCTGACAAATTATGACAGTGTAGTATTTAAATACTGTTAGGGCCAACACAGGACTTATTGCATTTTATTTTATACGTTGTGTAGAAAAAAAAAAGTTGGTTTTCCAGACACTTAAACCCCATAAATGCCTATTTTAGTGCCAGACTAGTCACACTGGACAATTCACATAAAGATAAACAAACTATCACTGGTAGACTGGGAATGAGCAGCCACTGAAATGATCATAATAAAGCTCTAACAATATTTCTGCTGCTTCGATATTTTTGACAAACCATCCTGCAGGTTTTAAGAAGCTCGACACTCAATAGAACCTCTTCGCCCGACAGAGGGAGTGAATCTTGCTTTTCATGTGTCCATGTTCAGTGTGCGTCGAAATCGGCCCAAGTTCAGTTGAGGCTAACCTCGGCCTCCATGAGGACATTCTTCTTCTGTTGGAAGTAGTCTCTGAACCACTGGATGTGCTCCTTCTTCTGCTGGATGGTCAGGTGTGGATTCTTGCTCAGGCCGCCAATCACCAGCTCCATGAAGTGACGCACGGGTCCCCGGCGGGGGAAACCCTCCTCCAAGTGTTTGCCCAGGAAGACGTGTTCGTAGAACGGGACATTGGCTTCCTCCTCAAGGCCTGAAATACAGCAAGACAGACGCCGTCAGCGTATCCCCGCAAACATATGAATGAAGGAATGGTGGCTTTGTTTAGAACATGAGAGAACAGAAATAATTATCAAAATTATAAAAAATATAATATAAAATCTATGCTTAATTCTCCCCCTTCTTTTTTAGCAAAAGGTTAATTATACAATATTTCCTGTCCTTTTATGTATTTTTACATAATAACAATACGCTGCAAAAACTAAAATCTGAACAAGTGAAAATATATTAATAACAAAAACATTGATTTTATATATAATATTGAGTAAAATATTATTTTGAGTGTTCTTTTTTTTTTTTTTCTTTCTCATTCAGGCTAATTTGCTATTGCAAAAAACAAGACTAACTTAAAAAAAGATTCAATTGATTAAGATCAAGAAAAAAAAAACTTGGAATAAGCTTTAAATTATCGTCCATTGAAATAAGATAATTCTACTCAATATTGGACTAATATTTTCAGTCATTAAAGTTTTCAGGTTTTGCAGTGTAATAATGATAATTATTATAATACTGTATATATTAATTATACGAACACCTCATGAATGTGTTTTTTTCCCCCAAATATTTCAAAAAACTGGAAAAAAAAAATTGACTTTTGTCAATTTGTTCTACTAACTCATCTTTCACAAAACCTTTTTGATCAGGAATTAATCAAAAAAATTATGTTTGGACTTTGAAAAGAGGCGACTCTCAAACAGATATCTGCATTATTTTTCTGTGTTGTTTTTGCATTTAATTTATTAACAACCAAGTTTCTGAACAGTCACTCCATATAAGTTTTGCTATGTTTGGTTGGAAATTCTGTTTCAACCGTTTAATGATCAGAACATTTACATTAAGCATGATGTTCTGCACAATATTAAATGTTTTTGACAAATATATTTGTTATATATATTTGACACTGTAGACAGCAAAACTGCCATGTTGTGTCATCCACCTATATATATTTAAATATATACAGTACTACTCGGAAAATTAGAATATCGTGTAAAAGTTGTTTTATTCATGCAATTCAACATAAAAGGTGAAACCAATACATTTTATAGACTCATTACAAGCAAAGTGAGATATTTCAAGCTTTTATTTGTTTTGATTTTGCTCATTAGGACTTGCAGCTTCAGAAAACCTCAAATTCAAAAACTCAGAAAATTAGAATACTGTTAAAAGCTTCAGTATTGAAGGCTCAAAGTGTCACACACTAATCAGGTAAGTAATCCAAAACACCTGCAAAAGGGTCCCGAGCCTTTAAAAAGCCTGTGTCTTTGGTTTAGAAGAATTCACAATCATGGGGAAGACTGCAGATCTGACAGTTGTGCAGAAAACCATCATTGACTCCCTGCACAAGGTGGGTAAGACACAAAAAGTGATCGCAAAAGAAGCTGGATGTTCTCAGAGTGCTGTGTCAAAGCACATTAATGGACAGTTAAGTGGAAGGCAGAAGTGTGGAAGAAAACGGTGTACAAGCCGGAGGGATGACCGCAGCCTGGAGAAGATGGTCAGGAAAGGGCCATTCAAAAGTGTGGGGGAACTTCATAAGGAGTGGACTCAAGCTGGAGTTGCTGCTTCAAGAGAAACGACACGCAGGAGGATGCTGGACATGGGCTTCAAATGTCGTATTCCTGTTGTCAAGCCGCTCCTCACGAGCAAGCAACGCCAGAGGCGCCTTAGCTGGGCTAGAGAAAAGAAAGACTGGACTGTTGCCCAGTGGTCCAAAGTCCTCTTTTCTGATGAGAGCAAGTTTTGCATCTCATTTGGCAACAAAGGTCCCAGAGTCTGGAGGAAGACCGGAGAGGCGCAAAATGGAAGATGCATGAAGTCCAGTGTTAAGTTTCCCCAGGCTGTGATGACTTGGGGATCCATGTCAGCTGCTGGTGTTGGTCCTCTGTGCTTTATCAAGTCCAGCATAAACGCAGCTGTCTACCAGGACATTTTAGAGCACTTCATGCTTGCTTCAGCGGACCAGCTTTATGGGGATGCAGATTTCATCTTCCAGCAGGACTTGGCACCTGCCCACACTGCCAAAAGTACAAAATCCTGGTTCAACAACCATGGGATTACTGTGCTTGATTGGCCCGCAAACTCACCTGACCTGAACCCCATAGAAAATCTGTGGGGCATTGCCAAGAGAAAGCTGAACGGGAAGAGACCAAACAATAAAGAAGAGCTCAAGGCCGCGATTGAAGCATGTTGGTCTTCCATAACACCGGAGATGTGCCACAACCTGGTAGCATCCATGCAGCGCAGGATTAAGGCAGTCATTCGTTCAAAAGGGGCCCCAACCAAGTACTAAGTACAGATGCAACATTTTATTTTCAGAGGCCTGACATTTTTGTATTTAAAATCCCTTTTTTAAATTGATATAAGCAATATTCTAATTTTCTGAGTTTTTGAATTTCAGGTTTCTGAAGCTTTAAGTTCTAATGAGCAAAATCAAAACAAATAAAAGCTTGAAATATCTGACTTTGCATTTAATAATACTATAAAATGTATTAGTTTCACCTTTTATGTTAAATTGCCCGAATAAAAACTTTTACACGATATTCTAATTTTCCGAGTAGTACTGTATACGGTACCGTTTTACTATTTGTTCCCCTTGAACTCTTTGACCCTTTGCCACATTAAGGCTACAAACATAAAGATATAAAATTGGAATTTTGTTTTTAAGAATAGACAAAAAGTAGGACACAATCATTAAAATTGTAAGAAATTCATATGATACTTTCAACTTGTTTTAGGAAATAAATAAAAGTGCGATATTATTTGGCCCTTCTGAGTAATACTTTGTAGAACCACCTTTTGCTGTGTTTACAGCTGCAAATCTTTCGGGGGTTTTGCACATCTAGAGACAAAAATGTTTGCTCATTCTTCTTTGCAAAAGAGGTGGAGCTCAGTATGGTTAGATGGAGAATGTCTGAACAGCAGTTTTCAGGTAATTCCAAGATTATTAATGTGATTCAGGCCATGTCTTTCTACCACCTGGAGATGTTTTGTGCTGAACTATTCCATCGAAGATTTCTTCTGAAATTTAGCTCCATCATCTTTCCATCCGTTTTAAGAATCGTCCCTGTCTCTGCTAAAGAAACTCAGGTCCAGACAATGGACCAACCAAACATAACATTTTGTATTTTACCCAGAAAGTTCAATTCGGTTTCATCTGAGCAGAGCGCCTTCTTCCACATGTCTGGTGTGTCTTCAGGTTAACATTGGATCATTCAGAAATCCTCAGGGAACTTCTGGTGTGAGTTGTCTGCACTGACAGTAAAGGGGCCGAATAATATCACACGCTGCGCTTTTCAGTTTTTTTTTTAATTTCTAAAATAGAAGTTTAAAATGTTGCATAAAGTTAGTTACACCTTATGATTGTGTCCCACTTGATGTTGATTCTTAACAAAAAAACTATTTTATAATTTAATGATTGAAGTCTGAAATGTGGAGAAACGTCAAAAAGTTCAACTTTTGCCAGGAACTGCATAAAAAAAGAAAACACCTGGTGATGGTAAAATCCCCTCATGCTCCCTGTAGCTTGTGAAAACCATACATTCACCCAAAACTACAAAATACTCACAAGCTTCATTATTGATTGGATACTGCCACAGTTTTCCCTCTTTTGTCCAGTCGATCATTTCCTCAAATGGGTTCCTGGGTGTCAGGTTGGTTGCCGCTGTCAGCTGATGAGCGAAGTCCACGTCCCACAGTGTCGGCCGTTCTAAACATCAGCAGGATGGGGCCCGTTAACGTTAGAATCAGAAGCAATGTGACTTAGACATATAGTGAGGTATTAATGAAGCACTTTTCTCTTCACAGAAAGTTATGTTAAGTAAGAGTGATTCAATTCTTGATGACGAAAGGAAAAACTTTCTTAAAAAAAAAAACAAAAAAAAAAAACACAAGGTTCTGACTTTTCCATCAAATTGTGTTAAAGGTCATAGCTGTGGTGCTGCCTTCCTCCATGTTCCTGGCTAGCATTTGTTGATGTGACAGGTATGACAGCTGCTGCCAGATTGGGTGGCACATGCTTGTGCATGACAGTAATTCAGCGAAGCTTCTTTTATACCCAATCATAGCACCCACTTGTTCCCAATTAGTCTATTCATTTGTCCGATGTTCCAAATAGGTGTTTGATGCCGTTCCTCAACTTTTTCTAGACACCTCTCCCAGCTTTTTTGGAACATGTTGCAGGAATCAAATTCCAAAATTATCTACAATTGCAACAAATACCACAAAACTATATATATATATATATATATATATATATATATATATATATATATATAAAAAAGAATGTTTACCAGTTTGAACATGAAATTGTATTTACTTAAATATAAGTTGAAATTAGTTTGTTTACGAAACAGAACGCATGTCACAAATGTTATCTTTTAAAAATTGTTATATTGCATTATGCTTATGTGACCTGGTAGAATTAATGAGGAGAAATCTGGAATTTGATGAAAGCCGACCTCTTTAAACCGGTTCTTACCAACTGCTGAATCGGTGCTGTCTTCATAAGTTTCAGGGGAGAAGATTTCCAGCCTTCTGCTATAACCCAGTATCGGCCTGTAAAAAAAAATACATTTCGGATATCAGTTTCTCTACACACCACTGCTGTGCAAAAAGTGCAAATGAGAAATTGTGATAAAATGACTTTAAATTATTTACTTTCTCATAGGGTTCATCATCTTGGCGGATATTTTGTCGCGTGTGTATCCCTTTCCGTCTTCATCAAACCGGATCTGGCTAGACATCAGGTTTACCGCCCCCAAAGTCTTACTCACACTTACCCTCATGTTAGTGATAATGGATCTGAAAGACATTTTTGTATTCATGTTTTATCAATAGCTTCATGGGGCCTTTTGATTTTCTATCATTTAGACTGAAATAACAACACATTCTCATTTAAACTAGATTCAATTTATTTTCAGCAGCCAGAGCAGAGGTTTAAAGCTTGACTTACTGTTGCTTCTTAGCGTAATCTGAATTATTCTGAAATAAAACTATTGTTTGAAACAAACCACTAGCTTTATCATTATAAATGGACACAGTGTGGAAATGACTTGGTGAAAGCATTAAAAAAAAAAAAGTCATGTAACACCATAAAGAACATAGAAAATAAGAACTGAATTGAAGAGGTTATATGAAAGAAACTAATGAAATAATAAAAAAATGAATAAAAGCTCTCAGATGAAAGATTTACAGCCCTCCTCAAAAAATGTGTATATAGTGATAAAGTTCATTCTTTTCCATAATGTAATGATAAAAATTAAACTTTCAAATATTTTAGATTCATTACACACCAACTGAAATGAAATACAGTGGCTTTGTTTAGGATGAGAAATGAGAGAAGAGAAAAAATTATTATATTTATACTTTCACATATTTATACATAATACCAATACACTGCGGGCGGCACGGTGGAGCAGTGGGTAGTGCTGTTGCCTCACAGCAAGAAGGTCGCAGGTTCAAGACCTCCTTGGGCCTGGGTCTGGGACCTTTCTGTGTGGAGTTTGCATGTTCTCCCCGTGTCTGCGTGGGTTTTCACCGGGTACTCCGGCTTCCTCCCACAGTCCAAAAACATGCTCAGGTTAATTGGCAAACTCTAAATTGCCCGTAGGTGTGAGTGTGTGAGTGAATGGTGTGTGTGCCCCACGATTGGCTGGCGACCATCTGGGGTGTATCCCTGCCTCTCGCCGTAACGCGCTGGGATAGGCTCCAGCAGACCCCTGCGACCCTAATGAGGAATAAGCAGGTATAGAAAATGACTGACTGACTGACTGACCAATACACTGCAAAAACTAAAATCTGAACAAGTGAAAATATCTTATATATATGAAAATATCCCGACCAAGTATTGAGTGCATAACTGAACATAATTATTTGAAGGTTGACTTTATTTTGTATTAAAAACCCTTTTAATTTATTGGTCGGATGAAATATGCTAATTTGTGAGATAGGGATTTTTGGTTTTTCCGTACTTTTTTGCCAAAATCATTAATATTAAAACAATAAAAGGCCTGAACTACTTCAGTTGTGTGTATTGAAACTATAATATATGAAAGTCTAATTTTTTTCAGTACATTACAGAAATTAATGAACTTTATCACAATGTGCTAATTTTTTGAGAAGGACCTGTACTGCAAAAAAAAAAAAAAAAAAAAAAAAAAGAAAGAAAGAAAAAAAAAAAACTTTCTGTAAAAGAAGGTTTAAGGTGTAAATTAACCTGTAGAATTCCAAGCAGAAAAATCAATTAAAAATTGATTTAAAGGAACAATGTTCTTCCTCTGATCTTCAGCTAACAGCATTAAAAGCAGAGACTGCAGACTTGTACCCGAGTTTATTCGCGTCTCCTTTCTTCTGAGCCTCGGTGACGGACTGCTGCTTCTGTAGCTGTTTGAGCAGCTCAGACTCGGCGTGCGTGTGTGTGGGGAGAGTGGCGGCAGCGGCGGATGCAGCCGCGACCAGTTCAGGATCCAGATGCTCACTTTAAAAAAAAAAAACACAGTACAGGAATGGTGAAATCAGTTCAAGGAGGGAATCCAACCCTTCAGATATTCTCTTAAACTACAGGTGACATATTCAAACAATGCTATAATCTCTGAGTGCATAACTAAACATAATTATTTGAAGGTTGACTTTATTTTGTATTAAAAACCCTTTTAATTTATTGGTTGGATGAAATATGCTCATTTGTGAGATAGGGATTTTTGGTTTTTCCGTACTTTTTTGCCAAAATCATCAATATTAAAACAATAAAAGGCCTGAACTACTTCAGTTGTGTGTATTGAAACTAAAATATATGAAATTCTAATGTTTTTCAGTACATTACAGAAAATAATTAACTTTATCACAATGTGCTAATTCTTTGAGAAGGACCTGTACTGCAAAAAAAAAAAGAAAGAAGAAAAAAAACTTTCTGTAAAAGAAGGTTTAAGGTGTAAATTAACCTGTTAAAGTCCAAGCAGAAAAATCTATTAAAAATTGATTTAAAGGAACAATGTTCTTCCTCTGATCTTCAGCTAACAGCATTAAAAGCAGAGACTGCAGACTTGTACCCGAGTTTATTCGCGTCTCCTTTCTTCTGAGCCTCGGTGACGGAATCCTGCTTCTGTAGCTGTTTGAGCAGCTGGGACTCGGTGTGCGTGTGTGTGGGGAGAGTGGCGGCAGCGCCGGATGCAGCCGCGACCAGTTCAGGATCCAGATGCTCACTTTAAAAAAAAAAAAAACACACAGTACAGGAATGGTGAAATCAGTTCAAGGAGGGAATCCAACCCTTCAGATATTCTCTGAAACTACAGGTGACATATTCAAACAATGCTATAATCTCTAAGTGCATAACTAAACATAATTATTTGAAGGTTGACTTTATTTTGTATTAAAAACCCTTTTAATTTATTGGTTGGATGAAATATGCTAATTTGTGAGATAGGGATTTTTGGTTTTTCCGTACTTTTTTGCCAAAATCATCAATATTAAAACAATAAAAGGCCTGAACTACTTCAGTTGTGTGTATTGAAACTAAAATATATGAAATTCTAATGTTTTTCAGTACATTACAGAAAATAATTAACTTTATCACAATGTGCTAATTCTTTGAGAAGGACCTGTACTGCAAAAAAAAAGAAAGAAGAAAAAAAACTTTCTGTAAAAGAAGGTTTAAGGTGTAAATTAACCTGTTAAAGTCCAAGCAGAAAAATCAATTAAAAATTGATTTAAAGGAACAATGTTCTTCCTCTGATCTTCAGCTAACAGCATTAAAAGCAGAGACTGCAGACTTGTACCCGAGTTTATTCGCGTCTCCTTTCTTCTGAGCCTCGGTGACGGAATCCTGCTTCTGTAGCTGTTTGAGCAGCTGGGACTTGGCGTGCGTGTGTGTGGGGAGAGTGGCGGCAGCGGCGGATGCAGCCGCGACCAGTTCAGGATCCAGATACTCACTTAAAAAAAAAAAAAAAAAAAAAACACACACACACAGTACAGGAATCAGTTCAAGCAGGGAATCCAACCCTTCAGATATTCTCTGGAACTACAGGTAACATATTCAGACAATGCTTTTATCTCACTTATGATCTATTACAGTTAACTCTGTTGGATAATCTCTCCCCAGTTCAAACGCTGTCTCACCTCAGTGGTGAACCTTCCCCCTTGGCCTTCTGGAACATACTGATGGTGCTCTCCATAGGGACTCGCTTTGGCTTGGAGGTAAATTTATTACTCTGCTTCTCTCTCACTTTTTTGAGCATCCTCTTGTTGGTCACGTCCACCTTCATGGATCCAAGAAGGTTGAGGAGACTCTGCTTCCCAGACTTGGCATCACCTTTTGGTTTTGGGACAGGTTTGGCAGCATCCTGCCCAGCTACTGCATCTGTGTCCCTGTTGGCGCCTCCACGGTCCGTGTTTAACACGAGCGGCTCCTCCCGTTCTTTAACCACGGCGGAGACTTTGCTGTTGTCCGCCGCTTTCTCTTTGGACAAAGTTGGAGTTTCAGTCGGCTCAACCTGTTTTTCTGCATTTGTTTTCTCATCCTGAGCTGAGAGGGCGACATCATCTTTCTTTTCACAGAGTCTGAAGGAACTGGTGCTGAGGGATTTGGCTCCAAATGCATTAGCAGACCTGAGCAGTAAAGGGTCACAGCATGAATGACTATCAAATTACAACATTACAAATTAATATACAAAATTAAGACATGAAAATTATGATTAATACTACTATCATTAGCCACAGTACGACTGCTTTAAAATACCATCACAAGACATCTGTATCTTTTATATTCATGTCTTTTTAAAAAATGATAACCTGGAACTTACAAATAACTTCACTTTTTATTAATCTGTTGATAATTGTCTCAATTAGGCTTTTAGATGTTTTGTCTGTTATTCTTTGCTAATATACAACACTAACATCTCATTATTATTCAGTTATTTTTTCTTATATTATTGGTTATTTGGTTCTATAACGTGCAATGTAAATGAAATGTGTGGACATTAAATCAGGAGGGGTGCATTATTAATATTTTCTTGTAATTCTGTATTTTTCATTTTGTATAAAATCATTAACTGTAAATTTATAGGGGTGATGTGCAAAACAAAAGCTCAAAATAACCAGCATTACCAAAATAAATGTCAAGAGCACCGAGTAAATCATCCTTTTTAGCTTTGTGACTAACTGATCAAACATAAAAAATTAGGTAGCAGAAAGTGGCAACAAAAGGGAAATTCTAATCGGAGAAAGGAAAATGGCATTGGTTTTTCAGTCACTGGTTTCACCAATGTACAGCTTTATTAAATCTTATGCTTTTTTAGTTTTGTTGATCGATAGCAATGAAAAAAGTCTGTGATCTGTATGTGAATAACTGTCTATTCACAGCAGTTATAATTTCTTTCATATGGACGTCACCATGAAAAAGACCTCCCGCTGGAAATGTCAATCAAATCGTCCCGCCCCGCCGGTTCAGTTTCAATAATCTCTCATCTTTTATTGCAGTAAATACTGTTTCATCGTTAATGTTAATATCAACGTGAACATACAATTGTGTCTGTCTTCAACAGCAACAACACACACAGTCCAGTAAGTAGCTTACGGTTTAAACCTTCACGCTGAACTCACCTGAAAACTGGAACGGCAGCGATGTCGCATTTAGCTGCTAGCAGACGCGACTCATATAAGTTAAAAGAAGACTTCGGAGGAAGTCGGAATATACATCTATACATTATTACTTCTTGTAATGTCCTTGTCTTCCACGCTTGTCAATTGATCGTGTCCGTTGCTACTTCATAAGGTCACCCCCTCCTATGTAAACTCGAAGATGAAGATGGTTCCGGGGGAGACTTTAACATTGCCACTCACTCAGAGTGGCAATGTTAAAGTGGCAAGATTTTAATTAATTTAATAGTATATAATGTAAAAATACATACTTTAGATATGAGCCGTAAAACAAATTATTTAAATAAATTTTAGGCAATAACAGTCATGAATGTACTTTGATAACAACTCTTTGGAATAGACTCAGCGATAGTCTCGCGATATCACAACCGGAACGTGACTCAAAATGGCGACGGAATAGAAGCGCTAATTCACAACCGGAGCTTTCAGTTGCAAACCGTGAATTAGTTACTTATTTATCTCGGGAAATGGATATTTATATAGACGAGTTAGCTTTGCGAAATAACTATTGTCGCAAATCTCAAAATTGACCGTTTTCATTCGTATAAGTTCCTGCTTAACCGCAGAAAGCTGACGGCAACTTCACACAGGTAAAAAAAACGTCAACGGAAGCTAAGTGACTAGCATGTGAGCTAACACACCGCAAATTTAGCTCACTGTAAGTTAATATTGAGAAAATACAGGGATCCCTAAAATTAACTCCGCTTTTTTTTATTTTGCTACCGCGCAGTTGCGTTAGAGTTAATCTGCTTTTTATGTGATTTGTGCTTTGAGGAAGGTAGTCGGTTGTTATTCCTCAACAGTCGTTAACCCGCTTTTTGACGGGCTCAGTTTGTTTACACACATTAAGTATAAATCCCTTAAAGTATTCACGCCTGTATATTTACATTGTTATTAATAACACTTAACCCTATATCACGATATTTATCGCCACATGCAAAGAAAATCTACCAAGTGATGTATTAAATATAAAAGCTTTCCAATCAGATTTAATTGGACAATTTTTTTGCAGACACTTTTGCTTCCAGTCTATACAAGAAGGACTCAGCTTTGCACAGAGACACTCATATTTTTCACTATATAGATTTTTCCATTTTGCATGGAGGATTTCAATCTGTCGCTTTTAACGGCTGCTATATTTATTTTTAAGGTAATCACTCCATGACATAAAAATTCCCGTATGTCTTTGACTTCAGGTTAGAGCTTGTTTTCCTGTTCTATTAATAATCCTATATAATATACCTGTGAGTTGGAGACCAATTTCATATCAAGATGGTGCAAGTGGTTTCGGAGTCAGAACATTGTATTTTGGTTGGAGTGTGTTTTTTGTGCATGCTATTTGCTCGCATTCGACTGTGGAATCTTTATGCCTTATATGAAATCCCCTCTCACTTTCTGGCCTTTGGTGACCTTTTTTTGTCCCATGAATGTAGCAGTTGTATGTACAATCTTGAATTTCACCTCAGCAATGGAAACCTGTAGCTGCTTCTATGTTGTGATTGGCCACATGGTGGCCTCAGTCCCATGTTAAAAACCTAAATATCACCTGGATGTTTATGATGAGAAAAAATCTGCTCCAAAACGTCAAGTGCACATTAATATCAGACTAATATACTTTTAGCAGAATACAACAGCATAGTATACATTAGACTGTAAATATAACTATTGAGTAGGTATATTTGGTCTGTCAATAATCGAAATTGAGTGTGTCTTCTATTGGCAGATAACAATTAGCATTTTGTAAAACTAATAATACTTTATAAAGTTTTAATGAAGACACAGTGCCTCTATGAATAAGTGGAACGCACTCATGTGAACTTGAGTTTGTGTATGTGAGAGTTAATGTGTTTTTTTTCCCTCAGCAATGGCAGAAGAGCGACGGCAGAAACAATGTTCGGTCATACTGCCCACAGAGTCTATGAAGGCCATGGCTGAGTCTATAGGAGTGGGGCAGTTACAGGAAGAGAGCTGCATAGCCCTGAGTGAAGAAGTCAGCTACAGAATAAAAGAAATTGCACAGGTAAAGCACAGATTGCAAATTACTAAAATTCTTGGTTTTTCATCTCTTATATACGTTAATGTCCTCTTTTATTTCTCCCATTTTAATAGGATGCTCTCAAATTCATGCATCATGGGAAGAGACGTAAATTAACCACCAGTGACATAGATAATGCTCTCAAACTCAAAAATGTGGAGGTAAAGGAAAACTTGCATACTTGCTTTTATTACTTCAGTAAACCACATGAAGGAATTTGAATAAAAACTGAAGTGGATGGTCTGCTGTGGTTTCCTTTAAAGTATATTCCTCTCTTTATAGCCTCTGTATGGATTCCAGTCGCAAGAGTTTATCCCGTTTCGTTTTGCAAGTGGTGGTGGAAGGGAGCTTCATTTCTACGAGGAAAAGGAGGTGGACCTCAGCGACATTATTAACACACCACTCCCCAGGGTCCCGCTAGACGTGTCACTCAAAGGTACACAAATAATCAGTACCATGTTCTGTAATATTCCAGGAGATTAAAACCTGTTGTACTATATTTTCTTGTCAGCTAATAAGTACACACACTTTTTTTTTTATCCCTAGCCCACTGGTTAAGTATTGAGGGAATGCAGCCTTCTATTCCAGAAAACCCACCACCTGGTAAGCACAGTTTCAAACTTTCCTTAAAGTGTGTGTGTGTGTGTGTGTGTGTGTGTGTGTGTGTGTGTGTGTGTGTGTGTGTGTGTGTGTGTGTGTGTGTGTGTGTGTGTGTGTGTGTGTGTGTGTGTGTGTGTGTGTGTGTGTGTGTGTGTGTGTGTGTGTGTGTGTGTGTGTGTGTGTGTGTGTGTGTGTGTGGACAAAAATACTATTGTATTTACTGCATTTCAGCACCAAAAGAGCAACAAAAGGCAGAATCTACAGAACCTCTCAAAGTCGTCAAACCTGGTCAAGAGGAGGAAGGTACGATTCAAGGGAAGAGTCAGGGAGCAACGGCTGCCGATGGCAAAGGTCAGTGTCCTATTTTATATTAAATTAAAACTTGAATTTGCTCATTCTGTACCCATAGCTTCCTTCCCCAATCTTCTATGTGTGTTTGTCTCTTTTAGGAAAAGAAAAAGGTTTAATAAGGTTGAAGCCACGCAGCACTCATGAGCTGTCTGTGGAACAGCAGCTATACTACAAGGAAATAACAGAAGCATGTGTTGGCTCCTGTGAAGCCAAGAGAGCTGTAAGTTTACTATATTCCTCTGTACATATAGTTTATTTCAATTTAAATATAAATTCATTTTTTCATTTTGTTGTGCCAGTGAATCAAACAATGGGTTTTTATGAGCTTGCAATTAAGTAGCGCCCTCCTGTTAAATTCTTAAGTATTTCTCTGACATTAAATATTATTTTTTTAGATATCACCCTATTAACATAAAATCACCTACCGATGATACCCAAGTCAGGACAAAATTTAAACTTAACAAGCTGTGATGATGGCACCTGCTTAATGAAACAAGAAGCAGCTCCAAAGATGAGTCTAGAAGGACGGTTCAAGGCAGGTTTAAAGTTGCCTGAAGTCCCACTAGATTGTTCAAAAATTGTCATGTCACTTTTCTTTGTTAATGTTAGTTAATGTTGTTAATTAGTGGCATCTATGTCAACAATGATCCATTGTCAAGGCCTTTTGGATTGAAATGATTATTAAATACAATATTCTTCTATTCAATAAAGTTTTTTGTTAAAAGCTTGAAAAATGGATTACACCATTATTTTAATAGGGTGATGATATGTGAATAATCATATATAAATTTCAGAAAAATACATGCATAGTTGTTGTGAAAATCTCAGCTATTCTGCTTCACCAGGACTGTGTTGATGTGTGTTAAATACTAAATAATAGATTCAATGCCTCAACTGTCTTTTTTTCATTTTTAGATTCAAATGTTTCTTTGTGATAAAGTATCCTTCTTGTTTTATTCAGGAAGCTTTACAGAGTATTGCTACAGATCCAGGCCTGTATCAGATGCTTCCGAGATTCAGCACATTTATTTCTGAAGGCGTAAGTATCTTTTACAAATTATACTAATATTTTAGAACATTTCTTACCTCAAATACCTGAGAGATAAAGATGCTTTGCTCAAATTGTTCCTTTTGTTCTTCTGAAAGGTTCGTGTGAATGTGGTGCAGAACAACCTGGCTCTGCTGATTTACCTAATGCGGATGGTCAAAGCGCTAATGGATAACCCCACACTATATCTGGAGAAATACGTGGGTGAAAAACAAATCCTGCACTTGAGTGAAATAATACCAACAATTACTTGTTATTAATGGTGTTATCTGTTTTGTTTTTTTCGGTAGCTGCATGAACTCATCCCAGCTGTAGTTACGTGTATTGTGAGTAAGCAGCTGTGTTTGAGACCAGATGTTGACAACCACTGGGCTTTACGGGACTTTGCTGCTCGTCTCATGGCACAAAGCTGCAAAACCTTCAGCACTACGACCAACAACATTCAGTCCCGCATTACCAAGACTTTTACTAAGGTGGATTTCTGTTATTTATTTATTTTTTTTAAATGGAGGCATAAACTGGGTTGATAGATACAAGTAACACGGTCTATATAGGTTATCTATCTGTTGTAGCTACAACAATCATTTTATTAGTTCTCATCTATCACATCAATCACCCATTGTTTTCATAATTGATTTGACTCATTTTTAACAAGAAAATTTTAAATTCTCTGGTTCCAATTTCTTAAATCTGATTCAGCTCAGCTATCAGAGTAGTCATTAGTTGCAGCACTAGTTATAGATAAATATTACAATTCTCCAGACTATATTTAGTAGTACATGTTTTTTTCTAACACCAAATGACCGGCCTGTTTTCTCAGAGTTGGCTGGATGATAAGACCCAGTGGACGACACGTTATGGCTGCATCGCTGGACTCGCTGAACTGGGACCTGATGTGAGTGTAAATCGTATTTCTTTGTTGCTTCTTGTTCTCATCGACCCATTAACACCAACCTGCTACTTCTTGTCATTTTGGTCCTCTGTAGGTGATCAAGACGTTGATCCTTCCTCGGCTTACTGTAGAGGGTGCTCGCATCAAAGCAGTGATGGAAGGACCAGTGGTCTCTAACATCGATAAAATAGGAGCTGACCATGTTCAAAGCCTCTTACTGGTGAGAAATCGGCTATCAATTAATTAATAATGCACTGACATTCAAGTGTTTTTATTGTAGTAAATAGTCAAAAAGTTGTATTTAAGTACTTAAAAATTAAGTTGATAAATAAATTTTTTGATTTGAAATTGTTGCCCTAGTATTAGGAGATCTTAAACATGATTGTTTAGGTATTTAATTTTGTTGATATTTAATCTATGTCCAAAGACTTCCACTTGCTGTGAGCTGAGATATGTTTAAAAAAACTTTGCTTTAATTTAATTATTATTCACTCTGTCTTTTCCTCTGTTTTAGAGGTTGTTGAAAAGATTTTGAGGAAGTTTAGGGTTCTGGAGTAGGTTTATGGTGGAAAAGAGAGCCTTGTGTTTTTTTTTTTTTCAATACCTTATGTCTGTATAAATATATTTAAAGCAAATCGACTGTTAAAAAGACAAAGTAAAAAAACGAACCATTAACCACATGATGTTCTGACCTTAAATAATAATAAGATAAGAGATAAGATATGACTATGATCCCACAACGAGGACATTTAGTAGAGAAAAGTAGAGAGAAATATTGTTCTAAAGTCAATTTAGTGTTGTGATCATTCTTCAAGTGGCCATTAGGTCTTAAAATATTTTTGAGAAGGTCACTAAAAAGGTATTGAAATTTACATCAGGATTTCTGCATTAACCCTGCTAAAATGCGGTTGTGTTTTGCCGACCTTTACTAGAAACACTGTGCCAGCGTTATTGCCAAGATACGACCTCAGCCTGACAACGTGGAGCAGTATCGGACTGACTACGGTTACCTGGGGCCCATGCTGTGCTCTCATGTAATTAAGGCCAGGACTCAAGCCGCGCTGCAAGCGCAGCAGGTCAACAGAACCACGTTAACAATCACACAGGTATGTTTAAAGTTTTTGCTCAAACAAATGCAGAAACGTTTTGGGGAATTTTCCAGAAAAATAACAGAATAAACACCCATTAAACTGTCAGATTAATGATCCAACGGTAATGTGGAGAACGCCGGGTGAATTTTAACCAAGCAGCAGCAGCTTTTGGTCTTTAAATGGATTAAAACTACCTGTTTTTCCCACAGCCTCGTCCCACCCTGTCCGTCTCACAAAGTGGGCTGAGTGGATCAACAGGGCCCCGCACTCCCAGCATCATTAAGGTCCCAAGCTCTCTCACTCTGATGTCCCCTCGACCGGGAACCCCGTCACAGCCATCTCCCCCGGCAACAAAGTACATTGTCATGGCAACCAGTGCAGGAGCTGCTTCAACTCAACAGGTATTTACACTTTACTCCTCAGAACACTGCTCCAAAGTGCACTCGCCTACCTGAATATTAGGCCTGGACAATTAAACTATATATATATATATATTAAAGTAAATAATATCAGAAGTTTCAAAACTTTTAATATAGAATGGTTACATTCAGATTTTTTCCTTTCTGGTCCTTAAAATAGAATAATTAAAAATGATCAGTGATCATTATTATCCACTGACATGGACTATTTTTTATCAATATACTTTAGGTTCTAGTTATATCACCACCTCTACATTTGTGTGTGAAAAGTTGGCCATTAAGCAGCAAGAGTTATTGTCAGTTTCAAATTCAATTTTAAGAGCAAGTAATGTATATTTTGTGTTTATGTTGGTTTCTTGTCAGTTACACGACATGACATTTTTGACTTTATAGGAAATTTTTATTGATAGTTTTTTTTTTTTATATATATATATTAACCAGCCCTACTGCTTATTCATTGTAATTATCATTTTATTTAAGTCTCATAAAGTGAAGGCTTGTAAGTATGATGGCTGACAGGAACCAACGCACCACAAATGGAAAAATGTTGCAAATCCAGAAATGATGCAAAAGCATAAAACAAACATAAAATGCAAGCTAAAAATGCTGTTATCATAGAGACAAAGCAGGTAATTAGAACCATAGACCTTAACAAAGAAGCAAAAGTAATTTTTTATATCCAATCCCCACCACATTGTGTCGTGAATCATTTGGCAAACAAATTGTATTTTTTTTTCATTTATATACATAAATATATGTATATAAAATATAGATACATACATATACATGCTTATATTAAAAAGTTAATGATAAAAATGTAAAACCTGCTATATCTATATCTTTTATCATAATAATAAAGCAGCTATAACAATGTAAAGTAACCACTACTGAAACTCCACTTTTCACATTCATGGTATTCACATATATCTATAAAAGCAAGAAGCATCTGTTCCCTGTGCAACTCTCTGTCAGTACAACCTCAGCTTTCAGATATAGCTGTGAGCAAGTTTGAATTTTTGTCTTCTCTGCAGGTGATTACCATCAGCTCATCTCAGTCTGCCTCACCAGTCACTAGCACTGTCCCCAGTGCCACATCGACCTTGCAGCCCCTGGTGAAACTAGAGCCCGGCAGCGGTGCTGGCCTGACGGGATCGCGACCTATGCAGAAGTACATCGTGGTGTCTCTGCCCTCGTCTGCCCCTTCCTCTCTGGAGAGTAAGAGCTCCGTACTTCCAACCTCAATTTCCTCAGCATCTCTAGAATCGGGGATGAAGATAGACCGGTCTGAGTCTCCTGGAGCGAGCACACATTCGCCACACTGAGATTTCTAGGTAGTGGAGGTTTTTATCCTGTCGGTGCGGCTGAACACACGTGGAGGTTTGTCTGGGCTGAACTTAAAGGGGTAAACTCTGGAATGGTTTGAGGGGATCTCTGAACCCCTGACTTATGAGGAGCAAATGTGACCGGAAATTGTAAATATGTTAATGCCCAATGAAAATTGAGGTCAATCAGTGACATCTGAAATGTTTCAGCTTATATTCTAATTGATTTCATGTTCTTTTTTTACTCTAAAATAAATCAGATTTTGTATTAATTGCTTCATTTGGAAGTGTCTCTATTTCTGTTGATATTGAGTAGTTTACTATCTGTAACTTTCACTTTAGTAAGCATTGTCCGCAACAAATATCTGGAAAAATGTGAGTATATATTTTATTTATATATATATATATATATGCATGCACGCACATCAGAAGCACACAGCATGTGTGTTAACAGATTCCTATGCCACATGAGCACCATAGAATCATTAAAATTGACAATTTTGAAAGACTTAAGTACAGAAAGTTACTCAAAGTAATGTTTAGTGGAGGATGAAACATTCAGATACTTACATAAAAATAGAAATACTGTCCTGTACTAACCAAGTATAAAATATTAATATTCTATACAAACGTATTCCTTATTAGAGGCACATTACAGGTGAGAGGCAGGATACATCTCAGACAGGCCACCAGCGTATTGTGGGGCACACACCATTCATTCATATCTACAGGCAATTTAGAGCCTCAAATAGTATGTTTTTGGACTGGAGAACCTGGAGAGAGAACCCACACAGAGAGAGCATGGAACTCCACACAGAAAGATCCCAAGGACTTGAACCTGCAACCCCTTTTCTGTAAAAAAAAAAAAAAAAAAAACACACCACTACCCACTGCAGCATCATGACATTGTGTTTTACTACAGATATAAATACTTTATTTAAAACAAGACCAAACTGCCCCAAGTCGGAAAAACTTGAAACGAACCGGATTATCTGCAGTGAAAGTTCAATAATTAATAAGATAGTTCAAAGATCAATTATTTGTCCATAAAATCCTAGAGATCACATTAAGAATCATTACAGAACATAAAGAATATGTTCGATGTTTGAAAATGAGATTATAGTATATATTGATGCTGTAACAGTAACATTTGACGTTTTACTACAGATAAAAATACTTTGTGTTGTAGCAGAGGTTTTCTCATGTAATCTTTAGAAAAACTGGTGCTGCTGCTGCTGTATCGGGACGTTTTGGATTTTAACAGCTTAAACCTCTCTGCAGAGGTGTCAAGTGACTAGGTAAATGAGAGGCAACAGCACCATCCACTGCTTGTCACCCCCAAGTTAAAGTTCTGAAGAGGAAATACTACTTAAGTGAAAATCCAGCATTAAATTATCATCAAAAAGTACATGAATACCATGTATATGTGTGTGTGTGTGTGTCTGTCTGTGTGTTTAACTATTAAATACATTCCAGCAATTTAATATTTAATTCATCGATGTGGAGCTAAATAATGGTACTTTGGGGCCCTTTTACTTATATACATACATAAATACCCTGTTTGTTGCAGCTATGAACGTACTGCTGAAAGCAGGAGAGTCTCAGTGTAAAGGACCGACGGCAGCGGATGGGAAAAGGCATCCAGCCTGCAGAGCCTTCATGGACGACATCACCGTGATGACCCCATCCATCCTTGGGACACGATGGGTCCTAAGTTCACTGGATAAGATGGCCACCTGGGCCCGTATGCAGTTCAAGCCCAGCAAATCCAGAAGCTTGTGCATCCTGAAGGGAAATCTGTCGAATAACACCTTCAGCATCCAGGGGTCGGAGATTCCGAACATTCAGGAGTAGCGAATCCGATGCCTGGGGAAAAACTATGACAGCACTCTGAAGGACAGGCTAAACCTTGAAGACACCGCAGCCCAACTAAAGGAGTGGCTGAGGAGAATAGACAAGAGTTTGCTGCTAGGTAGGTTCAAGGTGTGGTGTTTTCAGCATGGCATCATACCAAGGCTCCAGTGGCCATTTCTGCTCTACGACTTCCCTATGACAAGAGTTGAAGCAATGGAGAGAGTCTGTAGCAGGTTTATTTGTAAATGGCTGGGTGTTCCTCCAGCTTTCAGCGCAGTCAACCTCTACATCAGTGCTCCGGTTACCATGCTCCTCTGTCATAGAAGAATTCAAGGCCACCAAGGCAAGGGCAGCATGCACGCTCTCAGTCTCTAGGGACGCAAAAGTCAGGTATGCAAGTTCTGCCATTAACTGCGGCAGGAAGTGGAAACCCCTCGAGGCGGTGAAGGAAGCGGAAGCCTTCTGGAGGCATCAGGAAATCGTGGGCACTGTGTGTCGCGGACGGCTAGGGCTTGGAAACTACGGTGTCAAGAGCTGGTCGAAGAGCAACATGCGAGACAGAAGGGACTTGGTGGTGCAAAGGGTGCGGGAGGCAGCTGAAGAAGACTGTCGAATCAAAGCAGCAGGGCTGGGCTCCCAGGCGTGCTGGATGCAGTGGGAGGGGGCGCTCGAGAGACCATTGTCTTGGAAGGAGCTCTGGGGCACTGACCAAGGCAAGCTGAACTTCCTGCTGCGCGCTGTGGCTGATCTCCTACCCACACCAAGTAATCTGAAGATCTGGGGCAAGGAGGAAGAGGCATCCTGTAGTCAGTGCGGCGCCAGCCTCTGCACACTGAACCACATTCTGACCAGCTGCCCAAAAGCTCTGGCAGACGGCCGCTTTAGGTGGAGACACGACAAAGTCCTCACCGAGGTCGCTAAGTGGGTCGAACTACAGAGAAGCCACACCAACAAACAGCCACTAGCACCACTAAGGCCCACAAGCTTCCAGCGAGAGGGGCAGTAAAGTCCCAAAGGGAAAAAGACCTGACCGCCTACCATTAATGCTACACTGCGCATCAGATTGGGAGCTGCGGGTGGATCTCAAGAAGAAGCTGGTCTTTCCTCAGGAGGTGGTGGCAGCTACCCTCCGACCGGATATGATCCTTCTTTCTAGGAGCTTGAAGTCCATCATTCTAGACTAACTCACTGTTCCCTGGGAAGACAGGCTAGCCATATCTCATCAGGCAAAGAAAGGGAAGTATCAGGACATAGTAGATGAGGCGAACCTCGCTGGGTGGCATGCCACCCTCTACCCAATTGAGGTTGGGGCTCGTGGTTTCCCCGCCACATTTATTCGCAGTTTCCTGCAGAAGATCAGGCTTGATGCCAAACAAGTACAGAAGGCTACCAGGGAGATAGCCACAGTAGCCGAAAGCAGTTCCAGGTGGCTGTGGCTGTCAAGAAATCACAACTGGACCCCTTCCGCAGGTGAAGGCTAACTCAGCCCTTGCTGCCCCACTCAGGAGAGGTGTACAGGTTAAGGGGCGAAACACCTGGGACGAGATGCCTCAGATGCCTGCTGAGGATGCGGAAGGGGTCCCTAGGAACACTATGACGCTCCACCAGCTAAAACCATAACATCTACATCGGGGGTGGGCGGTTCCGGTCCCAGGGGGGCCGGTGTGGCTGCGGGTCCTTGTTCTGGCCGGGCGGTGGGCGCACCTGATTCTACTAATTACTGCTACTCCGCACCTTCGTTGGTGGAGTCGGTGTGTTGCTGCCTGGTTGGGGCGGGGGCCTGCGCCTGCGCCGGCCCTCCGGGGCCGGGGTTGCCCCACCCCTGATCTACATCCATAGTTGCTCATGCAGTCTCTGCTTATAGCAAAGCACCTTTGGTGTTTGCTTCATCTCAAATATCAGTTTAAACATTTTGAATACTGAAATATATGTAAAATCTGCTTCTGAAAGGTAACTATAACTTAATTATATATATATATATATATATATATATATATATATATATATATATATATATATATATATATATATATATATATATATATATACCTACGACCTTTTATTTTGAAGGCAGAGACCCGGTTTCAGGTTTTGAGAGCTTTGCAGCACTTTGACTTCGTGTGGTGGAACTGAATGAATTTAGTAGAATCTGTCGCTTCTGTAGACATGAATTTCTTAATTCGCGCTGCAGCAAGAGAAGACTGCGAAGACATATCGAGAATGATCAAGGTGAGTGAGTTGTGCGGTTGTGACGTAAAAAGGTAACGCTCGCTCCTGAACCACCGTAAGTAACGCTGTAGCCTGATGTGACCGTCACAACTACCGTAACGGTATCAAATCCGCTGTTTCAGGAGCTGGCGGTTTACGAGAAAATGCCCGAGCAAGTGAAGATTTCACATAAAGGTAACGTTGATTATTATTATACCTTTAAGGCGACAAAGAGAAGCAAAATACAGGGAAAAACTCACAATATTAGCGCCACTGAAATAAAATCAAAGGGTTTTTTTTGTTCATAGCAGAAAAAGACACATTCTTACTTTAATATCATAATTCTCTTTTTAATCCAAAAATCCAGATTTTAGGTTAAAAATCCTGAGGTTAAAGTCAGAGTTCGGTGTCTTATTCTGGAATGAGTTTTTAAAAATATTCGGTGCTTAATTTGTTTTTTTTTTCTGTTTGAGAAAACGTCATAATTCTGATTTAAAATTTTACCTTCTCACATGCTTTTAATTTTCTTTTTTTTTGTTTTTTATAATGTATAGGTCAAGTAATGTATGTCTTTATACAGGTTGACCAGGTTTGTTGTGTGTTGAACACACAGCAAACACACCTTTTGCTGTGAACACACAGCAAACACACCTTTTGCTGTGAACATACAGCAAACACACCTTTTGCTGTGAACACACAGCAAACACACCTTTTGCTGTGAACATACAGCAAACACACCTTTTGCTGTGAACATACAGCAAACACACCTTTTGCCGTGAACATACAGCAAACACACCTTTTGCCGTGAACATACAGCAAACACACCTTTTGCTGTGTGTTGAACACACAGCAAAAGATGTGTATTTTAAGTCCAGCCATGATATAGTTTCTTTAGTCTTCTATAATAGTAAACTGATGATCTTTGGGTTGTGGACTGTTGGTCTGGACAAAAAAAGACATTTAATGTTGTGTCATCGATTATGAAAAACAAATACTAACAATACTTTGAATAAAAAATAGGTGGAATGTTCCTTCATTGGTGTAAGATCTGTTTTATTCTACTTTAGAATTGGAACGTGATGGTTTCGGCCAGAATCCTTTCTTCCAATGTCTCGTGGCGGAAGTGTCAGAGGAGAATAAATCTAAAGAAGGTGAAGTGTTGATTATTGCTTTGAACTTGTCGCCATGTCCGATAATAAAATGTCGGTAATGCTGCTTAGATATACAGTATCTATGCATTATCCACTCCAACTGTCTTTGAAATCAACACACTTGTTCTTCCTTTTCACAGACAAAACATTTTTCATTTGCTGTTTATTTCCTGACTGTCCTTTTTATGTATGTCCTCTTAGGAGTCACAATTGTTGGATACGCCCTTTACTTTTACACATACAGTACATGGGAGGGACGCTCAGTATATCTGGAGGATTTGTATGTCATGCCAGATTTTAGAGGTAAAATGTTTGTTTTCTGTGTTTCTTTCCTGCTCTGAATTATAATGTTCTTATACTGTAGTATAAAATATTGTTAGATTGGTTATATTACAAATTAAACAAGAAGGTTTCATAACGTTGTTTATTAATTAATTTATTTATTTTTTTATTCCCTGAACAGGAAATGGTATCGGCAAAGGTTTACTGAGCACAGTTGCTAAGGTAAAAATGTCTTTGTTGACTACTAAATGACATTAGTTGATGACTATTTGGATAATCTATTAATTATATTGAGCAATTCCAAATTCAAATAGGATCAACAGTTTATTATTATACAAGACTTAAGAAACCAGATAATAATCAGATTTGAGAAGATGGAACCAGAGAAATAGTTGGTAATTAATCAATTATTGAGTTGAGTTGTTAAGAGCTGCTAAGCGGCAATGATACATGAATTAATCATTTTACTCAATTTTATGATTCAAACAACTTAAATGAAAACAAATTGTTCAGAAATGTGATAGATTAATCAACGGTCAAAATAATTGTTGCCTGACACTAAATCAGTTTTCAAATATTTTGAACATAGTTTTGGTGGTGTACTTTCTCCTTTTTCCATCTCTAAGTAAAATCCTGCACGTGAAAGAGCTACCTGTTAATTCATTAAGTGAATTCTGCAATCATTGGCTCCCTCAGGTTGGGAAAGAGAAGCAGTGTGTGCGGCTGCAGCTGTCCGTGTTGAACTGGAACACTCCGACACGGGACTTCTACGCCGCCAAAGGAGGCCGGGACCTCACGGCCAGCGAGGGCTGGCACTTTATACGCTTCGATGAGCAAAACCTGGACAATCTAGTGAATGAAGCCCCTAAGAATTAGATGTCATGGAAATCTGTTGGATATAAGGGTAATTATAGTGTCTTAGTATACACGATTCTTTTTCAAATTTTTCTGCCTTAAACATTCACCCTTTATAAAACGAAATAAGCGTCACTCTGCCGCAAAATCTTATCTTAATTAAAAGTTATGTATGTAGACTGTAATATCAAATGATCTGTAATCATGCCTTATATTACTTATTTTAGATTTAGTTTATGAATAAAAGTCCTTTATTCCAGTATCTTTGGTGACCTTCTCTCTATATATAGATAGAATAGAATAGATAAACTTTATTGATCCCACAACGGGGAAATTTGTGTGTTACTGCAGCGTTACAGATAAAGAAAAGAAAAAATAAAGTTGAAGAAGATAAAAAAGACTTAAAAAAAAATAAAAAAACACACAACACAATGTACAAATTCGCAGAATTTGTTAATCCGCATACACAGTATGCATTATCGACAGAATGGAGAAAGAAATGCTAATAAATAGTAAGAACAAAAAGTATGCATAAGCAAGGCATATATACATACATACATGGACGTACATACCTACATACATACACATACACACATATTTGCATATATATATATGGACATACATATCCACGCACATACCCACATGTACACATACATAGCTAATGCACACTTAAGGTGCAGGGTGAGTGTGAAGAGGAAAAAAGTTTTTTATTTTTTTATTTGAGCTCACATCACACTTAAGTGGGAAAGAAGTGTAAATAAAGGCTGTTGTTGAATCTAGGAGAATAGTCTAATCTTGCATATAAATGTAAAACCGACCAAACCAAAATCATCTCTTGGGGATCTGGTTACTTGAGTAATATGATGATGTGAGGCCAGGTATGTCCAACAGGGGGCGAATTCAACCAGCTTTCTTTCTTTTGTGGCCAGTTCTTTCTGCACTGATGCATGAAATCTACATGAAAGCAGCTGCACTTCAACTGTGTTTATGACAGAAGCCACTTTCTTGAAATGAGCTCATCATGGATGAGTGTGAAACTATATAATGTGCTTTCTTTTCTTCTTTTTTTAAACTTTTTTGTTGTACTTTTATGTTGCAGAAAACTTGTTTATTTTAAATTAGCAATGCAGCTAAAAGTGGAATATTTACAGAAATGATGCTGTCCAGGTACAATAAACAACACAATAAAAAATACAGAAACTAAAGAGTCTGAGAGTACAGTCAGCTAAATTTGTTTTAGCTGAAGTTTAATATCACAGTTTTACATGTGTAGTAGTGGATCATATTCAAAATTGCAGCAACCATAAGTATAACATACATTTTTTTTTTCAATGAATGTCTAAAATGTTGCAAATCGTATTTTATAATTCAATTAATCATTCATGCATCAACATCAAATTCTGTTTGTTTTAGTGTATAAAATGTACTAAGAACTACAGAAACATAAAAATAAAATGTAAAATCATATCACTTAAAATATAGATATATTCAAAAAAAATAACTTGGTGTACTGCATATATATATATATATATATATATATATATATATATATATATATATATATATATATATATTGGTGACAGTTGCATATTAAAATTACTAACTTTGTGTACATGAAAACAAAGGTATTAGATACATCTACTTATGAGTTTCATTTCCTCTAACACCAGTCCGGACCGTTTATCAGGATTGTGCATAATCCTGTAATACGATTATTATTACTATTGCAATTAGGATTATTCAGAACATATAGTAGAAATATTGTGTGTTGTAGGTTGTGAAAGCGATGCAACCTTGAATCTCTCTTGACCAGAACAGCTGAGCAGGTTCAGGCGTGTATAGGTAAAAAGAAAAAGATTCTAACACTATAAACTAAAATTGATGTAGAGACTTGCAGTCAAAAATGAACAAATGAACTGATGATTAAATAAATCTGTTACTGTATGTGTGTTTCTAGCCAGTGTGAAAAAAAAAGTGTTAATGTTTTTAAAAAATGATATAGTTAGAGATCAGCTCAATTTTAACAAACCTTTTTGCAACATTTTTTTTTTTACAATCTAATCATCCTTTAGACAAAAGCAAGAAAAAAAGTGACTTGGTGTAAAAGCTTAGTTATTATTAGAATTTCTATGTATGTTGTGCTGAAACTTTTAGATAAAAGCATATCCTTAAATTCAAATCACTACTGTACAGTGATCATCAGCCTGTTTGCATTTTCTATTTTAAATACTGTGTATTTAGAATAATAAGCTGTTAGTTTACTCAATAAAACACAGAACTGATCCAGTGAATTGTCTTTTTCTTTTCTTTTTCTCAGACATACGCATTTCTTCCATAGTTGCTCGGAACAGACTGAGACATTTCCACAGACGACAGCACGTGTCCTCGGGAGGACCGTTGGTATGGATAAGGTCTAAAATACAACAGAGGAGCTGCAGTTAATAAGACTTGTGCCAATTAGTCAACTAACCCTGAAGAATAAATTACTGGCATTTATTAAAAGTTTACATTGCAAAAACCCCTCAAAATCAATGTTGTTAGACATATCCAACTGTAATAATCCCCATCTAATAAATACCTTTTCATTCAGTATATTGAAAATATGACATTTTTATCCCTTTTGACACCAAAACTTGTCATGGGTACCTGATAAGACTTTTTTTAGACAGACATTTTTTTTAAACCATTGGTTGTTTGGATCAGTAGTTTTAGTTAAATATATCTTATAGCAGATGAACACAGACATATTTTAGAGGTAAAATGAAGTTTATAGGATTTACAGAAAGTGTGCAATAATTATTGTAAGAAGTAGGCATGTGCATAAATCTGGGAACCCTTGTTATTTTATTGATCTAAACACCTTTAGCTTTTATTATTGCGCCACAAAATTAGTTCGGTAAGCTCATCGACCCTTGACCTACATACACAGGTGATGTGTATGTAGGCCAATACCAGTTGACAATCATGCCAAATGGTATTGGCCAAAGGTGGCCGATTGAAGTTTGTTGAAGACATGATCTGCTGCAGATGTGTCACTTGGCATTGTTCAACTATCCAGAGGCACTTTACACAAGGGAATAAGGTGCTTTGGACTGATGAAACTAAAGGTGAATTGAACATTACAAGAGATATTCTGTATGGCAGATGAAGAACACAGCATTCTAAAGACTCAATAACAGCTATAGGAAGTGTTTAAAGGATGTCTTTTCTGAAAAAGAAGAATTTACCGAATGTCATTTTTCTGTTGGGTCCTACGTTTATCCACCTGTCTGTTTTTTAGGTAATTTTGTACACTTTCTGTAAATCCTATAAACTTAATTTCACTTCTCAAATATCCATGTGTTCATCTGCTATATGATATATACAATTAATTTTAGATCCAAACAACACACACACACATTATATAGTTAAAGCATAAAATATAGATTTAGTTTGTAATCCCAAAATTAGTCAAAAGACTCATATTTACCAAATTTCATGTTTTTACTTAACATCAGGTGTAAAGGTTATTAGCAGGCATTTCAACAACATTTCTACTCACATTTTCTCTTCACTGGGTGCTTGGAGTCTGCAGGCACACATCAGACATGAACCACCACAGATGGCCAATGTGGCTGAGGACCAACCAATGTACAAACCCTCTCCGATTTCATACCTGTGGCACATTCAACGTATTATATATACGATTCATATGTATTATTTAGATGATAGGGAACTAGCCGGCTATTGTTCTGCAGATCGCATTTAACTTACTTTGTCCCTGGATAAAACTGGTCGAAGAATTCCTGTGTGATGTTGGCTGCATACCAAGACACAGCAATCATGGTGCACAGTCCTACAAAACACTACAATCGCACCAGTACTTGTCCTTTTCTGAGTAAAATAACAAACTTTCAGTCTGGTTAAAATCATATTTTTCTTTCCATTTCAATGCAATCTTTCCACTTCCTGGACACCTTTGTTCCATCCATTTAACATCCCCAGTACCCCATCTACACTACTTCCATTCCCCATTATTCTCTTTGTCTTTGTTCAAAATTATGCATGTTTATTTTAAACATCCACTCTTCAACTCTTGGTGTATCTTCATTTTGGAATAAATTGTTTATTCCTAACGTCACGCCAGTATCAGATTTCCAATGTATTACAGTCAAGGTACTCATTAACTATGATCTTTTTGCAGAAAAATGTCTCACACATGAAGTAAAAGGAGTGAAGTTCCTCTCCCAAGCTTCTACATCGACTAATACGATGCGGGGAGAGCTTACTCGGTTCACCGTGTTTACGTGGGTTTTCTGCACATAAAACAAAAACAGAGTAGAGAGGGACATCCTAGTCCCGTCAAATTCTCTTACTCTTTTTTATTCACGCTTTTCATTCACACCTAGGATCGTTCCGTTGATCCTCTCCGAATCACTAACTGGATTCTTAGGAGATCGGTACGTTGATCTCAGGAATTGGCCAAATTCCTTATTAGTACTACTTAGGACTTTCTGTTTCGGTCAAAGTCTTAACACCAATCGCTCTCTTTACGTGTCTGATACTCACTTCTGGCTCTCTGTAGTTCGGATGATCGACCAGGGATCCCCGGAGATCCAGTTCTAACCCTGGCCCGAATCCGAATTCACGGTCCGAGACTTATCAGTCACTTGGTGACTGGCCGTCGACGGTCTGCAGGTCGGAGAGCTCCTCGTCAGGTTCCCTGATCAACCATCCGGCTCGAAGGACCAAGAATTATCTCAGGAGTTTTCCCACTCGCTCAATACCTATTAGAGATCAGAATAAATGAGAGTTAGACACTATAGCTTTCTTTGTACAAAGGGCACCCTGCTACTGCAACATCAGTGAGCAAAGACGCGCAACATCTCTTGATACGGTTATAAAAACAAGTAGATCTGAGACAACAGTTTTTTGGGTGAGATAAACTAGATCAAATTGTTTTGTATAGGGCATTGTGACATCTTTGGATAACAACTGTGCGAGTACAGAATGTTCTTCCAAGGCTATATGGCTTTATCTGCGTGTGACATTTTCAACAGTCTTCTAACAGAGAGGAAATACGACTGGCGGGAATCTAACTGGGCCTGCTGCTTCAAGTGCGCTCCCCTTCCCCTTTGCACTCAACTGCCCGCTGAAGACAAATGTGAGGCTAACTTTAGAAGCGCTAGCTAGCATCACCATCAACAGGTTAGTGACAGGACTCAGCCACGCGTAAAGCAGGAGACACCTTCATATAATCCTTCAACTAGCAAAGCGAAGACACGCAGATACGGACGAGGCTTATCCCGCCTTTGGTTTCACCAGTACAACGGTGGGTGATGCGGAGAGACCGCGGTGTGTTGTGTGTCTGTAAATATTAGCAAGCGACAGTTTGAGGCCGAACAAAATAAAACGACACTCGAAAACGGCACAACCTGATTACAAAGATAAGCTAATGGAGTTTTTTTCAGAAAAAAAGAGTCGCTTCACTAAAGCTGCATCCCTACCCTCTAAAAAACAACTCTCTTCATATAAAGTTGTGTACAGAGTTGCTCATAGAAAAGACGCACACTTTTGTTCAATTACTTCCCGCTGCTCTTGATATGGTTTGAATGAATGAAGCAACAGCAACATAGAGGATCTGTAACATGAACTAGCCCACCCAGTCACTGCAGGAAGTGAACATATTACATGAAAAATGGATAGTCAGTTTAGTTGTTGTATGCACTATAAGTTTGTAGTTCATGTCACCATAGACCACCTTACACTTTAGTTTACTATAGTATCTCTCAGCCTAAGTAAAGGTTCCTCGACCAGTTTAAAAAGACAATCTCACCATAGCTAGCACTGTAAAACTTTGCTGTGAAATGTATAGTTATATAGTATTGTATATTTTACAATAAGGCAGACGAGTAAGAAATCTATTTCATTATGAAAGTTAATCCCCCCAACACTGTAAATAAAACTAAAAGTTCATTTGACTTATTTTACAGTTAATCACCAATACTGTAAAAGTGACTGAAATAACAATAACTAATACAGTGAGTAACATCATTTCCTCTGTTCTTCAGCCATTGATTTCAATACAGCAATCAAAGCTTTCTGGAGCAAGATTCTGGAGTTGGACAATGAGGCCGTGCTGCTCGCTGGCTCAGACTCAGGAAGTTACACATCTGTTCCCTTAGCACAAAACAAACTCGTCTTTTCACTGATCCCAACGTCTCGCCAACAGCTTTATGACGCCTTAAGCGGTACTTGCCAGGCCCTCACCAGACGGTGCACAGCATATATAAAGAGATCATGGCCAGTACTATGAAACCGAGAAGCACATGGAGGACTGGAACCCTGATGATCCTTGTGATTATATTGATGTGTACTTGGCAGAGATGGAGAAGGTACTTTCAGTGAGCCTGTTATACTGTTGGATTGGTTTGCTGTCTGAAACAGTCAGTTTTTAAATTTCACTGTTGACAAAATGTCTTTGTATAATGGCCACTGCAGTCATGATCTGCCAATAGTTTCAATTAGGAATCAAGTGCGTGTACAGGGTGGCCATTTTCTATGTGAAGAAAATATTTGAACTTTCTGAAAAAAGGTTTACTATCTTAAATTAAATCTTCAAAATATATTGTAAATTTAAATTTCTTATATGGTAGTCCGTGACAGCAGATTACTGTGTAAAACATCACAGAGTAAGTGTTTTTTTCTGCTCGTACATGGTTAGAGGAAGGAGAATCCCAGGCTAGCTTCCTTGACCTGATTGAGGCCTGGACAGAAACAGCTTCTGCTACTTTATGCTGGGTCCTCATATACGTGACAAACTAGCTCAGGGGTGGGCAAACTTTTTGATTCGTGGGCCACATTGAGTTCTAACATTTGACAAAGGGCCGGAACAGGAGCAGATGGCTGGCATGCTTTGGTAACCTCACCTCATTGGAGAAAAAATACACATCTTGGGATATGGAGAAAACATGTGCTTTAATTTCCAATGAAAATGAAGATAAGCATTACAACAAAATCTCTAACTCTGAAATGAGTCTTTAAACACTGAAAATCAAATGAATAACCATTTTATTTTAACACTGAAAGTCCTGTTATCCTTCAGGATATCACCATCACTCTCCTCCTGACTGTCTTTGTTTTTTTCAAAAACGGTAGGAGATGCAGATGTACTTGTCCTGCTCCTTCTATTCAATTTGTTTCCCCGGTGCCAAAAGTCAACAACGACCAGTGCAAGGACGAAACAGTTGCAGCAAGTCAGTCTGTGGAGCGCGTTATACTTGATCTGTGCGCACTGTTTATTTTGACAACGTGCGCATCACAGAGACACACACATTTTAATGAGAGCAGTGTTGTTGGTCTCCTTTTTTAGCCAGCGCATCAAAGTCTGGAGTTAGTTTTGTTGTGGCGATTCTCATAATGGATCTGAGGTGTAGGTCTGTTAACTTGGATCTGTGGCTGGCTTTGTTGATGATCATGACGCTGAAGGTCTGTTCACACACATAGGTCGAGCTGAACAAAGCCAACATCATCTGCGCTTTCCGGCGCCGATTTGGAAACAGGGCTTGATTGAGTGAAGCATAGAAGTCATTAAGTTTCAGAGAGCTGAACTTCTCTTTTAAGACAGGGTCGGACTGAAGGTCGATCAGTCCGAGCTGAAGCTCCTCTGGAGCTGTTTCAGGGTCTTGTGACAGAGGACAGGCCACCAACTGAAGTGACTTGTCAATTTTGTCAAAATCCGAAAACCTACAGCAGAATTCTCCGTGCAGTGCATCCAGTGACTCACTGTATTTCTTCACTTTTGCTCTGGCCTCTTTCAGTGTGGCTAGTGTAGGAAAATGAGTGAATGACTTGTTCAAAATCTGCCTGGAGAATAAAGCTAGCCTGGATTTGAAGGCTTTTACATTTGTGTACATGTCTTGCACAAACTGCTCCTTACCCTGCAGCTTCACGTTGAGCTCATTCAAGTGTTAAAATACGTCCGTAGCAAATGGAAAGTCACACATCCAGCTCCTGTTGCTCAGCTCAGGAAATTCATCGGTCTTCCCCTTATGCTCCAAAAACACGCCAATCTCCTCTTTGAGCTCCCACACTCGTTGAAACACTTTTCCCAAACTCAACCAGCGTTCATGGGAGTGATGAAGCAGGTCCTGGTGATCCGCATCAGTTTCCTCCAGAAACGCAATGAACTGACGGTGCTGAAGTCCCCGTGCGCGTATGAAGCTGACAAGTTTCACCACAGGATTCACAACATGATTCAGCTGTAACACCAATTTACATAGAGATTCCTGGTGGATGATGCAGTGGAGGAAAATGACATCCTGGTCAGGGTTTTCATCTTTCACTCTATTCTGGATTCTCCTCAGCAGGCCAATATTTTTTCCCATTAAATTGGGAGATCCGTCTGTGGTGACGTTGACAAGCTTACTGCAGGGAAGCTTCATATTTTCGATTGCAGCATACACCTGGTCAAACAAGTCCTCTCCCCGTGTTTGTCTTTTCAGAGACTCCGTTGTCAAAAACTCCTCCGTTATTTCAAAAGTGTCATTGATTCCTTGGATAAAAATGAGGAGCTGAGCAGTGTCTTTGACATCGTTGCTTTCATCCAGTGCTAAAGAATATAAAGTGAATGACTCCGCCCTTTTTGTTTACGTCGCTGATGATATCTTCATCTATTAGTTCCACAGGGAGAGTCACTGTCGCCATGAAAAAACAGATTTTCTCAAATTTGTCTTTGGTCTCAGGGCACAAAATACCTGCTGTCTCCACCATACATTCTTTTAAAAACTCGCCCTCAGACAGTGGTTTGCTGGCCTTTGCTATTTTGAATGAAAGCATAAAACTGGCCTTGGTACTTGACTCTTGAATGGCAGTTTGACGGTTAAAAAACTTTGCTGAGCCTTTAAATTAGCTGCCATCTTCTCAGCAGCAGCATCCCGTTCTTTTGTTGACAGCTTGCTAGCATAGTTAGCATGCTTTGTGGCAAAGTGACGGCTAATATTATACTCTTTTAAAACCGCTACAGTTTCTTGGCATATCAGGCAAACAGCAGATGATCGGTGTTCACTGAAAAAATATTTGGTTGTCCACTCCTTGAACACTCAACGTTCTCTGTCCACTTTCCTTTTCTTAGGTCCGGTCATCTTCATAGAGGGGCTGTGGGTCAAAGGGTAAAGTGCAAACGTGGAGTAGCAAGCTTCACCTCAACAAAGCCAATATAGAGTGCCATCTAGTGGGAAACATTGGAATTGCAGGGGAAATAAAACATGAACAAGGTTTATTTATTCAATTTTTTCAAGTTCGGCGGGCCGGATTAAAACATTTAACGGGCCGCATGTGGCGGCACAAAGCGGTTTGTTACTTTTCAGATAAAGATTTGACATAAAATAATATTCTAACTAATAAAATTATTTTATTAAACACACATGTGCTATACACTTTGTGTGAAAGGTACTCTACAAAGTGTATTGGGGGCAATGCCAAAACTGTCATGTGGTGTAACCCACAATTTGTGTAAGATATTGGGAGATAATTTTACTCAATATTGGTGTAATTGTAAAGAAACCCAACATGTTTTCACTTCTTCAGATTTAATTTGCTCCATTTCAAGAATAGTGATTTTAATCTTCAGGTGAAAAAAAAAACAAAAAATGTCTAATTCCACTGGCAAATAATTTTAGCATATAATTAAGTTAGTTTCTTAATATTAGTCTTTTTTTTTTTTTTTTTTTAAAGGAAACTGGTGGTCTTGAGTCATAGAAATAATGGCCTGAGTTAATTTTGCACCTAAAATGCGGAGAATATTATATGTAATAATCAAAAAGGCCTTGACAGTGGATGACTGTGGACATACATAGAAACTTGTGATGTCATGAACATTAAGGAATAAAGGGAAATTTTGCACTTTCTACTCTTCTACACAAATCTACAAATTAGGGCAATTTTTGAACTTTTCAGTGTGACTTTAGTCAACTTTAAACCTGGATTAAACTTTCCTTTCATTCCATAGTGAAACTCTAAACTTACAATATCTGAAGTTAACTTAAAGTGATTTCAGGTGCATCACTTTCCCAGGTCTTCTCTGCCTGTTTGAGTTTTTGAAACCTGAGATGTGGCTAATTTTCAATGTAGTAATGACCGATGTTTAATGGACTCAAGATCCTGGAACTTCCTTTATTTCTTTATCAGCTGCATATTTATTGATATAAACAGCACTTCATATTGAATTATTATTAATGTATAACTTGAAATTTGAATACAATGATAAAATAGTTTAATACAATATCTGTAGTAGGGCTGCAACTAACCACTATTTGAATATTTAATTTAGATTTGAGCTGTTTGTGTGAGTATTTAATTGGGTCCTATATATCTTTTGACTCATTCAGCTCGGGTGTTTATTTGAGATCAGGCCACGGTTTGGAGCAGGCAATTATTAATTAATTAATAGCCTACTTTCCTGAAGAATAAGCTACAAAAAATGGAAAATTGTAATTTTTTAAATTATTAAAGTAGTTTAAAAGTCAAATTGCAGTACTGTAGTTAAGTGTATTCTGACTCAGTTTTTCTCTGCATATTTTACCAAAGAAAGTTTATACTTTATTATTCAATATCATTTCATAACTTTATTGAAGCATCACACTGACAGGATCAAGGAACATAAGACATATAATATACTTTATGCAAAGTATAAGAAGTTTAATTTCCTTTCTGCTTAATACTAGTTAAGTATATAAGTAAACACTGATTAATTATTAAGTGGAACAGTACTTTTTATTTAATAACAATTGAAAAGCACTCTATCTCACATTGTTGTGCAATACATAGTTTTGCACTGAACCATGTGTTCCTTTCTACATAAATAAATTGAAATAGAATATTACATTAAGTAGTGGACTAGCCAGGAATAAGTAGGTATTTTTTTAGTTAAAGTAAAACTTAAGAAAACTGGACTGAATCCAATAAACATTATGTATATCCTGAAGCCTTTAAACCGTAAAGCAAAGACTCTTACTGAGCAGTTTTACTCAGCACTTTTACTTGCCATTGATTATTTTAGCTGACAGAATTTCTGCTCTTACTTCAAAAAGGATCTGAGTACTTGTTCACCATTGTCATTGTTCATCCTCATTCCTCACCCAGAGAAAGTGCAGGTGGAGTTGGACAGAGTGATTGGACGTCCGACAGACCCAACCTGCCCTACATGAACGCTGTCATCATGACACTACCGAACATTGTCAAAGGAGTTACTTGTGAGCAACTGGGCTTCTTCTTGTAGCTTGAAGACGTTTCACTGCCTTTCCAGGCAGCTTCTTGAGTTCTGGCTTGATGCTGGATGAGCTTTTATCTCTGGATCATTGGTTGAAACTTTAAACAACACTCTCATAACAATGGTCCATAAGTCACAGTTCAAGGTATGAAGTGGAGTGAGAGTTGTTGTGGTTACATGATCCAGAGATTGAGGCCTGCTCTGATGGTGAAGAGCAGTAAAACTTCCTGGGATGAGATCTCAAAGCAGGATGGTATGTAGCAGATAGATTATGACGTAACCCACCTCCTCTGTTCAAAGTTGGTCTTTCTAAATGGACATAGATGGCCTCCTTCACTCTCCTCTCCTCCTTGTCTAAGAGGTGAACGTCCGTGTCTTTAAAGGAGTGTCCCTTTTCCTTTAGATGTAGATGTACTGCTGAGTCCTGTCCTGATTTGGTGGCTCTCCTGTGTTGTGCCATGCGTTTGCGCAGTGGTTGTTTGGTTTCTCCTATATATAAATCCTGGCACTCTTCACTGCATTGTATAGCATAAACCACATTGTTGAGGTTTTGTCTTGGAGTTTTGTCCTTGGGGTGGACCAGTCTCTGTCTGAGGGTGATGCCAGGCTTGAAATAAACAGGGATGTTGTGTTTGCTGAAGATTCTTCTCAGTTTTTCAGAGAGACCGGATACGTATGGACCTACTACATGTTTCCTTCTGTCTTCCATCTGTTTTGGTGAATGCCCAGTTGGAGTAACCACAATTTCGAAGTGCCTGTTAGATGTGTTTCTTCTCTTTCCCTTCTGCTTTGGAGGGGATGCTGTCTGCCCGGGGTTGAAGGGTTGTGTGTGTGTGTGTGTGTGTGTGTGTTTTTCCTGAACTGAAGAAGCTGCTTGGATAGGCAGTGAAATGTCTTCAAGCTACAGGAAGAAGTCCAGTTGCTCACAAGTAACTCCTTTGACACTACAATGACCTGGATGAATGAGTTGTTTCTCTAGGATTTCCAAAATGGCCAGTAAAGACTATGTGCTGGGAGAGTACTCCATACCCAAGGTGAGGAGCTATTTACCATCAGGCTTAATATGTACATACACTAATTTAAAACATCCATGGACACTAATTTCATAATAAATCTTGTGCATCGAGACTCCCACACAACGTTGAATACACACAGTTCAGACACAAATGCAAAAGTTGGGTCTGTGGTAACCGGGATCTTCACGTTCTCCACATCACAAGTTGGATCTGACTTGTTGAAAACTAAATTAGTTTGCAGAAATAACATGTACGTAACTTTCAGAAATTCTTTAATAGTGACACCAAACACAAATGATGATCTGGGTATTTTTTTTCTCCTTTTTTTGGTGCTCAGAATAAAGAATGACACTTTCATAACTCTAAATTGTACTTCAGAAATTCTTTGGGAATGAAATGAAATAAACAGGGTATGGATTCATATTTATTAAATAAAGATTCCTGAAACCCTGATCAACTAAACAACATCTTTTGGTAAGTTATTGTTTTACATTTATCGACCAGCAGTCTATTTTATAGGTGGTGTCAGTATTAATAAAGTCTAATGATATTTACAGGGTTCCCACGGGTGCTTGAATTCCTTGAAAATGCTTGAATTTCAATTCAGTGTTTTCAAAATGTATTCACATGTTAGGACTCGTACGGGAACACAGGGACCCAAATGCAGATCAGTCTTAGGAGTGTTTATTTAAAGTCACAAAAATATCTTTCAAAGTAACAACTGAGGTAGTCCGCTAGGGCAGTAAGCAAAAATACTTTTCACAGTACTAACGAAAGGTGTCCACGAAGGAATAAGGGAAAAACAAACACTAGTCAAAGTAGAACAACAGGAGGTAACAAAGTAGCAACAAAATCTTCAAACAACTCAACAGAAAGAGACCGCAACGGGTTCAAAACGGCAGAAAACCAAAATCAGACAGAACAGCAATAGATACCGGGGACAGGAGCAGGAGCCAGAAATCTCATACACGGGGGAATACATGCAGACGATCGGACCCAGAGGGAAGGACTAACAGGGCTTAAATACAGACTGACACACAGAGGTAACAAGACACAGCTGGACATGATCGTAATCAGGGAAGACACAGGAAGGGAGGGGTAGACCATACAGAGTACTGTATTTGCCGCTGCTGACCAGCAGGGCGGCCAGAGTCACGGTCCCGGATACTAACAGTACCCCCCCCCCTAACGGACGCCTCCTGGCGTCCCTTTGGGTGGTGTGGGATGCCGACGATGAAAGTCCCTCACCAGACCAGGGTCCAGGATGTGCCGAGCCGGGACCCAGCATCTCTCTTCAGGGCCGTAGCCCTCCCAGTCCACGAGATACTGGAGTCCCCGGCCTCGGCGTCGGACATCCAGTAGGCGTCGGACGGTGTATGCCTCCGAGCCATCAATGAGACGGGGGGGAGGAGGGGGTTTGGGGGCGGGATGCATAGGGCTGCAGATGACAGGCTTAATTCTGGACACGTGAAAGGTGGGGTGAATGCGACGCAGGGGCGTTGGGAGCTTGAGGCGGACGGCAGTGGGGCTGATGACTCTGGTGATGGGGAAGGGACCGATGAAGCGTGGGGAGAGTTTGCGAGACTCAGTCTTAAGGGGCAAATCCCGTGTAGAGAGCCACACACGTTGACCCAGGCGGTACCGTGGGGCCCGGGAACGATGCTTGTCGGCTTGGGCCTTCATTCTCGCAGCCGAGCGGCGAAGAGTCAGGCGGGTTTGCCTCCACGTACGGCGACACCGGCGGATGAAGGCCTCGGCAGAGGGGACCCCAACCTCCTTCTCTTGGTCCGGAAACAGGGGTGGTTGGTAGCCCAGGCAACACTCGAAGGGCGATCGTCCAGTTGCGGAGGAGACGTGGGAGTTGATCGCGTATTCTGCCCAGGGAAGTTGTTGACTCCAAGAGGAGGGATTTTGGGACACCATACAGCGCAGCACAGTCTCCATCATCTGGTTCGCCCTCTCCGTCTGGCCATTGCTCTGTGGATGAAAACCTGAAGACAGACAGACAGAGGCACCTAGCAATTTACAGAATGCTTTCCAGAAGGCGGATGTGAATTGGGGCCCTCTATCAGATACTATCTCTACCGGTAACCCGTGTAAGCAGAACACATGTTTAATCATGAGGCTAGCAGTGTCTTTAGCAGAAGGGAGACTGGGCAGGGGAATGAAGTGGACCGATTTGGAGAAACGATCCACTACGGTGAGTATGGTGGTATTACCAGCTGATGGGGGTAACCCTGTAACAAAGTCCAGGGAAATGTGAGACCATGGTCTCTGGGGCACGGGCAGGGGCTGTAGCAGACCGGCAGGGGGTTGGGTGGAAGTTTTATTTCGGGCACAGACCTGGCAGGCCCGAACAAAGTTGAGGCTGTCCTCTCTTATGGACGGCCACCAGAATCTCCTTTCAATGAAGGCTAGAGTTCGTCGCGGACCAGGGTGGCACGATAACTGGGTGGAATGACCCCACTGCAGGACCTGAGAACGGACAGAGCTCGGGACATACAACCGGTTGGCGGGGCATTGACTGGGCCCTGCCTCTCCTGCTTGGGCTGATAATACGGCTGTTTCTATGTCAAACTGGGCTGCCCCTATAAGGCAGCGGGGAGGGAGAATGGTGTCAGATTCAGGGGCCGTCTTAGATGCCGAAAACTGTCGGGATAGGGAGTCAGGCTTAACGTTCTTGTGGCCCGGACGGTAAGACAGGGTAAAATTGAACCTAGCAAAGAATAGGGACCAGCGTGCTTGTCTGGGATTAAGTCTCTTGGCCTTACTGATGTATTCCAAGTTCTTATGGTCGGTCCAGACTAAAAATGGGTGCAGGGCACCCTCCAGCCAATGCCTCCACTCCTCTAGGGCCAACTTGACGGCTAGCAGTTCCCGGTCACCCACACTGTAGTTCTGTTCAGCTGGGGACAGGCGATGGGAAAAAAAAGCACAGGGGTGAATCCGGTTATCTTTCACAGAACGCTGTGACAGTACGGCACCGGCCCCAACCTCAGAAGCATCGACCTCCACGATGAACTGGCGATTGGGGTCGGGCAGGGTCAGAATTGGGGCAGAGGTGAACCGATGTTTCAAGTCTTGGAAGGCTTTGTCTGCTACTGGGGACCAGACAAACCTTACAGCGGTAGAGGTTAGGGCGGTGAGGGGGGCGGCCACAGTGCTAAAGTTTCTGATGAATCGTCTGTAGAAATTTGCAAACCCCAGGAAACTCTGTAGGTCCCGACGATTAGCAGGTGTGGGCCAATCCAAAACCGCCTTGGTTTTACCCTGGTCCATCCTTACAGCGCCGGGGGTAATCACATGGCCGAGAAAAGTGACAGTCCCCTGGTGGAACTCACACTTCTCGGCCTTCACGAAAAGCTGGTTCTCCAGGAGGCGCTGCAGGACCTTGTGGACATGGATGATATGGTCAGACAAAGTCTTGGAAAAAATTAAAATATCATCAAGATAGGCAAAGACAAAAACGTTCAGGAATTCTCGTAAGACGTCGTTAATCAAAGCTTGAAAGACGGCGGGGGCATTAGTTAAGCCAAATGGAACTACAAGATACTCATAGTGTCCGGAGCTGGTATTGAAGGCGGTCTTCCACTCGTCCCCTTCACGTATGCGGACAAGATGGTAGGCATTCCTAAGGTCGAGCTTCGTAAAGATGGTGGCCCCCTGGAGAAACTCAAAGGCAGAGGACATAAGGGGAAGAGGGTACCGGTTCTTGACAGTAATATTATTGAGACCCCGGTAGTCAATGCATGGCCGCAACGAACCGTCCTTTTTCCCAACAAAGAAAAACCCCGCTCCGGCAGGAGACGAGGACGGTCGAATAATACCTGCGGCGAGGGACTCCTGGATGTATTTGTCCATAGCCTCCATCTCCGGTCGGGACAGGGAATACAAACGACCCCTAGGGGGGGGAAGTGCCTGGGAGAAGGTTAATTGCACAATCATATGGCCGATGAGGAGGGAGAGAGGAGGCTTTGGACTTACTAAAAACGGCCTTTAGGTCCATGTAGTCCTGAGGAACCCCTGATAAGTCTGGAAACTCTTCCTGGGGGTCGGGGCCCGAGCTCACTGGAGTCTGGATCTGGGGAAGGCAATTTGAGTGGCAGAAAGAACTCCAAGTCCTAATACACCTTCCTAGCCAGTCTATGTGTGGGTTATGTTTAACAAGCCAGGGATGGCCAAGAACCAACGGAACTTGAGGAGCATTGATAACATGAAAGCTTATCTTTTCGTGATGATCAGACAGAGTCAGACTCACCGGTACCGTGGTGTGAGTGATTTTGGCCAATGCCACTCCAGTCAGTGCATTGGCCACCAGAGGTTTCGCTAGACTGGTGACAGGTAGCTGCCACTGACTTACCAAGCCGGCGTCAATGAAATTCTCCTCGGCCCCGGAGTCTACGAGTGCTGCCACCTCCATTTGTTGGGCTTTCCAACCTAGGGTGGCTAAAAGAAGGGTGCGCTGGGCAGATGGGGAATGTGTGGGGGTCACGCTCGCCAGTACTCCCCTTACTGGTGAGCGTTGGGTCTTTACCGGACAGGTGGCAATGTAGTGGCCTGGTTGGCCACAGTATAAACAGGCGCGGGAATAGATCCTCCTTCGCCTCTCCTCCGGAGTCAGGCGGGTGCGGTCGACTTGCATCGGCTCTGGTCCCGCTGTGGTGATGGGCGCAGGAGGTGGTTGCAGGCCTGGGATAGCTGGAGACTCAGCAGGAAACCTGGACCCTCTTGGACGGCGGCGTTGCTGTAGTCTCGTGTCGATGCGGATGGCCAGGTCAACGAGGGCCTCACAGGATGGAGGCAGGTCATGGGATGCTAGTTCATCCTTGATGTCCTCGGATAAACCATTTAGAAAAGTGTCATACAGTGCCTCAGAGCCCCATTTGGTGGTGGCAGCAAGGGTTCTAAAATCGATCGCAAAGTCTGACACTGACCTCCGCCCCTGACGCATCTGCAGTAGCTCCCGAGCAGCTTCTCGTCCATGTTTGGAGCGATCAAACACCTTCTTCATCTCTGAGGAAAACTCCTGGAAGGTCTCACAGACAGCTGCTTCAGCATCCCACATAGCAGTTCCCCACTCTCTGGCACGCCCCGACAGTTGAGTGATCACGTAGGCCACCTTAGATCTATCAGTGGGAAAGGTGGTTGGCTGGAGTTCAAAAATGAGGGCGCATTGGGACAAAAAGGAACGGCAGATGCCAGGCTCGCCAGAGTACTTCTCCGGTGGGGGCAGCCGTGGCTCGTGGGCGGACCGAGAAGACGAGACTGGAGGGGGCTGATGGAACTGGAGCCCCTGAATCTGGGCGGTCAGGTCCTTGACGCTGGCGACCACTGCGTTGAGCCGAGTCTGCTGGCGGCCAAGGAGCGCCCCCTGCTGTTCCAGGCAGGTCCTCACCAGATTCTGATCCGCTGGGTCCATCCTGGTCCGATCGTACTGTTAGGACTCGTACGGGAACACAGGGACCCAAATGCAGATCAGTCTTAGGAGTGTTTATTTAAAGTCACAAAAATATCTTTCAAAGTAACAACTGAGGTAGTCCGCTAGGGCAGTAAGCAAAAATACTTTTCACAGTACTAACGAAAGGTGTCCACGAAGGAATAAGGGAAAAACAAACACTAGTCAAAGTAGAACAACAGGAGGTAACAAAGTAGCAACAAAATCTTCAAACAACTCAACAGAAAGAGACCGCAACGGGTTCAAAACGGCAGAAAACCAAAATCAGACAGAACAGCAATAGATACCGGGGACAGGAGCAGGAGCCAGAAATCTCATACACGGGGGAATACATGCAGACGATCGGACCCAGAGGGAAGGACTAACAGGGCTTAAATACAGACTGACACACAGAGGTAACAAGACACAGCTGGACATGATCGTAATCAGGGAAGACACAGGAAGGGAGGGGTAGACCATACAGAGTACTGTATTTGCCGCTGCTGACCAGCAGGGCGGCCAGAGTCACGGTCCCGGATACTAACAGTACCCCCCCCCCTAACGGACGCCTCCTGGCGTCCCTTTGGGTGGTGTGGGATGCCGACGATGAAAGTCCCTCACCAGACCAGGGTCCAGGATGTGCCGAGCCGGGACCCAGCATCTCTCTTCAGGGCCGTAGCCCTCCCAGTCCACGAGATACTGGAGTCCCCGGCCTCGGCGTCGGACATCCAGTAGGCGTCGGACGGTGTATGCCTCCGAGCCATCAATGAGACGGGGGGGAGGAGGGGGTTTGGGGGCGGGATGCATAGGGCTGCAGATGACAGGCTTAATTCTGGACACGTGAAAGGTGGGGTGAATGCGACGCAGGGGCGTTGGGAGCTTGAGGCGGACGGCAGTGGGGCTGATGACTCTGGTGATGGGGAAGGGACCGATGAAGCGTGGGGAGAGTTTGCGAGACTCAGTCTTAAGGGGCAAATCCCGTGTAGAGAGCCACACACGTTGACCCAGGCGGTACCGTGGGGCCCGGGAACGATGCTTGTCGGCTTGGGCCTTCATTCTTGCAGCCGAGCGGCGAAGAGTCAGGCGGGTTTGCCTCCACGTACGGCGACACCGGCGGATGAAGGCCTCGGCAGAGGGGACCCCAACCTCCTTCTCTTGGTCCGGAAACAGGGGTGGTTGGTAGCCCAGGCAACACTCGAAGGGCGATCGTCCAGTTGCGGAGGAGACGTGGGAGTTGATCGCGTATTCTGCCCAGGGAAGTTGTTGACTCCAAGAGGAGGGATTTTGGGACACCATACAGCGCAGCACAGTCTCCATCATCTGGTTCGCCCTCTCCGTCTGGCCATTGCTCTGTGGATGAAAACCTGAAGACAGACAGACAGAGGCACCTAGCAATTTACAGAATGCTTTCCAGAAGGCGGATGTGAATTGGGGCCCTCTATCAGATACTATCTCTACCGGTAACCCGTGTAAGCAGAACACATGTTTAATCATGAGGCTAGCAGTGTCTTTAGCAGAAGGGAGACTGGGCAGGGGAATGAAGTGGACCGATTTGGAGAAACGATCCACTACGGTGAGTATGGTGGTATTACCAGCTGATGGGGGTAACCCTGTAACAAAGTCCAGGGAAATGTGAGACCATGGTCTCTGGGGCACGGGCAGGGGCTGTAGCAGACCGGCAGGGGGTTGGGTGGAAGTTTTATTTCGGGCACAGACCTGGCAGGCCCGAACAAAGTTGAGGCTGTCCTCTCTTATGGACGGCCACCAGAATCTCCTTTCAATGAAGGCTAGAGTTCGTCGCGGACCAGGGTGGCACGATAACTGGGTGGAATGACCCCACTGCAGGACCTGAGAACGGACAGAGCTCGGGACATACAACCGGTTGGCGGGGCATTGACTGGGCCCTGCCTCTCCTGCTTGGGCTGATAATACGGCTGTTTCTATGTCAAACTGGGCTGCCCCTATAAGGCAGCGGGGAGGGAGAATGGTGTCAGATTCAGGGGCCGTCTTAGATGCCGAAAACTGTCGGGATAGGGAGTCAGGCTTAACGTTCTTGTGGCCCGGACGGTAAGACAGGGTAAAATTGAACCTAGCAAAGAATAGGGACCAGCGTGCTTGTCTGGGATTAAGTCTCTTGGCCTTACTGATGTATTCCAAGTTCTTATGGTCGGTCCAGACTAAAAATGGGTGCAGGGCACCCTCCAGCCAATGCCTCCACTCCTCTAGGGCCAACTTGACGGCTAGCAGTTCCCGGTCACCCACACTGTAGTTCTGTTCAGCTGGGGACAGGCGATGGGAAAAAAAAGCACAGGGGTGAATCCGGTTATCTTTCACAGAACGCTGTGACAGTACGGCACCGGCCCCAACCTCAGAAGCATCGACCTCCACGATGAACTGGCGATTGGGGTCGGGCAGGGTCAGAATTGGGGCAGAGGTGAACCGATGTTTCAAGTCTTGGAAGGCTTTGTCTGCTACTGGGGACCAGACAAACCTTACAGCGGTAGAGGTTAGGGCGGTGAGGGGGGCGGCCACAGTGCTAAAGTTTCTGATGAATCGTCTGTAGAAATTTGCAAACCCCAGGAAACTCTGTAGGTCCCGACGATTAGCAGGTGTGGGCCAATCCAAAACCGCCTTGGTTTTACCCTGGTCCATCCTTACAGCGCCGGGGGTAATCACATGGCCGAGAAAAGTGACAGTCCCCTGGTGGAACTCACACTTCTCGGCCTTCACGAAAAGCTGGTTCTCCAGGAGGCGCTGCAGGACCTTGTGGACATGGATGATATGGTCAGACAAAGTCTTGGAAAAAATTAAAATATCATCAAGATAGGCAAAGACAAAAACGTTCAGGAATTCTCGTAAGACGTCGTTAATCAAAGCTTGAAAGACGGCGGGGGCATTAGTTAAGCCAAATGGAACTACAAGATACTCATAGTGTCCGGAGCTGGTATTGAAGGCGGTCTTCCACTCGTCCCCTTCACGTATGCGGACAAGATGGTAGGCATTCCTAAGGTCGAGCTTCGTAAAGATGGTGGCCCCCTGGAGAAACTCAAAGGCAGAGGACATAAGGGGAAGAGGGTACCGGTTCTTGACAGTAATATTATTGAGACCCCGGTAGTCAATGCATGGCCGCAACGAACCGTCCTTTTTCCCAACAAAGAAAAACCCCGCTCCGGCAGGAGACGAGGACGGTCGAATAATACCTGCGGCGAGGGACTCCTGGATGTATTTGTCCATAGCCTCCATCTCCGGTCGGGACAGGGAATACAAACGACCCCTAGGGGGGGGGAAGTGCCTGGGAGAAGGTTAATTGCACAATCATATGGCCGATGAGGAGGGAGAGAGGAGGCTTTGGACTTACTAAAAACGGCCTTTAGGTCCATGTAGTCCTGAGGAACCCCTGATAAGTCTGGAAACTCTTCCTGGGGGTCGGGGCCCGAGCTCACTGGAGTCTGGATCTGGGGAAGGCAATTTGAGTGGCAGAAAGAACTCCAAGTCCTAATACACCTTCCTAGCCAGTCTATGTGTGGGTTATGTTTAACAAGCCAGGGATGGCCAAGAACCAACGGAACTTGAGGAGCATTGATAACATGAAAGCTTATCTTTTCGTGATGATCAGACAGAGTCAGACTCACCGGTACCGTGGTGTGAGTGATTTTGGCCAATGCCACTCCAGTCAGTGCATTGGCCACCAGAGGTTTCGCTAGACTGGTGACAGGTAGCTGCCACTGACTTACCAAGCCGGCGTCAATGAAATTCTCCTCGGCCCCGGAGTCTACGAGTGCTGCCACCTCCATTTGTTGGGCTTTCCAACCTAGGGTGGCTAAAAGAAGGGTGCGCTGGGCAGATGGGGAATGTGTGGGGGTCACGCTCGCCAGTACTCCCCTTACTGGTGAGCGTTGGGTCTTTACCGGACAGGTGGCAATGTAGTGGCCTGGTTGGCCACAGTATAAACAGGCGCGGGAATAGATCCTCCTTCGCCTCTTGTTCTGTTTAATGCACTTGTGTTTTCTAATGTGAAATGTGAAGGTTGGAAGATATTGTGGTCTATGCTGCCACCTTGTGGAATTATTCTGGTATTGTTTAAGAGTATTGTTTAATAACATGCTGCGTGCTTACGTCACTAACGTGTGTCTACTAGTTGACCAGAGCGAGACGCTCACTTTTCCGTTGCTATGTTGAGGAGACCGTTGTAATTTCTGTCAGTTCTTTAAGTTTTCAAGATAGCCTTGAAGGCATCGTCGGTAAGTTCATAATTGTGATATTGTGTTATCAAACAATCGGAAATGTAAAATACAAACACATATTTTATTTGTTAAATATTACCGCGAACGTTGTACAACTTGTATCTAGTCAAGCCAGTTGTTACCCAATTCTAAATGAGCTGTATTTTGTGACTTTCATTCAGTTTTACCCTACTTCAAACGACCATAAAGAGAGAAAGGGAACCGAAAACTTCTGTCTTTGTGTGGTTATTGGAGAGGCGTTATCTGGCTGTTAACTCTGGCAAGGCGCTGGGGCTGGACAGCACAGTAAAACGACGTCTTCGGCGGGCTAATCTTCGCGCTTGGAAGAACTAAGGACTTTGTGGGACCTACACGTAAACATCCGACGGAATCACCGCGGCACAACGGCTCAAGTAAACACAACGAGAACAACGTTAGGATGTCTGTACATGCTTCGAACTCCGGATCAGTGAAAACAAGATCAAATGCCTCTTGTTCGTCCAGAAAGACTTCAAGTTCCTCTGCTAGCAAACTTGCCGTTGCTACCGCTCGCGCAGAGGCAGAGGCGGCAAAGACTGAAGCAGCATTCGCTGCGCAAGAGAACGAACTGAAATTAAAACAAGCAGAATTAGAATTAGAAAATAAGCGTTTGGAAATTACATTGGATAAAGTTCGACTTGAAAAACGAGCTGCAGCTACAGCAGCCAAAGCAGATGTATTAGAGGCAGCAGTGCGAGAAGAATGTGAATATTTTAGTGACATTGATGTCCCAGCTGATGACTCAGGAGCTCGCACCAATGACTATGTTGAAGGGGTGATTAAGAACACTCCAGCGGTGCAAACAGGCAGTGCTCCCATGAGCATCCCAGACGTTCAGGCTCCTGAATATGCACATACTGTCGCTTCTTGCCACACTCTAGGACCAAATAGACTGTTCCCACAGCAGAACTGTGCACATCTCAATGCGCAGCACACCCAGACAACAAATTCCCCCATACAGCAAGGCAGGTCAGAACATTATGTGCGAGAACCACAACCCCCTGACCGTACGCCTATAATGGCAGCTCGCTCTGAGGCAGGACACCAGCCTTTAGGAAACCACTATGGCGACACCACTCACCACATGCCCACAATGGCACCTAAATCCGAAATGGTGCACCAGCCCTTGGGAAATGACTGCAGTTACGCTGCATACAACAAATCAGTAGGCAATCCCTCCTCACATGCAAGCGCTGCCCACCAGCACCACCAGTACACTCAGTATAATGAAAATAGTGGAATGTCAGAGTTTGTGAGATTCATGGCCAGGCGTGAGCTTATTTCCACTGGGCTCACGCAATTCAACGACCGCCCTGAGTGCTTCAGAGCATGGAGAGCTTCCTTCATAAACTCTATTAGAGACCTTAACCTGTCAGCTAGCGAGCAGCTGGACCTACTGGTGAAATGGTTAGGCAAAGACTCAGCTGAACATGCTAGACGCATAAGAACTGTGAATGTGAATTATCCAGAGTCTGGGCTTAAGGCTGTATGGGATCGCCTATATGAATACTATGGCGCACCAGAGGTGATTGAGAGCTCTCTGCTCAAAAGATTAGAGGACTTTCCCAAAATACAAAACAAAGATGGGCGAAAACTCCGAGAACTGAGTGACCTACTGATGGAAATACAGGCTGCCAAAGCCGATGGGGAACTGTTTGGCCTTAGTTATCTAGACACGCCCCGTGGAGTTAGCCCAATTGTGCAGAAACTGCCATTTTACCTGCAAGAAAGGTGGCTCACGCAAGGTTTTAATTTCAAAGAGCAATTCAGGGCCCCCTATCCCCCATTCAGCTTCTTTGCCCACTTTGTGTGTCAGCAGGCGAGAATGCGCAACGACCCCAGCTTCTTGCTGGCTGCCCCCAACAATGAACAGCCTGGCCATGGCAAGCCTGCACCCAAGTTGGAGGCTAAGAGAGCAGTAGCCGTTCTCAAGACTGCAGTGACCCCTAGTGACACACTCACGCCCCTCTTTGAGTCCCCCACTACAGACAAGCCTGCTGGTAGAGTGGACCCAGCCAAACATTGCCTGCTGCACAACAAGCCCCACCCGCTACACAAGTGCCGCGGGTTCAGAGACAAGCCTATAGAGGAGAGAAAGGCACTCTTGAAAAAATATGGAGTGTGCTACAAATGCTGCAAGGCCATACACTTGGCAAAGAACTGCAAAGATGAGACGAGCTGCACAGAGTGTGGAAGCAGCATGCACATCGCAGCACTACACCCTGGCCCCGCTCCGAAAGCAAACAGCCCTTCGGACCCTGCACTGGAGAATGGCGGGGAGACAGTCGTCTCAGCTTCGTGCACCAAGGTATGTGGGGAAGGTGTCTCAGGGCGCTCCTGTTCAAAAATATGCCTGGTGAAGGTATACCCTGCCACTCACCCAGATGCCGCAGCCCGCATGTATGCCATATTGGATGAACAAAGTAACCGTTCACTGGTGCGGTCTGAGTTCTTCACTGTTTTCAATGTCTCAGGGCATCCCTCTCCGTACTCCCTGAAAACATGTGCAGGAACGATAGAGACTGAAGGCAGACAAGCACGCGACTTTGTCGTAGAACCACTAGATGGCAGCGTGGCTCTTTCACTCCCACCACTGATAGAATGTAATGAAATCCCAAACAATCGCACAGAGATTCCCACACCGGAGGTTGCCTCCAGCCACGATCACCTGAAACACCTATCGAAACACATCCCAAACCTCGATCCACAGGCACACATCTTGCTCCTGTTAGGCCGAGATGTAATCAGAGCCCATAAGGTACGAAGACAAGTAAACGGCCCACACAACGCACCCTACGCCCAAAAGCTGGACCTGGGCTGGGTGATCGTGGGTGATGTGTGCATAGGAGACATACACAAGCCCCCTCTTGTCCATTCTTATTACACGAATGTGCTGAGAAACGGGCGCCCCTCTCTCTTTCAGCCATGTCCGAACAGTTACACGGTGAAGGAGAGATACAGCGACACTGAACCCCCCTCACACTCCTTCCTGCACGGGAGCAGGCACGCTAGGGTCACACAGAGCGCTTTAGACAGTGACGAGTTTCAGACAACCGAAGATGATGAGGCCGAGGCCCCCTCCATAGAGGACTTGCAGTTCCTGAGCATCATGGACCAGGGAGTCTACAAGGACAAGGGAAACAGCTGGGTGGCTCCCCTGCCCTTCAGAGTGCATCGACCACAGCTGCCTGACAATCGTGCTCAAGCACAACACCGCCTCAACTCGCTTCAGCGCTCCTTTCAAAGAAAGCCTGAAATGAAAGAACAATTTGTCACATTCATGGAGAAAATACTACAGAATGGACACGCTGAATTGGCCCCCCCACTGAAACCTGGCGAGGAGCACTGGTACCTCCCGTGCTTCGGGGTTTATCATCCAAAAAAGCCCTCACAGATAAGAGTAGTGTTCGACTCTAGTGCACAGCACAAAGGACTGTCTCTGAACCAAGTGCTCTTAACCGGACCAGACCTAAACAATAGCCTCATCGGCGTCCTTCTCCGTTTCAGGAAAGAACAAATTGCCTTCTCTGTGGACATACAACAGATGTTCCACTGTTTCAAGGTCAAGCCTGAGCATCGAAACTTCCTCAGGTTCCTCTGGTTTGCAGAAAATGACCCAGATAAAGAGATTACAGAATACCACATGAACGTACATGTGTTTGGAAACAGTCCCTCCCCTGCCGTGGCCATCTACTGCCTCAGGCGCGCAGCTCAGGAAGGCCAGAGCGAGTACGGGGATGATGCACAGCAGTTCGTAAGCAGAGATTTTTATGTAGATGATGGGCTGAAGTCCCTTCCTACAGCAGATGAAGTGATCAGTCTGCTCAAAAGAACACAGAGAATGCTGGCCTGCTCTAATCTCAGACTACACAAGTTGGCCTCGAACAGCAAAGAGGTCATGGAGGCCTTTCCATGTGAGGATCGGGCTACAGATCTAAAAGACCTCGACCTGGCTGCTGATGACTTACCAGTGCAGAGGAGCCTCGGGCTACACTGGGACCTGGAATCAGACTGTTTTACTTACCGTGTGGAGGACGAGAGAAAGCCATTTACTCGACGTGGAGCCCTTTCTACAGTGAACAGCCTGTACGACCCCCTTGGATTTGTCTCTCCAGTGACAATTCAAGGAAAGGCACTCCTACGTGAACTCACCACTGACTCACCTGACTGGGACGCCCCACTGCCCACTGAAAAGGAGAAGCTGTGGGACGGCTGGAGAGATTCTCTCCAAGAACTACAAAGACTAAGGATCCCCAGAGCCTACACTTGTGTGTCCATGTCCACAGCCGAACGAGTGGAGCTTTGTGTCTTTTCAGATGCATCTGAAAAGGCAGTCGCTGCAGTTGCATACCTAAAAACTGTAGAGGCAGATGGTCAATGCCACACAGGACTGATTTCAAGCAAGGTGAGACTCGCACCTCGCTCAGAACACACCATACCCCGCTTAGAGCTATGCGGAGCAGTCATGGCAGTTAACCTGGCCAGAACAATCATGTCTGAAATCGACATCTCGTTTGATGCAGTCACATTCTATACAGACAGCAGGATTGTACTCGGGTACATCTCAAATGAGAAAAGGAGGTTCTACGTGTACGTCAGCAACCGAGTCCAGCAGATCAGACGAAGCACCCTACCACAGCAGTGGAGGTATGTACACACAGAACACAATCCTGCAGACATTGCCACACGGTCAATCCCAGCAGGCCGGCTGAGAGATACTATGTGGTTCACTGGGCCAGCCTTTTTGTGTCAGCCTGACGACACGCCTGCTGAACAGACTTTTGAACTCTTAGACCCAGAACATGATCCTGAAATCAGGCCACAAATGACCACACTTTTAACCACAGTGCTCCCTCACCTTGGCTCGCAGCGCTTCAGCCGCTTCTCACGCTGGAGCTCGCTCACAAGAACCATTGGGGCACTAATCCACATCGTTCAGTGTTTCAAAAGAGACAGCAATGAAGGACAGTGTCAGAAATGGCATCTTTGTGGCTCACCTGTGGCAGTGAATGTTCTTAATCAGAGTGCAACGGTCATCATTAGGGATGTACAACAGGAAGCCTTTGAGAAAGAACTGCAGTGTGTCAAATCTGAAGCGAACATCCCAAAGAGCAGCCCACTCTGGTCCCTCGATCCCTTTCTTGATCAAGACGGCCTGCTGAGAGTGGGGGGACGCATTGCTGCTGCTGACCTTGGGTCTAATGAAAAGAGACCTCTGATCTTGCCTGGGCACCACCATGTAGCTACCCTCATTGTGCGCCACTTTCACGAACAGGCACATCATCAAGGGCGCCATTTCACCGAGGGTGCTATCCGATCTGCAGGCTACTGGATACTGGGGGGCAAGAGGTGCATCAACAGAGTGATCTTCGAATGCATTGTCTGCCGCAAGCTTAGAGGAAAATGTCAAATGCAAAAGATGGCCGACCTGCCACCAGACAGACTCAGTGTTGAACCGCCCTTCACCAACGTCGGGATGGATGTGTTCGGGCCATGGGCTGTCGCTGCACGGCGCACAAGAGGAGGATATGCCGAAAGTAAGAGGTGGGCTGTTCTCTTCACTTGTTTATCTGTCAGAGCCATACACATCGAAGTTATCGAGTCCATGGACTCGTCAAGCCTCATTAATGCACTCAGAAGGTTCCAGGCTATCCGGGGCCCAGTGAAACATTTGCGCTCTGACAGGGGGACAAATTTCATTGGGGCTTCCACAGACCTAGAAACCCCCGCTAATGCCGACGAGAAAGCAGTAGAGAGATTTCTCTCTGACCAGGGCACCACATGGACTTTTAACGCCCCACACTCCTCTCATATGGGAGGTGTTTGGGAAAGAATGATTGGTGTCACACGCCGCATCTTAGATTCCATGCTCATGCAAATGGGATCCACCAAACTCACGCATGAGGTGCTCACGACCTTCTTAGCCGAGGTCACCGCCATTGTGAACAATCGTCCACTTGTACCTGTGTCCACCGACCCGACAGATCCATTCATCCTCACACCCGCATCACTGCTGACCCAGAAGGTAGGCCCTTGCCCACCTCCGCCTGGGGATTTCAACCAGAAGGACTTATACAAGCAACAGTGGCGCAGAGTCCAAAGCCTGTCTAACACATTCTGGGACAGGTGGCGCAAGCAGTACTTGACTACACTGCAACCACGCAGGAAGTGGTCATCAGACCAGCCAAACCTCACAGAGGGAAGTGTAGTGCTTCTCAAGGACATTCAATGCAAGAGGAACGACTGGCCTCTCGCCATCATCACAGCTGTGTACCCCAGCAAAGATGGACGGGTACGCAAGGTACAGCTGAGAGTCGCCAAGAAGGACGGGACAAAACTTCTTCTTAGGCCTGTGCATGAACTGATCTTGCTAATCACTCCTGATAAACAGTGAGTGATGTCTCAACCATCGTCATGTGGCATATCCTTTACAATGAGATTTTGAAAAGAGTGTTTATGTAGAAAAGAATAAGAAATGCACTGTCAATTGAATGTATAACTTGTTTAATGAGTTCATTACGATTTCAGGAAAGGACATTTACAAAAAAAAAAAAAAAAAAAAAAAAAGAAGAGTGAAACCCCCTGGGTATCAGGCGGGGAGTGTTCTGTTTAATGCACTTGTGTTTTCTAATGTGAAATGTGAAGGTTGGAAGATATTGTGGTCTATGCTGCCACCTTGTGGAATTATTCTGGTATTGTTTAAGAGTATTGTTTAATAACATGCTGCGTGCTTACGTCACTAACGTGTGTCTACTAGTTGACCAGAGCGAGACGCTCACTTTTCCGTTGCTATGTTGAGGAGACCGTTGTAATTTCTGTCAGTTCTTTAAGTTTTCAAGATAGCCTTGAAGGCATCGTCGGTAAGTTCATAATTGTGATATTGTGTTATCAAACAATCGGAAATGTAAAATACAAACACATATTTTATTTGTTAAATATTACCGCGAACGTTGTACAACTTGTATCTAGTCAAGCCAGTTGTTACCCAATTCTAAATGAGCTGTATTTTGTGACTTTCATTCAGTTTTACCCTACTTCAAACGACCATAAAGAGAGAAAGGGAACCGAAAACTTCTGTCTTTGTGTGGTTATTGGAGAGGCGTTATCTGGCTGTTAACTCTGGCAAGGCGCTGGGGCTGGACAGCACACCTCTCCTCCGGAGTCAGGCGGGTGCGGTCGACTTGCATCGGCTCTGGTCCCGCTGTGGTGATGGGCGCAGGAGGTGGTTGCAGGCCTGGGATAGCTGGAGACTCAGCAGGAAACCTGGACCCTCTTGGACGGCGGCGTTGCTGTAGTCTCGTGTCGATGCGGATGGCCAGGTCAACGAGGGCCTCACAGGATGGAGGCAGGTCATGGGATGCTAGTTCATCCTTGATGTCCTCGGATAAACCATTTAGAAAAGTGTCATACAGTGCCTCAGAGCCCCATTTGGTGGTGGCAGCAAGGGTTCTAAAATCGATCGCAAAGTCTGACACTGACCTCCGCCCCTGACGCATCTGCAGTAGCTCCCGAGCAGCTTCTCGTCCATGTTTGGAGCGATCAAACACCTTCTTCATCTCTGAGGAAAACTCCTGGAAGGTCTCACAGACAGCTGCTTCAGCATCCCACATAGCAGTTCCCCACTCTCTGGCACGCCCCGACAGTTGAGTGATCACGTAGGCCACCTTAGATCTATCAGTGGGAAAGGTGGTTGGCTGGAGTTCAAAAATGAGGGCGCATTGGGACAAAAAGGAACGGCAGATGCCAGGCTCGCCAGAGTACTTCTCCGGTGGGGGCAGCCGTGGCTCGTGGGCGGACCGAGAAGACGAGACTGGAGGGGGCTGATGGAACTGGAGCCCCTGAATCTGGGCGGTCAGGTCCTTGACGCTGGCGACCACTGCGTTGAGCCGAGTCTGCTGGCGGCCAAGGAGCGCCCCCTGCTGTTCCAGGCAGGTCCTCACCAGATTCTGATCCGCTGGGTCCATCCTGGTCCGATCGTACTGTTAGGACTCGTACGGGAACACAGGGACCCAAATGCAGATCAGTCTTAGGAGTGTTTATTTAAAGTCACAAAAATATCTTTCAAAGTAACAACTGAGGTAGTCCGCTAGGGCAGTAAGCAAAAATACTTTTCACAGTACTAACGAAAGGTGTCCACGAAGGAATAAGGGAAAAACAAACACTAGTCAAAGTAGAACAACAGGAGGTAACAAAGTAGCAACAAAATCTTCAAACAACTCAACAGAAAGAGACCGCAACGGGTTCAAAACGGCAGAAAACCAAAATCAGACAGAACAGCAATAGATACCGGGGACAGGAGCAGGAGCCAGAAATCTCATACACGGGGGAATACATGCAGACGATCGGACCCAGAGGGAAGGACTAACGGCTTAAATACAGACTGACACACAGAGGTAACAAGACACAGCTGGACATGATCGTAATCAGGGAAGACACAGGAAGGGAGGGGTAGACCATACAGAGTACTGTATTTGCCGCTGCTGACCAGCAGGGCGGCCAGAGTCACGGTCCCGGATACTAACATTCACATGAAATAATCCAAAGTTTTTGTCGACCATTTTGTTAAAAAGTGTTATTCATGAACCATGGCGACGAAGCCATTTTTAAATTATGCCTTAAAAGAAGTAAATTTTTTTTATCACCATTGAGACGATAAGCATTTAGACAGAGACGATGACGTCAGCGCGTCAGAACGTGCAGAGCTGCGTTTCCCTGCTGTTTGACGTCTTTAGTAAACACTGCTTCAATAAACAGATCAGAGAATGTTTCTATGATGCTGAGAAACTAACTAGAAGTTATCTTTTTTTTGCTAAAGACTCGGTTGTTCCTTTTGGAAATTGTGTATTTCAAATAAAATAAGAGAATTACATTTAAAGTTATTACATTACATTTATTCGTCTAACACTATCTTTAGCTTTTTTGACATTGATGACAAATGATAAGAAATGTACCTTTTATGAAATTGAAACTGAACATGTAACTCATTTATATTTTCTGATTGCTCATATAGTAGTCAATTTAGTGAAAATTGAGATAATGTAAAGCAACAAATTTTGTTTTTCATTTTGAATTAATGTTAAATAAAAAAAAATCCTTATTTGTTTTTAGTAAAAAAAACAAGAAAAGCACTATTATAAATCATAAATCATAATGGCTCAGTTTGTGGGGGTGGTCATGTTACTTTGGTTTCACCTTAAGCCAAACATAGATAAGATAGGACTTTATTGATCCTACAACAGGGAAATTTGCTCGTTACTGCAGCTAAGCACAGGTGTAAAAGTACAGAGTAAAGAAAAAAAAAAGCTATAAAAATACACAACACTATGTACTATATACAATTCGTTGAATTTGTTGAGCAGCATACACAGTATGCATTATGGACATATTTAGAATGGTGGAAAAAAAAAATACTAATAAATAGCAAGTAAAAGGTATGCATAAGCAAAGCATATATACATTCATACATGCACGTACATACCTACATACATACACGCGCATATATATATATATATATATATATATATATATATATATATATATATATATATATATATACATGCACATACATATCCACGCACATACACATATGTACACATACATAGCTAATGCATACTTAATGTGCAGGATGTATGTGTAGTGTAAAGTGATGAGTGGAAGAAAAGTGACGAAAGTGAGATTTATGTGATGTTATAAAGTCTTATTGCTGTTGGGATGAATGATCTGCGGAAGCGCTCCTTCTTGCAGCGAGGGTGTTTGAGTATCTGGCTGGAGGAGCTGCTCAGCGCACCCACCACCCCATGCAGAGGGTGATGGGGGTTGTCGATGATGGATGTCAGCTTTTCCAACATCCTCCTCTCTCCAACCACCGCCACCGACTCCAGAGGACATCCCAGTACAGAGCTAGATCTCTGCACCAGTTTGTCAATTTTCCTTCTGTCCCTGTCTGTTCATCTGCCCCCTCAGCAGACCACTGTGTAGAAAAGGGCAGATGCTACGACGGAGGCGTAGAAGGTCTTTAACAGGGTCCTGCACACTCCAAAGGACCTTAGTCTCCTCAGCAGGTGAAGTTGACTCTGGCCCTTTTTGTACAGGACATTAATGGTTATGGTCCAGTTTGTTGTTCAGGTGAACACCCAGGTATTTGTAAGAGACCACTGTCTCAATGTCTTATCCCTGGATGCTCACCGGTGTGGTGGGGGGTGACTTCCTCCTGAAGTCCACAACCATCTCCTTTGTCTTGCTGGCGTTGATTTGGAGGGCGGTGGTCTCACACCAGCTGACAAAGCCATTGATGACCCCCCCCTGTACTCCTGGTCGTTCCCATCTGATACACACCCGATGATGGCCGTATCATCTGAGAACTTCTGTAGGTGGCAGTTGTCAGAGTCGTAGCTGAAGTCTGAGGTGTACAGACTAAACAGAAAAGGTGAGAGCACTGTACCCTGTGGATCCCCCGTGCTGCAGACTACCACCTCAGACACACAGTCATGAAGCCTCAGATACTGTGGTCTGTTGGTGAGGTAGTCAATGGTCCAGGTTTAGTTTAATATAGTATCTCTCAGCCTGAGTAAAGGTTCCTTGACCAGTTTAAAAAGACAATCTCACCATAGCTAGCACTGTAAAAAACCTGTAGTTATATAGTTTTGTATATTTTAAAAAGCTATTTCATTATGAAAGTTAACCCCCCCCCCAACACTGTAGATAAAACTGAAATCAGAGATTTTAATTGACTATTATTTTACAGTTTATCACCCAATACTGTTATTGGGTGATTAACTGTAATCACCCAATAAAGTGACTGAAATAACAATAACTAATGCAGTGAGTAACATCATCTCCTCTGTGGTCTTCAGCCATCGATTTGAATACAGCAATCAAAGCTTTCCGGAGCAAGATTCTGGAGTTGGACAATGAGGCTGTGCTGCTCGCTGGCTCAGCTCAGGCTCAAGGAGTTACACGTCTGTCCCCTTAGCACAAAACAAACTTCTCTTTTCACTGATCCCAATGTCTCGCCAACAGTTGTACGAGGCCTTCCCTGGTTTGAGGCAGTACTTGCCAGGCCCTCACCAGACGGTGCACAGCATATATAAAGAGATCATGGCCTGTACTAGGAAACCGAGAATCTCATGGAGGACTGGAACCCTGATGATCCTTGTGATTATATTGATGTGTACTTGGCAGGGATGGAGAAGGTACTTTCAACCTGTTTGTGAACCTGTTTTTTACTGTTGGTTTGCTGTCGGAAACAATCAATTTTTAAGCTTCACTTTCGACAAAATGTCTTTGTATAATGGCCACTGCAGTCATGATCTGCCAATAGTTTCATTTAGAAATCGAGTGCATGTTCATATACAGACTGGCCATTTTCCATGTGAAGAAAATATTTGAACTGTCTGAAGAAAGGTCTATCTTAAATTAAATCTTCAAAATATACTGTAAATTTTAATTTCTTATATGGTAGCCCGTGACAGCAGATTACTGTGTAAAACATCACGGAGTAAGTGTTTTTTTTCTGCTCGTACATGGTTAGAGGAAGGAGAATCCCAGGTTAGCTTCCTTGACCTGATTGAGGCCTGGACAGAAACAGCTGCTGCTACTTTATGCTGGGTCCTCATATACGTGACAAACTAGCTCGACATACAGAGTGAGTTCACAGTGGTGTCAATTGACTATTTGCTGCTCCTCTATACTTCCACCCCACTACATGTGAGAGGGAAATTTTGCAATTTCTACTCTTCTACAAAAAGCGTTTTTTTACTTCTCAGATAATGACTTGACATAAAATAATATTCTAACTAATTAAATTACTTTATTAAACACATGTACTATACACATTGTGTGAAAGGCACTCTACAAAGTTTATTGGGGACAATGCCACAACTCATGTGGTGTAACCCAAACAACATATTACCATTTAATGGGGGAAAAATTCAATTAAGCTCAATTTTCTGCCAATTCGTATACGATATTGGGAGATCATTTTACTCAATATTGGTGTAATTGTACAAAAAACCCAACATGTTTTCTCTTCTTCAGATAAAAAAAGGGAAAAATTGTTATTTATTAATTATTAAACTAGTTTAAAAATCAAATTGCAGTACTGTAGTTAAATGTATTCTTACTCCTCCGAGTTTTTTTTTTTTTATTTTACCACAGAAAGTTTGTACTTTATTAGTCAATATTTTTTCATAACTTCATTGAAGCATCACACTGACAGGATCAAGGAACATAAGACATATAATATACTTTATGCAAAGTATAAGAAGTTTAATTTCCTTCATACTAGTTAAGTATATGATAAGTAAACACTGATAAATTAAGTGGAACAGTACTTTTTATTTAATAATAGTAAAACACTCAATCTCACATTGTTGTGCAATACATAGTTTTACATTGACCCATGTGTCCCTTTTTACATAAATAAATTGAAATAGAAAATTACAGAAAGTAGTGGACTAGCCAGGAATAAGTAGGTAGCTTTGTAGTTAAAGTAGAACTTAAGAAAACTGGAAAACTTTTACTTAAAAAAAAAAAAAAGGATCTGAGTACTTGTTCACCATTGTCATTGTTCATCCTCATTCCTCACCCAGAGAAAGTGCAGGTGGAGTTGGACAGAGTGATTGGACGTCCGACAGACCCAACCTGCCCTACATGAACGCTGTCGTCATGAGACTCAGAGAATAGGGAACGTTGTTCCTCTGGGATTTCCAAAATGGCCAGTAACGCCTATGTGCTGGGAGAGTACTTCATACCCAAGGTGAGGAGCTATTTACCATCAGGCTTAATATGTACATACACTAATTTAAAACATCCATGGACACTAATTTTATAATAAATCTTGTGCAATAAGGCTTTTTTTAATCTACCCATGCACTTTAAAATTGCATCTAATCCTGTGTATTTAATTTACTTATTTGTACCTGGTCCTTTTATTAAATTTCAAAAAAAGAAAAGAAATGAACTTGATTGGATGTTCATCAATGTGAAACACATCTCACCACTCTTTTTCCAGGGCACAGCTATAAGTACAATGCTTTGATTGGTGGTTTTCGATAAGGCTGAGTGGACGACTCCAGTTTTTTTTAGGTAGGGTAGGAAGAAATCTGTTTATTTAATCAGTTATCAAGTATTATATAAAGGGCAATACATTATACTTGAATACATGTATAATTGTGTAGAGCACTGGGACCACTCTCACATCCATATACAAATTTCTATACAGTAAATATACATATTTACACATTTTTCTATATTCAATATTTGTTTTTACAGGCTGATGTTTAATAAACTGTTGATCCATTTGACCCAGTTTTAGGAGGCATCATATATACACATCATGCCCCAGCACTTGTTTTTACCCTTTGTTCATACTGTAGGAACAGTGTTTCTGGCATTAAAATAGGTTGTTAGCTATGTGTCCAATCACAGCCCGTAGAAGTGGATTCACTTAGTCAGGGCTCCACCTTCAGACCTGTCCAACCTGGGTGTCCCAACTAAAGAATAAACTCCTGCTGGCACAGTTCTTAAGGTCACTGATGCACGCAAACCCCCTGACCACAATAAGGTGGCAATTCCTCGGGGGAACTGAAAATATAAATAAATAAAATATAATTCAGAAATTATCAATCAACATAACATGTATCTCACCTGGATGGAAAGAAAATTTTAACCTAAGACTTCACACATGAGAATGGCTTACAAAAATAAAGCAGAGTTATGATTAGTAATGATACTAATAAGTTAGTTTGTAAATCACATGTTAGAGTGGCTTGCGAAACTATTTGGCTCCCTTGAACTTTGTGACCTTTTGCCACATTTCAGGCTCCAAACATAATGATATAAAACTGTAATTTCTTGTGAAGAATGAACAACAAGTGGGACACAATCATGAAGTGGAACACACTTTATTGGATATTTTAAACTTTTTTAACAAATAAAAAACGAAAAATTGGGTGTGTAAAATAGTTTCGCAAGCCACTGTATGTTTTTCTTTTTTGGGATTTTTTTTAACAACTGAACAATTAAATTCAACTTTTCTCTCACCCCTCTCTCATTTCTCACACTTCTCTTCCTTATATGTTATGATTTCTGTAATTAAATGCATGAATGTGTTTTGTGTGTGTGTGTTTTAACTATTTTACAACAGTATTTGTCACCTGTCTCGACATGGATAGTAGTTTTATAAAATATTTGCTGTCTAAGACTTCTTGGTTATATTAAAGATGACTTAAAATAACTTTGTAGGGGCTACATGTACGTAACTTTCAGAATTTCCTTAATAGTGACACCAAACACAAATGAGCATTTTAGATGAGCTGGACGTTTTTTTTTTTTTCTTTTTTTGGTGCTCAGAATAAAGAATGACACTTTTATAACTCAATTGTGGTCCAGAAATTCATGGATTTCCTGACCTTCATCTGGATCATCGATCACCTGGAATCCTGATCAACTAAACAACATCGTTTGGTAAGTTATTGTTTTACATTTATCGACCAGCAGTCTATTTTATAGGTGGTGTCAGTATTAATAAAGTTTAATGATATTTGTATTACATGTTTTGTTCCCAGACGACAACTTTGTGAGCGCCTACAGTGCCGAGATGGACCCCGCTGGACCTCCTGGACCACCCCTGGCCCCGGTGTGGTTCTTCGATGGTAAGACATTCATTTTAATAAAAAAGTAATGTTTAAACAGTTTATTTCAGTAATAAGAATATGGTTTATGACACATGTCAAAGTCAAGGCCCGCGGGCCACATCCGGTTCACGAGAGGGTTTTTTTTCTGGCCCCCGGGATTATATAAATTTATTATTAGATCTGTCCCGCAGGCTAAGTGCACGCCAGTAGCATCCGGGTACTTTATGCGCACTAACGCACTACATTTCCCACAATTCAACAGTGGCGCTCCGAGCGGGAGGCCACATCCTTTCATTATTCATCAGCGGGCATTAGCATCACTTCAAAACTTTCAGAAAGCCTACCCTTAAAAAATGGCAAAACGGAAGGTGGATACTGAAAACTGGTCTTTTAAAACAAGGTGGGAGTCGGAGTACATGTTCACGGAGGTAGCTGGAAAACCTGTGTGTCTTTTGTGTGGAGAAAGTGTGGCGGTGATAGAGTTTAATCTGAGACGGCAGCATGAGACAAAACACGCGACCAAGACAAGGATATGGACATGGAACAGAGGCTACAGAAGGTGGAGGAATTAAAACAAGGCCTAAAATCTCGGCAGGCTCTGTTCAGAAAAGCCAAATCACAAAGCGAGGCTGCTGTCAAGGCCAGTTTTATTTCGGCAGAAGAGATGGCTAAATCAGTGCGGACATTGATGAACTTGTTCAAAAGATGAGACACCACCACGTAAAAGATGAGACACCAACAACGTATTTTTACTAGGGATGCACCGATGTGAAAATTTCGGCCGATATCGATATCCGATATACATATCGGCAGTCACTGCCGATACCGATATTTGCCGATATCGATATATGTAAAGAAAAAATTTTCTGTAGTGTCACAAATTTCGTACAGACCAGAAAAAACACTGTACATTTGAAAAGCACAACAGTGCTCTTTATTTAAAGGAAGGCTCACTGTAAAACTCTGTCATGTGGTTAGAGGAAGTACGGCGGAGCGGACCCGATGGAGCTCCGCGAAGGCGGCGACGTCGGCGGCCGCGGCGGAGGAGGGGGCGGCCGGCGACGAGAAGGCGGCAGAACGGCGTCCGACACCCTGTCTGCGTGTCTCTCGGCGACGCGCTAAGCTAGCTGGTCCTAGCGGCTCCTCCGTCACATCGCATCGCCCGAAAAGACAGCAGCCTCCTCCGCCTCCGCCGCGGCCGCCGACGAGAAGGCGGCAGGACGGCGTCCGACACCCCGGAGCAACGTTCCGCGCATTTTTTTTGTCTTTTCGGGCGATGCGATGTGACGGAGGAGCCCGCTAGGACCAGCTAGCTTAGCGCGTCGCCGAGAGACACGCAGACAGTGACCCAACTAACTGTAGCGGTTTAACTCTGCCAATTGTTGACATATCGGCCAGAATTTGTTGATATCGGACCGATACCGATATGTTAAAAAACGTGACATATCGGCCGATATATATCGGTTGGCCGATATATGGTGCATCACTAATTTTTACTCAGTTAAAGTTTAAAAGTGAACTATCCAATTTGTTTTAAAAATATTTCAGTTGAGTGATTTATAGAAAATTGCTGATATTTATTTCTTTGAAGTAAATTTAGGCCATTTTTGCTATTTCCCTGAGAAGTAATACTCGTGGTGCCTTGAATAATACCGCTTCATTCATTTAATGTTCATGTTTTGGGGATTTTTACATAAAGTAAAGTAATTATTAGTATGTTATGAGTATTATTTTTAGGGTTTCAGTCTGTTTAATGGGGATCATTAGACTATATGCGGTCATTTTATTTTTTTTTCAATGAACATTCGATCAGCCTCAGGCTTGTTCCTACATTTTTCATTTGGCCCCCATGTCCATTTGACTTTGAGACCCCTGGTTTATGATGATGTTTTAACATTTATCTTATTTGAACATTTTTCTAACTCAACAGTGCCTCCTGCTGTTTCTATTTGCTTTACTGCAGCTCTGTTGTGTGTTTAACATATATACCAGGGGTGTCAAACTCAGGTGTGTTACTGCCTAGTTGGAACAAAAACCTGCACCCACTCGGCCCTCCAGGAGCTGAGTTTGACACATGTGATATATACAGATACATTGTATTGTATTATTCCACCTATCCAAACAATCAGAATCAGTGTCCTTATTTGGCCCTGCCTCAGGTGTATAAAATCGAGCACTTAGACATGGAGACTGTTTCTACAAACATCTTTGAAAGAATGGGCCGGTCTCAGGAGCTCAGTGATTTCCAGTGTGAAACTGTCATAGGATGCCACCTGTGCAACAAATCCAGTCCAACAAATTTCCTCACTCCTAATAATATTCCAAAGACACCTGTTGGCTTTATTATAAGAATATGGAAATGTTTGGTAACAACAGCAACTCAGCTATGAAGTGGTTGACCACATAAACTGAAAGAGAGGGGTCAGATGCTGAAGTTCATAGCGCAAAGAGGTCACAGACCTTCAGTCAGTGACGACAGAGTTTCAAACTTCATGTGACCTTCAAATTAGCTGCAGAGAGCTTCATGGAATGGGTTTCCACGGCCTAGCAGCTGCATCGAAGCTCGTGGTTCCCAAACTTTTTATTTAAAGAGTATGCCTTCATCACGTATGTGCAGTGAGTCAGAGAGGGAGAAGAAATACGACTGGCGGGAATCTAACTGGGCCTGCTGCTTCAAGCGCGCTCCCCCCCCCCCCCCTTGCACTCAACTGCCCGCTGAAGATAAATGTGAGGCTAACTTTAGAAGCGCTAGCTAGCATCACCATCAACAGGTTAGTGACAGGACTCAGCCACGCGTAAAGCAGGAGACACCTTCATATAATCCTTCAACTAGCAAAGCGAAGACACGCAGATACGGACGAGGCTTATCCCGCCTTTGGTTTCACCAGTACAACGGTGGGTGATGCGGAGAGACCGCGGCGTGTTGTGTGTCTTTAAATATTAGCAAGCAACAGTTTGAGTCCGACCAAAATAAAACAACACTTGAAAACGGCACATCCTGATTACAAAGATAAGCTAATGGAGTTTTTTACAGAAAAAAGTCACTTCACTAAACCTTCAACATACACACGTGGACAAAATTGTTGGTACCCCTCAGTTAAAGAAGGAAAAACCCACAATTCTCACTGAACTCACTTGAAACTTACAAAGGTAACAATAAATAAAAATGTATTGAAAATTAAATAATCAAAATCAGCCTTTACTTTTGAATTGTTGATTAACATATTTATTTAAAAAACAAACTAATGAAATAGGCTGGACAAAAATGATGGTACCCATAACTTTTGTTGCACAACCCTTTGAGGCAATCACTGCAATTAAATGATTTCTATTTTTGTCAATGAGCGTTCTGCAGCTGTCAACAGGTATTTTGGCACACTCCTCATGAGCAAACTGCTCCGGTTGTCTCAGGTTTGATGGGTGTCTTCTCCAAATGGCATGTTTCAGCTCCTTCCACAGATGTTCAATGGGATTCAGATCTGGGCTCATGGAAGGCCACTTTAGAACAGTCCAACGCTTTTCTCTCAGCCATTCTTGGGTGTTTTTGGCTGTGTGTTTTGGATCGTTGTCCTGTTGGAAGACCCATGACTTGCGACTGAGACCAAGCTTTCTGACACTAGGCAGCACATTTCTCTCCAGAATGGTCTTCAGATAGTCTTCAGATTTCATTTTACCTTGCACACATTCAAGACACCCTGTGCCAGATGCAGCAAAGCAGCCCCAAAACATTACTGAGCCTCCTCCATGTTTCACCGTAGGGACAGTGTTCTTTTCTTCGTATGCTTGGTTTTTGAGTCTAAAAACATAGTTGATGTGCCTTACCAAAAAGCTACAGTTTGGTCTCATCTGTCCAAAGGACATTCTCCCAGAAGGTTTGTGGCTTGTCAACATGCATTTTTGCAAATTCCAGTCTCGCTTTTTTAGTATTTTTTTCAGCAGTGGTATCCTCCTGGTCGTCTCCCATGAAGTCCACTTTGGCTCAAACGACGACGAATAGTGCGATCTGACACTGATGTACCTTGGCCTTGGAGTTCACCTTTAATTTATTTGGAGGTTGTTCTGGGCTCTTTGGATACAATTCGAACGATCCGTCTCTTTAATTTGTCATAAATTTTCCTCTTGCGGCCACGTCCAGGGAGGTTGGCTACTGTCCCTGTGGGCCTTGAACTTCTGAATAATGAGCCACTGTTGTCACAGGAACTTCAAGCTGTTTAGAGATGGTCTTATAGCCCTTAGCTTTAAGACGTTTGTCTATGGGTTTTTTTTCAGATGTCCTGGGACAATTCTCTCCTACGCTTTCTGTTGTCCATGTTCAGTGTGGTACACACCTTTTCACCAAACAGCAGTGTGACTCCTTGTCTCCCTTTAAATAGGCAGACTGAATAATTATGACCATGGAAACACCAAGTGTCCATGTGTGTATTCCCAGGGGGGGCATTCAAACCCACTACGCAAGAACTAATGCAGTGAGTAACATCATTTCCTCTGTGTTCTTCAGCCATCAATTTGTATACAGCAATCAAGGCTTTCTGGAGCAAATTCTGGAGTTGGACAACGAGGCCATGTTGCTCGCTGGCTCAGGCTCAGGGAGTTACACATCTGTTCCCTTAGCACAAAACAAACTCGTCTATTCACTGATCCCAGCGTCTCGCCAACAGCTGTATGACGCCTTCCCTGGTTTGAGGCAGCACTTGCCAGGCCCTCAGCACAGTATATATAAAGAGATCATGGCATTCCTGCACAAGGAAACCTAGAGGACTGGAACCCTGATGATCCTAGTGATTATATTGATGTGTACTTGGCAGAGATGGAGAAGGTACTTTTAGTGAGCCTCTTTTTTACTGTTGGATTGGTTTGCTGTCTGAAACAATCAGTTTTTAAATTTCACTGTCAACAAAATGTCTTTGTATAATGGCCACTGCAGTCATGATCTGCTAATAGTTTCATTTAGAAATCGAGTGCGTTTTCAAATACAGACTGGCCATTTTCTATGTGGAGAAAATATTTGAACTGTCTGAAAAAAGGTCTACTATCTGAAATTAAATCTTCAAAATATACTGTAATTTTTTTTTCTTATATGGTAGCCCGTGACCGCAGATTACTGTGTAAAACATCACGGAGTAAGTGTTTTTTTTTTTTTTTTCTGCTCGTACATGGTTAGAGGAAGGAGAATCCCAGGTTAGCTTCCTTGACTTGTTTGAGGCCTGGACAGAAACAGCTGCTGCTACTTTATGCTGGGTCCTCATATACGTGACAAACTAGTTGGACATACACAGTGAGTTCACAGTGGTGTAAAATGACTATTTGCTGCTCCTCTATACTTCCACCCCACTATACGTGAGAGGGAAATTACACGCTTCTCTGCGTCTCCCTTAGAACAGTCACCCACTCAGAACTACATAGAGACGGTATCTGTCCCCCGACCACTTAATTCCCTTAAATCATTTAAATCCTTTACATCCAACAATAGGAGACGAGTCACCCACAGCAACTTAATTAATATTAGCACTAATACAGCCATAAAGCAACAGCACTGGAGAGTGAAATGTGGACTTCTAAACATTAGATCTCTGTTATTCAAAGCTTTGTTAATAAATTAAATATCAGATTATAATATTGACTTGCTCTGTCTTACTGAAACCTGGCTGCATCCTGATGAATATGTCAGCCCGAATGAATCCAGCCATATTAACACTTATATTCCTCGTGACACCGGCCGAGGTGGTGGAGTTGCAGCCATTTTCAATTCCAGTTTACTGATCAACCCTGAACTGAAGTGTAGCTACACATCATTTGATTGATCATTTGTTTACCGCCCTCCAGGCCCATATTCTGAACTTTTATCAGAATTCTCAGAGTATCTATGTCAGGCGACTGACGTGGCCTCCCAACAAAAGGGATCAGGGCAACCAGAAAAGAAGTGGAGTGGCAAAGGAACTCACGTAAAAACCATTTATTGGCAGTGGTACAAAAGAAAAACAAGACGCTCACGCCAGCAGGAAAAAATCCACCTCGCTCCAGGTAGACCTCACAGGCAGCTCCTGTTGCGTCGCGCTTTCGGTCCCGGACGCAAACATGTCCGGGGGGAACTCTCTCTCTGCTAGTCAGTTCCCCCCCTTATAAACAGGTGAGAAGGGGAGGGGTCATCACCTTCTCACACTTCCCTCCCCTTCTGCAGTCTCGCCAACTGGGTGGTGAGACAAAAGTCCGCGACCGTGGTGTGTCTGCCCCCGGGGCCCGCTCGACCACTCTCCATTTCCAGTTGTAGCCCCGCCGGCCATCTCCGTCAGCACTTCCGCCAGCCCGCTAGCCGTGTCCGCTAGCCGCGTCCACTGGCTCCTTCGCTGACCGTCCCCGCTGGCTCCTTCGCTGACCGTCTCCGCTGGCACTTTGGCACAAAAGAAAAACAAGACGCTCACGCCAGCAGGAAAAAATCCACCTCGTTCCAGGTGGACCTCACAGGCAGCTCCCCTTGTGTCGCGCTTTCGGTCCCACACACAAACATGTCCGGGGGGAACTCTCTCTCTGCTAGTCAGTTCCCCCCTTATAAACAGGTGAGAAGGGGAGGGGTCATCACCTTCTCACAATCTCTCAAGTTTAGTACTCAGGACAGATAAAATAATCATGGCAGGTGACTTTAATATTCAAGTTGATGTTGACGGTGATAGCCTTGGCTTTGCCTTCCTCTCTTTAATGGAGTCAATCGGCTTTTCTCAGAGTAAATGTGCCCACCCATTGCTTTATCCACACCCTTGACCTCATCCTGACATATGGCATCGAGGTTGAACACTTATCTGTCTTCCCACAGAATCCCCTCCTGTCAGATCATTATCTAATAACTTTTGAATTCCTGTTATTAAACTACTCACCACCTGAAAAAAGCATACTCACTCGATACCTGACAGTTCTATATTTAAATACAAGAAGGAGATTTCCTCAGTATTTAATTCACTGCCTGCATCTGAGGGCTCTAATCTGCCCTCAGATGCAGTTATCGTAGAGACAGATGAAATAGCTAATATTCACCTCGACACATTTACTTCAATCAACTTCGCTGAACTAGCTTCACTGATGTCGTCATCTAAAACTTCAACCTGTCTTCTGGACCCTATTCCAACCGGAATGCTAAAAGACATTTTCCCTTTGATTAGCCCTTCCTTACTAGAAATACTCAATATGTCTTTATTATCTGGCTATGTACCACCGTCCTTTAAAGTAGCTGTAATTAAACCTCTCCTTAAAAAACCTGCCCTCTACTCAAGTATTTTAGCCAACTATAGACCCATTTCCAATCTTCCCTTCCTCTCTAAGATTCTGGAAAAAGCAGTTGCTAAACAGCTGTGTGACTTTTTACACAACAATAACTTATACGAGGATTTCCAGTCAGGTTTTAGAATGCATCACAGCACAGAGATGGCTTTAGGTAAGGTTTCAGATGATATTCTTGATGCATCTGATAAAGGATTGATTTCCATCCTTGTTCTGTTAGATCTTAGTGCTGCATTTGACACAGTCGACCATCAAATCTTGTTAGAGAGACTAGAGCATTTTATTGATATAAAAGGGACTGCACTAAACTGGTTTAAGGCCTATCTTTCAGATCGTTTCCAATTTGTCCATATCAATAATGTTTCTTCTATGCATACCAAAGTTAATCATGGGGTTCCACAAGGTTCTGTGCTTGGACCAATACTTTTCACTATTTATATGCTCCCATTGGGTAAAATCATTAGAAAACACTATTAATTTCCACTGTTATGCTGACGATACACAGCTCTATCAATTAAGCCAAATGAAACCAATCAGCTAGCTAAACTTTGAGCTTGTCTTAAGGATATAAAATCCTGGATGACCTGCAATTTTTCTTATACTCAATTCAGATAAAACAGAAATTATTGTACTCGGGTCCGAAATCCTGAGGAACTCAGAATCCAGTGATATAGCTATCCTGGATGACATCTCCCTGGCCTCTAGCTCCATGGTGAAAAACCTGGGAGTCATTTTCGACCAAGATTTGTCATTCTCTGCCCACATTAAACATATTTCTAGGACTGCCTTCATTCACCTACGCAACATAGCAAAGGGCAGACACTTCCTGTCTCTGAAAGATGCGGAAAAACGTATCCATGCAATTATTACTTCCAGGCTTGACTACTGCAATTCTTTACTGTCCGGTTGCACCAGAAAGTCTCTAAGGACTCTCCAGCTGATCCAGAATGCAGCTACATGTCTATTAACTGGCACTAAAAGAAGGGAGCATATCTCACTTGTATTAGCCGCTCTACACTGGCTTCCTGTGAAATCTCGTGTAGAATTCAAAATCCTGCTCCTCACCTATAAAGCGCTCAACGGTCAGGCGCCATCCTACCTTGGGGATCTCTTAGTCTCATATCGCCCATCAAGAACATTACGCTCCCAATATGCAGGCTTATTGGAGGTTCCCAGAATTTCTAAAATTAAAACAGGAGGCAGAGACTTAAACTTCCAGGCTCCTCTCCTGTGGAATCGTCTCCCAGTCTCAGTCCGGGGGGCAGACACCCTTCCTATATTTAAGAATAGGTTAAAAAAGTTCCTGTTGAAGAAGCGTATAGTTAGGGCCGGCCCTGGCTGGCCTAGTCATAGTTATGCTGCGCCAGGTTAGTCTGCCGGGTCCTCATGAGATGCTCTGAGCTTCTTTTTCTTATTTTTCCTCTTCCATCTGTGATACTGATGAACCACTATTGTACTTTTAAATCTGCTGTGTTCCCAGAGTCCTGCCCTGTGTGTTGTCATTCACAGAGCATGCTGCAGTGCAACCACTGAGGGATCTACGGATGTTGGAGGGTCTGATGCTGTCCTGGTTCACCTGGAAGCTGTGATGGATCCTGCGCCTCATCCTCCACTTACACCCTAATTCATTACATTTGTTTGTTTGTTTGTAATGTCCAATTTTCCCTGCAATGTTTCCACCTGCACACATCATCTACTGCAGCCTGTCCATCCTGGAAGAGTGATCCCTCCTCTATTTCTCTTCCTGAGTGTTCTTCTGTTTTTTCCCATATTTTTTTTCTCATATTTAAGGATAATAAGATAACAAGATGATCAGAAATAACCCCATTTCAGAAATTTAACAGCAACACGCTCCAAGGTTTGAAATAATGGCATTACAAGAAAATGAACAAAAAGTGTGAATCTCAGCTAAAAGGGAGCTAAATCATTGGCTTGGTGAATGTGTTTCTCTTTTTTTGCTCAAACTGCTATTTTAATAAACTTTTGATGTTTTTAACATTTATCTGATTTGAACATTTTTCTAACTCAACAGTGCCGCCTGCTGTTTCTATTTGCTTTACTGCAGCTCTGTTATGTGTTTAACATATATACCAGGGGTGTCAAACTCAGGTCCTGGACGGCCATGTTGGTGCAGGTTTTTGTTCCAACCAGGCAGTAGCACACCTGATTCTACTAATGAAGGTCCTCAGCAAGAGCTCTATTGTTTAGTAGAATGAGTTTGACACATATAGATACATTATATTACCAACAGTATTATTCCACCCATCCAGATGATCAGTGTCCTAATTTGGCCCTGCCTCAGGTGTATAAAATCAATCAGTTAAATATGGAGACTGTTTCTACAAACATCTGTGAAAGAATGGGTCGCTCTCAGGAGCTCAGTGATTTCTAGTGTGTAACTGTCATAGGATGCCACCTGTGCAACAAATCCAGTCCAACAAATTTCCTCGCTCCTAAATATTCCAAAGACACATCTAAGCTTGTGGTTCCTAAACTTTTTATTTAAAGAGTATGCCTTCATCATGTATGTGCAGTGAGTCAGAGAGGGAGAAGAAATACGACTGGCGGGAATCTAACTGGGCCTGCTGCTTCAAGTGCGCATGCGCTCCCCCTCCCCCTTGCACTCAACTGCCCGCTGAAGACAAATGTGAGGCTAACTTTAGAAGCGCTAGCTAGCATCACCATCAACAGGTTAGTGACAGGACTCAGCCACGCGTAAAGCAGGAGACACCTTTATATAATCCTTCAACTAGCAAAGCGAAGACACGCAGATACGGACGAGGCTTATCCCGCCTTTGGTTTCACCAGTACAACGGTGGGTGATGCGGAGAGACCGCGGTGTGTTGTGTGTCTGTAAATATTAGCAAGCGACAGTTTGAGGCCGAACAAATTAAAACGACACTCGAAAACGGCACAACTTGATTCCAAAGATAAGCTAATGGAGTTTTTTTTCAGAAAAAAAAGTCTCTTCACTAAAGCTGCGTCCCTTCCCTCTAAAAAGCAACTCTCTTCATATAAAGTTGTGTACAGAGTTGATTAATCCTACATCAGTAGGTTCTCGTGACCATAATGTTGTAGGTATTTCACTCAATATTCTCTGACTCCTTCTGATAGGGTTAGTGCATAATGGGTGTCAGGTCAGTCGTCGCTAAGGTGTGTAGCAGGTGTAGCTGGTGTATAGATGTTAAGCAAAAATCGTCTTATTCCCGTGGTTCTGCCTGTTTGTCATCCTCCTATGTCAGTTCCTGTATATGCGTCACCATTAGCTTGTCGTACTATGTCACTCATTTGTTTCCAATCATGGTCGTTGCTGTTATCAATGATATGTGTGGGTATGAATTATGGCTGACAGCTTGTTGTTGTGGATTAAGTGTTACAGTGATACATGACTGTCCTGTGGGGGAGACTAACATGTGTCTCATGCAAATATTTCCTTTTACAGGAAGCTTGTGCATTATATCATCATAAGGTTGATCTGGGCCTGTTTCCTTGTTTAGTGTGCAGTGTAGTTCTGTTTTTGGCATGACAACAAAGTTTCGTGGGTCTAAATGCATGATTTTAAGTTGAGTCTATGCCATTGTGTAGTGTGTCCGCTTCATCGTAATCAGTCAGATTTAGGGTCCAATAAAAATCTCTGGTTCCGTGCAGGACGTAGCTATGAAGTTCGTCCTCTATTACTTTTGTCGTCATTTGTCCGTCTGATGTAGGATAGACACCTAAACTTAGAGCTGCCATAACATCTCATTCTAATAGATTTACAAGACAACTTGGGCCGATTAAAATTGGTCTTTTAGTCCCATTTCCAGATTCTGTATTTATTATTGTCACCGGTTCTGTGAATTTTAGGGGTGTAACATGTCCTGAGGCTGATTTTACCCATACTGTTTTAGCGGAGGTTTGACAATTTGGAAATGGTGTTGTTAACACAGTTGAGCAGGCACCTGTATCACACAAGCAATTATATTCTTTTCCGTTGAAACTAATTTTGCGAGTTGGTGTGGGGTTGTTCTGTTGTGATTTTAATAAGACGTCTTTGTTTATGTAGACTTCACTCTCTGTGGAGGGGTCATTAGTCTCAAGGGCTGCAGCACACTCCTCGTTGTCCGACTGTTCCGTTTGAGTCACAGTCAGTCTCTTCTCCTTCCTCATTATTTACGTCCTTGAGTGTTCTTACCTTCTTGTTACACTATAGTGGGTTCAGAGGAAAAGTCTTCAACGCTTTCGTGGGGAACTAAAATCACTTCCCTCCGTAAGCGCTAATACTTGTTTTCCGTCTGAATAAAATAACAAACTTTTGTTCAATCAAATTTTTTTCAAATTTTTTTTTTCCATCCTTGTGTACACCTAGGGTGGTCTCTAGGGACGATTACTTTCACTGAGACAGCAGAAAAATATCTCCCCTGGGTAATTCTTGCTTCAACTCTTTCGAGTGGGAATTCTGGCCTATGCATCCACAGGAGAGTTTGCGGTTTTCTTTCTCACTGTGTTATATGAAACGTGATCACTCAGTAGTGCCTCAGTTTCCTTACACACAGTCACACACACGCTGCGCCGTTTACCAGGTCTCTTCTCTGGTACTCAACCATGTAAACGCGCACATACACACTTTCTTCTCTCTTATAAGATCAATCTTCATCTTACACTGCAAATTTAAAACTTCTTTAGTTATCAATTTTCCACTAAACTTATACCTTCTCATCAACTTACACAAATCTTCAAAGCTTCTACATCGACTAATACGATGCGGGGAGAGCTTACTCGGTTCACCGTGTGTACGTGGGTTTTCTGCAAATAAAACAAAAACAGAGAGGGAAATCCTAGTCCCGTCAAATTCCCTTACTCTTTTTTTATTCACGCTTTTCATTCACACCTAGGATCATTCCGTTTATCCTTTCCGAATCACTAACTGGATTCTTAGGAGATCGGTACATTGATCTCGGGAATTGGCCAAATTCCTTATTAGTACTACTTAGGGCTTTCTGTTTCGGTCAAAGTCTTAACACCAATCGCTCTCTTTACGTGTCTGATTCTCACTTCTGGCTTTCTGTAGTTCTGATGATCGACCAGGGATCCCCGGAGATCCAGTTCTAACCCTGGCCCGAATCCGAATTCATGGTCCGGGACTTATCAGTCACTTGGTGACTGGCCGTCGACGGTCTGCAGGTCGGAGAGCTCCTCGTCTGGTTCCCTGATCAACCATCCGGCTCGAAGGACCAAGAATTATGTCAGGAGTTTTCCCACTCGCTCAATACCTATTAGAGATCAGAATAAATGAGAGTCAGACACTATGGCTTTCTTTGTACAAAGGGCACCCTGCTACTGCAACATCAGTGAGCAAAGACGCCCAATATCTCTTGATACGGTTATAAAAACAAGTACATCTGAGACAGTTTTTTGGGTGAGATAAACCAGTTCAAATTGTTTTGTCTAGGGCATTGTGACATCTTTGGATAACAACTGTGCGAGTACAGAATGTTCTTCCAAGGCTATATGGCTTTATCTGCGTGTGACATTTTCAACAGTCTTCTAACAGAGAGGAAATACGACTGGCGGGAATCTAACTGGGCCTGCTGCTTCAAGTGCCCATGCACTCCCCCCACCCCCCCCAGGATGAGGACAAGGCTTATCCCGCCTTTGGTTTCACCAGTACAACGGTGGGTGATGCGGAGAGACAGCGGTGTGTTGTGTGTCTGTTAATATTAGCAAGCGATAGTTTGAGGCCGACCAAAATAATACAACACTAGAAAACGGCACAGCCTGATTACAAAGATAAGCCGATGGAGTTTTTTTTTCAGAAAAAAAAGTAGAGTTGCTCATAGAAAAGACGCACACTTTTGTTCAATTACTTCACGCTGCTCTTTATATGGTTTGAATGAATGAAGCAACAGCAACATAGAGGATCTGTAACATGAACTAGCCCACCCAGTCACTGCATGAAGTGAACATATTACATGAAAAATGGATATTCAGTTTAGTTATTGTATGCACCAAAAGTTTGTAGTTCATGTCACTATAGACCACCTTACACTTTAGTTTACTATAGTATCTCTCAGCCTGAGTAAAGGTTCCTCAACCAGTTTAAAAAGACTATCTCACCATATCTAGCACTGTAAAACTTTGCTGTGAAATCTGTAGTTATATAGTATTGTATATTTTACAATAAGTCAGACGAGTAAGAAATTTCATTATGAAAGTTAATCCCTCCAACACTGTAAATAAAACTAAAAGTTCATTTGACTTATTTTACAGTTAATCACCAATACTGTAAAAGTGACTGAAATAACAATAACTAATGCAGTGAGTAACATCATTTCCTCTGTGTTCTTCAGCCATCGATGTCAATACAGCAATCAAGCTTTCTGAAGCAAGATTCTGGAGTTGGACAACGAGGCCGTGTTGCTTCTGGAGTTGGACAATGAGGTTGTGCTGCTCGCTGGCTCAGACTCAGGGAGTTACACGTCTGTCCCCTTAGCACAAAACAAACTCGTCTTTTCACTGATCCCAACGTCTCGCCAACAACTGTATGACGCCTCAAGCGGTACTTGCCAGGCCCTCACCAGACGGTGCACAGCATATATAAAGAGATCATGGCCTGTACTATATAACCGAGAAGCACATGGAGGACTGGAACCCTGATGATCCTTGTGATTATATTGATGTGTACTTGGCAGAGATGGAAAAGGTGCTTTCAGTGAGCCTGTTTTACTGTTGGATTGGTTTGCTGTCTGAAACAATCAGTTTTTAAATTTCACAGTCAACAAAATGTCTTTGTATAATGGCCACTGTCGTCATGATCTGCCAATAGTTTCAATTAGAAATCAAGTGCGTGTACAGGGTGGCCATTTTCTATGTGAAGAAAATATTTGAACTTTCTGGAAAAAAGGTTTACTATCTTAAATTAAATCTTCAAAATATATTGTAAATTTTAATTTCTTATAGGGTAGCCCGTGACAGCAGATTACTGTGTAAAACATCACGAAGTTTTTTTTCTGCTCGTACATGGTTAGAGGAAGGAGAATCCCAGGCTAGCTTCCTTGACCTGATTGAGGCCTGGACAGAAACAGCTTCTGCTACTCTATGCTGGGTCCTCATATACGTGACAAACTAGCTCAGGGGTGGGCAAACTTTTTGATTCGTGGGCCACATTGAGCTCTAACATTTGCCAAAGGGCCGGAACAGGAGCAGATGGCTGGCATGCTTTGGTAACCTACCTCATTGGAGAAAAAATACACATCTTGGGATATGGAGAAAACATGTGCTTTAATTTCCAATGAAAATGAAGATAAGCATTACAACAAAATCTTTGACTCTGAAATGAGTCTTTAAACACTGAAAATCAAATGAATAACCATTTCATTTTAAAGCACTGAAAGTCCTGTTATCCTTCAGGATATCACCATCACTCTCCTCCTGACTGTCTTTGTTTTTTTCAAAAACGGTAGGAGATGCAGATGTACTTGTCCTGCTCCTTCTATTCAATTTGTTTCCCCGGTGCCAAAAGTCAACAACGACCAGTGCAAGGACAAAACAGTTGCAGTAAGTCAGTCTGTGGAGCGCGTTATACTTGATCTGTGCGCACTGTTTATTTTGACAACGTGCGCATCACAGAGACACACACATTTTAATGAGAGCAGTGTTGCTGGTCTCCTTTTCTAGCCAGCGCACCAAAGTCTGGAGTTAGTTTTGTTTTGGCGATTCTCATAATGGATCTGAGGTGTAGGTCTGTTAACTTGGATCTGTGGCTGGCTTTGTTGATGTTCATGAAGCTGAAGGTCTGTTCACACACGTAGGTCGAGCTGAACAAAGCCAACATCATCTGCGCTTTCCGGCGGCGATTTGGAAACAGGGCTTGATTGAGTGAAGCATAGAAGTCATTAAGTTTCAGAGAGCTGAACTTCTCTTTTAAGACAGGGTCGGACTGAAGGTCGATCAGTCCGAGCTGAAGCTCCTCTGGAGCTGTTTCAGGGTCTTGTGACAGAGGACAGGCCACCAACTGAAGTGACTTGTCAATTTTGTCAAAATCCGAAAACCTACAGCAGAATTCTTCGTGCAGTGCATCCAGTGACTCACTGTATTTCTTCACTTTTGCTCTGGCCTCTTTCAGTGTGGCTAGTGTAGGAAAATGAGTGAATGACTTGTTCAAAATCTGCCTGGAGAATAAAGCTAGCCTGGATTTGAAGGCTTTTACATTTGTGTACATGTCATGCACAAACTGCTCCTTACCCTGCAGCTTCACGTTGAGCTCATTCAAGTGTGAAAATACGTCCGTAGCAAATGCAAAGTCACATATCCAGCTCTTGTTGCTCAGCTCAGGAAATTCATCGGTCTTCCCCTTATGCTCCAAAAACACGCCAATCTCCTCTTTGAGCTCCCACACTCGTTGAAACACTTTTCCCAAACTCAACCAGCGGACATGGGAGTGATAAAGCAGGTCCTGGCAATGAACTGACGGTGCTGAAGTCCCCGTGCGCGTATGAAGCTGACATGTTTCACCACAGGATTCACAACATGATTCAGCTGTAACACCGATTTACATAGAGATTCCTGGTGGATGATGCAGTGGAGGAAAATGACATCCTGCTCAGGGTTTTCATCTTTCACTCTATTCTGGATTCTCCTCAGCAGGCCAATATTTTTTCCCATTAAATTGGGAGATCCGTCTGTGGTGACGTTGACAAGCTTACTGCAGGGAAGCTTCATATTTTCGATGGCAGCAGACACCTGGTGAAACAAGTCCTCCCCCCGTGTTTGTCCTTTCAGAGACTCCATTGTCAAAAACTCCTCCGTTATTTCAAAAGTGTCATTGATTCCTTGGATAAAAATGAGGAGCTGAGCAGTGTCTTTGACATCGTTGCTTTCATCCAGTGCTAAAGAATATAAAGTGAATGACTCCGCCCTTTTTGTTTAAGCTGCTGATGATATCTTCATCTATTAGTTCCACAGGGCGAGTCACTGTCCGCCGTGATACTGATTTTCTCAAATTTGTCTTTGGTCTCAGGGCACAAAATACCTGCTGTCTCCACCATACATTCTTTTAAAAACTCGCCCTCAGACAGTGGTTTGCTGGCCTTTGCTATTTTGAATGAAAGCATAAAACTGGCCTTGGTACTTGACTCTTGAATGGCAGTTTGACGGTTAAAAAATCTTTGCTGAGCCTTTAAATTAGCTGCCATCTTCTCAGCAGCAGCATCCCATTCTTTTGTTGACAGCTTGCTAGCATAGTTAGCGTGCTAGTACAGTTTCTTGGCATATCAGGCAAACAGCAGATGATCGGTGTTCACTGAAAAAATATTTGGTTATCCACTCCTTGAACACTCAACGTTCTCTGTCCACTTTCCTTTTCTTAGGTCCGGTCATCTTCATAGAGGGGCGGTGGGTCAAAGGGTAAAGTGCAAACGTGGAGTAGCAAGCTTCACCTCAACAAAGCCAATATAGAGTGCCATCTAGTGGGGAAATATTGGAATTGCAGGGGAAATAAAACATTAACAAGGTTTATTCATTTAGTTTTTTCAAGTTCGGCGGGCCGGATTAAAACATTTAACGGGCCGCATGTGGCGGCACAAAGCGGTTTGTTACTTTTCAGATAAAGATTTGACATAAAATAATATTCTAACTAATAAAATTATTTTATTAAACACACATGTGCTATACACTTTGTGTAAAAGGTACTCTACAAAGTGTATTGGGGACAGTGCCAAAACTGTCATGTGGTGTAACCCACAATTTGTGTAAGATATTGGGAGATAATTTTACTCAATATTGGTGTAATTGTACAAAAACCCAACACTTTTTCACTTCTTCAGATTTAATTTGCTCCATTTCAAGAATAGTGATTTTTATCTTCAGGTGAAAAAAAAAAAATACAAAAAATGTCAAATTTTACTGGCAAAGAATTTTAGCATATAATTAAGTTAGTTTCTTGATATTAGTTTTTTTTTTTTTTTTTTTTTTAAGGAAACTGGTGGTCTTGAGTCGTAGAAATGATGGCCTGAGTTAATTTTGCACCTAAAATGCAGAGAATATTATATGTAATAATCAAACAGGCCTCGACAGTGGATGACTGTGGACATACATAGAACCTTGTGATGTCATGAACATTAAGGAATAAAGGGAAATTTTGCACGTTCTACTCTTCTACACAAATCTACAAATTAGGGCAATTTTTGAACTTTTCAGTGTGACTTTAGTCAACTTTAAACCTGGATTAAACTTTCCTTTCATTCCATAGTGAAACTCTAAACTTACAATATCTGAAGTTAAATTAAAGTGATTTCAGGTGCATCACTTTCCCAGGTCTTCTCTGCCTGTTTGAGTTTTTGAAACCTGAGATGTGGCTAATTTTCAATGTAGTAATGACCGATGTTTAATGGACTCAAGATCCTGGAACTTCCTTTATTTCTTTATCAGCTGCATACTTATTGATATAAACAGCACTTCATATTGAATTATTATTAATGTATAACTTGAAATTTGAATACAATGATAAAATAGTTTAATACAATATCTGTAGTAGGGCTGCAACTAACCACTATTTGAATATTTAATTTAGATTTGAGCTGTTTGTGTGAGTATTTATTTGGGTCCTATATATCTTTTGACTCATTCAGCTGGGGTGTTTATTTGAGATCAGGCCACGGTTTGGAGCAGGCAATTATTAATTAATTAATAGCCTACTTTCCTAAGAAATGAGCTACAAAAAATGGAAAATTGTAATTTTTTAAATTATTAAAGTAGTTTAAAAGTCAAATTGCAGTACTGTAGTTAAGTGTATTCTGACTCAGTTCTCAGTTTTTCTCTGCATATTTTACCAAAGAAAGTTTATACTTTATTATTCAATATTATTTCATAACTTCATTGAAGCATCACACTGACAGGATCAAGGAACATAAGACATATAATATACTTTATGCAAAGTATAAGAAGTTTAATTTCCTTTATGCTTATAACTAGTTAAGTATAGAAGTAAACACTGATCAATTAAGTGGAACAGTACTTTTTATTTAATAACAATAGAAAAGCACTCAATCTCACATTGTTGTGCAATACATAGTTTTGCACTGAACCATGTGTCCCTTTTTTACATAAATAAATTGAAATAGAAAATTACAGAAAGTAGTGGACTAGCCAGGAATAAGTAGGTAGCTTTGTAGTTAAAGTAAAACTTAAGAAAACTGGACTGAATACTACTAAACATTATGTATATCCTAAAGCCTTTAAACCACAAAGCAACGACTCTTACTGAGCAGTTTTACTCAGCACTTTTACTTGCCATTGATTATTTTAGCTGACAGAATTTCTGCTCTTACTTCAAAAAGGATCTGAGTACTTGTTCACCATTGTCATTGTTCATCCTCATTTCTCACCCAGAGAAAGTGCAGGTGGAGTTGGACAGAGTGATTGGACGTCCGACAGACCCAACCTGCCCTACATGAACGCTGTCATCATGACACTACCAAACATTGTCAAAGGAGTTACTTGTAAGCAACTGGACTTGTTCTTGTAGCTTGAAGACGCTTAACTGCCTTTCCAGGCAGCTTCTTCAGTTCTGGCTTGATGCTGGAAACCATGAGCTTTTATCTCTGGATCATTGGTTGAAACTTTAAACAACACTCTCATAACAATGGTCCATAAGTCACACTTCAAGGTATGAAGTGGAGTGAGAGTTGTTGTGGTTACATGATCCAGAGATTGAGGCCTGCTCTGATGGTGAAGAGCAGTAAAACTTCCTGGGATGAGATCTCAAAGCAGGATGGTATGTAGCAGATAGATTATGACGTAACCCACCTCCTCCGTTCAAAGTTGGTCTTTCTAAATGGACATAGATGGCCTCCTTCACTCTCCTCTCCTCCTTGTCTAAGAGGTGAACGTCCGTGTCTTTAAAGGAGTGTCCCTTTTCCTTTAGATGTAGATGTACTGCTGAGTCCTGTCCTGATGTGGTGGCTATCCTGTGTTGTGCCATGCGTTTGCGCAGTGGTTGTTTGGTTTCTCCTATATATAAATCCTGGCACTCTTCACTGCATTGTATAGCATAAACCACATTGCTGAGGTTTTGTCTTGGAGTTTTGTCCTTGGGGTGGACCAGTCTCTGTCTGAGGGTGATGCCAGGCTTAAAATAAACAGGGATGTTGTGTTTGCTGAAGATTCTTCTCAGTTTTTCAGAGAGACCGGATACGTATGGAACTACTACATGTTTCCTTCTGTCTTCCATCTGTTTTGGTGAATGCCCAGTTGGAGTAACCACAATTTCGAAGTGCCTGTTAGATGTGTGTTTCTTCTTTTTCCCTTCTGCTTTGGAGGGGATGCTGTCTGCCCGGGGTTGAAGGGTTCTGATGACTCCCAGTTTGTGTTCCAGTGGGTGATGAGAGTCAAAGACTAAAGTGTGTGTGTGTGTTTGTGTTTGTGTTTGTGTTTGTGTCCTGAACTGAAGAAGCTGCCTGGATAGGCAGTGAAACGTCTTCAAGCTACAAGAAGAAGTCCAGTTGCTCACAAGTAACTTCTTTGACACTACAATGACCTGGATGAATGAGTTGTTCCTCTGGGATTTCCAAAATGGCCAGTAAAGACTATGTGCTGGGAGAGTACTTCATACCCAAGGTGAGGAGCTATTTACCATCAGGCTAATATGTACATACACTAATTTAAAACATCCATGGACACTAATTTCATAATAAATCTTGTCCATCAAGACTCCCACACAACGTTGAATACACACAGTTCAGACACAAATGCAAAAGTTGGGTCTGTGGTAACCGGGATCTTCACGTTCTCCACATCACAAGTTGGATCTGACTTGTTGAAAACTAAATTAGTTTGCAGAAATAACATGTACGTAACTTTCAGAAATTCTTTAATAGTGACACCAAACACAACTGATGATCTGGGTATTTTTTTTTCTCCTTTTTTTGGTGCTCAGAATAAAGAATGACACTTTCATAACTCTCAATTGTACTTCAGAAATTCTTTGGGAATGAAATGAAATAAACAGGGTATGGATTCATATTTATTAAATAAAGATTCCTGAACCCCTGATCAACTAAACAACATCTTTTGGTAAGTTTTTGTTTTACATTTATCGACCAGCAGTCTATTTTATAGGTGGTGTCAGTATTAATAAAGTCTAATGATATTTACAGGGTTCCCACGGGTGCTTGAATTCCTTGAAAATGCTTGAATTTCAATTCATTGTTTTCAAAATGTTTCCTAAGCAGTTACGCGCTTGATCCGATACCTTTACATGCAGAACTCGGTTATCGTCCTCGATCGGTGTTCTGTAGAGCAATAACAGTAGACTACTGTCAATATTAGGCCCTTAATTCTGCATCAAAACATTGTGTTCTACTCCGACTCTACTTCTCTCTGCTCTACTTCTAAATCTCTGTGAGATCTTCAGTGCAAAAAAAAAAACACCATGGGTGAGTAGAACACAATGTTTTGATGCAGAATTAAGGGCTCAATCAAAAAAAAAAAGAAAATGTGATCTCCAGCATAGAGATCTCACACTCAGCCATACATATACAATTAACAGACTCAACTTGCTGGTTGAAACATGGATTTTTACATTATATTCCAGTAAATCACAAAATACAGGTTTTGTCTTCCTGAGGCTGGTACGAAGCAAAGCATACTGGTTGGTCATTGGTGTTGCATGGTGACTCTGCGTGTTACTTCAGCATTCAAGCAGCACTAGCATGTATCTTGTTAATGGACAGGCAGTACGTGTGGATTGGGTCTGTGCGATTGCTCTTGCTGTGAAAGGTTTCCACACAGTGAAAATAAATAACTCGTCTGCTGATACATGCAATACTTTAGCCCCCTTCAGGCATTTGTCACTGTTATTGGGCTATGGTAGTGACACAATGCACTGTTCACAAGCTGAGAATACAAGCCAATTCACAATTAGTTAAAAATCCAAACATTCAATCTACCACCAAATGAAATATTGCTAATTAGACCCATACTACTATGCCATACAGTGGCGCCGCTGCACTTCTCATGACCATCATGGCAAACACAATGAGTAGGTTACCTATTTAAAGGTGCTTGAAAAGTGAAAAACTGGTGCTTGAAGGTGCTTGAAAAGTGCTTGAATTTGTTCATGAAAAAGGTGTGGGAACCCTGTATTTATATTTGTATTTTTTGTTCCCAGACGACAACTTTGTGAGCGCCTACAGTGCCGAGATGGACCCCGCTGGGCCTCCTGGATGACCCCTGGCCCCGGTGTGGTTCTTTGACGGTAAGACATTTATTTTAATAAAAAAGTATTTTTTAATCAGTTTATTTCAGTAATAAGAATATGATTTATGTAAACTGCTGAATTTAGACAATGACTTTAGTCCATTATTAGAAAAACCATAATGCACGATATAATATTGTTGCTAATGCTTATTTAAATGTATACACATTTGTTGCAAGCAAAGAAGGATTGTGGGTATATTTTATTGTGACCAATACAGATTGATTAATTGATTCTATGGTTGAATGTGAGGTTTTCCCAGTAAAAGGTGATTAAATTCGATGCAGTGGCGTAAAAACAGTGTTATTTTCACATGAAATTATCCAAAGTTTTTGTCGACCATTTTGTTAAAGTGTTATTCATGAACCATGGCGATGAAGCCATTTTTAAATTATGCCTTAAAAGAAGTAAATTTTTTTTATCACCATTGAGACGAGAAGCATTTAGACACAGACGATGACGTCAGCGCGTCAGAACGTGCAGAGCTGCGTTTCCCTGCTGTTTGACGTCTTTAGTAAACACTGCTTCAATAAACAGAATGTTTCTATGATGCTGAGAAAATAACTACAAGAGGATAGTCTTTTTTGCTAAAGACTCGGTTGTTCCTTTTGGAAATTGTGTATTTCAAATAAAATAAGAGAATTACATTTAAAGTTATTACATTACATTTATTCGTCTAACACTATTTTTAGGTTTTTTGACATTGATGACAAATGATAAGAAATGTACCTTTTATGAAATTGAAACTGAACATGAAACTCATTTATATTTTCTGATTGCTCATATAGTAGTCAATTTAGTGAAAATTGAGATAATGTAAAGCAACAAATTTTGTTTTTCATTTTGAATTAATGTTAAATAAAAAAAAATCCTTATTTGTTTTTAGTAAAAAAAACAAGAAAAGCACTGTTATAAATCATAAATCATAATGGCTCAGTTTGTGGGGGTGGTCATGTTACTTTGGTTACACCTTAAGCCAAACATAGATAAGATAGGACTTTATTGATCCTACAACAGGGAAATTTGCTCGTTACTGCAGCTAAGCACAGGTGTAAAAGTACAGAGTAAAGAAAAAAAAAAGCTATAAAAATACACAACACTATGTACTATATACAATTCGTTGAATTTGTTGAGCAGCATACACAGTATGCATTATGGACATATTTAGAATGGTGGAAAAAAAAAATACTAATAAATAGCAAGTAAAAGGTATGCATAAGCAAAGCATATATACATTCATACATGCACGTACATACCTACATACATACACGCGCATATATATATATATATATATATATATATATATATATATATATATATATATATATGCACATACATATCCACGCACATACACATATGTACACATACATAGCTAATGCATACTTAATGTGCAGGATGTATGTGTAGTGTAAAGTGATGAGTGGAAGAAAAGTGACTACAGTGAGATTTATGTGATGTTATAAAGTCTTATTGCTGTCGGGATGAATGATCTGCGGAAGCGCTCCTTCTTGCAGCGAGGGTGTTTGAGTCTCTGGCTGGAGGAGCTGCTCAGCGCACCCACCACCCCATGCAGAGGGTGATGGGGGTTGTCCATGATGGATGTCAGCTTTTCCAACATCCTCCTCTCTCCAACCACCGCCACCGACTCCAGAGGACATCCCAGTACAGAGCTAGACCTCTGCACCAGTTTGTCAATTTTCCTTCTGTCCCTGTCTGTTCATCTGCCCCCTCAGCAGACCACTGTGTAGAAAAGGGCAGATGCTACGACGGAGTCGTAGAAGGTCTTTAACAGGGTCCTGCACACTCCAAAGGACCTTAGTCTCCTCAGGAGGTGAAGTTGACTCTGGTCCTTTTTGTACAGGACATTAATGGTTATGGTCCAGTTTGTTGTTCAGGTGTCTTATCCCTGGATGCTCACCGGTGTGGTGGGGGGTGACTTCCTCCTGAAGTCCACAACCATCTCCTTTGTCTTGCTGGCGTTGATTTGGAGGGCGGTGGTCTCACACCAGCTGACAAAGCCATTGATGACCCCCCCCTGTACTCCTGGTCGTTCCCATCTGATACACACCCGATGATGGCCGTATCATCTGAGAACTTCTGTAGGTGGCAGTTGTCAGAGTCGTAGCTGAAGTCTGAGGTGTACAGACTAAACAGAAAAGGTGAGAGCACTGTACCCTGTGGATCCCCCGTGCTGCAGACTACCACCTCAGACACACAGTCATGAAGCCTCAGATACTGTGGTCTGTTGGTGAGGTAGTCAATGGTCCAGGTTTAGTTTAATATAGTATCTCTCAGCCTGAGTAAAGGTTCCTTGACCAGTTTAAAAAGACAATCTCACCATAGCTAGCACTGTAAAAAACCTGTAGTTATATAGTTTTGTATATTTTACAATAACTCAGACAAGTCAAAAAGCTATTTCATTATGAAAGTTAACCCCCCCCCAACACTGTAGATAAAACTGAAATCAGAGTTTTTAATTGACTATTATTTTACAGTTCATCACCCAATACTGTTATTGGGTGATTAACTGTAATCACCCAATAAAGTGACTGAAATAACAATAACTAATGCAGTGAGTAACATCATCTCCTCTGTGGTCTTCAGCCATCGATTTGAATACAGCAATCAAAGCTTTCCGGAGCAAGATTCTGGAGTTGGACAATGAGGCCGTGCTGCTCGCTGGCTCAGCTCAGGCTCAAGGAGTTACACATCTGTTCCCTTAGCACAAAACAAACTTCTCTTTTCACTGATCCCAATGTCTCGCCAACAGTTGTACGAGGCCTTCCCTGGTTTGAGGCAGTACTTGCCAGGCCCTCACCAGACGGTGCACAGCATATATAAAGAGATCATGGCCAGTACAAGGAAACCGAGAATCTCATGGCGGACTGGAACCCTGATGATCCTTGTGATTATATTGATGTGTACTTGGCAGAGATGGAGAAGGTACTTTCAACCTGTTTGTGAACCTGTTTTTTACTGTTGGTTTGCTGTCGGAAACAATCAATTTTTAAGCTTCACTTTCGACAAAATGTCTTTGTATAATGGCCACTGCAGTCATGATCTGCCAATAGTTTCATTTAGAAATCGAGTGCATGTTCATATACAGACTGGCCATTTTCCATGTGAAGAAAATATTTGAACTGTCTGAAGAAAGGTCTATCTTAAATTAAATCTTCAAAATATACTGTAAATTTTAATTTCTTATATGGAAGCCCGTGACAGCAGATTACTGTGTTAAACATCACGGAGGAAGTGTTTTTTTTCTGCTCGTACATGGTTAGAGGAAGGAGAATCCCAGGTTAGCTTCCTTGACCTGATTGAGGCCTGGACAGAAACAGCTGCTGCTACTTTATGCTGGGTCCTCATATACGTGACAAACTAGCTCGACATACAGAGTGAGTTCACAGTGGTGTAAATTGACTATTTGCTGCTCCTCTATACTTCCACCCCACTACATGTGAGAGGGAAATTTTGCAATTTCTACTCTTCTACAAAAAGCGTTTTTTTACTTTTCAGATAAAGACTTGACATAAAATAATATTCTAACTAATTAAATTACTTTATTAAACACATGTACTATACACATTGTGTGAAAGGCACTCTACAAAGTTTATTGGGGACAATGCCACAACTCATGTGGTGTAACCCAAACAACATATTACCATTTAATGGGGGAAAAATTCAATTAAGCTCAATTTTCTGCCAATTCCTATAAGATATTGGGAGATAATTTTACTCAATATTGGTGTAATTGTACAAAAGTCCAACATGTTTTCTCTTCTTCAGATAAAAAAAGGGTAAAATTGTTATTTATTAATTATTAAACTAGTTTAAAAATCAAATTGCAGTACTGTAGTTAAGTGTATTCTTACTCCTCCGAGTTTTTTTTTTTTTATTTTACCACAGAAAGTTTGTACTTTATTAGTCAATATTTTTTCATAACTTCATTGAAGAATCACACTGACAGGATCAAGGAACATAAGACATATAATATACTTTATGCAAAGTATAAGAAGTTTAATTTCCTGTATACTAGTTAAGTATATGATAAGTAAACACTGATAAATTAAGTGGAACAGTACTTTTTATTTAATAATAGTAAAACACTCAATCTCACATTGTTGTGCAATACATAGTTTTACATTGAACCAGGTGTCCCTTTTTACATAAATAAATTGAAATAAAAAATTACAGAAAGTAGTGGACTAGCCAGGAATAAGTAGGTAGCTTTGTAGTTAAAGTAGAACTTAAGAAAACTGGAAAACTTTTACTTAAAAAAAAAAAAGGATCTGAGTACTTGTTCACCATTGTCATTGTTTATCCTCATCCCTCACCCAGAGAAAGTGCAGGTGGAGTTGGACAGAGTGATTGGACGTCCGACAGACCCAACCTGCCCTACATGAACGCTGTCGTCATGAGACTCAGAGAATGGGGAACATTGTTCCTCTGGGATTTCCAAAATGGCCAGTAAAGCCTATGTGCTGGGAGAGTACTTCATACCCAAGGTGAGGAGCTATTTACCATCAGGCTTAATATGTACATACACTAATTCAAAACATCCATGGACACTAATTCTGTAATAAATCTTGTGCAATAAGGCTTTTTTTAATCTACCCATGCACTTTAAAATTGCATCTAATCCTGTGTATTTAATTTACTTATTTGTACCTGGTCCTTTTATTAAATTTCAAAAAAAGAAAAGAAATGAACTTGATTGGATGTTCATCAATGTGAAACATATCTCACCACTCTTTTTCCAGGGCACAGCTATAAGTACAATGCTTTCATTGGTTTTTTTTAGGTAGGGTAGGAAGAAATCTGTTTATTTAATCAGTTATCAAGTATTATATAAAGGGCAATACATTATACTTGAATACATGTATAATTGTGTAGAGCACTGGGACCACTCTCACATCCATATACACATTTCTATACAGTAAATATACATATTTACACATATTTCTACATTCAATATTTGTTTTTACAGGCTGATGTTTAATAAACTGTTGATCCATTTGACCCAGTTTTAGGAGGCATCATATATACACATCATGCTCCAGCACTTGTTTTTACCCTTTGTTCATACTGTAGGAACAGTGTTTCTGGCATTAAAATAGGTTGTTAGCTATGTGTCCAATCACAGCCCGTAGAAGTGGATTCACTTAGTCAGGGCTCCACCTTCAGACCTGTCCAACCTGGGTGTCCCAACTAAAGAATAAACTCCTGCTGGCACAGTTCTTAAGGTCACTGATGCATGCAAACCCCCTGACCACAATAAGGTGGCAATGCCTCGGGGGAACTGAAAATATAAATAAATAAAATATCATTCAGAAATTATCAATCAACATAACATGTATCTCACCTGGATGGAAAGAAAATTTTAACCTAAGACTTCACACATGAGAATGGCTTACAAAAATAAAGCAGAGTTATGATTAGTAATGATACTAATAAGTTAGTTTGTAAATCACATGTTACAGTGGCTTGCGAAACTATTTGGCTCCCTTGAACTTTGTGACCTTTTGCCACATTTCAGGCTTCAAACATAATGATATAAAACTGTAATTTCTTGTGAAGAATAACAAGTGGGACACAATCATGAAGTGGAACACACTTTATTGGATATTTTAAACTTTTTTAACAAATAAAAAACGAAAAATTGGGTGTGTAAAATAGTTTCGCAAGCCACTGTATGTTTTTCTTTTTTGGGATTTTTTTTAACAACTGAACAATTAAATTCAACTTTTCTCTCACCCCTCTCTCATTTCTCACACTTCTCTTCCTTATATGTTATGATTTCTGTAATTAAATGCATGAATGTGTTTTGTGTGTGTGTGTTTTAACTATTTTACAACAGTATTTGTCACCTGTCTCGACATGGATAGTAGTTTTATAAAATATTTGCTGTCTAAGACTTCTTGGTTGTATCAACGATTACTTAAAATAACTTTGTAGGGGCTACATGTACGTAACTTTCAGACATTCCTCATAGTGACACCAAACACAAATGAGCATTTTAGATGATCTGGTTGTTTTTTTTGTCTTTTTTTGGTGCTCAGAATAAAGAATGACACTTTCATAACCCTCAATTGTAGTCCAGAAATTCATGGATTTCCTGACTTTCATCTGGAGCATCGATCACCTGGACCCCTGGTCATTATTGTTATTGTTTTACATTTATCGACCAGCTGTCTATTTTATAGGTGGTGTCAGTATTAATAAAGTTTAATGATATTTGTATTACATGTTTTCGTTCCCAGACGACAACTTTGTGAGCGCCTACAGTGCCGAGATGGACCCCGCTGGACCTCCTGGACCACCACCCCTGGCCCCGGTGTGGTTCTTCGATGGTAAGACATTCATTTTAATAAAAAAGTAATGTTTAATCAGTTTATTTCAGTAATAAGAATATGGTTTATGACACATGTCAAAGTCAAGGCCCGCGGGCCACATCCGGTTCATGAGAGGGTTTTTTTCTGGCCCCAGGGATTATATAAATTTATTATTAGAACTATCCCGCAGGCAACTGCACGCCAGCAGCATCCGGGTACTTTATGCACACTAACGCACTACATTTCCCACAATTCAACGGTGGCGCTCCGAGCGGGAGGCCACATCCTTTCATTATTCATCAGCGGGCATTAGCATCACTTCAAAACTTTCAGAAAGCCTACCCTTAAAAAATGGCAAAACGGAAGGTGGATACTGAAAACTGGTCTTTTAAAACAAGGTGGGAGTCGGAGTACATGTTCACGGAGGTAGCTGGAAAACCTGTGTGTCTTTGTGTGGAGAAAGTGTGGCAATGATGAAAGAGTTTAATCTGAGACGGCAGCATGAGACAAAACACGCAACCAAGACAAGGATATGGACATGGAACAGAGGCTACAGAAGGTGGAGGAATTCAAACAAGGCCTAAAATCTCGGCAGACTCTGTTCAGAAAAGCCAAATCACAAAGCGAGGCTGCTGTCAAGGCCAGTTTTATTTCGGCAGAAGAGATGGCTAAATCAGTGCGGACATTGATGAACTTGTTCAAAAGATGAGACACCAACAGCGTACAGTGAACTATCCAATTTGTTTTAAAAATATTTCAGTTGAGTGAATTATAGAAAATTGCTGATATTTATTTCTTTGAAGTAAATTTAGGCCATTTTTGCTATTTCCCTGAGAAGTAATACTCGTGGTGCCTTGAATAATACCGCTTCATTCATTTAATGTTCATGTTTTGGGGATTTTTACATAAAGCTTTTGTCCCCGTTGAAAATTAAAATTTACTGACAGAGCCATAAGAAATTATTTATTTAATCATATAGTTATTATTAGTATGTTATGACTTATTTTTAGGGTTTCAGTCTGTTTAATGGGGATCATTAGACTATATGCGGTCATTTTATTTTTTTTTCAATGAACATTCGATCAGCCTCAGGCTTGTTCCTACATTTTTCATTTGGCCCCCATGTCCATTTGACTTTGACACCCCTGGTTTATGATGATGTTTTAACATTTATCTGATTTGAACATTTTTCTAACTCAACAGTGCCTACTGCTGTTTCTCTTTGCTTTACTGCAGCTCTGTTGTGTGTTTAACATATATACCAGGGGTGTCAAACTCAGGTGTGTTACTGCCTAGTTGGAACAAAAACCTGCACCCACTCGGCCCTCCAGGACCTGAATTTGACACATGTGATATATACAGATACATTGTATTGTATTATTCCACCTATCCAAACGATCAGAAGCAGGTGTCCTAATTTGGCCCTGCCTCAGGTGTATAAAATCGAGCACTTAGACATTGAGACTGTTTCTACAAACATCTTTGAAAGAATGGGCCGGTCTCAGGAGCTCAGTGATTTCCAGTGTGAAACTGTCATAGGATGCCACCTGTGCAACAAATCCAGTCCAACAAATTTCCTCACTCCTAAATATTCCAAAGACACCTGTCGGCTTTATTATAAGAATATGGAAAGGTTTGGTAACAACAGCAACTCAGCTATGAAGTGGTTGACCACATAAACTGAAAGAGAGGGGTCAGATGCTGAAGTTCATAGTGCAAAGAGGTCACCGACCTTCAGTCAGTGACAACAGAGTTTCAAACTTCATGTGACCTTCAAAATAGCTGCAGAGAGCTTCATGGAATGGGTTTCCACGGCCGAGCAGCTGCATCTAAGCTTGTGGTTCCTAAACTTTTTATTTAAAGAGTATGCCTTCATCACGTATGTGCAGTGAGTCAGAGAGGGAGAAGAAATACGACTGGCGGGAATCTAACTGGGCCTGCTGCTTCAAGTGCGCATGCGCTCCCCCTCCCCCTCCCCCTCCCTCTTGCACTCAACTGCCCGCTGAAGACAAATGTGAGGCTAACTTTAGAAGCGCTAGCTAGCATCACCATCAACAGGTTAGTGACAGGACTCAGCTACGCGTAAAGCAGGAGACACCTTCATATAATCCTTCAACTAGTAAAGCGAAGACACGCAGATATGGACGAGGCTTATCCCGCCTTTGGTTTCACCAGTACAACGGTGGGTGATGCGGAGAGACCGCGGTGTGTTGTGTGTCTGTAAATATTAGCAAGCGACGGTTTGAGGCCGAACAAATCAAAACAACACTTGAAAATGGCACATCCTGATTACAAAGATAAGCTAATGGAGTTTTTTACAGAAAAAAGTCACTTCACTAAACCTTCAATTCATACACACGTGGACAAAATTGTTGGTACCCCTCAGTTAAAGAAGGAAAAACCCACAATTCTCACTGAACTCACTTGAAACTTACAAAGGTAACAATAAATAAAAATGTATTGAAAATTAAATAATCAAAATCAGCCTTTACTTTTGAATTGTTGATTAACATAATTATTTCAAAAACAAACTAATGAAATAGGCTGGACAAAAATGATGGTACCCATAACTTTTGTTGCACAACCTTTTGAGGCAATCACTGCAATTAAATGATTTCTATTTTTGTCAATGAGCGTTCTGCAGCTGTCAACAGGTATTTTGGCACACTCCTCATGAGCAAACTGCTCCGGTTGTCTCAGGTTTGATGGGTGTCTTCTCCAAATGGCATGTTTCAGCTCCTTCCACAGATGTTCAATGGGATTCAGATCTGGGCTCATGGAAGGCCACTTTAGAATGGTCCAACGCTTTTCTCTCAGCCATTCTTGGGTGTTTTTGGCTGTGTGTTTTGGATCGTTGTCATGTTGGAAGACCCATGACTTGCGACTGAGACCAAGCTTTCTGACACTAGGCAGCACATTTCTCTCCAGAATGGTCTTCAGATAGTCTTCAGATTTCATTTTACCTTGCACACATTCAAGACACCCTGTCCCAGATGCAGCAAAGCAGCCCCAAAACATTACTGAGCCTCCTCCATGTTTCACCGTAGGGACAGTGTTCTTTTCTTCGTATGCTTGGTTTTCGAGTCTATGAACATAGTTGATGTGCCTTACCAAAAAGATACAGTTTGGTCTCATCTGTCCAAAGGACATTCTCCCAGAAGGTTTGTGGCTTGTCAACATGCATTTTTGCAAATTCCAGTCTCACTTTTTTAGGATTTTTTTCAGCAGTGGTATCCTCCTGGTCGTCTCCCATGAAGTCCACTTTGGCTCAAACGATGACGAATAGTGCGATCTGACACTGATGTACCTTGGCCTTGGAGTTCACCTTTAATTTATTTGGAGGTTGTTCTGGGCTCTTTGGATACAATTCGAACGATCCGTCTCTTTAATTTGTCATAAATTTTCCTCTTGCGGCCACGTCCAGGGAGGTTGGCTACTGTCCCCGTGGGCCTTGAACTTCTGAATAATATGAGCCACTGTTGTCACAGGAACTTCAAGCTGTTTAGAGATGGTCTTATAGCCCTTAGCTTTAAGACGTTTGTCTATGATTTTTTTTTTTCAGATGTCCTGGGACAATTCTCTCCTACGCTTTCTGTTGTCCATGTTCAGTGTGGTACACACCTTTTCACCAAACAGCAGTGTGACTCCTTGTCTCCCTTTAAATAGGCAGACTGACTAATTATATCCATGGAAACACCAAGTGTCCATGTGTGTATTCCCAGGGGGGACATTCAAACCCACTACGCAAGAACTAATGCAGTGAGTAACATCATTTCCTCTGAGGTCTTCAGCCATCAATTTGAATACAGCAATCAAGGCTTTCTGGAGCAAGATTCTGGAGTTGGACAACGAGGCCATGTTGCTCGCTGGCTCAGGCTCAGGGAGTTACACATCTGTTCCCATAGCACAAAACAAACCTGTCTTTTTACTGATCCCAGCGTCTCGCCAATAGCTGTATGACGCCTTCCCTGGTTTGAGGCAGTACTTGCCAGGCCCTCAGCACAGTATATATAAAGAGATCATGGCATTCCTGCACAAGGAAACCGAGAGGACTGGATGCTCCTTGTGATTATATTGATGTGTACTTGGCAGAAATGGAGAAGGTACTTTCAGTGAGCCTCTTTTTTACTGTTGGATTGGTTTGCTGTCTGAAACAATCCGTTTTTAAATTTCACTGTCAACAAAATGTCTTTGTATAATGGCCACTGCAGTCATGATCTGCTAATAGTTTCATTTAGAAATCGAGTGCGTGTTCATATACAGACTGGCCATTTTCTATGTGGAGAAAATATTTGAACTGTCTGAAAAAAGGTCTATCTTAAATTAAATCTTCAAAATATACTGTAAATTTTAATTTTTTATATGGTAGCCCGTGACCGCAGATTACTGTGTAAAACATCACGGAGTAAGTGTTTTTTTTTTTTTTTTTTCTGCTCGTACATGGTTAGAGGAAGGAGAATCCCAGGTTAGCTTCCTTGACTTGTTTGAGGCCTGGACAGAAACAGCTGCTGCTACTTTATGCTGGGTCCTCATATATGTGACAAACTAGTTGGACATACACAGTGGTGTAAATTGACTATTTGCTGCTCCTCTATACTTCCACCCCACTATACGTGAGAGGGAAATTACACGCTTCTCTGCGTCTCCCTTAGAACAGTCACCCACTCAGAACTATATAGAGACGGTGTCTGTCCCCCGACCACTTAATTCCCTTAAATCATTTAAATCCTTTACATCCAACAATGGTGACGAGTCACCCACAGCAACTTAATTAATATTAGCACTAATACAGCCATAAAGCAACAGCACTGGAGAGTGAAATGTGGACTTCTAAACATTAGATCTCTGTTATTCAAAGCTTTGTTAATAAATTAAATATCAGATTATAATATTGACTTGCTCTGTCTTACTGAAACCTGGCTGCATCCTGATGAATATGTTAGCCCGAATGAATCCAGCCATATTAACACTTATATTCCTCGTGACACCGGCCGAGGTGGTGGAGTTGCAGCCATTTTCAATTCCAGTTTACTGATCAACCCTGAACTGAAGTGTAGCTACACATCATTTGATTGATCATTTGTTTACCGCCCTCCAGGCCCATATTCTGAATTTTTATCAGAATTCTCAGAGTATCTCTGTGAGGCGACCGACGTGGCCTCCCAACAAAAGGGATCAGGGCAACCAGAAAAGAAGTGGAGTGGCAAAGGAACTCACGTAAAAACCATTTATTGGCGGTGGTACAAAAGAAAAACAAGACGCTCACGCCAGCGGGAAAAAATCCACCTCGCTCCAGGTAGACCTCACAGGCAGCTCCTGTTGCGTCGCGCTTTCTGTCCCGCACCCGAACATGTCCGGGGGGAACTCTCTCTGCTAGTCAGTTCCCCCCTTATAAACAGGTGCGACGGGGAGGGGTCATCACCTTCTCACAATCTCTCAAGTTTAGTATTCAGGACAGATAAAATAATCATGGCAGGTGACTTTAATATTCAAGTTGATGTTGACGGTGATAGCCTTGGCTTTGCCTTCCTCTCTTTAATGGAGTCAATCGGCTTTTCTCAGAGTAAATGTGCCCACCCATTGCTTTAACCACACCCTTGACCTTGTCCTGACATACTGCATCGAGGTTGAACACCTATCTGTCTTCCCACAGAATCCCCTCCTGTCAGATCATTATCTAATAACTTTTGAATTCCTGTTATTAAACTACTCACCACCTGAAAAAAGCATACTCACTCGATACCTGACAGTTCTATATTTAAATACAAGAAGGAGATTTCCTCAGTATTTAATTCACTGCCTGCATCTGAGGGCTCTAATCTGCCCTCAGATGCAGTTATTGTAGAGACAGATAAATTAGCTAATATTCACCTTGACACATTTACTTCAATCAACTTCGCTGAACTAGCTTCACTGATGTCGTCATCTAAAACTTCAACCTGCCTTCTGGACCCTATTCCAACCGAAATGCTAAAAGACATTTTCCCTTTGATTAGCCCTTCCTTACTAGAAATACTCAATATGTCTTTATTATCTGGCTATGTACCACCGTCCTTTAAAGTAGCTGTAATTAAACCTCTCCTTAAAAAACCTGCCCTCTACTCAAGTATTTTAGCCAACTATAGACCAATTTCCAATCTTCCCTTCCTCTCTAAGATTCTGGAAAAAGCAGTTGCTAAACAGCTGTGTGACTTTTTACACAACAATAACTTATACGAGGATTTCCAGTCAGGTTTTAGAATGCATCACAGCACAGAGATGGCTTTAGGTAAGGTTTCAGATGATATTCTTGATGCATCTGATAAAGGATTGATTTCCATCCTTGTTCTGTTAGATCTTAGTGCTGCATTTGACACAGTCGACCATCAAATCTTGTTAGAGAGACTAGAGCATTTTACTGCTATAAAAGGGACTGCACTAAACTGGTTTAAGGCCTATCTTTCAGATCCTTTCCAATTTGTCCATATCAATAATGTTTCTTCTATCCATACCAAAGTTAATCATGGGGTTCCACAAGGTTCTGTGCTTCGACCAATACTTTTCACTATCTATATGCTCCCATTGGGTAAAATCATTAGAAAACACAATTAATTTCCACTGTTATGCTGACGATACACAGCTCTATCAATTAAGCCAAACGAAACCAATCAGCTAGCTAAACTTTGAGCTTGTCTCCAGGATATAAAATCCTGGATGACCTGCAATTTTCTTGTACTCAATTCAGATAAAACAGAAATTATTGTACTCGGGTCCGAAATCCTGAGGAACTCAGAATCCAGTGATATAGCTATCCTGGATGACATCTCCCTGGCCTCTAGCTCCATGGTGAAAAACCTGGAAGTCATTTTCGACCAAGATTTGTCATTCTCTGCCCACATTAAACATATTTCTAGGACTGCCTTCATTCACCTACGCAACATAGCAAAGGTCAGACACTTCCTGTCTCTGAAAGATGCGGAAAAACGTATCCATGCAATTATTACTTCCAGGCTTGACTACTGCAATTCTTTACTGTCCGGTTGCACCAGAAAGTCTCTAAGGACTCTCCAGCTGATCCAGAATACAGCTGCACGTCTATTAACTGGCACTAGAAGAAGGGAGCATATCTCACCTGTATTAGCCACTCTACACTGGCTTCCTGTGAAATCTCGTGTAGAATTCAAAATCCTGCTCCTCACCTATAAAGCGCTCAACGGTCAGGCGCCATCCTACCTTGGGGATCTCTTAGTCCCATATCGCCCATCAAGAACATTACGCTCCCAATATGCAGGCTTATTGGAGGTTCCCAGAATTTCTAAAATTAAAACAGGAGGCAGAGACTTTAACTTCCAGGCTCCTCTCCTGTGGAATCGTCTCCCAGTCTCAGTCCGGGGGGCAGACACCCTTCCTATATTTAAGAATAGGTTAAAAACGTTCCTGTTGAAGAAGCGTATAGTTAGGGCCGGCCCTGGCTGGCCTAGTCATAGTTATGCTGCGCCAGGTTAGTCTGCCGGGTCCTCATGAGATGCTCTGAGCTTCTTTTTCTTATTTTTCCTCGTCCATCTGTGATACTGATGAACCACTATTGTACTTTTAAATCTGCTTTGTTCCCAGAGTCCTGCCCTGTGTGTTGTCATTCACAGAGCATGCTGCAGTGCAACCACTGAGGGATCTACGGATGTTGGAAGGTCTGATGCTGTCCTGGTTCACCTGGAAGCTGTGATGGATCCTGCGCCTCATCCTCCACTTACACCCTAATTCATTACATTTGTTTGTTTGTTTGTAATGTCCAATTTTCCCTGCAATGTTTCCACCTGCACACATCATCTACTGCAGCCTGTCCGTCCTGGAAGAGTGATCCCTCCTCTATTTCTCTTCCTGAGTGTTCTTCTGTTTTTTTTCCCATCTTTTTTTCTCATATTTAAGGATAATAAGATAAGATGATCAGAAATAACCCCATTTCAGAAATTTAACAGCAACACGCTCCAAGGTTTGAAATAATAGCATTACAAGAAAATGAACAAAAAGTGTGAATCTCAGCTAAAAAGGAGCTAAATCATTGGCTTGGTGAATGTGTTTCTCTTTTTTTGCTCAAACTGCTATTTTAATAAACTTTTGATGTTTTAACATTTATCTGATTTGAACATTTTTCTAACTCAACAGTGTCTCCTGCTGTTTCTATTTGCTTTACTGCAGCTCTGTTGTGTGTTTAAAATATATACCAGGGGTGTCAAACTCAGGTCCTGGGCGGCCATGTTGGTGCAGGTTTTTGTTCCAACCAGGCAGTAGCACACCTGATTCTACTAATGAAGGTCCTCAGCAAGAGCTCTATTGTTTAGTAGAATGAGTTTGACACATGTGATATATACAGACACAATATATATTACCAACAGTATTATTCCACCCATCCAAATGATCAGTGTCCAAATTTGGCCCTGCCTCACTGGTGATTTCCAGTGTGGAACTGTCATAGGATGTCACCTGTGAACAAATCCAGAACAAATTTCCTCACTCCTAAATATTCCAAAGACACATCTAAGCTTGTGGTTCCTAAACTTTTTATTTAAAGAGTATGCCTTCATCATGTATGTGCAGTGAGTCAGAGAGGGAGAAGAAATACGACTGGCGGGAATCTAACTGGGCCTGCTGCTTCAAGTGCGCATGCGCTCCTTGCACTCAACTGCCCGCTGAAGACAAATGTGAGGCTAACTTTAGAAGCGCTAGCTAGCATCACCATCAACAGGTTAGTGACAGGACTCAGCCACGCGTAAAGCAGGAGACACCTTCATATAATCCTTCAACTAGCAAAGCGAAGACACGCAGATACGGACGAGGCTTATCCCGCCTTTGGTTTCACCAGTACAACGGTGGGTGATGCGGAGAGACCGCGGTGTGTTGTGTGTCTGTAAATATTAGCAAGCGACAGTTTGAGGCCGAACAAATTAAAACGACACTCGAAAACGGCACAACTTGATTACAAAGATAAGCTAATGGAGTTTTTTTTCAGAAAAAAAAGTAGAGTTGCTCATAGAAAAGACGCACACTTTTGTTCAATTACTTCCCGCTGCTCTTGATATGGTTTGAATGAATGAAGCAACAGCAACATAGAGGATCTGTAACATGAACTAGCCCACCCAGTCACTGCAGGAAGTGAACATATTACATGAAAAATGGATATTCAGTTTAGTTGTTGTATGCACTATAAGTTTGTAGTTCATGTCACTATAGACCACCTTACACTTTAGTTTACTATAGTATCTCTCAGCCTGAGTAAAGGTTCCTCGACCAGTTTAAAAAGACAATCTCACCATAGCTAGCACTGTAAAACTTAGCTGTGAAATCTATAGTTATATAGTATTGTATATTTTACAATAAGTCAGACAAGTCAAAAAGATATTTCATTATGAAAGTTAATCCCTCCAACACTGTATATAAAACTAAATGTTCATTTGACTTTTATTTTACAGTTAATCACCCAATACTGTAAAAGTGACTGAAATAACTAATGCAGTGAGTAACATAATTTCTTCTGTGTTTTTCAGCCGTCAATTTGAATACAGCAATCAAAGCTTTCTGAAGCAAGAGTTGGACAACGAGGCCGTGTTGCTCGCTGGCTCAGACTCAGGGAGTTACACATCTGTCCCCTTAGCACAAAACAAACTCGTCTTTTCACTGATCCCAACGTCTCGCCAACAGTTGTACGACGCCTCAAGCGGTACTTGCCAGGCCCTCACCAGACGGTGCACAGCATATATAAAGAGATCATGGCCTGTACTATGAAACCGAGAAGCACATGGAGGACTGGAACCCTGATGATCCTTGTGATTATATTGATGTGTACTTGGCAGAGATGGAGAAGGTACTTTCAGTGAGCCCGTTATACTGTTGGATTGGTTTGCTGTCTGAAACAATCAATTTTTAAATTTCACTGTTGACAAAATGTCTTTGTATAATGGCCACTGCAGTCATGATCTGCCAATAGTTTCAATTAGAAATCGAGTGCATGTACATGTACAGACTTTCCATTTTCCATGTGGAGAAAATAATTGAACTGTCTGAAAAAAGGTTTACTATCTTAAATTAAATCTTCAAAATATATTGTACATTTTATATAGTAGCCTGTGACAGCAGATTACTGTTAAACATCACGGAGTAAGTGTTTTTTTCTGCTCGTACATGGTTAGAGGAAGGAGAATCCCAGGTTAGCTTCCTTGACCTGATTGAGGCCTGGACAGAAACAGCTTCTGCTATTTTATGCTGGGTCCTCATATACATGTATATATATATACCTCGATATATAACTACCTCGACATACAGAGTGAGTTCACAGTGGTGTAAATTGACTATTTGCTGCTCCTCTATACTTCCACCCTACTACATGTAAGAGGGAAATTTTGCACTTTCTACTCTTCTACAAAAAGTGGTTTGTTACTTTTCAGATAAAGATTTGACATAAAATAATATTCTAACTAATACAATTATTTTATTAAACACACATGTGCTATACACTTAACTAACTAACCACTATTTGGATATTTAATTTAGATTTGAGCTGTCTGTGTGAATATTTAATTGGGTGCTATATATCTTTTGGCTCTCATCCTATACCGTAAAATACCAATTAACAGCTGTTTATTTGAGATCAGGCCACGGTTTGGAGCAGGCAATTAATAATTAATTAATAGGCTACTTTCCTGAAAATAAGCTAACATTTTTTAAATTATTACTAAACTAGTTTAAAAGTCAAATTGCAGTACTGTAGTTAAGTGTATTCTGACTCCTCCGAGTTCTCAGTTTATTTCTGAATATTTTACCACAGAAGGTTTGTACTTTATTATTCAATATTATTTACATAACTTCATTGAAGCATCACACTGACAGGATCAAGGAACATGAGACATATAATATACTTTATGCAAAGTATAAGAAGTCTACTTATAACTAGTTAAGTGTATATAGGTAAACGCTGATCAATTAGGTGGAACACAACTTTTTATTTAATAATCGAAAAACACTCAATCTCACATTGCTGTGCGATACATAGTTTTACACTGAACCATGTGTCCCTTTTTACATAAATAAATTGAAATAGAAAATTACAGAAAGTAGTGGACTAGCCAGGAATAAGTAGGTAGCTTTGTAGTTAAAGTAGAACTTAAGGAAACTGGACTGAATACTAATAAACATTATGTATATCCTAAAGCCTTTAAACCACAAAGCAACGACTCTTACTGAGCAGTTTTACTCACTTTTACTTGCCATTGATTATTTTAGTTGACAGAATTTCTAATATTACTTCAAAAAGGATGTGAGTACATGTTCACCATTGTCATTGTTCATCCTCATTCCTCACCCAGAGAAAGTGCAGGTGGAGTTGGACAGAGTGATTGGACGTCCGACAGACCCAACCTGCCCTACATGAACGCTGTCATCATGAGACTCAGAGAATGGGGAACATTGTTCCTCTGGGATTTCCAAAATGGCCAGTAAAGCCTATGTGCTGGGAGAGTACTTCATACCCAAGGCGAGGAGCTGTTTACCATCAGGCTTAATATGTACATACACTAATTTAAAACATCCATGGACACTAATTTTGTAATAAATCTTGTGCAATAACCCTTTTTTAATCTACCTGTGCAATTTAAAATTGTATCTAATCCCGTGTATTTACTTATTTGTACCTGGTCCTTTTGATAAATAAAAAGAAAAGAAATTAACTTGATTGAATGTTCATCAATGTTAAATATATCTCTCCACTCTTTTTCCAGGGCACAGTTATAAGTACAATGCTTTCATCGGTGCTTTTCGATAAGAATGAGATATTTTAAACCCTGAACATTTCTTGGATTTAGAGGGCAACTTCAGCAGGAGAGAGGCATTCCTACCATTTTCAGTTGGTTTTGTTTTTCCACTTTCTTTTCCACTGTTTGGTACATGAGAATTGCTGCTCCATAGCAACACTAGAAAAGTTCTAAAAGCTGCTGTGGACTTTTTCCACGCAGGTAAACGTGTGTTTAGGGGAGGACCTGGCGAGGATGGAGCTGTTTCTTTTCTTTTCCTGCCTGCTGCAACACTTCACCTTCTCTGCTGTTCCCTGGCAAACGCCCACCATGGAGGGCGTGCAAGGCTTCAATAAATCCCCCGGGAACCTCATGATGCCACGACTCACTAAGGCTCTTCATTGTTTCAGCAGTCCTCGTCCTGCTAGAAAAGCGGATGGAGACTCCCACACAAGTTGAATACACACAGTTCAGACTCAAATGCAAAAGTTGGGTCTGTGGTAACCGGGATCTTCACGTTCTCCACATCTCAAGTGTAAATTCAAAACTAAATTAGTTTGCAGAAATGATAAAACAAACCCTCACAAAAACATTAAAATAATTTTAAAAAAAATCATGTAGCTCACCCAGGTTCACCTGATGCCACCTCAAGTGATAACACTCACTAATGCAATTCATTAGACTTTGTGCAGACCTTATCTGGAGTTTAAAATCAGTTTATATTCCACTGTTATAGAGGCCAAACAGATAGAATCCTGGAAAGAATTTCACTTAACACCTTGATTACATGTTCATTTCTATATTCAATATTTGTCTTTACTCCCTGGTGTTTAATAAACTGTTCTATTTTAGGTGGTTTTAGACCTGCACATGTGAGGGGGCAGTCGATATATGAAGGAGGCATCATATATACACATCATGCTCCAGCACTTGTTTTTACCCTTTGTTCATACTGTAGGAACAGTGTTTCTGGCATTAAAATAGGTTGTTAGCTATGTGTCCAATCACAGCCCGTAGAAGTGGATTCACTTAGTCAGGGCTCCACCTTCAGACCTGTCCAACCTGGGTGTCCCAACTAAAGAATAAACTCCTGCTGGCACAGTTCTAAAGGTCACTGAGGCACGCAAACCCCCTGACCACAATAAGGTGGCAATGCCTCGGGGGAACTGAAAATATAAATAAATAAAATATAATTCAGAAATTATCAATCAACATAAGATGTATCTCACCTGGATGGAAAGGAAATTTTAACCTAAGACTTCACACATGAGAATGGCTTACAAAAACAAAGCCTTTATGATTAATAATGATAGTAATAAGTTAGTTTGTAAATCACATGTTATGTTTTTTTGTGCATCTTTTTAAACTGAACATTTAAATTCAACTTTTCTCTCACCCCTCTCTCATTTCTCACACTTCTCTTCCTTATATGTTATGATTTGTGTAATTAAAGGCATTAATATGTTTTGTGTGTGTGTGATTTATTAACTATTTTACAACAGTATTTGTGACCTTGACGTGGATAGTACTTTTATGGAATATTTGCTGTCTAAGACTTCTTGGTTGTATCAACGATTACTTAAAATAACTTTGTAGGGGCTACATGTACGTAACTTTCAGAAATTCCTTCTTAATAGTGACACCAAACACAAATGAGCATTTTAAATGATCTGTTTTTTTTTCTTTTTTTGGTGCTCAGAATAAAGAATGACACTTTCATAACTCTCAATTGTAGTCCAGAAATTCATTGAGAATGGTAATAAAATAAACGGGGTATGGATTCATATTTAATAAAAAAGAAAGATGTTTAATTTAAATCGTATATCATAGCAACAGAACGGTGACGTCACTGATCCGATGTATTTAGTAGCGCTGCGACCTTCAAACTTTCCCCTTTTGCTTCCCGAGTTTGACACACGAGTTGCAAAAGACCCCTCTGCTGCAAAGCATTTCTCGAGCTAGCTTAACAAGCGACCCTCACCTGGATTGGATTGACGCGGATTCCTGAACCTCCTTGGACTTCCTGACCCGGATTCCTGAACCTCCTTGGATTTCCTGACCCGGATTCCTGAACCTCCTTGGATTTCCTGACCCGGATTCCTGAACCTCCTTGGATTTCCTGACCCGGATTCCTGGACCCCTGATCAACTGAACATCTTTTGGTAAGTTATTGTTTTACATTTATCGACCAGCAGTCTATTTTATAGGTGGTGTCAGTATTAATAAAGTCTAATGATATTTGTATTATATTTTTTGTTCCCAGACGACAACAGTACCGAGATGGACCCCGCTGGACCTCCTGGACCTCCTGGACCACCACCCCTGGCCCCGGTGTGGTTCTTCGACGGTAAGACATTTATTTTAATAAAAATTAATGTTTAATTGGTTTATTTCAGTAATAAGAATATGGTTTATGTAAACTGCTGAATTTAGACAATTAGTTTAGTCCATTATTAGAAAAACCATAATGCACGATATAATATTGTTGCTAATGCTAATTTCATTTCATATACATTTGTTGCATGCAATGAAGGATTGTGGGTATATTTTATTGTGACCAATACAGATTGATTAATTTATTCTATTGATGAATGTGAGGTTTTCCCGGTAAAATGTGATTTAATTCGATGCAGTGGCGTAAAAACAGTGTTATTTTCACATGAAATTATCCAAAGTTTTTGTCGACCATTTTGTTAAATTGTTATTCATGAACCATGGCGACGAAGCCATTTTAAATTATGCCTTAAAAGAAGTTATTTTTTATCACCATGGAGATGAGCAGCGTTCGGGCGCAGACGATGACGTCAGCGCGTCAGAACGTGCAGAGCTGCGTTTCCCTGCTGTTTGACGTCTTTAGTAAACACTGCTTCAATAAACAGATCAGAGAATGTTTCTATGATGCTGAGAAAATAACTACATTTAAAGATATAACAATACATTTATTCGTCTAACACTATTTCTAGATTCCTTGATATTGATAACAAATGATAAGAAATGTACCTTTTATGAAATTGAAACTGAACATGTAACCCATTTATATTTTCTGATTGCTCATATAGTAGTCAATTTGGTGAAAATTGACATAATAGAAAACAATGAAACAATGAAATCTGACGTTTTTATATAATTTTCTCTCCACAGGTGGTTTGTATTGGGCCTTCCCTGGGCCCGCTCCTCCTCTTCCCCCTCTCTTTGCTCCTCCTCTTCCTCCTCACTTTCTTCATCCTTTTCCCCCTATCTTTGCTCCTCCTCTTCCCCCTCTCTTCGTTCCTCCTCTTCCTCCTCACTTTCTTCCTCCTTACTTTCCTCCCGCTTACTTCCTTCTTCCCCCTCCTCCTTCTCCTCCTTCTCCTTCTCCTCCTTCTCCTTCTCCTCCCCCTTCTCCTCTTCTTCTTCCTTCTCCTTCTCCTCCTCCCTCTCCTTCTCCTCCTTCTCCTTCTCCTTCTCCTTCTCCTCCCCCTTCTCCTCTTCTTCTTCCTTCTCCTTCTCCTTCTCCTCCTCCTTCTCCTCTTCTTCTCCCTTCTCTTTCTCCTTCTCCTCCTCCTTCTCCTCTTCTTCTTCCTTCTCTTTCTCCTTCTCCTCCTCCTTCTCCTCTTCTTCTTCCTTCTCTTTCTCCTTCTCCTCCTCCTTCTCCTCTTCTTCTTCCTTCTCCTTCTCTTTCTCTTCCTTCTTCTCCTTCTCTTCCTCCTTCTCCTCTTCTTCTTCCTTCTCTTTCTCCTTCTCCTCCTCCTTCTCCTCTTCTTCTTCCTTCTCCTTCTCTTTCTCTTCCTTCTTCTCCTTCTCCTCCTCCTTCTGCTCCTCCTTCTCCTGGGCCTTTTCTTGACATTCTTCTGGAGTGCGCTCCTCCTCGAGGTCCCAGGTATCTTTTTCCTTCTATCCTTTCTCCTTCTCCTCCTCCTCCTTCTCCTCCCCCTCGTGGTCCTACTCCTCCTCCTTTTCTTGCTACCTTTCGTCTTCCTTCTCCCGTTCGTATCCCTTCTCCTTTTCCTTCTCCTTCTTCTTCTCCTCCTCCCTCCCCTCCCCCTCCTCCTCCTCCTCCTCCTTCTCCTCCTCCCTCTCCTTCTCCTCCTTCTTCTCCTTCTCCTCCTTCTTCTCCTTCTCTTTCTCTTCCTTCTTCTCCTCCTCCTTCTCCTCCTCCTTCTCCTCTTCTTCTTCCTTCTCTTTCTCCTTCTCCTCCTCCTTCTCCTCTTCTTCTTCCTTCTCTTTCTCCTTCTCCTCCTCCTTCTCCTCTTCTTCTTCCTTCTCTTTCTCCTTCTCCTCCTCCTTCTCCTCTTCTTCTTCCTTCTCTTTCTCCTTCTCCTCCTCCTTCTGCACCTCCTTCTCCTGGGCCTTTTCTTGACTTTCTTCTGGAGTGCGCTCCTCCTCGAGGTCCCAGGTATCTTTTCCTTACTCCTTCTCCTCCTCCTCCTTCTCCTCCCCCTCGTGGTCCTACTCCTCCTCCTTTTCTTGCTACTTATCGTCCTCCTTCTCCCGTTCGTATTCCTTCTCCTTTTCCCTCTCCTACTCCTCGTGGTATTCGTTCTCCTCCTCCTTCCCCCGAGGCTACTCCTCAGTCTCCTAACCATATGTGTCGTTCATGTGGTTTCAGGAAGCGGAGGAGGAGCTGGGAGGACGAGGACAGCGACGGCGGCTGGGGGGGGTGGCGGCGGCAGTGGCGGCGGCAGTGGCGGCGGGGGCAGTGGCGAGGGCGGCGTTGGGGGCAGTGGCGGCGGCGGCGGGGGCAGTGGTGGCAGCGAGGGCGGCGGCGAGGGCGGCGGCGAGGGCGGCGGTGGTGGCGGGGGCGGCGAGGGCGGCGGTGGCAGCGAGGGCGGCGGCGAGGGCGGCGGCGAGGGCGGCGGTGGTGGCGGGGGGCGGCGAGGGCGGCGGTGGGGGCAGTGGCGGTGGCGGCGGGGGCAGTGGCGAGGGCGGCGTTGGGGGCAGTGGCGGCGGCGGCGGGGGCAGTGGTGGCGGCGGCAGGGGCGGCTGCGGCGAGGGCGGCGGGGGCAGTGGCGGCGGCGGTGGGGCTCCTGCGAAGCGGCTGAGATGAGTAAATTGTCCCATCGTTTACAGTAATAACTGTTTTAAATAGTTTTAAATTGATTAATGTTGTATAGTTTAACACTTAATTAACATGATTTATGTTTGATAATTTGATATTGTTTCATCTTTCATATTTTTAACTTGTTTAATGTTGTACATTTGCACTGATTTAACATTATTTATGCTTTATAATTGATTATTATTCCAACATGTATCTTTTATAGTTTAAAATAATTTCAAATATTTATCCATGATAGATTGATACTAGAAACTGTTTTAAGTTGTATTTTTTACAGTTTTAAATAGTTCATTCTTTACACTCATTATAGTGTTAATAATAATCCTGATCCTGACCCCTTGACCTTTCTTATTTGACACTTTGGCCCCTACTATAAAATTGGATTAAATTAAAGGAGGATGCCAGGAAACAAGGAAGAGGCATGCCGCTGAGTTTCCTTCCCTCCATAAATAAGAAAAACTTAGCTTGTTTATTCTTTTACAATTTTCCATTGTTTTTTAAAACTATACAAGATTAAAGATGTTAAAAGAATGTAAAACTGTAAAACATTAAACAAGTTACTAATATTTCATTTTTGTTATACTCAGGGCCAAAATGTAAAATAAGAAATGTCGGGTGGTCAGGTTCAGGATTATTATCACCGTATAATGTGTTTAAAAATGAAACAATTTAATACTGTAAAAGATAAAAATTAAAAGAATATCCAGTATCAAGTTTAAAACAATATCAAATTATCAAGCATACATAATGTTAAATCTGTTTAAAACAATACAACATTGAACAATCTAAAACTATGGTAAAAGTATAAACAATATTAAATAATTAATGGTAAATCATTTTAAAATAATGTAATACAATACAAGATTGAACAATGTGATTAAACATGTATATATAAAAAATAATATGTTAAAAATATTATTTCAACTTTTATCTTTTATAGTTTCAAATAGTTTCAAATTGTTGAATATTTTATAGTGTTACACTGAATTAATATAATTTATCCGTGATAAATTGATATTGTTATCTTGGAAACTGTTTTATGTTTTATTTTTTACAGTTTTAATTAGTTCATTCTTTACACTCATTATAGTGTTAATAATAATCCTGATCCTGACCACTTGACCTTTCTTATTTGACACTTTGGCCCCTACTATAAAATTGGATTAAATTAAAGGAGGATGCCAGGAAACAAGGAAGAGGCATGCCGCTGAGTTTCCTTCCCTCCATAAATAAGAAAAACTTAGCTTGTTTATTCTTTTACAATTTTCCATTGTTTTTTAAAACTATACAAGATTAAAGATGTTAAAAGAATGTAAAACTGTAAAACATTAAACAAGTTACTAATATTTCATTTTTGTTATACTCAGGGCCAAAATGTAAAATAAGAAATGTCGGGTGGTCAGGTTCAGGATTATTATCACCGTATAATGTGTTTAAAAATGAAACAATTTAATACTGTAAAAGATACAAATTAAAAGAATATCCAGTATAAAGGTTAAAACAATATCAAATTATCAAGCATACATAATGTTAAATCTGTTTAAAACAATACAACATTGAACAATCTAAAACTATGCTAAAAGTATAAACAATATTAAATAATTAATGGTAAATCATTTTAAAATAATATAATACAATACAAGATTAAACATGTTAAAACAATTTAAAACTGTAAAAGATAAAACAAGTTAATTCATTTCAAACCCATAAAATATAAAAGTTAAAACAAGATCAAATTATATATATTTATATATATTTATATATAATTATAAAAATATTATTAAAATATATATTAAAAAAATATGCTGAGTTTCCTTCCCTCCATAAATAAGAAAAACTTAACTTGTTAAATCTTTTATAGTTTTAAAACCGTTTTAACATGATTTATCCTTAAAATTTTGATATTGTTTTAAGTTTTATCTTTTACGGTTTTAAATTGGTTGCACCAAAAAGTCTCTAAGGACTCTCCAGCTGATCCAGAATGCAGCTGCATCTATTAACTGGCACTAGAAGAAGGGAGCATATCTCACCTGTATTAGCCTCTCTACACTGGCTTCCTGTAAAATCTCGAATAGAATTCGAGAAAATAAATAAATAAATAAAATCCTGCTCCTCACCTATAAAGCGCTCAATGGTCAGGCCCCTTCCTACCTTAAGGATAGTCCCATATCGCCCATCGAGAGGATTATGTTCCCAATATGCAGGCTTATTGGAGGTTCCCAAAATTTCTAACCTTAAAACGGTAGGCAGAGCCTTCAACTTCCAGGCTCCTCTCCTGTGGAACCGTCTTCCAGTTTCAGCCCGGGGGGCAGACACCCTTCCTACATTTAAGAATAGGTTAAAAACGGTCCTGTTGAAGAATGCGTATGTTAAGTTCTGTCCTGGAAGAGGGCTCCCTCCTCTATTTCTCTTCCTGAGGGTTCTTCCATTTTTTCCCCGTTAAAGGGGTTTTTTAGGGAGTTTACCTTGTATGATGTGAGGGTCTAAGGACAGGGATGTTGTGTTGCTTTTGTACAAACTGTAAAGCCGCTCTGTGATATGTGAATCTGGGCTATACAAATAAATTGAATTGAATTGAAATTGAATTGACTTGTTTTAACTTATAGTTTGTAATAGTATTACCTTGTTTAATCTTTTACAATTTTCCATTGTTTTGGAATACATATATACAAGATTAAAAATGATAAAACAATGTAAAACTGTACAACACTAAACAAGTTACTAATATTTCATTTTTTTATACTAAGGGCCAAAATGTCAAGTGTCAGGTTCAGGATTATTATCACTGTATAATGAGTGTAAATATGAAACAATTATACACTGTAAAAGATATCCAGTATAAAGGTTAAAACAATATCAGGCGGAGGAGGGCTCTGCCCCCGCTGAGGTGCAGATCGCTCTGAGGGGGGTTCTGCTGGAAGAGTAGCCGAGGGGCGAGGAGACTGCCGACCCCGGCGGTGAGGTTGTACGTCCTCGCCGAGGGTTTATCGCTGGCCAGAGATGACAACGACGTCACCTTGCAGCTGCAGAATACGACTCCACAGCAGGAGATATAGATTAATTAAAGTAGAATGGACTAAACTTGTGAAGAATCCTGTGGAGTTTCTGTGACTTTGGGGCAGGTACAGAGATGTAGAATAGATGTAAATGAAGAGGTTCGTACTATCCTGATTATAAGCTTATATTAGGCTATAAACCTGTTTCTTCATGTTGTGTGTGAACAACCCACTGACTCATATTTAAGGATAATAATAATAAAAAGAAGAATAATGTCAGTTGACACCTGTGTTTCTGTAAGATGATTTTCTGTAAGATGATCAGAATTAACCCCATTTCAGAAATATAACAGCAACACACTCCAAGGTTTGGAGCTAAAAAAGGAGCTAAATCATTAGCTCGGTGAATGTGTTTCTCTTTTTTTGCTCAAACTGCTATTTTAATAAACTTTTGATGTTTTAACATTTATCTGATTTGAACATTTTTCTAACTCAACAGTGCCTCCTGCTGTTTCTATTTGCTTTACTCCAGCTCTGTTGTGTGTTTAACATATATACCAGGGGTGTCAAACTCAGGTCCTGGGCGGCCATCTTGGTGCAGGTTTTTGTTCCAACCAGGCAGTAGCACACCTGTTTCTACTAATGAAGGTCCTCAGCAAGAGCTCTATTGGTTGATTAGTAGAATGAGTTTGACACATGTAAAAATATACAGATACATTATATTACCAACAGTATTATTCCACCCATCCAGATGATCAGTGTCCTAATTTGGCCCTGCCTCAGGTGTATAAAATCAATCAGTTAAACATGGAGACTGTTTCTACAAACATCTGTGAAAGAATGGGTCGCTCTCAGGAGCTCAGTGATTTCTAGTGTGTAACTGTCATAGGATGCCACCTGTGCAACAAATCCAGTCCAACAAATTTCCTCGCTCCTCAATATTCCAAAGACACATCTAAGCTTGTGGTTCCTAAACTTTTTATTTAAAGAGTATGCCTTCATCACGTATGTGCAGTGAGTCAGAGAGGGAGAAGAAATACGACTGGCGGGAATCTAACTGGGCCTGCTGCTTCAAGTGCGCATGCGCTCCCCCTCTCCCTTGCACTCAACTGCCCGCTGAAGACAAATGTGAGGCTAACTTTAGAAGCGCTAGCTAGCATCACCATCAACAGGTTGGTGACAGGACTCAGCCACGCGTAAAGCAGGAGACACCTTCATATAATCCTTCAACTAGCAAAGCGAAGACACGCAGATACGGACGAGGCTTATCCCGCCTTTGGTTTCACCAGTACAACGGTGGGTGATGCGGAGAGACCGCGGTGTGTTGTGTGTCTGTAAATATTAGCAAGCGACAGTTTGAGGCCGAACAAATTAAAACGACACTCGAAAACGGCACAACTTGATTACAAAGATAAGCTAATGGAGTTTTTTTCAGAAAAAAAGAGTCGCTTCACTAAAGCTGCGTCCCTACCCTCTAAAAAACAACTCTCTTCATATAAAGTTGTGTACAGAGTTGCTCATAGAAAAGACGCACACTTTTGTTCAATTACTTCCCGCTGCTCTTGATATGGTTTGAATGAATGAAGCAACAGCAACATAGAGGATCTGTAACATGAACTAGCCCACCCAGTCACTGCAGGAAGTGAACATATTACATGAAAAATGGATAGTCAGTTTAGTTGTTGTATGCACTATAAGTTTGTAGTTCATGTCACTATAGACCACCTTACACTTTAGTTTACTATAGTATCTCTCAGCCTGAGTAAAGGTTCCTCGACCAGTTTAAAAAGACAATCTCACCATAGCTAGCACTGTAAAACTTTGCTGTGAAATCTGTAGTTATATAGTATTGTATATTTTACAATAAGTCAGACAAGTCAAAAAGATATTTCATTATGAAAGTTAACCCCCCCAACAATAAATAAAACTAAAATTAGAGTTTATTTGACTTTTATTTTACAATTAATCACACAATACTGTAAAAGTGACTGAAATAACAATAACTAATACAGTGAGTAACATCATTTCCTCTGTGGTCTTCAGCCATCGATTTGAATACAGCAATCAAAGCTTTCTGGAGTTGGACAACGATGCTGTGCTGCTCGCTGGCTCAGGGAGTTACACATCTGTTCCCTTAGCACAAAACAAACTTGTCTTTTCACTGATCCCAGTACGTACGAGGCCTTCCCTGGTTTGAGGCAGTACTTGCCAGGCCCTCACCAGATGGTGCACAGCATATATAAAGATCATGGCCTGTACTAGGAAACCGAGAAGCACATGGAGGACTGGAACCCTGATGATCCTTGTGATTATATTGATGTGTACTTGGCAGAGATGGAGAAGGTACTTTCAGTGAGCCTGTTATACTGTTGGATTGGTTTGCTGTCTGAAACAATCCGTTTTTAAATTTCACTGTTGACAAAATGTCTTTGTATAATGGCCACTGCAGTCATGATTTGCCAATAGTTTCAATTAGAAATCGAGTGTGTGTACATGTACAGACTTTCCATTTTCCATGTGGAGAAAATAATTGAACTGTCTGGGGAAAAAAAGGTTTACTATCTTAAATTAAATCTTCAAAATATATTGTAAATTTTATATGGTAGCATGTGACAGCAGATTACTGTGTTAAACATCACGGAGTAAGGGTTTTTTTTTTTTCTGCTCGTACATGGTTAGAGGAAGGAGAATCCCATGTTAGCTTTCTTGACCTGATTGAGGCCTGGACAGAAACAGCTGCTGCTACTTTATGCTGGGTCCTCATATACGTGACAAACTAGTTGGACATACACAGTGGTGTAAATTGACTATTTGCTGCTCCTCTATACTTCCACCCCACTATACGTGAGAGGGAAATTACACGCTTCTCTGCGTCTCCCTTAGAACAGTCACCCACTCAGAACTACATAGAGACGGTATCTGTCCCCCGACCACTTAATTCCCTTAAATCATTTAAATCCTTTACATCCAACAATAGGAGACGAGTCACCCACAGCAACTTAATTAATATTAGCACTAATTCAGCCATAAAGCAACAGCACTGGAGAGTGAAATGTGGACTTCTAAACATTAGATCTCTGTTATTCAAAGCTTTGTTAATAAATTAAATATCAGATTATAATATTGACTTGCTCTGTCTTACTGAAACCTGGCTGCATCCTGATGAATATGTCAGCCCGAATGAATCCAGCCATATTAACACTTATATTCCTCGTGACACCGGCCGAGGTGGTGGAGTTTCAGCCATTTTCAATTCCAGTTTACTGATCAACCCTGAACTGAAGTGTAGCTACACATCATTTGATTTAAATTGACTATTTGCTGCTCCTCTATACTTCCACCCCACTACATGTGAGAGGGAAATTTTGCACTTTCTACTCTTCTACACAAAGCGGTTTGTTACTTGACTTGACCTAAAATAATCTAACTAATTAAATTATTTTATTAGACACACATGTACTATACACATTGTGTGAAAGGCACTCTACAAAGTTTATTGGGGACAATGCCAAAACTGTCATGTGGTGTAACCCAAACAACATATTACCATTTAATGGGGGAAAAACTCAATTAAGCTCAATTTTCTGCCAATTCGTATACGATATTGGGAGATCATTTTACTCAATATTGGTGTAATTGTACAAAAAACCCAACATGTTTTCTCTTCTTCAGATAAAAAAAGGGAAAAATTGTTATTTATTAATTAGTTTGAAAATCGATTTGCAGTACTGTAGTTAAGTGTATTCTGACTCCTCAGAGTTCTCAGTTTATTTCTGAATATTTTACCACAGGAAGTTTGTACTTTATTATTCAATATTATTTACATAACTTCACTGAAGCATCACACTGACAGGATCAAGGAACATAAGACATATAATATTCTTTATGCAAAGTATAAGAAGTTTATTTTCCTTTATACTTATAACTAGTTAAGTATATAAGTAAACACTGATCAATTAAGTGGAACAGTACTTTTTATCTAATAGAAAAACACAAAATCTCATATTGTTGTGCAATACATAGTTTTACACTGAACCATGTGTCCCTTTTTTACACAAATAAAATTGAAATAGAAAATTACAGAAAGTAGTGGACTAGCCAGGAATAATTAGGTAGCTTTGTAGTTAAAGTAAAACTTAAGAAAACTGGACTGAATACTACTAAACATTATGTATATCCTAAAGCCTTTAAACCGCAAAGCAACGACTCTTACTGAGCAGTTTACTACTGCATGTAATATGCAGTAGTAAACTACTCAGCACTTTTACTTGCCATTAATTATTTTAGTTGACAGAATTTCTAATATTACTTCAAAAAGGATCTGAGTACTTGTTCACTATTGTCATTGTTCATCCTCATTCCTCACCCAGAAAAAGTGCAGGTGGAGTTGGACAGAGTGATTGGACGTCCGACAGACCCAACCTGCCCTACATGAACGCTGTCATCATGAGACTCAGAGAATAGGGAACGTTGTTCCTCTGGGATTTCCAAAATGGCCAGTAAAGCCTATGTGCTGGGAGAGTACTTCATACCCAAGGTGAGGAGCTATTTACCATCAGGCTTAATATGTATATATACTAATTTAGAACATCCATGGACACTTATTTTATAATAAATCTTGTGCAATAAGGCTTTTTTTAATCTACCTGTGCAATTTAAAATTGAATCTAGTCCTGTGTATTTACTTTACTTATTTGTACCTGGTCCTTTTATTAAATTAAAAAAGAAATTAACTTGATTGAATGTTAATCAATGTCTTATTTCTCACACTTCTTTCTTATATGTTATGATTTCTGTAATTAAATGCATGTGTCAGGTCTAGAACGAACAGAGAAAGCTGGACCCAATAGCGTGACGTTAACACAGCGTTTTATTGAGGGAATCGGGGAATGGAGCGTGTGTGTGAGTTGCGTCGCCGCAAGGCTAACACGGAAGTCTCTAGTTCTGCGAGCTCTTGTCAACACAAGCGGTAGTCCAGGTAGCCGAGGCAGGAGAGCAGAGAACAGTCCAGGGACAGGCGGCTCTATCGCATCCAGTCACTAATATGTCATCGACATATAACAAATATTTACCATCTTTTAACGGTGGACATTTTTGCATAGAGCTTTCTAGAGCTCGTGAATAAATTGTTGGCTATTAGTGAAACCTGGTGGCAATCTAGTGTAAGTGTAGGTTTTATTGCCATATCTAAATGCTAACAAGCCTTGTGATTTTTTTGTGTATAGGTATTGAAAAGAAAGCATTTGATGAATCAATAACTGAAAACCATTGCTCTTCTTTGGATATATTAATCAGAAGGGTCTACTGGGTCATGTTTTACCATATCATTAACTTTTCTTAGGTCTTGTATCATTCTCCAACCTGTGGTTGCTTTCTTCACAGGAAAAATTGGAGTAAGGCATTTAGGGGTCGCTGTTTCGACCCAAATTCCTGCTTTCAGCATATCTATTATTACTGGTTTCATACCCTCCTGTGCTTCATTAGAAATAGGGTATTGCCTAACCTTTGGATAATTATGAAGCTTTAATTCTATTTTCACAGGAGGATAACCTTTGATCAATCCTACATGAGTGGGTCCTCGTGACCATAAGGTGGTAGGTATTTCACTTGATAGTCTCTGACTCCTTCTGATAGGGTTAGTGCATAATGGGTGTCAGGTCAGTCGTCGCTAAGGTGTGTAGCAGGTGTAGCTGGTGTATAGATGTTAAGCAAAAATCGTCTTATTCCCGTGGTTCTGCCTGTTTGTCATCCTCCTATGTCAGTTCCTGTAAATGCGTCACCATTAGCTTGTCGTACGATGTCACTCATTTGTTTCCAATCATGGTCGTTGCTCGTTATCTATGATATGTGTGGGTATGAATTACGGCTGACAGCTTGTTGTCGTGGATCAAGTGTTACAGTGACACCAAGGACTTTCTGTTTCGGTCAAAGTCTTAACACCAATGACTTTCTGTTTCGGTCAAAGTCTTAACACCAATGACTTTCTGTTTCGGTCAAAGTCTTAACACCAATCACTCTCTTTACGTGTCTGATACTCACTTCTGGCTCAGATACTCACGTGTCTGATACTCACTTCTGGTGAGTGTCTGATACTCACTTCTGTAGTTCGGATGATCGACCAGGGATCCCCGGAGATCCAGTTCTAACCCTGGCCCGAATCCGAATTCACGGTCCGGGACTTATCAGTCACTTGGTGACTGGCTGTCGACGGTCTGCAGGTTGGAGAGCTCCTCGTCAGGTTCCCTGATCAACCATCCGGCTCAAAGGTCCAAGAACTATGTCAGGAGTTTTCCCACTCGCTCAATACCTATTAGAGATCAGAATAAATAAGTCAGACACCAGAGCTTTCTTTGTACAAAGGGCACCCTGCTACTGCAACATCTAAGCCACAGTGAGCAGAGACGCGCAGAGCAGTTCCTCGTTCCTTTACTTATACACTCAAAACAGATACATACCTGCGTCATGCTTTCGGGCGCGGTGGTATGCTAACATCTCTTGATACGGTTATAAAAACAAGTATATCTGAGACAGTAGTTTTTTGGGTGAGATAAACTAGTTCAAATTGTTTTGTCTAGGGCAGGTATGTCAAAGTCAAATACACAGAGGGCCAAAAAAACAAATTGGCTATAATCCGAAGGCCGGACTGGTTCAATGTTTATTAAAACATATTGAAATGATTGCACGTAGCCTATTGAACCAAGACCTAACACATTGAATTATTTAATGATTAAATGGATAATCGAATATTTTTTATGGCTCTGTCAGTAAGTTAAAGGGAAAACATTTTTCAGCAGGCACACAGACAAGAACAAACTGCATTCAAAGAAAAATCCCATGTCCTGTACATTAAATGAATAAAGTAATATTTTTCTTATGGCTCTGTCAGTAAGTTAAAGAGAAAACATTTTCAACAGGCGAACAGCAAAAAAACAATTTTCCTTCAAAAGCAAAATATGTTCCTTATATCAAGATAAATGCATAAATGAAACTGCATGCATTATAAACTGAAAATGCAATATTATGCTGCTCTATTATCCTAAATTACTGCTTCAAGTAGTAAAATGAGAAAATATAGAATAAATCAAATCCGTTGTATTCTTTCTCATGGCTCTTATCTGCAATTTCCCCTGAGTCCATTAACTGAAAAATAAATAAAATAAAATGCAAAAATATATGGCACACAGAGAAAACAATACTTCCTTCAAAGAAAAAACACGTCTTGTAGAAACAAATGTAAAAATTTAACTGAATTAAAAACTAAAAATACGTTAATGCTCTGTGATACTCACTTGTCTGAGGATGAGCCTGATACTTGGTGGTGTCTCATGTTTTGTACAAGTTCATCAATGTTCGGGGTAAGGCTCTGAGCTGAGGAAATCCTCAGGATTGAGTGGAGGTGCCGATCAATAAGACGGCTCCTGTTTGATGTTTTGTTTAGCTTCATCAAAGAGAACAGTCGTTCGCACAGGTATGTGCTGCCAAACATAGAGAGCGTCTGAGCAGCTTGGATGCGCAGCTCGGCCATTGTGTCGGGGATGAAACATGCAAACTCAGCAGCACCCACGCTCTCATACTTTTCCTTCAGTGTGTCATTGCACTGAAGCTCAATCAACTCCATTTGTAGGTTTGGTGCTGCGCTTTCCACGTCAACTGCAAAAGGATTGCCGAGCAGTTGAAACGTGCATTTTTTGGGCTTCATGGTCAGCAAATCAGCGGCGGAAGTCGGCGGCCAGTATGTCGAGTTTGCCAGCGAACTGTGCACTCGGAAACACAGCGGTAGAGAGCCTCTCTTTCATGGTCTGGCAACTGGGAAAGTGGCTCAAGTTTTCTTTTTACGCATCTGCGTCTCCCACAGACTCAGCTTGGTTTTAAACGCCTGCACTGTACTGTACATTTCAGAAATGACACGCCCCCGTCCCTGCAGCTGCAGGTTCATCACATTCAGAGGACTCGTGATGTCACAAAGAAATGCCATTTCACACAGAAAAGTTTCATTTCGGAGCTCTGTTGTGTCTTTCCCTTTGCTTTCCATGAACAGATCTCCTCACGCAGCTCGAAACATCTTTGCAGCACCTTTCCCTGGCTTGGCCATCGCACCTCTGTGTGATAGGGCAAGTCACCATACTCTGTATCTAACTCGCCCAGAAATGCCTTGAACTGGCGGTGATTTAAACCTCTTGCTCTGATGAAGATAACTGCCCGCGTTATGGTGCTCATTACATGTTCCATTTTCAAGGCTTTGCCACACAACGACTCCTGGTGTATTATGCAATGAAAAGCTGTCAGCTCACCTGTGACGTTTTCCTCCCGCATCCTCTCACGCATCCTTGCCACCAATCCACTCCTGTGCCCACACATCGCGGGTGCTCCGTCTGTTGTCAATCCCACGAGTTTTTTCCCAAGGCAGGCCCATCTCATTTACACATCTGGATACCTCATCATACAGATCTTGTCCTGTAGTTGTGCCATGCATAGGACGTAATGCCAAAAGCTCTTCTGTTATGCTCAGGCTGGAGTCCACTCCATGAATGAAAAGCAAGGGAATATGCGATGAAATCTTTTCCCTTTCCTACCAGCTGCTCTTTTAGATTGGTGGAAAGCTGGTCTATACGTTCAGCAACAATGTTTCTGCTCAGGCTCACGTTTGAAAATAGTTGCCTTTTGTCTGGGCACACTGCGTCACAAACTTTAAGAATACAGTTTTTGAGAAACTCTCCCTCTCTAAATGGCCGGGCGGATTTTGCGACCTCTACTGCCACAATAAAACTCGCCTTGACAGCAGCTTCGCTTTGTGATTTTGCTTTTGTGAAATGGAGCCTGCTGGGACTTAAGACCTCGTTTTAATTCTTCCACCTTTGTTCAGCCTTTGTTCCATGTCCATATTCTCGTCTTTGTCTGTGTGTTTCTTAGACGTTGCATGGTGCCTTCTTAGATTGTATTCTTTTATTACAGCCAAACTTTCTCCACACAGAAGACACACAGGTTTGCCATTTACCTCAGTGAACATGTACTCTGCCTCCCACCCAGCTTGAAACCCCCTGTTCTCAGCATCCACCCTCCGTTTAGCCATTTTTTGGGTAGGAGGTAGCTTAAAGTTGACATCTGCTCTGACTGCTGATGAATGAACGCTTACTGCGCTGCAGTGCGTTCGCGGGTTACTGTTGCATTGTGGGAAATGTAGTATTGGTGCGTGCAAAACACCAGGGGGCTGCTACAGCCTGCGGGCCGATTCTAATACTAATCAAATATCATCCTGGGGACCATAGATAATTCGTTCGCGGGCCGGATTCAGCCTTGACTTTGACATGTGGTCTAGGGCATTGTGACATCTTTGGATAACAACTGTGCGAGTACAGAATGTTCTTCCAAGGCTATATGGTTTTACCTGCGTGTGACATTTTCGACAGTCTTCTAACAGAGAGGAAATACGACTGGCGGGAATCTAACTGGGCCTGCTGCTTCAAGTGCGCATGCACTCCCCCTCCCCCTTGCACTCAACTGCCCGCTGAAGACAAATGTGAGGCTAACTTTAGAAGCGCTAGCTAGCATCACCATCAACAGGTTAGTGACAGGACTCAGCCACGCGTAAAGCAGGAGACACCTTCATATAATCCTTCAACTAGCAAAGCGAAAACACGCAGATACGGACGAGGCTTAGCCCGCCTTTGGTTTCACCAGTACTACGGTTGGTGATGCGGCGAGATCGCGGTGTGTTGTGTGTCTGTAAATATTAGCAAGCGATAGTTTGAGGCCGAACAAATTTAAACGACACTCGTAAACGGCACAACCTGATTACAAAGATAAGCCAATGGAGTTTTTTTCAGAAAAAAAAGTCGCTTCACTAAAGCTGCATCCCTACCCTCTAAAAACCAACTCTGTAACATGAACTAGCCCACCCAGTCACTGCATGAAGTGAACATATTACATGAAAAATGGATAGTCAGTTTAGTTATTGTATGCACTATAAGTTTGTAGTTCATGTCACTATAGACCACCTTACACTTTAGTCTACTATAGTATCTCTCAGCCTAAGTAACTAACTTTGCTGTGAAATCTGTAGTTATATAGTATTGTGAGCGACCGACATGGTCGCCCCACAAAAGGGATCAGGGCAACCGGAAAAAGAAGCGGAGACAGGAGGCAGCGGAACTTACGTAAAAACATTTATTGACGGCGATACAAAAAAGAAGACCCAAAACGCTCACGTCAGCAGGAAAAGTCCACCTCGCACCAGGTGGACCAGACAGGCAGTCCCACGCGTCGCGTCACCTGTCCCGCACGCAAACATGTCCAAGGGGGAACTCTCCGCAAACCCGTCCGGGGGAACTCTCTCACTGCTAGTGAGTTCCCCCTTATAACCAGGTGAGAAGGGGAGGGCTCATCACCTTCTCACACTTCCCTCCCCTTCTGCAGTCTTGCCAACGGGGTGGCGAGACAGAAGTCCGCGACCGTGGTGTGTCTGCCTCTGGGCTCACTCGACCACACTCCATTTCCGGTCGTAGCCCCGCCAGTACTTCCGCTAGCACTTCCGCCAGCTCCTTCGCTGACCGTCTCCGCTAGCTGTCTCCGCTAGCCGTCTTCGCCGGCGCCTACGCCGACCGTCTCCGCTAGCCGTCTCCGCCAGCTGCTTCGCTGACTGTCTCCGCTAGCCGTCTCCGCCAGCTGCTTCGCTGACCGTCTCCGCTAGCCGTCTCCGCCAGCTGCTTCGCTGACTGTCTCCGCTAGCCGTCTCCGCCAGCTCCTTCGCTGACTGTCTCCGCTAGCCGTCTCGTATTGTATGTCTTACAATAAGTCAGACAAGTCAAAAATCTATTTCATTATGAAAGTTAATCCCTCCAACACTGTATATAAAACTAAATGTTCATTTGACTTTTATTTTACAGTTAATCACCCAATACTGTAAAAGTGACTGAAATAACTAATACAGTGAGTAACATCATTTCCTCTGTGTTCTTCAGCCATCGATGTCAATACAGCAATCAAAGCTTTCTGAAGCAAGATTCTGGAGTTGGACAATGAGGCCGTGCTGCTTGCTGGCTCAGCTCAGACTCAGGGAGTTACACATCTGTCCCCTTAGCACAAAACAAACTCATCTTTTCACTGATCCCAACGTCTCGCCAACAGTTGTACGACGCCTCAAGCGGTACTTGCCAGGCCCTCACCAGACGGTGCACAGCATATATAAAGAGATCATGGCCAGTACTATGAAACCGAGAAGCACATGGAGGACTGGAACCCTGATGATCCTTGTGATTATATTGATGTGTACTTGGCAGAGATGGAGAAGGTACTTTCAGTGAGCCTGTTATGCTGTTGGATTGGTTTGCTGTCTGAAACAATCAGTTTTTAAATTTCACTGTTGACAAAATGTCTTTGTATAATGGCCACTGTCGTCATGATCTGCCAATAGTTTCATTTAGGAATCAAGTGCGTGTACAGGGTGGCCATTTTCCATGTGAAGAAAATATTTGCACTTTCTGAAAAAAGGTTTACTATCTTAAATTAAATCTTCAAAATATACCGTAAATTTTAATTTCTTATATCGTAGCCCGTGACAGCAGATTACTGTGTAAAACATCACAGAGTAAGTGTTTTTTTTTCTGCTCGTACATGGTTAGAGGAAGGAGAATCCCAGGTTAGCTTCCTTGACCTGACTGAGGCCTGGACAGAAACAGCTTCTGCTACTTAATGCTGGGTCCCCATATTGCTCAGGGGTGGGCAAACATTTTGATTCGTGGGCCACATTGAGTTCTAACATTTCACAAAGGACCGGAACAGGAGCAGATGGCTGGCATGCTTTGGTAACCTCACCTCAACCACCTACAGAAAAAATACACATCTTGGGATATGGAGAAAACATGTGCTTTAATTTCCAATGAAAATGAAGAAAAGCATTACAACAAAATCTCTGACTTTGAAATGAGTCTTTAAACACTGAAAATAAAATGAATAACTATTTTATTTTAAAGCACTGAAAGTCCTGTTATCCTTCAGGATATCACCATCACTCTCCTCCTGACTGTCTTTGTTTTTTTCAAAAACGGTAGGAGATGCAGATGTACTTGTCCTGCTCCTTCTATTCAATTTGTTTCCCCGGTGCCAAAAGTCAACAACGACCAGTGCAAGGACGAAGCAGTTGCAGCAAGTCAGTCTGTGGAGCGCGTTATACTTGATCTGTGCGCACTGTTTATTTTGACAACGTGCGCATCACAGAGAAGCACATTTTAATGAGAGCAGTGTTGCTGGTCTCCTTTTTTAGCCAGCGCATCAAAGTTTGGAGTTAGTTTTGTTGTGGCGATTCTCATTATGGATCTGAGGTGTAGGTCTGTGGCTGGCTTTGTTGAGGTTTATGACGCTGAAGGTCTGTTCACACACATAGGTCGAGCTGAACAAAGCCAACATCATCTGCGCTTTTCGGCGCCGATTTGGAAACGTGGCTTGATTGAGTGAGCATAGAAGTCATTAAGTTTCAGAGAGCTGAACTTCTCTTTTAAGACAGGGTCGGACTGAAGGTCAATCAGTCCGAGCTGAAGCTCCTCTGGAGCTGTTTCAGGGTCTTGTGACAGAGGACAGGCCACCAACTGAAGTGACTTGTCAATTTTGTCAAAATCCGAAAACCTACAGCAGAATTCTCCGTGCAGTGCATCCAGTGACTCACTGTATTTCTTCACTTTTGCTCTGGCCTCTTTCAGTGTGGCTAGTGTAGGAAAATGAGTGAATGACTTGTTCAAAATCTGCCTGGAGAATAAAGCTAGCCTGGATTTGAAGGCTTTTACATTTGTGTACATGTCATGCACAAACTGCTCCTTACCCTGCAGCTTCACGTTGAGCTCATTCAAGTTTGAAAATACGTCCGTAGCAAATGCAAAGTCACACATCCAGCTCCTGTTGCTCAGCTCAGGAAATTCATCGGTCTTCCCCTTATGCTCCAAAAACACGCCAATCTCCTCTTTGAGCTCCCACACTCGTTGAAACACTTTTCCCAAACTCAACCAGCGGACATGGGAGTGATAAAGCAGGTCCTGGCAATGAACTGACAGTGCTGAAGTCCCCGTGCGCGTATGAAGTTGACAAGTTTCACCACAGGATTCACAACATGATTCAGCTGTAACACCAATTTACATAGAGATTCCTGGTGGATGATGCAGTGGAGGAAAATGACATCCTGGTCAGGGTTTTCATCTTTCACTCTATTCTGGATTCTCCTCAGCAGGCCAATGTTTTTTCCCGTTGAATTGAGAGATCCGTCTGTGGTGACGTTGACAAGCTTACTGCAGGGAAGCTTCATATTTTCGATGGCAGCAGACACCTGGTGAAACAAGTCCTCCCCCCCATGTTTGTCCTTTCAGAGACTCTATTGTCAAAAACTCCTCCGTTATTTCAAAAGTGTCATTGATTCCTTGGATAAAAATGAGGAGCTGAGCAGTGTCTTTGAGATCGTTGCTTTCATCCAGTGCTAAAGAATATAAAGTGAATGACTCCGCCCTTTTTGTTTAAGCTGCTGATGATATCTTCATCTATTAGTTCCACAGGGCGAGTCACTGTCCGCCGTGATAAACTGATTTTCTCAAATTTGTCTTTGGTCTCAGGGCACAAAATACCTGCTGTCTCCACCATACATTCTTTTAAAAACTCGCCCTCAGACAGTGGTTTGCTGGCCTTTGCTATTTTGAATGAAAGCATAAAACTGGCCTTGGTACTTGACTCTTGAATGGCAGTTTGACGGTTAAAAAACTTTGCTGAGCCTTTAAATAAGCTGCCATCTTCTCAGCAGCAGCATCCCGTTCTTTTGTTGACAGCTTGCTAGCATAGTTAGCGTGCTTTGTGGCAAAGTGACGGCTAATATTATACTCTTTTAAAACCGCTACAGTTTCTTGGCATATCAGGCAAACAGCAGATGATCGGTGTTCACTGAAAAAATATTTGGTTATCCACTCCTTGAACACTCAACGTTCTCTGTCCACTTTCTTTTTCTTAGGTCCGCTCATCTTCATAGAGGGGCGGTGGGTCAAAGGGTAAAGTGCAAACGTGGAGTAGCAAGCTTCACCTCAACAAAGCCAATAATAGAGTGCCATCTAGTGGGGAAACATCGAAATTGCAGGCGAAATAAAACATTAACAAGGTTTATTCATTTAATTTTTACAAGTTCGGCGGGCCGGATTAAAACATTTAACGGGCCGCATGTGGCGGCACAAAGTGGTTTGTTACTTTTCAGATAAAGATTTGACATAAAATAATATTCTAACGAATAAAATTATTTTATTAAACACACATGTGCTATACACTTTGTGTGAAAGGTACTCTACAAAGTGTATTGGGGACAGTGCCAAAACTGTCATGTGGTGTAACCCACAATTTGTGTAAGATATTGGGAGATAATTTTGCTCAATATTGGTGTAATTGTACGAAACCCAACACTTTTTCACTTCTTCAGATTTAATTTGCTCAATTTCAAGAATAGTGATTTTTATCTTCAGGTGAAAAAAAATACAAAAAATGTCAAATTTTACTGGCAAAGAATTTTAGCATGTAATTAAGTTAGTTTCTTGATATTAGTTTTTTTTTTTTTTTTTTTTTAAGGAAACTGGTGGTCTTGAGTCGTAGAAATAATGGCCTGAGTTAATTTTGCACCTAAAATGCAGAGAATATTATATGTAATAATCAAAAAGGCCTCGACAGTGGATGACTGTGGACATACATAGAACCTTGTGATGTCATGAACATTAAGGAATAAAGGGAATTTAGGGCAATTTTTGAACTTTTCAGTGTGACTTTAGTCAACTTTAAACCTGGATTAAACTTTCCTTTCATTCCATAGTGAAACTCTAAACTTACAATATCTGAAGTTAAATTAAAGTGATTTCAGGTGCATCACTTTCCCAGGTCTTCTCTGCCTGTTTGAGTTTTTGAAAACCTGAGATGTGGCTAATTTTCAATGTAGTAATGACCAATGTTTAATGGACTCAAGATCCTGGAACGTCCTTTATTTCTTTATCAGCTGCATATTTATTGATATAAACAGCACTTCATATTGAATTATTATTAATGTATAACTTGAAATTTGAATACAATGATAAAATAGTTTAATACAATATCTGTAGTAGGGCTGCAACTAACCACTATTTGAATATTTAATTTAGATTTGAGCTGTTTGTGTGAGTATTTAATTGGGTCCTATATATCTTTTGACTCATTCAGCTCGGGTGTTTATTTGAGATCAGGCCACGGTTTGGAGCAGGCAATTATTAATTAATTAATTAATAGGCTACTTTCCTAAGAAATAAGCTACAAAAAATGGAAAATTGTAATTTTTTAAATTATTAAAGTAGTTTAAAAGTCAAATTGCAGTACTGTAGTTAAGTGTATTCTGACTCAGTTCTCAGTTTTTCTCTGCATATTTTACCAAAGAAAGTTTATACTTTATTATTCAATATCATTTCATAACTTTATTGAAGCATCACACTGACAGGATCAAGGAACATAAGACCTATAATATACTTTATGCAAAGTATAAGAAGTTTAATTTCCTTTCTGCTTAATACTAGTTAAGTATATAAGTAAACACTGATTAATTATTAAGTGGAACAGTACTTTTTATTTAATAACAATAGAAAAGCACTCTCTCACATTGTTGTGCAATACATAGTTTTGCACTGAACCATGTGTTCCTTTCTACATAAATAAATTGAAATAGAATATTACATTAAGTAGTGGACTAGCCAGGAATAAGTAGGTAGTTTTGTAGTTAAAGGAAAACTTAAGAAAACTGTACTGAATCCAATAAACATTATGTATATCCTGAAGCCTTTAAACCGTAAAGCAAAGACTCTTACTGAGCAGTTTTACTCAGCACTTTTACTTGCCATTGATTATTTTAGCTGACAGAATTTCTGCTCTTACTTCAAAAAGGATGTGAGTACTTGTTCACCATTGTCATTGTTCATCCTCATTTCTCACCCAGAGAAAGTGCAGGTGGAGTTGGACAGAGTGATTGGACGTCCGACAGACCCAACCTGCCCTACATGAACGCTGTCATCATGACACTACCAAACATTGTCAAAGGAGTTACTTGTGAGCAACTGGGCTTCTTCTTGTAGCTTGAAGACGTTTCACTGCCTTTCCAGGCAGCTTCTTGAGTTCTGGCTTGATGCTGGAAACCATGAGCTTTTATCTCTGGATCATTGGTTGAAACTTTAAACAACACTCTCATAACAATGGTCCATAAGTCACACTTCAAGGTATGAAGTGGAGTGAGAGTTGTTGTGGTTACATGATCCAGGGATTGAGACCTGCTCTGATGGTGAAGAGCAGTAAAACTTCCTGGGATGAGATCTCAAAGCAGGATGGTATGTAGCAGATAGATTATGACGTAACCCACCTCCTCTGTTCAAAGTTGGTCTTTCTAAATGGACATAGATGGCCTCCTTCACTCTCCTCTCCTCCTTGTCTAAGAGGTGAACGTCCGTGTCTTTAAAGGAGTGTCCCTTTTCCTTTAGATGTAGACGTACTGCTGAGTCCTGTCCTGATTTGGTGGCTCTCCTGTGTTGTGCCATGCGTTTGCGCAGTGGTTGTTTGGTTTCTCCTATATATAAATCCTGGCACTCTTCACTGCATTGTATAGCATAAACCACATTGTTGAGGTTTTGTCTTGGAGTTTTGTCCTTGGGGTGGACCAGTCTCTGTCTGAGGGTGATGCCAGGCTTGAAATAAACAGGGATGTTGTGTTTGCTGAAGATTCTTCTCAGTTTTTCAGAGAGACCGGATACGTATGGACCTACTACATGTTTCCTTCTGTCTTCCATCTGTTTTGGTGAATGCCCAGTTGGAGTAACCACAATTTCGAAGTGCCTGTTAGATGTGTGTTTCTTCTCTTTCCCTTCTGCTTTGGAGGGGATGCTGTCTGCCCGGGGTTGAAGGGTTGTGTGTGTGTGTGTGTGTGTGTGTGTGTTTTTCCTGAACTGAAGAAGCTGCTTGGATAGGCAGTGAAATGTCTTCAAGCTACAAGAAGAAGTCCAGTTGCTCACAAGTAACTCCTTTGACACTACAATGACCTGGATGAATGAGTTGTTCCTCTGGGATTTCCAAAATGGCCAGTAATGACTATGTGCTGGGAGAGTACTTCATACCCAAGGTGAGGAGCTATTTACCATCAGGCTTAATATGTACATACACTAATTTAAAACATCCATGGACACTAATTTCATAATAAATCTTGTGCATCGAGACTCCCACACAACGTTGAATACACACAGTTCAGACACAAATGCAAAAGTTGGGTCTGTGGTAACCGGGATCTTCACGTTCTCCACATCACAAGTTGGATCTGACTTGTTGAAAACTAAATTAGTTTGCAGAAATAACATGTACGTAACTTTCAGAAATTCTTTAATAGTGACACCAAACACAACTGATGATCTGGGTATTTTTTTTCTCCTTTTTTTGGTGCTCAGAATAAAGAATGACACTTTCATAACTCTCAATTGTACTTCAGAAATTCTTTGGGAATGAAATGAAATAAACGGGGTATGGATTCATATTTATTAAATAAAGATTCCTGAACCCCTGATCAACTAAACAACATCTTTTGGTAAGTTATTGTTTTACATTTATCGACCAGCAGTCTATTTTATAGGTGGTGTCAGTATTAATAAAGTCTAATGATATTTACAGGGTTCCCACGGGTGCTTGAATTCCTTGAAAATGCTTGAATTTCAATTCAGTGTTTTCAAAATGTTTCCTAAGCAGCTACGCGCTTGATCCGATACCTTTACATGCAGAACTCGGTTATCGTACTCGCTCGGTGTTCTGTCGAGCAATAACAGTAGACTACTGTCAATATTAGGCCCTTAATTCTGCATCAAAACATTGTGTTCTACTCCGACTTTACTTCTCTCTGCTCTACTTCTAAATCTCTGGCAGATCTTCAAATGAAAAAAAAAACACCATGGGTGAGTAGAACACAATGTTTTGATGCTGAATTAAGGGCTCAATCAAAAAAAAAAAGAAAATGTGATCTCCAGCATAGAGATCTCACACTCAGCCATACATATACAATTAACAGACTCAACTTGCTGGTTGAAACATGGATTTTTACATTATATTCCAGTAAATCACAAAATACAGGTTTTGTCTTCCTGAGGCTGGTACGAAGCAAAGCATACTGGTTGGTCATTGGTGTTGCATGGTGACTCTGCGTGTTACTTCAGCATTCAAGCAGCACTAGCATGTATCTTGTTAATGGACAGGCAGTAAGTGTGGATTGGGTCTGTGCGATTGTCCTTGCTGTGAAAGGTTTCCACACAGTGAAAATAAATAACTCGTCTGCTGATACATGCAATACTTTAGCCCCCTTCAGGCATTTGTCACTGTTATTGGGCTATGGTAGTGACACAATGCACTGTTCACAAGCTGAGAATACAAGCCAATTCACAATTAGTTAAAAATCCAAACATTCAATCTACCACCATATGAAATGTTGCTAATTAGACCCATACTATTATGCCATACAGTGGCGCTGCTGCACTTCTCATGACCATCATGGCAAACACAATGAGTAGGCAACCTATTTAAAGGTGCTTGAAAAGTGAAAAACTGGTGCTTGAAGGTGCATGAAAAGTGCTTGAATTTGTTCATGAAAAAGGTGTGGGAACCCTGTATTTATATTTGTATTTTTTGTTCCCAGACGACAACTTTGTGAGCGCCTACAGTGCCGAGATGGACCCCGCTGGACCTCCTGGATGACCCCTGGCCCCGGTGTGGTTCTTTGACGGTAAGACATTTATTTTAATAAAAGAGTAATTTTTAATCAGTTTATTTCAGTGATAAGAATATGGTTTATGTAAACTGCTGAATTTAGACAATGACTTTAGTCCATTATTAGAAAAACCATAATGCACGATATAATATTGTTGCTAATGCTTATTTAAATGTATACACATTTGTTGCAAGCAAAGAAGGATTGTGGGTATATTTTATTGTGACCAATACAGATTGATTAATTGATTCTATGGTTGAATGTGAGGTTTTCCCAGTAAAAGGTGATTAAATTCGATGCAGTGGCGTAAAAACAGTGTTATTTTCACATGAAATTATCCAAAGTTTTTGTCGACCATTTTGTTAAAAAGTGTTATTCATGAACCATGGCGATGAAGCCATTTTTAAATTATGCCTTAAAAGAAGTAAATTTTTTTTATCACCATTGAGACGATAAGCATTTAGACACAGACGATGACGTCAGCGCGTCAGAACGTGCAGAGCTGCGTTTCCCTGCTGTTTGACGTCTTTAGTAAACACTGCTTCAATAAACAGATCAGAGAATGTTTCTATGATGCTGAGAAACTAACTAGAAGTTATCTTTTTTTTGCTAAAGACTCGGTTGTTCCTTTTGGAAATTGTGTATTTCAAATAAAATAAGAGAATTACATTTAAAGTTATTACATTACATTTATTCGTCTAACACTATTTTTAGGTTTTTTGACATTGATGACAAATGATAAGAAATGTACCTTTTATGAAATTGAAACTGAACATGAAACTCATTTATATTTTCTGATTGCTCATATAGTAGTCAATTTAGTGAAAATTGACATAATGTAAAGCAACAAATTTTGTTTTTCATTTTGAATTAATGTTAAATAAAAAAAAAAATCCTTATTTGTTTTTAGTAAAAAAAACAAGAAAAGCACTGTTATAAATCATAAATCATAATGGCTCAGTTTGTGGGGGTGGTCATGTTACTTTGGTTACACCTTAAGCCAAACATAGATAAGATAGGACTTTATTGATCCTACAACGGGGAAATTTGCTCGTTACTGCAGCTAAGCACAGGTGTAAGAGTACAGAGTAAAGAAAAAAGAATAAGCTATTAAAAATACACAACACTATGTACTATATACAATTCGTTGAATTTGTTGAGCAGCATACACAGTATGCATTATGGACATATTTAGAATGGTGGAAAAAAAATACTAATAAAAAGCAAGTAAAAGGTATGCATGAGCAAAGGATATATACATTCATACATGCACGTACATACCTACATACATAAACGCATATTTACATATATATATACAGTACTACTCGGAAAATTAGAATATCGTGTAAAAGTTGTTTTATTCATGCAATTCAACATAAAAGGTGAAACCAATACATTTTATAGACTCATTACAAGCAAAGTGAGATATTTCAAGCTTTTATTTGTTTTGATTTTGCTCATTAGGACTTGCAGCTTCAGAAAACCTCAAATTCAAAAACTCAGAAAATTAGAATACTGTTAAAAGCTTCAGTATTGAAGGCTCAAAGTGTCACACACTAATCAGGTAAGTAATCCAAAACACCTGCAAAAGGGTCCCGAGCCTTTAAAAAGCCTGTGTCTTTGGTTTAGAAGAATTCACAATCATGGGGAAGACTGCAGATCTGACAGTTGTGCAGAAAACCATCATTGACTCCCTGCACAAGGTGGGTAAGACACAAAAAGTGATCGCAAAAGAAGCTGGATGTTCTCAGAGTGCTGTGTCAAAGCACATTAATGGACAGTTAAGTGGAAGGCAGAAGTGTGGAAGAAAACGGTGTACAAGCCGGAGGGATGACCGCAGCCTGGAGAAGATGGTCAGGAAAGGGCCATTCAAAAGTGTGGGGGAACTTCATAAGGAGTGGACTCAAGCTGGAGTTGCTGCTTCAAGAGAAACGACACGCAGGAGGATGCTGGACATGGGCTTCAAATGTCGTATTCCTGTTGTCAAGCCGCTCCTCACGAGCAAGCAACGCCAGAGGCGCCTTAGCTGGGCTAGAGAAAAGAAAGACTGGACTGTTGCCCAGTGGTCCAAAGTCCTCTTTTCTGATGAGAGCAAGTTTTGCATCTCATTTGGCAACAAAGGTCCCAGAGTCTGGAGGAAGACCGGAGAGGCGCAAAATGGAAGATGCATGAAGTCCAGTGTTAAGTTTCCCCAGGCTGTGATGACTTGGGGATCCATGTCAGCTGCTGGTGTTGGTCCTCTGTGCTTTATCAAGTCCAGCATAAACGCAGCTGTCTACCAGGACATTTTAGAGCACTTCATGCTTGCTTCAGCGGACCAGCTTTATGGGGATGCAGATTTCATCTTCCAGCAGGACTTGGCACCTGCCCACACTGCCAAAAGTACAAAATCCTGGTTCAACAACCATGGGATTACTGTGCTTGATTGGCCCGCAAACTCACCTGACCTGAACCCCATAGAAAATCTGTGGGGCATTGCCAAGAGAAAGCTGAACGGGAAGAGACCAAACAATAAAGAAGAGCTCAAGGCCGCGATTGAAGCATGTTGGTCTTCCATAACACCGGAGATGTGCCACAACCTGGTAGCATCCATGCAGCGCAGGATTAAGGCAGTCATTCGTTCAAAAGGGGCCCCAACCAAGTACTAAGTACAGATGCAACATTTTATTTTCAGAGGCCTGACATTTTTGTATTTAAAATCCCTTTTTTAAATTGATTTCAAGCAATATTCTAATTTTCTGAGTTTTTGAATTTCAGGTTTCTGAAGCTGTAAGTTCTAATGAGCAAAATCAAAACAAATAAAAGCTTGAAATATCTGACTTTGCATTTAATAATACTATAAAATGTATTAGTTTCACCTTTTATGTTAAATTGCCCGAATAAAACAACTTTTACACGATATTCTAATTTTCCGAGTAGTACTGTATATATATACATATACAGTAATCCCTCGTTAATCGCGGGGGTTACGTTCCGAAAATGACCCGCGATAAGTGAAATCCGCGAAATAGAAAACTTTATTTTTTTTTTTTTTTACAATGAGCAACTATTACATGTATACAAATACAGTGACTCACGTGTAGGCCGTTTCACTGCTCCTCAGACTAGGCCGCTGCATCCTGACTGCGCTCTGTCACTGACAGCAAAGTTTTCATAAAGCATTCTCGCTTTTGTGCAGATAAGGTTTGTATCCAGGGTTATGTTTTTTTTCCTGCAGTCATTAATCCACAGAGCTAATGCCGTCTCCATCCGTACCATGGTCTTGTTGCGGACAGTTACAACCCTTTTTGCATTCGTATTAAAATTGACTGCTGCTGTCGTCCTTATGTTTTTTTCCTCCTTCTTTATGTAACGAACGGAAGATTCATTGATTCCGTAATGGCGAGCAACGGCTGCCTAGCTTTTACCTTTCCTGAGCATGTCCAGAAGTTTAACTTTATCTGAGATAGGTAGCATCTTCCGCCGTTTGGGCCCATCCCCAGGTGCTTTTGTCCGTCCAGGCCGTTTCGTCGACATTATGGATTTAGGAGATGTTCGAAATTACAAGATAATTTGGCCAACTTAATGTAAATTTGCCAAGCTGTTTTATGTACGTACACATAACTGCACGAGACAACAAAATGATAGCACAATTCGTAGCATGTTTTGATACAAGAAGCGGGGGTGAGTTTTTAGAGATTCAGAATGCAGAACACAATGCACCAAAAAAAAAAAAAAAATGCATTATGAAAATCCGCGAAATAGCGAATCCGCGATAAGTGAACCGCGAAGTGACGAGGAATCACTGTGTATATATATATATATATATATCCATGCACATACACACATGTACACATACATAGCTAATGCATACTTAAGGTGCAGGATGTATGTGTAGTGTAAAGTGACCAGTGGAGGAAAAGTGACTGCAGTGAGATTTAAGTTATGTTATAAAGTCTTATTGCTGTCGGGATGAATGATCTGCGGAAGCGCTCCTTCTCGCAGCGAGGGTGTTTGAGTCTCTGGCTGGAGGAGCTGCTCAGCGCACCCACCACCCCATGCAGAGGGTGATGGGGGTTGTCCATGATGGATGTCGGCAAAGCCGACATCCTCCTCTCTCCAACCACCACCACCGACTCCACAGGACATCCCAGTACAGAGCTAGACCTCTGCACCAGTTTGTCAATTTTCCTTCTGTCCCTGTCTGTGCATCCGCCCCCCCAGCAGACCACTGTGTAGAAAAGGGCAGATGCTACGACGGAGGCGTAGAAGGTCTTTAACAGGGTCCTGCACACTCCAAAGGACCTTAGTCTCCTCAGCAGGTGAAGTTGACTCTGGCCCTTTTTGTACAGGACATTAATGGTTGTGGTCAAGTTTGTTGTTCAGGTAAACACCCAGGTATTTGTAAGAGACCACTGTCTCAATGTCTTATCCCTGGATGCTCACCGGTGTTTGGGGGGGGTCGACTTCCTCCTGAAGTCCACAACCATCTCCTTTGTCTTGCTGGCGTTGATTCGGAGAGCGTTGGTCTCACACCAGCTGACAAAGCCATTGATGACCCCCCCCCCCGTACTCCTGGTCGTTCCCATCTGATACACACCCGATGATGGCCGTATCATCTGAGAACTTCTGTAGGTGGCAGTTGTCAGAGTCGTAGCTGAAGTCTGAGGTGTACAGACTAATCAGAAAAGGTGAGAGCACTGTACCCTGTGGATCCCCCGTGCTGCAGACTACCACCTCAGACACACAGTCATGAAGCCTCAGATACTGTGGTCTGTTGGTGAGGTAGTCAATGGTCCAGGTTTAGTTTAATATAGTCTCTCTCAGCCTGAGTAAAGGTTCCTTGACCAGTTTAAAAAGACAATCTCACCATAGCTAGCACTGTAAAAAACCTGTAGTTATATAGTATTGTATATTTTACAATAACTCAGACAAGTCAAAAAGCTATTTCATTATGAAAGTTAACCCCCCCAACACTGTAAATAAAACTGAAATCAGAGTTTTTAATTGACTTTTATTTTACAGTTAATCACCCAATACTGTTATTGTTAATTACTGTTAATTATTACAGTGAGTAACATCATCTCCTCTGTGTTCTTCAGCCATCATTTGATTACAGCAATCAAAGCTTTCTGGAGCAAGATTCTGGAGTTGGACAATGAGGCCGTGCTGCTCGCTGGCTCAGCTCAGGCTCAGGGAGTTACACATCTGTTCCCTTAGCACAAAACAAACTTGTCTTTTCACTGATCCCAACGTCTCGCCAACAGTTGTACGACACCTTCCCTGGTTTGAGGCAGTACTTGCCAGGCCCTCACCAGACGGTGCACAGCATATATAAAGAGATCATGGCCTGTACAAGGAAACCGAGAATCTCATGGAGGACTGGAACCCTGATGATCCTTGTGATTATATTGATGTGTACTTGGCAGGGATGGAGAAGGTACTTTCAACCTGTTTGTGAACCTGTTTTTTACTGTTGGTTTGCTGTCGGAAACAATCAATTTTTAAGTTTCACTTTCGAGAAAATGTCTTTGTATAATGGCCACTGCAGTCATGATCTGCCAATAGTTTCATTTAGAAATCGAGTGCATGTTCATATACACACTGGCCATTTTCCATGTGAAGAAAATATTTGAACTGTCTGAAGAAAGGTCTATCTTAAATTAAATCTTCAAAATATACTGTAATTTTAATTTCTTATATGGTAGCCTGTGACAGCAGATTACTGTGTAAAACATCACGGAGTAAGTGTTTTTTTTCTGCTTGTACATGGTTAGAGGAAGGAGAATCCCAGGTTAGCTTCCTTGATCTGATTGAGGCCTGGACAGAAACAGCTTCTGCTATTTTATGCTGGGTCCTCATATACGTGACAAACTACCTGGACATACAGAGTGAGTTCACAGTGGTGTAAATTGACTAATTGCTGCTCCTCTATACTTCCACCCTACTACATGTGAGAGGGAAATTTTGCAATTTCTACTCTTCTGCAAAAAGTGTTTTTTTACTTTTCAGATAAAGACTTGACATAAAATAATATTCTAACTAATTAATTAATTGGGGACAATGCCACAACTGTCATGTGGTGTAACCCAAACAACATATTACCATTTAATGGGGGAAAAATTCAATTAAGCTCAATTTTCTGCCAATTTGTATAAGATATTGGGGGATAATTTTACTCAATATTGGTGTAATTGTACAAAAAAAAGAAAAATCCAACATGTTTTCTCTTCTTCAGATAAAAAAAAGGGAAAAATTGTTATTTATTAATTAGTTTAAAAATCAAATTGCAGTACTGTAGTTAAGTGTATTCTTACTCCTCCGAGTTTTTTTTTTTTTTTATTTTACCACAGAAAGTTTGTACTTTATTATTCAATATTATTTCATAACTTCATTGAAGCATCACACTGACAGGATCAAGGAAAATAAGACATATAATATACTTTATGCAAAGTATAAGAAGTTTAATTTCCTGTATACTAGTTAAGTATATGATAAGTAAACACTGATAAATTAAGTGGAACAGTACTTTTTATTTAATAATCGTAAAACACTCAATCTCACATTGTTGTGGAATACATAGTTTTACACTGAACCATGTGTCCCTTTTTACATAAATAAATTGAAATAGAAAATTACAGAAAGTAGTGGACTAGCCAGGAATAAGTAGGTAGCTTTGTAGTTAAAGTAGAACTTAAGAAAACTGGAAAACTTTTACTTAAAAAAAAAAAAAAAAAGGATCTGAGTACTTGTTCACCATTGTCATTGTTCATCCTCATTCCTCACCCAGAGAAAGTGCAGGTGGAGTTGGACAGAGTGATTGGACGTCCGACAGACCCAACCTGCCCTACATGAACGCTGTCGTCATGAGACTCAGAGAATGGGGAACATTGTTCCTCTGGGATTTCCAAAATGGCCAGTAAAGCCTATGTGCTGGGAGAGTACTTCATACCCAAGGTGAGGAGCTGTTTACCATCAGGCTTAATATGTACATACACTAATTCAAAACATCCATGGACACTAATTTTGTAATAAATCTTGTGCAATAAGGCTTTTTTTAATCTACCCGTGCACTTTAAAATTGCATCTAATCCTGTGTATTTACTTTACTTATTTGTACCTGGTCCTTTTATTAAATAAAAAAAAAGAAAAGAAATGAACTTGATTGGATGTTCATCAATGTGAAACATATCTCACCACTCTTTTTCCAGGGCACAGCTATAAGTACAATGCTTTCATTGGTGGTTTTTGATATGGATGAGTGGACGACTCCAGTTTTTTTTAGGTAGGGTAGGAAGAAATCTGTTTATTTAATCAGTTATCAAGTATTATATAAAGGGCAATACATTATACTTGAATACATGTATAATTGTGTAGAGCACTGGGACCACTCTCACATCCATATACACATTTCTATACAGTAAATATACATATTTACACATATTTCTACATTCAATATTTGTTTTTACAGGCTGATGTTTAATAAACTGTTGATCCATTTGACCCAGTTTTAGGAGGCATCATATATACACATCATGCTCCAGCACTTGTTTTTACCCTTTGTTCATACTGTAGGAACAGTGTTTCTGGCATTAAAATAGGTTGTTAGCTATGTGTCCAATCACAGCCCGTAGAAGTGGATTCACTTAGTCAGGGCTCCACCTTCAGACCTGTCCAACCTGGGTGTCCCAACTAAAGAATAAACTCCTGCTGGCACAGTTATAAGGTCACTGAGGCATGCAAATTCACTGACGACAATAAGGGGGCAATCCCTTGGGGGAACTGAAAATATAAATAAAAAAAATATAATTCAGAAATTATCCATCAACATCATAACATGTATCTCAACTGGATGGAAAGAAAATTTTAACCTAAGACTTCACACATGAGAATGGCTTACAAAAATAAAGCAGAGTTATGATTAGTAATGATACTAATAAGTTAGTTTGTAAATCACATGTTAGAGTGGCTTGCGAAACTATTTGGCTCCCTTGAACTTTGTGACCTTTTGCCACATTTCAGGCTCCAAACATAATGATATAAAACTGTAATTTCTTGTGAAGAATGACCAACAAGTGGGACACAATCATGAAGTGGAACACACTTTATTAGATATTTTAAACTTTTTTAACAAATAAAAAACTAAAAATTCGGTGTGTAAAATAGTTTCGCAAGCCACTGTATGTTTTTCTTTTTTGGGATTTTCTTAAACAACTGAACAATTAAATTCAACGTTTCTCTCTTATTATATGTTATGATTTCTGTAATTAAATGCATGAATGTGTTTTGTGTGTGTGTGTTTTAACTATTCTACAACAGTATTTGTCACCTGTCTCGACATGGATAGTAGTTTTTATAAAATATTTGCAGTCTTCTTCGTTATATCAAAGATGACTTAAAATAACTTTGTAGGGGCTACATGTACGTAACTTTCAGAAATTCCTTAATAGTGACACCAAACACAAATGAGCATTTTAGATGAGCTGGACATTTTTTTTTTTGTCTTTTTTTGGTGCTCAGAATAAAGAATGACACTTTTATAACTCAATTGTGGTCCAGAAATTCATGGATTTCCTGACCTTCATCTGGATCATCGATCACCTGGACTCCTGATCAACTAAACAACATCGTTTGGTAAGTTATTGTTTTACATTTATCGACCAGCAGTCTATTTTATAGGTGGTGTCAGTATTAATAAAGTTTAATGATATTTGTATTACATGTTTTTGTTCCCAGACGATAACTTTGTGAGCGCCTACAGTGCCGAGATTGACCCCACTGGACCTCCTGGACCACCCCTGGCCCCGGTGTGGTTCTTCGACGGTCAGACATTTATTTTAATAAAAAAGTAATGTTTAAACAGTTTATTTCAGTGATAAGAATATGATTTATGATGTTGTTCTTACATTCATCTGATTCACATTTTTCTAACTCAACAGTGCCTCCTGCTGTTTCTATTTGCTTTACTGCAGCTCTGTTGTGTGTTTAACATATAAACCAGGGGTGTCAAACTCAGGTGTGTTACTGCCTGGTTGGAACAAAAACCTGCACCCACTCGGCCCTCCAGGACCTTAGTTTGACACGTGTGATATATCAGGGATTCTTGAGACGAGGGAGAAAATGGATTTTTAATTTCTAAAAAATAAAATGATGATTTTTCCAAAATACATTTATATATTATAGTTCTCCCAGGTGTTGGCCTTTTAATGCTGTCAAAATACAATCTCCCAGGTTTAAACTTTTTAACATTTTTGTCATGTATGCTGGACAAGCCTGGAATTTTGTCAACACCATAAGACACACAGAAACCTAAAAAAATGCATTTGGAATACAAGTATTGGAATTATTTGGACTATTACAGATTATTTTAATCTATGCTGATCTATCCATGTTTCCAAACTACTACTGTTAAATAAAGTAATTAAATTATGAAGCTATCAATTATTATTATTGGAAGAATATTCATTTACATATTTAGTTTTTAATCTAAAAACAGGATGATGCTATTCAGCAAAATAAAAAATACAAATTCATATAGGAAATACAATGTTTTTATTGAAATAATCTGAGCCAATATAATAAAATCTCTTTTTAAAAACAAAAATGAACAGAAAACTCATCTTATGGAGTTGACGAGCTGTTGACGGAGTTGACACACATCTTATGGTGTTGACGTATCAGAAGAAAACAGGATATAACTCCGTTTTACATAGCCATTTAACTTCAAAAACTCAACTTTTCAAATATAACATTTCAAGATAAGAGTCCACTTTAATGTAAATCCTTTTTTGCACTCACACCCACTTTAAAAACAGTAACTGGGCAGTAGACATATCTTATCTCTTGAACAGTGCATGTAATCATACGGTCCATGGGGAAAGAACATACAGAACATTCAGAAACTCAGCCTTTGAATTGAAAAATCTCTGAAAATCTTGAACTCCTTCAATGTCATGGCATGAATTTAAAGACCTGGCAACAACCGGTTGAAAAGTTCTTCATCTATGAAGTCCATGACTTCTGGGGAGAGCTGATAGATTTACCTGGAGCGGCTTGTGCGAACTGGTGATGACTGGTGTTTGACTATGACATCAGCAAATGGGACATAGCAGACATCCTGACTCCCTTGTTTCCTCTGGAAACGACTGCTTGGCCCATGAGGGTGAAAGAATTCTACTTGGACATCCCCTTGTTCTTGATCAATTTTAAGCACTTTAGCCAGCCACCAATTGTAGTCATAGACCACAGAGAGCCAATCTCCTGTGTGGATATCACTTGGCCCCACTGCTGACCTTAAGCCCTCAGGTACTCTGGATGGCTCCACCTCCATAGCTTCCATCAACATCGCAAGAGGACTCTGAACAGGCCTATGTTCATCAGCATCCTGAGTGTGGTGTGCAACTGGATTAAAACAGCGGCAGATTTGTGGCTCATTACAAAAGCATGAACTATGCCTACAGTAGATCACATTGCCCTTAACTACAACTTGATGAACCTTTCTTGTTCCTGGGATGGATCGTAGGGACTTGGGGAGAACAGCATCGTAAGTCAGGAAATCATCATTGCTGACATAGTGTAGGTGGACTCCACTTAGCTTGCTGGACACAAGCTGGTGAAATGTTGTGCCATTCGCAATGTCCAGTCCTCCAACAACAATTCTGTCAGCACACCGCTTCACTGTGGCTCCAATACCATCTGGGGCACCCTTTCCGTGGGAAGCAGAGAAGAAATTCCAAGTTACATTCTGGAACCCCAGTTGAGGAGGGATGATGGAGAGGAGGAGAAAGTTCTTTTTATTTTTGTACTGTTTGCTTGGACCATCAGACCAAAAGTGGACGGTGTCAATGTGGGGGAATGTGGTATGTATGTTTTTCAGGACTTGGTCCATGTAGGTCCATATAGCTGCTGCATCTTGACGCTTGGACTCGGAAATTGTGCAAAACGCTTGTTTTTCCTGATTGGTGTAAAACATACCGGTATGGAGCGTTATTTGAGGGAGGTTTTGTCCATAGTGGCAAGACTGTACTTCAGAGCTGTATTTGCATTTCCAGGCTTCAGAGAAGTCAACATGTACAATCCCTGTTGTTTCATTGCAATTTTGAATCATGTTCCTGTACTCTTTGGATTGATTTTGAACTAGATGGACATGGGTGGTTGTTTCATTTCTTAAGTTGTCTTGGTAGAGATCCATCAGCTCTGACAGAGTACCTGTCCGTTTTTGAAGTCGGGTGTGGAAGTGAACTCCATCCTCTGTCTGCTCTTCGACACGTTCCCACTGTTTCCATTCCACTTTTGCTTTCCCTTCTTCTAAAGGCAGACTTGAAGATTTGTGAAGACATCTTGTACAAGTACGCAATAGACAAGATTCACTTGCTGGAGAACAACACACAAGCTGAAATGACTCCTCAAGTTTGCTGGTTGACACAGCCTGGTAGGATTTCAGAACATCTAGCATCAGTTTGGCATTCTCATGGTACTGGCATTGACAAGTTTTTCGATCTGTGGTTTTGGGTGATGTTATATAGAAAGGACGTAGTGCACAGAAAGATGAATAGCTGAGACGAATACTTGGGTTTTGCTCAGTAAATGAAGAGTGAAGATTCTGCATTGTGTCTGTCATAATCATCCTTTGACGTTTCACTTTTTTTCTTGTGATGGTGTCTTGCTTGTCTGTTGTGATTCTTGCATTGTTTTCAAAAAAGGTGTGAACCACTGAGGAGATCATTTTGATGTAATTGGGCTTTCTTTGAATTGGTGTTTTTTCTTCTTCTTTTTCTTTTTCCTGTGCTTTCTTCCTACGCTCCCTTGATTCTCTCTGTGCTTCCTTCCAGAACTTTCTTCTCTTCCTTCTCTTTCTTCCATTCAGATCAGAGATGGTCTTTACCTTTCCATCTTGCACTCTGTGTACCCATCTTTCCCTTTCCTTTCTCAGAAACTCCTCTTTTAACTCTGGCTGGCTGTTAAGTTTCTCCCTCCATTTTTTTTTGATACTCTGCGTTCCTTCTCCTTTGCTCCTCTACTGAAAGCTTCCCCTTTGCCATTCTAGCCTGAAATGGATATGATATATATGTATAATACGTCTGTTGTATTGTAACTTACTTCTCACATAATGAACACACACACACACACACACACACACACACACACACACACACACACACACACACACACACACACACACACAGTCTGAATTTAGTATTACAAAACAAATATATGTCAATGTGAAATATACAGAAGATTTATAATTAAAATCTAAAATAATAAAACTACAATGTTAATGTATAGAATTGAATTAAATGGGTAAATAATACATTTCAGTCCCATTTGTCAACACCATAAGTTAAGTGGTCAACTCCATAAGGCAAAATGTCTTACGGAGTTGACGTCTGATGGAGTCTTATGGAGTTGACGAACTCTTCAACTTTTCATCATAACATGTGTTTTCCTTGCAGAAGCCATCTTGTTTTTTTTACCAGCTGCTTGTGGCTCCCAATATAAAGTTAGATTAAACTTTTATTTCTGAATAAAATCAGATAAACCTTGAATTTTATCGACCACAGTGTTGACACTCTATGGTTGTGACATAGGTGGTTTTGTGGAAGAAGATAATTAAAGACAAATATGTGAAATATTAACTTACCAGAGCAGTGGCCTCATGGCATGTCGACCAAACAGGAAGTAGGAAAGAGGTCCTTAGAATGTCAGTTGTCCACTATAATACCTGATTTTTTGCATTTTTAGAAAAATCTTATGGTGTTGACAGAAACTCCGGATTCGATTTCAATCACGTAAAAAGTATATAAATATATTTTTTAAATTGTTATTTTCTCCACAATTTGAATATTCATTTAAAATACATGACCACACTAGCAATTATGTGTGTTTTATTTTAGTTTTAACATTTATTTAAGTATTGTGAAGTCATGAAACTTGCTTTCGGACAAGGGTATTTTTAGGTTCAGACAGCACACTATGCTATATAAAAAGAAATGTATGCACTTAAAAACATTCATTCACATTTTGTAGTATAAATATGTTGTTGTTTTATTGTTTAATATATTTATTTGACATTTTTAAAGCACATTTTAACCATTACAACGAGTTTTATCTCCCGGACATGTTTTGTCCCTCATCTCAAGAATCCCTGATATAAAGATACATTATGTTGCCAAAAGTATTATTCCACCCATCCAAATTATCAGAATCAGGTGTCCTAATTTGTCCCTGCCTCGGGTGTATAAAATCGAGCAATTAGGCATTTGTGAAAGAATGGGCCGGTCTCAGGAGCTCAGTGATTTCCAGAGTGAAACTGTCATAGGATGCCACCTGTGCAACAAATCCAGTCCAACAACTTTCCTCGCTCCTAAATATTCCAAAGACACCTGTCGGCTTTATTATAAGAATATGGAAATGTTTGGGAACGACAGCAACACTGCAATGAAGTGGTTGGCCGCAAAAACTGAAAGAGAGGGGTCAGATGCTGAAGTGAATAGCGCAAAGACGTCACCGACCTTCAGTCAGTGGCTACAGCGTTTCAAACTTCATGTGACCTTCAAATTAGCTGCAGAGAGCTTTATGGAATGGGTTTCCACGGCCGCGCAGCTGCATCTAAGCTCGTGGTTCCCAAACTTTTTATTTAAAGAGTATGCCTTCATCACGTATGTGCAGTGAGTGAGAGAGGGAGAGTGTCAGGAGTTTTCCCACTCGCTCAATACCTATTAGAGATCAGAATAAATGAGAGTCAGACACCATAGCTTTCTTTGTACAAAGGGCACCCTGCTACTGCAACATCTAAGGCACAGTGAGCAGAGACGCGCAACATCTCTTGATACGGTTATAAAAACAAGTGCATCTGAGACAACAGTTTTTTGGGTGAGATAAACTAGTTCAAATTGTTTTGTCTAGGGCATTGTGACATCTTTGGATAACAACTGTGCGAGTACAGAATGTTCTTCCAAGGCTATATGGCTTTATCTGCGTGTGACATTTTCAACAGTCTTCTAACAGTCCCTCCTGTTGTCACATGCAGAGAACAGATTATATGTAATAATTCACAGTCGAGAGTAATGATAAAATGACAATGAACTTCTTTCGGTTTTCTGTTATAACTTCATTACTATTTTCCAGTGATATTTCACACACTGTCTTCTGCCTCTTCTTCTGAATCCGTTGACGAGCCTACACCTCCTGGTGTGTACGTGTCATCGTGAGGCAATGGAGCGGTTGGTGTTGCAGCTGTTTGGACATACACTGCAATGAGACTGGTTATACCGGAGTGCATACACAGAAAGTTCTCAGCACCCTATTTTTGTCTTTTAGTACTCATAATTTTCAGGGTCTGGAAATAGATCAGGGAGGTTACGGAGAGCAATGTCCTCCGAACCTTCAACATCAGAGATTGGGATACGACCAACTTCTGCAGGAACATCCTGTTGTAATGCAGAATAGGCATACTCACGTTGCAACATATATTGGTCTACTGGAGTGCCCACCCAGACTGCTAGGGATAGCATCACAAACACAGGCACCAGGATTTGGAACAACATCACCCCCCATGGTCCGAGAGTGGTAGTCAGCCAGTCCATAGCACTGGTACCTGCATGGTCAGCTGGTCTGAAATGAGAGGTTATAGCTTCAAGAGTGTCTATAAGTTTAGTAATGTTGTCTGTAGGATCTGGAGCTAGAACACAACATAAATCAGAGGTAATGTCGAGAGCAGCACACATTCCTCCTTCAGCTGCAAACAAAAAGTCTAATACCATTTGGTGCTGCATAATTACTTCTCTATGGTTGGTTGTAATTGTCTGTAGAGCATTAGTATTAGCTGTCATGTAAGCATGTAGATCAGCGGTAATATTGTCTAAATGGTCGGCAAGGAACGTTACTCCATACCAATGGAATAAACCAATGCCCCATTTTTCACCTAAAGAGACACGGTAATGATAGTTGTCCCTAGAAGCGAACTGCGCCATTTCTCTTTTCCGCCTATGGCTGGAATTAGGTGGCTTTGATAAATTAGCAATTGGGATCAAGAGCATTGGAGTAGTTAGCTTAGCTAGGTAACAGCACCTGGAAAAGTTGGGTGGTAAAAAGCTGTAATATTGTCTGCCACAAATCCAATAATAACAGTCTGTTGTGCCCAGCCCTGGTGTAGATGCTACCACACTTACATTACATCTAGCTACTCCTAAAAACTTAATATCAGGGGAATACGTACAATTAACGCATTTGTCTGATCAAGAGCATGTTTGGTTAGTACCTCTACATACACAATAGGCGGCTCGGTGGCATTGAATCGAATTCGACCGGCCTTGGATCTAATTCCCGAATCTGTTGAGTTATCTGGGAAGTGCCACCGTAGGGTGCATAATTTTTTGCAGACAGTTTTGTTGAAGTATTTAGAGGAAGTGGAGCTGCCGTCTACTGCAGCCACGCAGCTGGATTCGTTCCAGCTGTCCTTAGTGCCATTGCGGATTACGTCTGCGGACAAAGTTAGCACACAGCGAGTAAAAGCTTCGGATGCTGGAGTAGCATCTTGGGCTAACACGTCAGTTTCAGTCATGGGATGAGGGAAGCAGGCTAGGCAAGAAGTGTTTTTATTTATGTCGTACAGTAAACAATAGCCAATGATACCATCTATTATGTTGCCATTTTTCAGGCATGCCCAATTCTGACGGTGTATACCACCAGTCTGCTGTTCTCCTATGACGAGAAATAGATTTCTTATTTATTTGTTTTGTTTGTACAGGCACATTTTGTCCAGTGATTAGTGAGACCAGGGTGAGTAGAGACAATAGAAGAATAGGTGGTGCCATTTTAAACATCACATTCGAGAGAACAGTTACCTGCAGGAACCGCTAGGGTGGGTTAGCCCGTTGAGGCGTCCACGATGTGTTCTTCACTAGCTCACAGTACCAGACTCGGTCTGTGCCCCCAGACCCACCAGGCTAGCCCTGTGTGGTGTCCAGTAAGCCGTCCTGTGAGTACTCTAGACTTTCTCACTAGACGATCCCTTAACTTCCTCAGTTACCAATTTACAGTGTGATAGGTGTATCCAGGTGGCTCGTTCACTTATCTTTATCGCTGGCTGTGTGGTCAGGAGCACCTGGAACGGGCCTTCCCAACGTGGGCTGTTCCACCTCGTCCTATGAATTGTCTTTATCAACACCCAGTCTCCAATGTGAATCCTGTTTTTAGAGGGCGATACAGGATCATTAGGTATTTGATTTTGTATTTGTACATCATCAGTCTTCAATAATTTAATCATGTAGTCTACTAATGTGTGTTCCTCATCAGATTTCACTAGATCAGAGTTAAAGTGTGGCATAGGAAAACTGCGGCCATGCATTTCAAATGGTGTTAGTCCTTTTTCTCCTTTAGTAATTCTCATCCACATTTGACTAACGACAAACAATCATTCCATGGTCTATTAGTTTTTGCCATTGTTTTTCTCAATCTATTTTTAATAGTTCCATTTGTTCTTTCTACCAGACCTGCACGTTGAGGGTGACAGGCACAATGATTTTTTAAAAAATTGTTCCTAATGCCTCTCCTGCTTTAGTTATGGTTTAATCAACAAAATGGGTACCGTTATCTGATCGGATACGTCTCGGTATTCCATATGTAGGAAAATAATGATTACATAGTTTGATTGCTACTGTTATGGCGTCATTTCTTTTGGTTGGATAGATTTCCACCCAGTTTGAAAATACATCTATTATTACTAATGCATATCTTCCTTCTTTAGAATCACTTTTCTATGAATTCTATGAAATCCATGTGTATAGTATGGAATGGATGTGGTGGCTGTGGAAAATGTCCCCTCTTGAGACGACATTGACTTTGTGAGTTGTTTTTCAAACATATCATACATTTTGATATAAAATGTCTTCCCTGAATTTTCAAAATTTATAATATAGTAGGTTCTATTTACTATTGTTACCATCCCTCCTGTTGAGACATGGGTTATTCCATGGCTCACTAAGCACGCTGTTTGATGTAATGCGTTGGGTAGGATGGGTTTATCATTTATGTAGTAGATATCGTTTTTCAAATTAGCGCCTCTTTTGTGAAAAATTTTTTGTTCAGCAACGGTGCTTGTTTTTGATAGTCTTTTAAGATTTCAGATTATATTTCAGTGTTTTGTGATGCAAGTGTGTTGATTTTTATAGTGGGTTCAGAGAGTGCTGCCGCTTTGGCAGCTGAATCTGCTAAATTGTTTCCTTTTGTTACTTCTGAATCATCATTTTGATGTGCTCAGCATTTACATAGAGATAGAGATGTGGGTAATTTGACAGCATCCAATAACTCCATCATCTTTGCATTGTGTCAATGGCTTCCATTTGCAGATGTCATTCCTCTCCTTGCCCACACGAGCGTAATGATCTACTGAGTCAAAAACATATTGACTATCAGTCCATATACATACAGCTTGTCCTTTCATTAGTTTACAAGCTTGTGTCACTGTGTGTAGTTCTGCTGTCTGTGCAGAAAATGAAGATGGTAACGCACCAGATTCACTAATACTGGTAGGTGACGTTATTGCATACGCAACCTTTTTTTCCAAATATATTTATTGGTTTTTATTAGTATTACAGAGTAATTACACTACTGCAACACATCACAAAGAGAACCAACAACAATCACTCACTCACACACACACACACACAAACTTGCACTATATTAATATACAGGTTAGCCAAATCGAAGCAGAGAGAAAAAAGAAAAGCAAATAAATAAATAAACTTACATTCCAGATTCTCTTTCCGTTTTCCTTTAACAATATATGTTAGTCTTTCCAGTCCAAGGCACTCTGAAAGTTCCTTTATCCATTGTTTCATGGAAAGTGCATCTGCACTCTTCCAATTAAGTGCAATCACTCTCCTGACTTGTAGAAGAAGCTTAGTCTGTCTATGCATTTGTATGAAGTTCAATGGATAAATCCCAAGTACACATAGCTTAGCATTTAGTGGTATATTAACATAAAACACTTCTGACAGACAATTTATAACATCCTTCCTAAACTTCTGAATCTTTGGGCATTCCCATAAACAGTGAAGAAGAGTGCCTTTGTTATCTAGACATTTTGTACAAGTATCTGGAATGTTACCAGATATAATGAAGTTTGACAGGAGTCATGTATGTCCTCATCAACCACTTATATTGGAGAAGTTTAAACCTTTATTTATTGTTTGTGTTAGCGCCTTTAAACAGGCCTCACTCCACTCCATTTCAGTTATGTCTACTTGCATATCATCTCTCCAGGAGTTTAATCCATTGCTGATTCTTTAGAAGTAGATATTATTAGATTATAATAAATAGAGAGTAAGTGTTTCCTTCACATACCCCCAAGGGAAACTTCTTCTATTTTTGATAATGGTGGGACCTTTATAATCTGCTTGTATCTAGATGAAATGAAATTTTTCAATTGCGGACATTTAAAATAAGTGGTTTGAAGGAATTTGGTATTTTTCACATAACTGATTGAAGGGAAGTAACACTCCATCTGTATATAAATCCAGCACTCTCTGAATGCCTTTCGCATGCCATAATTTAAACCCCCCATCTTTAGCACCAGATGTAAATTGCTCATTACCCCAAATAGGGGTGAACTGAGAAAGTACAAGGGAAGTTCCCATATGTTTGTGTGCAGCATGCCAAACTAAAATTGTGTTTTTTAGGAAGGGATTTTTTGTATGTTTTTTGAGTCTTTTTTCATCTGAAGAATACAGATAACTGTGTAGGGACAGCTCTGGAACAGATTCTTGTTCAATGCTTACCCAAGCTGGGGGTGAGGTACTAAAATAATGTGTGGCAGATGTCAGCTGAGCAGCAATATAGTACCACTTAAGATTTGGGACTTGAAGACCCCCTCTTTCATAAGGCTCGTATAGCAATTTTAGGCGAAGTCTTGCTTTCCTATTGTTCCAAATAAACTGACTAAACAACTTGGCTGAATGATCAAAGAATGTTGCTGGTACTGGCAGGGGAAGTGTTTGGGGAAAAAATACAGGAATTTTGGCAAAATTGTAATTTTTATAGCATTTATTCGTCCCACCATGGATATGGGTAAAGTAGTCTAATATTTTGGTGACTTCATCCACCAGGGGATCATAGTTTGATGGTATAATTTTGTTATTTTCTGGCGTAATTTTAACACCTAAGTATTTCAAACCTTCTGTAGTTGTTGTAAATGGTGTTGACATGGTGGGATTTGCCCTCTCTTCCTCATTTAGAAACATTAATACAGATTTAGAATGATTATTTTGTATCCAGAGAATTTTCCAAAATCCTCCAACAGCCCTGTCAGATTTGGAACGCTACTCTTTATATTTGTCAAAAAAATTATAATGTCATCTGCAATAAAGAAATTAGATGGTCTCTCCTACCAATTCTTATCCCTGATATTCCTGCATGTGATCTTACTGCTACAGCCAAAGGTTCTATTGCGAATGTAAAAAGTAGTGGTGACAAAGGGCACCCTTGTCTTGTTGATCTCTGTAAGTTAAAAGGTTTGAAAATATTATTATTGGTTAACATTTGTGCTGTAGGATTTGTATATAATAGTCAAATCCATTGGATAAATGAATCACCCAAACCATATCTTGGAAGTAATTCCAGGAGATAGTTCCATTCTATTCTGTCAAATGCTTGACGTGCATCTAGGGGGCCAACATTGCTGTATCTTTAGTGTTATGTTTCTCATATAACATATTTAAAACCTGTCTGATATTGTGATAACCTTGTCCATTTCTCACAAAACCTTGTTGGTCATCAGTTATCAGTTTAGGTAAATATTTGTCTAGTCTTCTCGCAAGAGCCTTACATAATATCTCGGTATCACATCCCATGAAACTAATTCCCCTATAGGAAGAACATTCAGTTGGACATTTATTTGGATTTAATAGAGTTATAGTGGCTATTCTCAATGAATTTGGAAGTATACCTTGTTCATATGATTCATTATGCATAACTAATAGTGGCTGTACTAATCTATTTTTTAATTCTTTATAAAATGCTATAGGCAGCCCATCTGGCCCAGGTGCTTTACCACTATTCATATCTCCTATAGCATCTACAAGATCCTTTATTGTCAGTGGATTATCAAGCATTGCTTTATCTTCCTCTGATAATGTCTGGAATTGTAACGGGTCAAGAAAAGTGTTTTGAGCCTCTTCATTTCCATTGTATTCAGATTTATATAACCGCTCATAGAACTCTCTAAAGTTATCATTTATCTCGTTGGGGTCTAATGTTAAATTACCTGTTTTTGACTTTATGCCACGAATTGCCCTTTCAGCCTGTGTTTTCTTAATCTGCCAGGCCAGGAGCTTATCTGCTTTTTTACCTTGATCATAATATGCTTGCTTAGTCCACATCAAATTCCTAGCTACTCTTTCAGCAGTCAATTTATCGTATTTAGCTCTCATAATAGTCGGATTTTGTAATTTTTTGGGGTCATTGTCTTGATAGAATCCACTCTCTATGCTTTTGATTTGCTTTTCTAATAACTGTATTTCTTGATTATAGTGCTTATTTTTGTTACTGGTGTAGCTTATAATTTCCCCCCTTATGTAGGCTTTGAAAGCTTCCCATCTACTTCAAGCTGTTGTTTCATTCTTATTTAATTCAAAATACATGTCTATAGAATTTCCTATAACATTGACAAAGTTTGGATCCTTTAACAAAAATGATTGTAATCTCCATCTTCTTGGACAGTGCCTAATCTTATCCAATTGAATTTCCATAGACACTGCTGCATGGTCACTAATTATAATGTGGTTATACCAACATTTTTTTTTACCTGAGGCTGCAACTCTTCAGATATTAAAAAATAATCAATTCTAGAATGACTTTTATATGAACTAGAATATTCACCTTTACTGGGGTTTTTAATTCTCCAGATATCATACAATCTAAGATCATGTATATATAGTTATGGAGTATTTTTCTAGTTTTTATATGGGTGTTGTCCAACTTGGTAGATCTATCCAAAACTGGATCTAGGGTACAATTAAAGTCTCCTCCTATAATGTACAGGCCCTCCAGAGCAGATATGGTTAAGAATAGATTTTCAAAAAAGGACGGGCTATCATCATTGGGTCCATATATATTTATAAGATTTATTTTTCGTGACAGAATATTTCCTTGAACTATATCTCCCATCAGTATCCATCAACCGTGGCTATAACTTGGTAATAATTGTAACCCTTATAAAAAATAATATTGCTTTTAATTAGCGTTCAACATATAAAAGTTAAACAACACAAAACTACCATCTGAATGTCATCTGCTTTGATTCGCTCAGTACAGTCATCTAAAGTAGGCTAGGCTACTTTCATTCTGTCATCGCAGGGGCCATCAGAGACTTATTCATTACATCTCACTCACTTGGCTCTTCTGTCGCTGCTGCTTGTTGTGGGAGGGTTTTGTAGAATTCTTCAGCATCCCGTGGTGTCGAGAAGATGTAGATCTTCTTGTCATACAGGATCCTAACTCTGCAGGGATTGTGTAAGAATCCATAGAAAGCGTTCATGTCAGCAAACAGCTTTATGACCAGGTGAAACTCTCGTCGAGTGCGTACCGTCTCCGCGGAGAGGTCCTGACACCATCATGCTTGATTTTTGATTTCCTTGCCTCCCGGTATACAAATTCCTTCTCTTGAAAATTTAGAAAGCGAACCAGCACCGCTCTGTTTTGATTCGGTTTCCTGTTGGCCATTGTGCGATGAACCTGCTCCAATGTGAAAGTCTTTTCTGGGGGTAATCCCAGCCATTTTGGCAGCATGTCGGTAACAAACTTGAGGAGAGTTTGTTCTCCCTCTACTCAAATATGCGCAGGTTCTTTCTCCTTCCCCTGTTCTCCAAGTCGTCAGTTTTGGCCTCAAGGAAGGATTCGTTTGGTAGCCGATTCCAGGGCTGTCTCCACTTTGTCCATTGTTCTCTCTGCCTGGTCAATGCGAGTTTCAGCCTCCTCAACACGTGCTGTATTAGTCTTGTTTTATCTCCGTCACTTTACCTTCAAGTGCAGTCAAAGCATTTGCCATTCCGGTCAATTTTGCGTTGATATTATCAAGTTTTGTCTCAAAGTCTGACCGTAATGCTTTTAGCTCGTTCAACACCTCCATATCCACCATGTTAGCTTCTACGTTGCTTAGCGGGCTTGACTAAGTTGTTGGCTTGGCTAGCTTGGCTGCTTTACTTCCACGTGTAAAAATATTATACTGTTGTGTCGCTGAAGGCTCTGACATAACGCACTGAGCATTAATTAAGATATGTTGAACGTCTGAAAGGGTATTTGTAAATAAAAGAAATCCACGGCTTGGAGCTTCTCTTCTAAGCTGCCATCTTGGTCACGTGACCTCCAAAACTCGCCCCATACGCAACCTTATTTCGTCCAGTATTATTTTTGGTTGCAGAACCATCTACAAAGACATGTATTTAATGTGTTTCTGGAGTGCTATAAATATCGGTTCGTGGTTTCACTTCTTCCTCTGATGAGTTTACAATTGTGTAAATTTCCATCCTTGGCTGTGGCTAAAAGAGATGGAAGTAACACTTTTGTCTGTTGTGAGAAAGATATATGTGGTTCTGACATGAGAGTAGTAATTAATCCTAACAGTATTGTGTTTGTTACAAATGGCAAGGGTGTTTGTAATAAAATGAGGGGTATATTGCATGTAGTGATTATTTTTAAAGGATGTGTGAGTAGTACCTCTGCGCTTTGTTCTACAGCCTCAGCAGTTGCCATAACCAATTGCACACATGTTGGCTGACCTCCAGCTACTGGGTCTAGCCCTTTAGAATAGAATGCTAGTGGTTTATATTTTTCACTATGTTTTTGTGTGAGTGCTGCACTCATGAATCCGGAATTGGATGTGACCATTAGACAGAATGGAATATCGTAATCTGGTGTGTGTAGCATAGCTTGTGTTTGCAATGCTTCTTTCAAGGCAGTAAATGCCTGTTCTTGTTCTGGTGTCCATTCTATTTTATCTTTCATAGCCATGTCTTTTCCATGTATTGCACTTTGCAATGGCTGGACTAAGGCTGCAAAACCAGAAATCCATGTTCTGTTGTTTAGTTTCCGGTTTTAGTGTGTGCAAAAACTAATTGTCTTTTATTATCCAGTCGTTTTCCTCCAGGAGTGAGGATATGACCTAGATATTTTACACGTAGTGTGCAAAGTTGCACTTTTCCTTGGGCCACTTCATGGCCTTCTTTTTGTAAATGTGTCAATACTATTATTGTGTTGCTCATACAGGAGGCTCTATCGCATCCAGTCACTAATATGTCATCGACATATAACAAATATTTACCATCTTTTAACGGTGGACATTTTTGCATAGAGCTTTCTAGAGCTCGTGAATAAATTGTTGGCTATTAGTGAAACCTGGTGGCAATCTAGTGGAAGTGTAGGTTTTATTGCCATATCTAAATGCAAACAAGCCTTGTGATTCTTTGTGTATAGGTATTGAAAAGAAAGCATTTGATGAATCAATAACTGAGAACCATTGTTCTTCTTTGGATATATTATTCAGAAGGGTCTACTGGGTCATGTTTTACCATATCATTAACTTTTATGTCTTGTATCATTCTCCAACCTGTGGTTGCTTTCTTCACAGGAAAAATTGGAGTAAGGCATTTAGGGGTCGCTGTTTCGACTTAAATTCCTGCTTTCAGCTTATCTATTATTACTGGTTTCATACCCTCCTGTGCTTCATTAGGAATAGGGTATTGCCTAACCTTTGGATAATTATGAAGCTTTAATTCTATTTTCACAGGAGGATAACCTTTGATCAATCCTACATGAGTGGGTTCTCGTGACCATAAGGTAGTAGGTATTTCACTTAATAGTCTCTGATCTCCTTCTGATAGGGTTAGTGCATAATGGGTGTCAGGTCAGTCGTCGCTAAGGTGTGTAGCAGGTGTAGCTGGTGTATAGATGTTAAGCAAAAATTGTCTTATTCCAGTGGTTCTGCCTGTTTGTCATCCTCCTATGTCAGTTCCTGTAAATGCGTCACCATTAGCTTGTCGTACGATGTCACTCATTTGTTTCCAATCATGGTCGTTGCTCGTTATCAATGATATGTGTGGGTATGAATTACGGCTGACAGCTTGTTGTCGTGGATTAAGTGTTACAGTGACACATGACTGTACCGTGGGTGTAACATGTCCTGAGGCTGATTTTACCCATACTGTTTTAAAAGGGGGTTTGACAATTTGGAAATGGTGTTGTTAACACAGTTGAGCAGGCACCTGTATCACACAAGCAATTATGTTCTTTTCCGTTGAAACTAATTCTGCGAGTTGGTGTGGGGTTGTTCTGTTGTGATTTTAATAAGACGTCTTTGTTTCTGTAGACTTCACTATCTGTGGAGGGGTCATTAGTCTCAAGGGCTGCAGCACACTCCTCGTTGTCCGACTGTTCTGTTTGAGTCACAGTCAGTCTCTTCTCCTTCCTCATTATTTACGTCCTTGAGTGTTCTTATCTTCTCGTTACACTATAGTGGGTTCAGAGGAAAAGTCTTCAACACTCAAGCTTTCGTGGGGAACTAAAATCACTTCCCTCCGTAAGCGCTAATACTTGTTTTCTGTCTGAATAGAATAACAAGCTTTTGTTCAATCAAATTTTTTTCAATTTTTTTTTTTTTTTCATCCTTGTGTACACCTAGGGGGGTCTCTAGGGACGATTACTTTCACTGAGACAGCAGAAAAATATCTCCCCTGGGTAATTCTCGCTTCAACTCTTTCGAGTGGGAATTCTGGCCTATGCATCCACAGGAGAGTTTGCTGTTTCCTTTCTCACTGTGTTATATGAAACGTGATCACTCAGTAGTGCCTCAGTTTCCTTACACACAGTCACAAACACGCTGCGCCGTTTACCAGGTCTCTTGGACTTTCTTTCTCTTCTCTGGTACTCAACCATGTAAACGCCCACATACACACTTTCTTCTCTCTTATAAGATCAATCTTCATCTTACACTGCAAATTCAAAACTTCTTTAGTTATCAATCTTCCACTAAACTTATACCTTCTCATCAACTTACACAAATCTTTCTAGCACCTGGGTTTTCATATACTTTGCATCTCCTTCTAAATCTTCCTTACTCTGACTCATTCCCATTTCTACGTTTCAACCTTCAATTCCTTTCAAACGCACAAAATCCTCGTACTATGAATGTCTCAAATAAGGAGTCTCTGGTACACATGCGTATTAGGGGAAAACTATTGTTTTCTCCCAATCGCACTGTACTTGTCCTTTTCTGAGTAAAATAACAAACTTTCAGTCTGGTTAACCACGCCGGGTCATCAAAAATCCTAGACTGATCATACAGATATTAATCATTCATTCGCCTTCCCATGTTTTGAATTCTCCATTAAAATCATATTTTTCTTTCCATTTCAATGCAATCTTTCCACTTCCTGGACACCTTTGTTCCATCCATTTAACATCCCCAGTACCCCATCTACACTACTTCCATTCCCCATTATTCTCTTTGTCTTTGTTCAAAATTATGCATGTTTATTTTAAACATCCACTCTTCAACTGTTGGTGTATCTTCATTTTGGAATAAATTGTTTATTCCTAACGTCACGCCAGTATCAGATTTCCAATGTATTACAGTCAAGGTACTCATTAACTATGATCTTTTTGCAGAAAAATGTCTCACACATGAAGTAAAAGGAGTGAAGTTCCTCTCCCAAGCTTCTACATCGACTACTACGATGCGGGGAGAGCTTACTCGGTTCACCGTGTTTACGTGGGTTTTCTGCAAATAAAACAAAAACAGAGTAGAGAGGGAAATCCTAGTCCCGTCAAATTCTCTTACTCTTTTTCATTCACACTTTTCATTCACACCTAGGATCGTTCCGTTGATCCTTTCCGAATCACCAACTGGATTCTTAGGAGATCGGTACGTTGATCTCGGGAATTGGCCAAATTCACCAATTCCCGAGCAAATTCACTTCTGGCTCTCTGTAGTTCGGATGATCGACCAGGGATCCCCGGAGATCCAGTTCTAACCCTGGCCCGAATCCGAATTCACGGTCCGGGACTTATCAGTCACTTGGTGACTGGCCGTCGACGGTCTGCAGGTCGGAGAGCTCCTCGTCAGGTTCCCTGATCAACCATCCGGCTCGAAGGTCCAAGAACTATGTCAGGAGTTTTCCCACTCGCTCAATACCTATTAGAGATCAGAATAAATGAGTCAGACACCAGAGCTTTCTTTGTACAAAGGGCACCCTGCTACTGCAACATCTAAGCCACAGTGAGCAGAGACGCGCAGAGCAGTTCCTCGTTCCTTTACTTATACACTCAAAACAGATACATACCCGCGTCATGCTTTCGGGCGCGGTGGTATGCTAACATCTCTTGATACGGTTATAAAAACAAGTATATCTGAGACAGTAGTTTTTTGGGTGAGATAAACTAGTTCAAATTGTTTTGTCTAGGGCAGGTATGTCAAAGTCAAATACACAGAGGGCCAAAAAAACAAATTGGCTATAATCCGAAGGCCGGACTGGTTCAATGTTTATTAAAACATATTGAAATGATTGCACGTAGCCTATTGAACCAAGACCTAACACATTGAATTATTTAATGATTAAATGGATAATCGAATATTTTTTATGGCTCTGTCAGTAAGTTAAAGGGAAAACATTTTTCAGCAGGCACACAGACAAGAACAAACTGCATTCAAAGAAAAATCCCATGTCCTGTACATTAAATGAATAAAGTAATATTTTTCTTATGGCTCTGTCAGTAAGTTAAAGAGAAAACATTTTCAACAGGCGAACAGCAAAAAAACAATTTTCCTTCAAAAGCAAAATATGTTCCTTATATCAAGATAAATGCATAAATGAAACTGCATGCATTATAAACTGAAAATGCAATATTATGCTGCTCTATTATCCTAAATTACTGCTTCAAGTAGTAAAATGAGAAAATATAGAATAAATCAAATCCGTTGTATTCTTTCTCATGGCTCTTATCTGCAATTTCCCCTGAGTCCATTAACTGAAAAATAAATAAAATAAAATGCAAAAATATATGGCACACAGAGAAAACAATACTTCCTTCAAAGAAAAAACACGTCTTGTAGAAACAAATGTAAAAATTTAACTGAATTAAAAACTAAAAATACGTTAATGCTCTGTGATACTCACTTGTCTGAGGATGAGCCTGATACTTGGTGGTGTCTCATGTTTTGTACAAGTTCATCAATGTTCGGGGTAAGGCTCTGAGCTGAGGAAATCCTCAGGATTGAGTGGAGGTGCCGATCAATAAGACGGCTCCTGTTTGATGTTTTGTTTAGCTTCATCAAAGAGAACAGTCGTTCGCACAGGTATGTGCTGCCAAACATAGAGAGCGTCTGAGCAGCTTGGATGCGCAGCTCGGCCATTGTGTCGGGGATGAAACATGCAAACTCAGCAGCACCCACGCTCTCATACTTTTCCTTCAGTGTGTCATTGCACTGAAGCTCAATCAACTCCATTTGTAGGTTTGGTGCTGCGCTTTCCACGTCAACTGCAAAAGGATTGCCGAGCAGTTGAAACGTGCATTTTTTGGGCTTCATGGTCAGCAAATCAGCGGCGGAAGTCGGCGGCCAGTATGTCGAGTTTGCCAGCGAACTGTGCACTCGGAAACACAGCGGTAGAGAGCCTCTCTTTCATGGTCTGGCAACTGGGAAAGTGGCTCAAGTTTTCTTTTTACGCATCTGCGTCTCCCACAGACTCAGCTTGGTTTTAAACGCCTGCACTGTACTGTACATTTCAGAAATGACACGCCCCCGTCCCTGCAGCTGCAGGTTCATCACATTCAGAGGACTCGTGATGTCACAAAGAAATGCCATTTCACACAGAAAAGTTTCATTTCGGAGCTCTGTTGTGTCTTTCCCTTTGCTTTCCATGAACAGACAGATCTCCTCACGCAGCTCGAAACATCTTTGCAGCACCTTTCCCTGGCTTGGCCATCGCACCTCTGTGTGATAGGGCAAGTCACCATACTCTGTATCTAACTCGCCCAGAAATGCCTTGAACTGGCGGTGATTTAAACCTCTTGCTCTGATGAAGATAACTGCCCGCGTTATGGTGCTCATTACATGTTCCATTTTCAAGGCTTTGCCACACAACGACTCCTGGTGTATTATGCAATGAAAAGCTGTCAGCTCACCTGTGACGTTTTCCTCCCGCATCCTCTCACGCATCCTTGCCACCAATCCACTCCTGTGCCCACACATCGCGGGTGCTCCGTCTGTTGTCAATCCCACGAGTTTTTTCCCAAGGCAGGCCCATCTCATTTACACATCTGGATACCTCATCATACAGATCTTGTCCTGTAGTTGTGCCATGCATAGGACGTAATGCCAAATGCTCTTCTGTTATGCTCAGGCTGGAGTCCACTCCATGAATGAAAAGCAAGGGAATATGCGATGAAATCTTTTCCCTTTCCTACCAGCTGCTCTTTTAGATTGGTGGAAAGCTGGTCTATACGTTCAGCAACAATGTTTCTGCTCAGGCTCACGTTTGAAAATAGTTGCCTTTTGTCTGGGCACACTGCGTCACAAACTTTAAGAATACAGTTTTTGAGAAACTCTCCCTCTCTAAATGGCCGGGCGGATTTTGCGACCTCTTCTGCCACAATAAAACTCGCCTTGACAGCAGCTTCGCTTTGTGATTTTGCTTTTGTGAAATGGAGCCTGCTGGGACTTAAGACCTCGTTTTAATTCTTCCACCTTTGTTCAGCCTTTGTTCCATGTCCATATTCTCGTCTTTGTCTGTGTGTTTCTTAGACGTTGCATGGTGCCTTCTTAGATTGTATTTTTTTATTACAGCCAAACTTTCTCCACACAGAAGACACACAGGTTTGCCATTTACCTCAGTGAACATGTACTCTGCCTCCCACCCAGCTTGAAACCCCCTGTTCTCAGCATCCACCCTCCGTTTAGCCATTTTTTGGGTAGGAGGTAGCTTAAAGTTGACATCTGCTCTGACTGCTGATGAATGAACGCTTACTGCGCTGCAGTGCGTTCGCGGGTTACTGTTGCATTGTGGGAAATGTAGTATTGGTGCGTGCAAAACACCAGGGGGCTGCTACAGCCTGCGGGCCGATTCTAATACTAATCAAATATCATCCTGGGGACCATAGATAATTCGTTCGCGGGCCGGATTCAGCCTTGACTTTGACATGTGGTCTAGGGCATTGTGACATCTTTGGATAACAACTGTGCGAGTACAGAATGTTCTTCCAAGGCTATATGGTTTTATCTGCGTGTGACATTTTCGACAGTCTTCTAACAGAGAGGAAATACGACTGGCGGGAATCTAACTGGGCCTGCTGCTTCAAGTGCGCATGCACTCCCCCTCCCCCTTGCACTCAACTGCCCGCTGAAGACAAATGTGAGGCTAACTTTAGAAGCGCTAGCTAGCATCACCATCAACAGGTTAGTGACAGGACTCAGCCACGGGTAAAGCAGGAGACACCTTCATATAATCCTTCAACTAGCAAAGCGAAAACACGCAGATACGGACGAGGCTTATCCCGCCTTTGGTTTCACCAGTACTACGGTTGGTGATGCGGCGAGATCGCGGTGTGTTGTGTGTCTGTAAATATTAGCAAGCGATAGTTTGAGGCCGAACAAATTAAAACGACACTCGTAAACGGCACAACCTGATTACAAAGATAAGCCAATGGAGTTTTTTTCAGAAAAAAAAGTCGCTTCACTAAAGCTGCCTCCCTACCCTCTAAAAACCAACTCTGTAACATGAACTAGCCCACCCAGTCACTGCATGAAGTGAACATATTACATGAAAAATGGATAGTCAGTTTAGTTATTGTATGCACTATAAGTTTGTAGTTCATGTCACTATAGACCACCTTACACTTTAGTCTACTATAGTATCTCTCAGCCTAAGTAACTAACTTTGCTGTGAAATCTGTAGTTATATAGTATTGTGACAACCAACATGGTCGCCCCACAAAAGGGATCAGGGCAACCGGAAAAAGAAGCGGAGACAGGAGGCAGCGGAACTTACGTAAAAACATTTATTGACGGCGATACAAAAAAGAAGACCCAAAACGCTCACGTCAGCAGGAAAAGTCCACCTCGCACCAGGTGGACCAGACAGGCAGTCCCACGCGTCGCGTCACCTGTCCCGCACGCAAACATGTCCAAGGGGGAACTCTCCGCAAACCCGTCCGGGGGAACTCTCTCACTGCTAGTGAGTTCCCCCTTATAACCAGGTGAGAAGGGGAGGGCTCATCACCTTCTCACACTTCCCTCCCCTTCTGCAGTCTTGCCAACGGGGTGGCGAGACAGAAGTCCGCGACCGTGGTGTGTCTGCCTCTGGGCTCACTCGACCACACTCCATTTCCGGTCGTAGCCCCGCCAGTACTTCCGCTAGCACTTCCGCCAGCTCCTTCGCTGACCGTCTCCGCTAGCTGTCTCCGCTAGCCGTCTTCGCCGGCGCCTACGCCGACCGTCTCCGCTAGCCGTCTCCGCCAGCTGCTTCGCTGACTGTCTCCGCTAGCCGTCTCCGCCAGCTCCTTCGCTGACTGTCTCCGCTAGCCGTCTCCGCCGGCTCCCTCATTCGACCGTCTCCGCCGGCTCCTATGTCGACTGCCTCCGCTGGCTCCTTTGCTGACCGTCTCTGTTGGGTCCTTTGCCGACCGTCTCCACCGGGCACTTCCGCTAGCACCTCGCTAGCCGCCCCCGCTAGCACCTCGCTAGCCATCTCCGCTAGCACCTCGCTAGCCGTCTCCGCTGGCTCGCTCGCTGGCACGCTCGCCAACACCCTCATCGACACCCTCGCCGACACCGCCGCCGATCCTCTCGGTACCCCCGTCACGCTCCGCGAGCTCCACCTCATCACCTTCACCCCAGGGCTCATCACCTTCTCACAGTATTGTATGTTTTACAATAAGTCAGACAAGTCAAAAATCTGTTTCATTATGAAAGTTAATCCCTCCAACACTGTATATAAAACTAAATGTTCATTTGACTTTTATTTTACAGTTAATCACCCAATACTGTAAAAGTGACTGAAATAACAACTAATACAGTGAGTAACATCATTTCCTCTGTGTTCTTCAGCCATCGATGTCAATACAGCAATCAAAGCTTTCTGAAGCAAGATTCTGGAGTTGGACAATGAGGCCGTGCTGCTCGCTGGCTCAGCTCAGACTCAGGGAGTTACACATCTGTCCCCTTAGCACAAAACAAACTCGTCTTTTCACTGATCCCAACGTCTCGCCAACAGTTGTACGACGCCTCAAGCGGTACTTGCCAGGCCCTCACCAGACGGTGCACAGCATATATAAAGAGATCATGGCCAGTACTATGAAACCGAGAAGCACATGGAGGACTGGAACCCTGATGATCCTTGTGATTATATTGATGTGTACTTGGCAGAGATGGAGAAGGTACTTTCAGTGAGCCTGTTATACTGTTGGATTGGTTTGCTGTCTGAAACAATCAGTTTTTAAATTTCACTGTTGACAAAATGTCTTTGTATAATGGCCACTGTCGTCATGATCTGCCAATAGTTTCATTTAGGAATCAAGTGCGTGTACAGGGTGGCCATTTTCCATGTGAAGAAAATATTTGAACTTTCTGAAAAAAGGTTTACTATCTTAAATTAAATCTTCAAAATATACCGTAAATTTTAATTTCTTATATCGTAGCCCGTGACAGCAGATTACTGTGTAAAACATCACAGAGTAAGTGTTTTTTTCTGCTCGTACATGGTTAGAGGAAGGAGAATCCCAGGTTAGCTTCCTTGACCTGATTGAGGCCTGGACAGAAACAGCTTCTGCTACTTAATGCTGGGTCCCCATATTGCTCAGGGGTGGGCAAACATTTTGATTCGTGGGCCACATTGAGTTGTAACATTTCACAAAGGACCGGAACAGGAGCAGATGGCTGGCATACTTTGGTAACCTCACCTCAACCACCTGCAGAAAAAATACACATCTTGGGATATGGAGAAAACATGTGCTTTAATTTCCAATGAAAATGAAGAAAAGCATTACAACAAAATCTCTGACTTTGAAATGAGTCTTTAAACACTGAAAATCAAATGAATAACTATTTTATTTTAAAGCACTGAAAGTCCTGTTATCCTTCAGGATATCACCATCACTCTCCTCCTGACTGTCTTTGTTTTTATCAAAAACGGTAGGAGATGCAGATGTACTTGTCCTGCTCCTTCTATTCAATTTGTTTCCCCGGTGCCAAAAGTCAACAACGACCAGTGCAAGGACGAAGCAGTTGCAGCAAGTCAGTCTGTGGAGCGCGTTATACTTGATCTGTGCGCACTGTTTATTTTGACAACGTGCGCATCACAGAGAAGCACATTTTAATGAGAGCAGTGTTGCTGGTCTCCTTTTTTAGCCAGCGCATCAAAGTTTGGAGTTAGTTTTGTTGTGGCGATTCTCATTATGGATCTGAGGTGTAGGTCTGTTAACTTGGATCTGTGGCTGGCTTTGTTGATGTTCATGACGCTGAAGGTCTGTTCACACACATAGGTCGAGCTGAACAAAGCCAACATCATCTGCGCTTTCCGGCGGCGATTTGGAAACGTGGCTTGATTGAGTGAAGCATAGAAGTCATTAAGTTTCAGAGAGCTGAACTTCTCTTTTAATACAGGGTCGGACTGAAGGTCAATCAGTCCGAGCTGAAGCTCCTCTGGAGCTGTTTCAGGGTCTTGTGACAGAGGACAGGCCACCAACTGAAGTGACTTGTCAATTTTGTCAAAATCCGAAAACCTACAGCAGAATTCTCCGTGCAGTGCATCCAGTGACTCACTGTATTTCTTCACTTTTGCTCTGGCCTCTTTCAGTGTGGCTAGTGTAGGAAAATGAGTGAATGACTTGTTCAAAATCTGCCTGGAGAATAAAGCTAGCCTGGATTTGAAGGCTTTTACATTTGTGTACATGTCATGCACAAACTGCTCCTTACCCTGCAGCTTCACGTTGAGCTCATTCAAGTTTGAAAATACGTCCGTAGCAAATGCAAAGTCACACATCCAGCTCCTGTTGCTCAGCTCAGGAAATTCATCGGTCTTCCCCTTATGCTCCAAAAACACGCCAATCTCCTCTTTGAGCTCCCACACTCGTTGAAACACTTTTCCCAAACTCAACCAGCGGACATGGGAGTGATAAAGCAGGTCCTGGCAATGAACTGACAGTGCTGAAGTCCCCGTGCGCGTATGAAGTTGACAAGTTTCACCACAGGATTCACAACATGATTCAGCTGTAACACCGATTTACATAGAGATTCCTGGTGGATGATGCAGTGGAGGAAAATGACATCCTGGTCAGGGTTTTCATCTTTCACTCTATTCTGGATTCTCCTCAGCAGGCCAATATTTTTTCCCATTAAATTGGGAAATCCGTCTGTGGTGACGTTGACAAGCTTACTGCAGGGAAGCTTCATATTTTCGATGGCAGCAGACACCTGGTGAAACAAGTCCTCCCCCCCCGTGTTTGTCCTTTCAGAGACTCTATTGTCAAAAACTCCTCCGTTATTTCAAAATTGTCATTGATTCCTTGGATAAAAATGAGGAGCTGAGCAGTGTCTTTGACATCGTTGCTTTCATCCAGTGCTAAAGAATATAAAGTGAATGACTCCGCCCTTTTTGTTTAAGCTGCTGATGATATCTTCATCTATTAGTTCCACAGGGCGAGTCACTGTCCGCCGTGATAAACTGATTTTCTCAAATTTGTCTTTGGTCTCAGGGCACAAAATACCTGCTGTCTCCACCATACATTCTTTTAAAAACTCGCCCTCAGACAGTGGTTTGCTGGCCTTTGCTATTTTGAACGAAAGCATAAAACTGGCCTTGGTACTTGACTCTTGAATGGCAGTTTGACGGTTAAAAAACATTGCTGAGCCTTTAAATTAGCTGCCATCTTCTCAGCAGCAGCATCCCGTTCTTTTGTTGACAGCTTGCTAGCATAGTTAGCGTGCTTTGTGGCAAAGTGACGGCTAATATTATACTCTTTTAAAACCGCTATATTTTCTTGGCATATCAGGCAAACAGCAGATGATCGGTGTTCACTGAAAAAATATTTGGTTGTCCACTCCTTGAACACTCAACATTCTCTGTCCACTTTCCTTTTCTTAGGTCCGCTCATCTTCATAGAGGGGCGGTGGGTCAAAGGGTAAAGTGCAAACGTGGAGTAGCAAGCTTCACCTCAACAAAGCCAATATAGAGTGCCATCTAGTAGGGAAACATCGGAATTGCAGGGGAAATAAAACATTAACAAGGTTTATTCATTTAATTTTTACAAGTTCGGCGGGCCGGATTAAAACATTTAACGGGCCGCATGTGGCGGCACAAAGTGGTTTGTTACTTTTCAGATAAAGATTTGACATAAAATAATATTCTAACTAATAAAATTATTTTATTAAACACACATGTGCTATACACTTTGTGTGAAAGGTACTCTACAAAGTGTATTGGGGACAATGCCAAAACTGTCATGTGGTGTAACCCACAATTTGTGTAAGATATTGGGAGATAATTTTGCTCAATATTGGTGTAATTGTGCAAAAACCCAACATGTTTTCACTTCTTCAGATTTAATTTGCTCAATTTCAAGAATAGTGATTTTAATCTTCAGGTGAAAAAAAAAAAAATACAAAAAATGTCTAATTCCACTGGCAAATAATTTTAGCATGTAATTAAGTTAGTTTCTTGATATTAGTTTTTTTTTTTTTTTTTTTTTTTAAGGAAACTGGTGGTCTTGAGTCGTAGAAATAATGGCCTGAGTTAATTTTGCACCTAAAATGCGGAGAATATTATATGTAATAATCAAACAGGCCTCGACAGTGGATGACTGTGGACATACATAGAACCTTGTGATGTCATGATCATTAAGGAATGAAGGGAAATTTTGCACTTTCTACTCTTCTACACAAATCTACAAATTAGGGCAATTTTTGAACTTTTTAGTGTGACTTTAGTCAATTTTAAACCTGGATTAAACTTTCCTTTCATTCCATAGTGAAACTCTAAACTTACAATATCTGAAGTTAAATTAAGTGATTTCAGGTGCATCACTTTCCCAGGTCTTCTCTGCCTGTTTGAGTTTTTGAAACCTGAGATGTGGCTAATTTTCAATGTAGTAATGACCGATGTTTAATGGACTCAAGATCCTGGAACTTCCTTTATTTCTTTATCAGCTGCATATTTATTGATATAAACAGCACTTCATATTGAATTATTATTAATGTATAACTTGAAATTTGAATACAATTATAAAATAGGTTAATACAATATCTGTAGTAGGGCTGCAACTAACCACTATTTGAATATTTAATTTAGATTTGAGCTGTTTGTGTGAGTATTTGGGTCCTATATATCTTTTGGCTCTCAACCTATACTGTAAAATAACAAGATCAGGCCACGGTTCGGAGCAGGGAATTAATAATTAATTAATAGGCGACTTTCCTGAAAATAAGCTTAAAAAAACTATTAAACTAGTTTAAAAGCCAAATTGCAGTACTGTAGTTAAGTGTATTCTGACTCCTCAGAGTTCTCAGTTTTTCTCTGAATATTTTATCACAGAAAGTTTGTACTTTATTATTCAATATTTCATAACTTCATTGAAGCATCACACTGACAGGATCAAGGAACATAAGACATATAATATACTTTATGCAAAGTATAAGAAGTTTAATTTCCTTTATGCTTAATACTAGTTAAGTATATAAGTAAACACTGATCAATTAAGTGGAACAGTACTTTTTATTAACAATAGAAAAACACTCCATCTCATATTGTTGTGCAATACATAGTTTTACACTGAACCATGTGTCCCTTTTTACATAAATAAATTGAAATAGGAAATTACAGAAAGTAGTGGACTAGCCAGGAATAAGTAGGTAGCTTTGTAGTTAAAGTAGAACTTAAGAAAACTGGACTGAATACTACTAAACATTATGTATATCCTAAAGCCTTTAAACCACAAAGCAGACTCTTACTGAGCAGTTTTACTCAGCACTTTTACTTGCCATAGATTATTTTAGTTGACAGAATTTCTGCTTTTACTAAAAAAAAAAGGATGTGAGTACTTGTTCACCATTGTCATTGTTTATCCTCATTCCTCACCCAGAGAAAGTGCAGGTGGAGTTGGACAGAGTGATTGGACGTCCGACAGACCCAACCTGCCCTATATGAACACTGTCATCATGAGACTCAGAGAATGGGGAACATTGTTCCTCTGGGATTTCCAAAATGGCCAGTAAAGCCTATGTGCTGGGAGAGTACTTCATACCCAAGGTGAGGAGCTATTTACCATCAGGCTTAATATGTACATACACTAATTCAAAACATCCATGGACACTAATTTTGTAAAAAAATCTTGTGCAATAAGGCTTTTTTTAATCTACCCGTGCACTTTAAAATTGTATCTAATCCTGTGTATTTACTTTACTTATTTGTACCTGGTCCTTTTATTAAATTAAAAAAAAAGAAAAGAAATTTACTTGATTGGATGTTCATCAATGTTAAATATATCTCACTACTCTTTTTCCAGGGCACAGCTATAAGTACAATGCTTTCATTGGTGTTTTTTGATAAGGATGAGTGGACGACTCCAGATATTTTTAGGTAGGGTAGGAAGAAATCTGTTTATTTAATCAGTTATCAAGTATTATCTATAAGACAATAAATTATACTTATTTCTATACTGTAAATATACATATTTACACATATTTCTATATTCAATATTTGTTCTTACTGGCTGATGTTTAATAAACTGTTGATCCATTTGAGCTGGTTTAGACCTGCACATGTGAGGGGGCAGTCAGATATATGAAGGAGGCATCATATATACACATCATGCTCCAGCACTTGTTTTTACCCTTTGTTCATACTGTAGGAACAGTGTTTCTGGCATTAAAATAGGTTGTTAGCTATGTGTCCAATCACAGCCCGTAGAAGTGGATTCACTTGATCAGGGCTCCACCTTCAGACCTGTCCAACCTGGGTGTCCCAACTAAAGAATAAAGTCCTGCTGGCACAGTTATAAGGTCACTGAGGCATGCAAATTCCCTGACCACAATAAGGGGGCAATCCCTTGGGGGAACTGAAAATATAAATAAAAAAAATATAATTCAGAAATTATCCATCAACATCATAACATGTATCTCAACTGGATGGAAAGAAAATTTTAACCTAAGACTTCACACATGAGAATGGCTTACAAAAATAAAGCCTTTATGATTAATAATGATACTAATGTTAGTTTGTAAATCACATGTTTTTTCTTTTTTGGGATTTTTGTAACAACTGAACAATTAAATTCAACGTTTCTCTCACCCCTCTCTCATTTCTTACACATCTCTCTTCCTTATGTTATGATTTTTGTAATTAAATGAATAAATGTGTTTTGTGTGTGTGTGTGTTTTATTAACTATTGTACAACAGTATTTGTCACCTGTCTCGACATGGATAGTAGTTTTATAAAATATTTGCTGTCTAAGACTTCTTGGTTGTATCAACGATTACTTAAAATAACTTTGTAGGGGCTACATGTACGTAACTTTCAGACATTCCTCATAGTGACACCAAACACAAATGAGCATTTTAGATGATCTGGTTGTTTTTTTTGTCTTTTTTTGGTGCTCAGAATAAAGAATGACACTTTCATAACCCTCAATTGTAGTCCAGAAATTCATGGATTTCCTGACTTTCATCTGGAGCATCGATCACCTGGACCCCTGGTCATTATTGTTATTGTTTTACATTTATCGACCAGCTGTCTATTTTATAGGTGGTGTCAGTATTAATAAAGTTTAATGATATTTGTATTACATGTTTTTGTTCCCAGACGACAACTTTGTGAGCGCCTACAGTGCCGAGATGGACCCCGCTGGACCTCCTGGACCACCACCCCTGGCCCCGGTGTGGTTCTTCGATGGTAAGACATTCATTTTAATAAAAAAGTAATGTTTAATCAGTTTATTTCAGTAATAAGAATATGGTTTATGACACATGTCAAAGTCAAGGCCCGCGGGCCACATCCGGTTCATGAGAGGGTTTTTTTCTGGCCCCAGGGATTATATAAATTTATTATTAGAACTGTCCCGCAGGCAACTGCACGCCAGCAGCATCCGGGTACTTTATGCGCACTAACGCACTACATTTCCCACAATTCAACGGTGGCGCTCCGAGCGGGAGGCCACATCCTTTCATTATTCATCAGCGGGCATTAGCATCACTTCAAAACTTTCAGAAAGCCTACCCTTAAAAAATGGCAAAACGGAAGGTGGATACTGAAAACTGGTCTTTTAAAACAAGGTGGGAGTCGGAGTACATGTTCACGGAGGTAGCTGGAAAACCTGTGTGTCTTTTGTGTGGAGAAAGTGTGGCAGTGATGAAAGAGTTTAATCTGAGACGGCAGCATGAGACAAAACACGCAACCAAGACAAGGATATGGACATGGAACAGAGGCTACAGAAGGTGGAGGAATTCAAACAAGGCCTAAAATCTCGGCAGACTCTGTTCAGAAAAGCCAAATCACAAAGCGAGGCTGCTGTCAAGGCCAGTTTTATTTCGGCAGAAGAGATGGCTAAATCAGTGCGGACATTGATGAACTTGTTCAAAAGATGAGACACCAACAGCGTACAGTGAACTATCCAATTTGTTTTAAAAATATTTCAGTTGAGTGAATTATAGAAAATTGCTGATATTTATTTCTTTGAAGTAAATTTAGGCCATTTTTGCTATTTCCCTGAGAAGTAATACTCGTGGTGCCTTGAATAATACCGCTTCATTCATTTAATGTTCATGTTTTGGGGATTTTTACATAAAGCTTTTGTCCCCGTTGAAAATTAAAATTTACTGACAGAGCCATAAGAAATTATTTATTTAATCATATAGTTATTATTAGTATGTTATGACTATTATTTTTAGGGTTTCAGTCTGTTTAATGGGGATCATTAGACTATATGCGGTCATTTTATTTTTTTTTCAATGAACATTCGATCAGCCTCAGGCTTGTTCCTACATTTTTCATTTGGCCCCCATGTCCATTTGACTTTGAGACCCCTGGTTTATGATGATGTTTTAACATTTATCTGATTTGAACATTTTTCTAACTCAACAGTGCCTCCTGCTGTTTCTCTTTGCTTTACTGCAGCTCTGTTGTGTGTTTACTATATATACCAGGGGTGTCAAACTCAGGTGTGTTACTGCCTAGTTGGAACAAAAACCTGCACCCACTCGGCCCTCCAGGACCTGAATTTGACACATGTGATATATACAGATACATTGTATTGTATTATTCCACCTATCCAAACGATCAGAATCAGGTGTCCTAATTTGGCCCTGCCTCAGGTGTATAAAATCGAGCACTTAGACATTGAGACTGTTTCTACAAACATCTTTGAAAGAATGGGCCGGTCTCAGGAGCTCAGTGATTTCCAGTGTGAAACTGTCATAGGATGCCACCTGTGCAACAAATCCAGTCCAACAAATTTCCTCACTCCTAAATATTCCAAAGACACCTGTCGGCTTTATTATAAGAATATGGAAAGGTTTGGTAACAACAGCAACTCAGCTATGAAGTGGTTGACCACATAAACTGAAAGAGAGGGGTCAGATGCTGAAGTTCATAGCGCAAAGAGGTCACCGACCTTCAGTCAGTGACAACAGAGTTTCAAACTTCATGTGACCTTCAAAATAGCTGCAGAGAGCTTCATGGAATGGGTTTCCACGGCCGAGCAGCTGCATCTAAGCTTGTGGTTCCTAAACTTTTTATTTAAAGAGTATGCCTTCATCACGTATGTGCAGTGAGTCAGAGAGGGAGAAGAAATACGACTGGCGGGAATCTAACTGGGCCTGCTGCTTCAAGTGCGCATGCGCTCCCCCTCCCCCCCCCCCCTCCCTCTTGCACTCAACTGCCCGCTGAAGACAAATGTGAGGCTAACTTTAGAAGCGCTAGCTAGCATCACCATCAACAGGTTAGTGACAGGACTCAGCTACGCGTAAAGCAGGAGACACCTTCATATAATCCTTCAACTAGCAAAGCGAAGACACGCAGATATGGACGAGGCTTATCCCGCCTTTGGTTTCACCAGTACAACGGTGGGTGATGCGGAGAGACCGCGGTGTGTTGTGTGTCTGTAAATATTAGCAAGCGACAGTTTGAGGCCGAACAAATCAAAACAACACTTGAAAATGGCACATCCTGATTACAAAGATAAGCTAATGGAGTTTTTTACAGAAAAAAGTCACTTCACTAAACCTTCAATTCATACACACGTGGACAAAATTGTTGGTACCCCTCAGTTAAAGAAGGAAAAACCCACAATTCTCACTGAACTCACTTGAAACTTACAAAGGTAACAATAAATAAAAATGTATTGAAAATTAAATAATCAAAATCAGCCTTTACTTTTGAATTGTTGATTAACATAATTATTTCAAAAACAAACTAATGAAATAGGCTGGACAAAAATGATGGTACCCATAACTTTTGTTGCACAACCTTTTGAGGCAATCACTGCAATTAAATGATTTCTATTTTTGTCAATGAGCGTTCTGCAGCTGTCAACAGGTATTTTGGCACACTCCTCATGAGCAAACTGCTCCGGTTGTCTCAGGTTTGATGGGTGTCTTCTCCAAATGGCATGTTTCAGCTCCTTCCACAGATGTTCAATGGGATTCAGATCTGGGCTCATGGAAGGCCACTTTAGAATGGTCCAACGCTTTTCTCTCAGCCATTCTTGGGTGTTTTTGGCTGTGTGTTTTGGATCGTTGTCCTGTTGGAAGACCCATGACTTGCGACTGAGACCAAGCTTTCTGACACTAGGCAGAACATTTCTCTCCAGAATGGTCTTCAGATAGTCTTCAGATTTCATTTTACCTTGCACACATTCAAGACACCCTGTGCCAGATGCAGCAAAGCAGCCCCAAAACATTACTGAGCCTCCTCCATGTTTCACCGTAGGGACAGTGTTCTTTTCTTCGTATGCTTGGTTTTCGAGTCTATGAACATAGTTGATGTGCCTTACCAAAAAGATACAGTTTGGTCTCATCTGTCCAAAGGACATTCTCCCAGAAGGTTTGTGGCTTGTCAACATGCATTTTTGCAAATTCCAGTCTCGCTTTTTTAGGATTTTTTTCAGCAGTGGTATCCTCCTGGTCGTCTCCCATGAAGTCCACTTTGGCTCAAACGATGACGAATAGTGCGATCTGACACTGATGTACCTTGGCCTTGGAGTTCACCTTTAATTTATTTGGAGGTTGTGTTGGGCTCTTTGGATACAATTCGAACGATCCGTCTCTTTAATTTGTCATAAATTTTCCTCTTGCGGCCACGTCCAGGGAGGTTGGCTACTGTCCCCGTGGGCCTTGAACTTCTGAATAATATGAGCCACTGTTGTCACAGGAACTTCAAGCTGTTTAGAGATGGTCTTATAGCCCTTAGCTTTAAGACGTTTGTCTATGATTTTTTTTTTTCAGATGTCCTGGGACAATTCTCTCCTACGCTTTCTGTTGTCCATGTTCAGTGTGGTACACACCTTTTCACCAAACAGCAGTGTGACTCCTTGTCTCCCTTTAAATAGGCAGACTGACTAATTATATCCATGGAAACACCAAGTGTCCATGTGTGTATTCCCAGGGGGGACATTCAAACCCACTACGCAAGAACTAATGCAGTGAGTAACATCATTTCCTCTGAGGTCTTCAGCCATCAATTTGAATACAGCAATCAAGGCTTTCTGGAGCAAGATTCTGGAGTTGGACAACGAGGCCATGTTGCTCGCTGGCTCAGGCTCAGGGAGTTACACATCTGTTCCCATAGCACAAAACAAACCTGTCTTTTTACTGATCCCAGCGTCTCGCCAATAGCTGTATGACGCCTTCCCTGGTTTGAGGCAGTACTTGCCAGGCCCTCAGCACAGTATATATAAAGAGATCATGGCATTCCTGCACAAGGAAACCGAGAGGACTGGATGCTCCTTGTGATTATATTGATGTGTACTTGGCAGAAATGGAGAAGGTACTTTCAGTGAGCCTCTTTTTTACTGTTGGATTGGTTTGCTGTCTGAAACAATCCGTTTTTAAATTTCACTGTCAACAAAATGTCTTTGTATAATGGCCACTGCAGTCATGATCTGCTAATAGTTTCATTTAGAAATCGAGTGCGTGTTCATATACAGACTGGCCATTTTCTATGTGGAGAAAATATTTGAACTGTCTGAAAAAAGGTCTATCTTAAATTAAATCTTCAAAATATACTGTAAATTTTAATTTTTTATATGGTAGCCCGCGACCGCAGATTACTGTGTAAAACATCACGGAGTAAGTGTTTTTTTTTTTTTTTTTTCTGCTCGTACATGGTTAGAGGAAGGAGAATCCCAGGTTAGCTTCCTTGACTTGTTTGAGGCCTGGACAGAAACAGCTGCTGCTACTTTATGCTGGGTCCTCATATATGTGACAAACTAGTTGGACATACACAGTGGTGTAAATTGACTATTTGCTGCTCCTCTATACTTCCACCCCACTATACGTGAGAGGGAAATTACACGCTTCTCTGCGTCTCCCTTAGAACAGTCACCCACTCAGAACTACATAGAGACGGTATCTGTCCCCCGACCACTTAATTCCCTTAAATCATTTAAATCCTTTACATCCAACAATGGTGACGAGTCACCCACAGCAACTTAATTAATATTAGCACTAATACAGCCATAAAGCAACAGCACTGGAGAGTGAAATGTGGACTTCTAAACATTAGATCTCTGTTATTCAAAGCTTTGTTAATAAATTAAATATCAGATTATAATATTGACTTGCTCTGTCTTACTGAAACCTGGCTGCATCCTGATGAATATGTTAGCCCGAATGAATCCAGCCATATTAACACTTATATTCCTCGTGACACCGGCCGAGGTGGTGGAGTTGCAGCCATTTTCAATTCCAGTTTACTGATCAACCCTGAACTGAAGTGTAGCTACACATCATTTGATTGATCATTTGTTTACCGCCCTCCAGGCCCATATTCTGAATTTTTATCAGAATTCTCAGAGTATCTCTGTGAGGCGACCGACGTGGCCTCCCAACAAAAGGGATCAGGGCAACCAGAAAAGAAGTGGAGTGGCAAAGGAACTCACGTAAAAACCATTTATTGGCGGTGGTACAAAAGAAAAACAAGACGCTCACGCCAGCGGGAAAAAATCCACCTCGCTCCAGGTAGACCTCACAGGCAGCTCCTGTTGCGTCGCGCTTTCTGTCCCGCACCCGAACATGTCCGGGGGGAACTCTCTCTGCTAGTCAGTTCCCCCCTTATAAACAGGTGCGACGGGGAGGGGTCATCACCTTCTCACAATCTCTCAAGTTTAGTATTCAGGACAGATAAAATAATCATGGCAGGTGACTTTAATATTCAAGTTGATGTTGACGGTGATAGCCTTGGCTTTGCCTTCCTCTCTTTAATGGAGTCAATCGGCTTTTCTCAGAGTAAATGTGCCCACCCATTGCTTTAACCACACCCTTGACCTTGTCCTGACATACTGCATCGAGGTTGAACACCTATCTGTCTTCCCACAGAATCCCCTCCTGTCAGATCATTATCTAATAACTTTTGAATTCCTGTTATTAAACTACTCACCACCTGAAAAAAGCATACTCACTCGATACCTGACAGTTCTATATTTAAATACAAGAAGGAGATTTCCTCAGTATTTAATTCACTGCCTGCATCTGAGGGCTCTAATCTGCCCTCAGATGCAGTTATTGTAGAGACAGATAAATTAGCTAATATTCACCTTGACACATTTACTTCAATCAACTTCGCTGAACTAGCTTCACTGATGTCGTCATCTAAAACTTCAACCTGTCTTCTGGACCCTATTCCAACCGAAATGCTAAAAGACATTTTCCCTTTGATTAGCCCTTCCTTACTAGAAATACTCAATATGTCTTTATTATCTGGCTATGTACCACCGTCCTTTAAAGTAGCTGTAATTAAACCTCTCCTTAAAAAACCTGCCCTCTACTCAAGTATTTTAGCCAACTATAGACCAATTTCCAATCTTCCCTTCCTCTCTAAGATTCTGGAAAAAGCAGTTGCTAAACAGCTGTGTGACTTTTTACACAACAATAACTTATACGAGGATTTCCAGTCAGGTTTTAGAATGCATCACAGCACAGAGATGGCTTTAGGTAAGGTTTCAGATGATATTCTTGATGCATCTGATAAAGGATTGATTTCCATCCTTGTTCTGTTAGATCTTAGTGCTGCATTTGACACAGTCGACCATCAAATCTTGTTAGAGAGACTAGAGCATTTTACTGCTATAAAAGGGACTGCACTAAACTGGTTTTTTGTGGCAATTTGTCCATATCAATAATGTTTCTTCTATCCATACCAAAGTTAATCATGGGGTTCCACAAGGTTCTGTGCTTCGACCAATACTTTTCACTATCTATATGCTCCCATTGGGTAAAATCATTAGAAAACACAATTAATTTCCACTGTTTTGCTGACGATACACAGCTCTATCAATTAAGCCAAACGAAACCAATCAGCTAGCTAAACTTTGAGCTTGTCTCCAGGATATAAAATCCTGGATGACCTGCAATTTTCTTGTACTCAATTCAGATAAAACAGAAATTATTGTACTCGGGTCCGAAATCCTGAGGAACTCAGAATCCAGTGATATAGCTATCCTGGATGACATCTCCCTGGCCTCTAGCTCCATGGTGAAAAACCTGGAAGTCATTTTCGACCAAGATTTGTCATTCTCTGCCCACATTAAACATATTTCTAGGACTGCCTTCATTCACCTACGCAACATAGCAAAGGTCAGACACTTCCTGTCTCTGAAAGATGCGGAAAAACGTATCCATGCAATTATTACTTCCAGGCTTGACTACTGCAATTCTTTACTGTCCGGTTGCACCAGAAAGTCTCTAAGGACTCTCCAGCTGATCCAGAATACAGCTGCACGTCTATTAACTGGCACTAGAAGAAGGGAGCATATCTCACCTGTATTAGCCACTCTACACTGGCTTCCTGTGAAATCTCGTGTAGAATTCAAAATCCTGCTCCTCACCTATAAAGCGCTCAACGGTCAGGCGCCATCCTACCTTGGGGATCTCTTAGTCCCATATCGCCCATCAAGAACATTACGCTCCCAATATGCAGGCTTATTGGAGGTTCCCAGAATTCCTAAAATTAAAACAGGAGGCAGAGACTTTAACTTCCAGGCTCCTCTCCTGTGGAATCGTCTCCCAGTCTCAGTCCGGGGGGCAGACACCCTTCCTATATTTAAGAATAGGTTAAAAACGTTCCTGTTGAAGAAGCGTATAGTTAGGGCCGGCCCTGGCTGGCCTAGTCATAGTTATGCTGCGCCAGGTTAGTCTGCCGGGTCCTCATGAGATGCTCTGAGCTTCTTTTTCTTATTTTTCCTCGTCCATCTGTGATACTGATGAACCACTATTGTACTTTTAAATCTGCTGTGTTCCCAGAGTCCTGCCCTGTGTGTTGTCATTCACAGAGCATGCTGCAGTGCAACCACTGAGGGATCTACGGATGTTGGAAGGTCTGATGCTGTCCTGGTTCACCTGGAAGCTGTGATGGATCCTGCGCCTCATCCTCCACTTACACCCTAATTCATTACATTTGTTTGTTTGTTTGTAATGTCCAATTTTCCCTGCAATGTTTCCACCTGCACACATCATCTACTGCAGCCTGTCCGTCCTGGAAGAGTGATCCCTCCTCTATTTCTCTTCCTGAGTGTTTTTCTGTTTTTTTTCCCATATTTTTTTCTCATATTTAAGGATAATAAGATAACAAGATGATCAGAAATAACCCCATTTCAGAAATTTAACAGCAACACGCTCCAAGGTTTGAAATAATAGCATTACAAGAAAATGAACAAAAAGTGTGAATCTCAGCTAAAAAGGAGCTAAATCATTGGCTTGGTGAATGTGTTTCTCTTTTTTTGCTCAAACTGCTATTTTGATAAACTTTTGATGTTTTAACATTTATCTGATTTGAACATTTTTCTAACTCAACAGTGTCTCCTGCTGTTTCTATTTGCTTTACTGCAGCTCTGTTGTGTGTTTAAAATATATACCAGGGGTGTCAAACTCAGGTCCTGGGCGGCCATGTTGGTGCAGGTTTTTGTTCCAACCAGGCAGTAGCACACCTGATTCTACTAATGAAGGTCCTCAGCAAGAGCTCTATTGTTTAGTAGAATGAGTTTGACACATGTGATATATACAGACACAATATATATTACCAACAGTATTATTCCACCCATCCAAATGATCAGTGTCCTAATTTGGCCCTGCCTCACTGGTGATTTCCAGTGTGGAACTGTCATAGGATGTCACCTGTGAACAAATCCAGTCCAACAAATTTCCTCACTCCTAAATATTCCAAAGACACATCTAAGCTTGTGGTTCCTAAACTTTTTATTTAAAGAGTATGCCTTCATCATGTATGTGCAGTGAGTCAGAGAGGGAGAAGAAATACGACTGGCGGGAATCTAACTGGGCCTGCTGCTTCAAGTGCGCATGCGCTCCCCCTCCCCCTTGCACTCAACTGCCCGCTGAAGACAAATGTGAGGCTAACTTTAGAAGCGCTAGCTAGCATCACCATCAACAGGTTAGTGACAGGACTCAGCCACGCGTAAAGCAGGAGACACCTTCATATAATCCTTCAACTAGCAAAGCGAAGACACGCAGATACGGACGAGGCTTATCCCGCCTTTGGTTTCACCAGTACAACGGTGGGTGATGCGGAGAGACCGCGGTGTGTTGTGTATCTGTAAATATTAGCAAGCGACAGTTTGAGGCCGAACAAAATAAAACGACACTCGAAAACGACACAACCTGATTACAAAGATAAGCTAATGGAGTTTTTTTCAGAAAAAAAAGTTGCTTCACTAAAGCTGCGTCCCTACCCTCTAAAAAGCAACTCTCTTCATATAAAGCTGTGTACAGAGTTGCTCATAGAAAAGACGCACACTTTTGTTCAATTACTTCCCGCTGCTCTTGATATGGTTTGAATGAATGAAGCAACAGCAACATAGAGGATCTGTAACATGAACTAGCCCACCCAGTCACTGCATGAAGTGAACATATTACATGAAAAATGGATAGTCAGTTTAGTTGTTGTATGCATTATAAGTTTGTAGTTCATGTCACTATAGACCACCTTACACTTTAGTTTACTATAGTATCTCTCAGCCTGAGTAAAGGTTCCTCGACCAGTTTAAAAAGACAATCTCACCATAGCTAGCACTGTAAAACTTAGCTGTGAAATGTATAGTTATATAGTATTGTATATTTTACAATAAGTCAGACAAGTCAAAAAGATATTTCATTATGAAAGTTAATCCCTCCAACACTGTATATAAAACTAAATGTTCATTTGACTTTTATTTTACAGTTAATCACCCAATACTGTAAAAGTGACTGAAATAACTAATGCAGTGAGTAACATAATTTCTTCTGTGTTTTTCAGCCGTCAATTTGAATACAGCAATCAAAGCTTTCTGGAGCAAGATTCTGGAGTTGGACAACGAGGCCGTGCTGCTCGCTGGCTCAGACTCAGGGAGTTACACATCTGTCCCCTTAGCACAAAACAAACTTGTCTTTTCACTGATCCCAACGTCTCGCCAACAGTTGTACGACGCCTCAAGCGGTACTTGCCAGGCCCTCACCAGACGGTGCACAGCATATATAAAGAGATCATGGCCTGTACTATGAAACCGAGAAGCACATGGAGGACTGGAACCCTGATGATCCTTGTGATTTTATAGATTTGTACTTGGCAGAGATGGAAAAGGTACTTTCAGTGAGCCCGTTATACTGTTGGATTGGTTTGCTGTCTGAAACAATCAATTTTTAAATTTCACTGTTGACAAAATGTCTTTGTATAATGGCCACTGCAGTCATGATCTGCCAATAGTTTCAATTAGAAATCGAGTGCATGTACATGTACAGACTTTCCATTTTCCATGTGGAGAAAATACTATCTTAAATTAAATCTTCAAAATATATTGTACATTTTATATAGTAGCCTGTGACAGCAGATTACTGTTAAACATCACGGAGTAAGTGTTTTTTTCTGCTCGTACATGGTTAGAGGAAGGAGAATCCCAGGTTAGCTTCCTTGACCTGATTGAGGCCTGGACAGAAACAGCTTCTGCTATTTTATGCTGGGTCCTCATATACGTGTATATATATATACCTCGATATATAACTACCTCGACATACAGAGTGAGTTCACAGTGGTGTAAATTGACTATTTGCTGCTCCTCTATACTTCCACCCTACTACATGTAAGAGGGAAATTTTGCACTTTCTACTCTTCTACAAAAAGTGGTTTGTTACTTTTCAGATAAAGATTTGACATAAAATAATATTCTAACTAATACAATTATTTTATTAAACACACATGTGCTATACACTTAACTAACTAACCACTATTTGGATATTTAATTTAGATTTGAGCTGTCTGTGTGAATATTTAATTGGGTGCTATATATCTTTTGGCTCTCATCCTATACCGTAAAATACCAATTAACAGCTGTTTATTTGAGATCAGGCCACGGTTTGGAGCAGGCAATTAATAATTAATTAATAGGCTACTTTCCTGAAAATAAGCTAACATTTTTTTAAATTATTACTAAACTAGTTTAAAAGTCAAATTGCAGTACTGTAGTTAAGTGTATTCTGACTCCTCCGAGTTCTCAGTTTTTCTCTGAATATTTTACCACAGAAGGTTTGTACTTTATTATTCAATATTATTTACATAACTTCATTGAAGCATCACACTGACAGGATCAAGGAACATGAGACATATAATATACTTTATGCAAAGTATAAGAAGTCTACTTATAACTAGTTAAGTGTATATAGGTAAACGCTGATCAATTAGGTGGAACACAACTTTTTATTTAATAATCGAAAAACACTCAATCTCACATTGCTGTGCGATACATAGTTTTACACTGAACCATGTGTCCCTTTTTACATAAATAAATTGAAATAGAAAATTACAGAAAGTAGTGGACTAGCCAGGAATAAGTAGGTAGCTTTGTAGTTAAAGTAGAACTTAAGGAAACTGGACTGAATACTAATAAACATTATGTATATCCTAAAGCCTTTAAACCACAAAGCAACGACTCTTACTGAGCAGTTTTACTCACTTTTACTTGCCATTGATTATTTTAGTTGACAGAATTTCTAATATTACTTCAAAAAGGATGTGAGTACATGTTCACCATTGTCATTGTTCATCCTCATTCCTCACCCAGAGAAAGTGCAGGTGGAGTTGGACAGAGTGATTGGACGTCCGACAGACCCAACCTGCCCTACATGAACGCTGTCATCATGAGACTCAGAGAATGGGGAACATTGTTCCTCTGGGATTTCCAAAATGGCCAGTAAAGCCTATGTGCTGGGAGAGTACTTCATACCCAAGGCGAGGAGCTGTTTACCATCAGGCTTAATATGTACATACACTAATTTAAAACATCCATGGACACTAATTTTGTAATAAATCTTGTGCAATAACCCTTTTTTAATCTACCTGTGCAATTTAAAATTGTATCTAATCCCGTGTATTTACTTATTTGTACCTGGTCCTTTTGATAAATAAAAAGAAAAGAAATTAACTTGATTGAATGTTCATCAATGTTAAATATATCTCTCCACTCTTTTTCCAGGGCACAGTTATAAGTACAATGCTTTCATCGGTGCTTTTCGATAAGAATGAGATATTTTAAACCCTGAACATTTCTTGGATTTAGAGGGCAACTTCAGCAGGAGAGAGGCATTCCTACCATTTTCAGTTGGTTTTGTTTTTCCACTTTCTTTTCCACTGTTTGGTACATGAGAATTGCTGCTCCATAGCAACACTAGAAAAGTTCTAAAAGCTGCTGTGGACTTTTTCCACGCAGGTAAACGTGTGTTTAGGGGAGGACCTGGCGAGGATGGAGCTGTTTCTTTTCTTTTCCTGCCTGCTGCAACACTTCACCTTCTCTGCTGTTCCCTGGCAAACGCCCACCATGGAGGGCGTGCAAGGCTTCAATAAATCCCCCGGGAACCTCATGATGCCACGACTCACTAAGGCTCTTCATTGTTTCAGCAGTCCTCGTCCTGCTAGAAAAGCGGATGGAGACTCCCACACAAGTTGAATACACACAGTTCAGACTCAAATGCAAAAGTTGGGTCTGTGGTAACCGGGATCTTCACGTTCTCCACATCTCAAGTGTAAATTCAAAACTAAATTAGTTTGCAGAAATGATAAAACAAACCCTCACAAAAACATTAAAATAATTTAAAAAAAAATCATGTAGCTCACCCAGGTTCACCTGATGCCACCTCAAGTGATAACACTCACTAATGCAATTCATTAGACTTTGTGCAGACCTTATCTGGAGTTTAAAATCAGTTTATATTCCACTGTTATAGAGGCCAAACAGATAGAATCCTGGAAAGAGTTTCACTTAACACCTTGATTACATGTTCATTTCTATATTCAATATTTGTCTTTACTCCCTGGTGTTTAATAAACTGTTCTATTTTAGGTGGTTTTAGACCTGCACATGTGAGGGGGCAGTCGATATATGAAGGAGGCATCATATATACACATCATGCTCCAGCACTTGTTTTTACCCTTTGTTCATACTGTAGGAACAGTGTTTCTGGCATTAAAATAGGTTGTTAGCTATGTGTCCAATCACAGCCCGTAGAAGTGGATTCACTTAGTCAGGGCTCCACCTTCAGACCTGTCCAACCTGGGTGTCCCAACTAAAGAATAAACTCCTGCTGGCACAGTTATAAGGTCACTGAGGCACGCAAACCCCCTGACCACAATAAGGTGGCAATGCCTCGGGGGAACTGAAAATATAAATAAATAAAATATAATTCAGAAATTATCAATCAACATAAGATGTATCTCACCTGGATGGAAAGGAAATTTTAACCTAAGACTTCACACATGAGAATGGCTTACAAAAACAAAGCCTTTATGATTAATAATGATAGTAATAAGTTAGTTTGTAAATCACATGTTATGTTTTGTTTTCACCGGGTACTCCGGCTTCCTCCCACAATACAAAACATGCTCAGGTTAATTGGCAAATCTAAATTGCCCATAGGTGTGAGTGTGTGTGTGAATGGTGTGTGAATGGTGTGTGTGCCCCACGATTGGCTGGCGACCATCTGGGGTGTATCCCTGCCTCTCGCCATAAAATGCGCTGGGATAGGCTCCAGCAGACCCCTGCGACCCCGAAAGGGAATAAGCGGGATAGAAAATGGATGGATGGATGGATGTTATGTTTTTTTGTGCATCTTTTTAAACTGAACATTTAAATTCAACTTTTCTCTCACCCCTCTCTCATTTCTCACACTTCTCTTCCTTATATGTTATGATTTGTGTAATTAAAGGCATTAATATGTTTTGTGTGTGTGTGATTTATTAACTATTCTACAACAGTATTTGTGACCTTGACGTGGATAGTACTTTTATGGAATATTTGCTGTCTAAAACTTCTTGGTTGTATCAAAGATTACTTAAAATAACTTTGTAGGGGCTACATGTACGTAACTTTCAGAAATTCCTTCTTAATAGTGCCACCAAACACAAATGAGCATTTTAAATGATCTGTTTTTTTTTTCTTTTTTTGGTGCTCAGAATAAAGAATGACACTTTCATAACTCTCAATTGTAGTCCAGAAATTCATTGAGAATGGTAATAAAATAAACGGGGTATGGATTCATATTTAATAAAAAAGAAAGATGTTTAATTTAAGTCGTATATCATAGCAACAGAACGGTGACGTCACTGATCCGATGTATTTAGTAGCGCTGCGACCTTCAAACTTTCCCCTTTTGCTTCCCGAGTTTGACACAAGAGTTGCAAAAGACCCCTCTGCTGCAAAGCATTTCTCGAGCTAGCTTAACAAGCGACCCTCACCTGGATTGGATTGACGCGGATTCCTGAACCTCCTTGGACTTCCTGACCCGGATTCCTGAACCTCCTTGGATTTCCTGACCCGGATTCCTGGACCTCCTTGGATTTCCTGACCCGGATTCCTGGACCCCTGATCAACTGAACATCTTTTGGTAAGTTATTGTTTTACATTTATCGACCAGCAGTCTATTTTATAGGTGGTGTCAGTATTAATAAAGTCTAATGATATTTGTATTATATTTTTTGTTCCCAGACGACAACAGTACCGAGATGGACCCCGCTGGACCTCCTGGACCTCCTGGACCACCACCCCTGGCCCCGGTGTGGTTCTTCGACGGTAAGACATTTATTTTAATAAAAATTAATGTTTAATTGGTTTATTTCAGTAATAAGAATATGGTTTATGTAAACTGCTGAATTTAGACAATTAGTTTAGTCCATTATTAGAAAAACCATAATGCACGATATAATATTGTTGCTAATGCTAATTTCATTTCATATACATTTGTTGCATGCAATGAAGGATTGTGGGTATATTTTATTGTGACCAATACAGATTGATTAATTTATTCTATTGATGAATGTGAGGTTTTCCCGGTAAAATGTGATTTAATTCGATGCAGTGGCGTAAAAACAGTGTTATTTTCACATGAAATTATCCAAAGTTTTTGTCGACCATTTTGTTAAATTGTTATTCATGAACCATGGCGACGAAGCCATTTTTAAATTATGCCTTAAAAGAAGTTATTTTTTATCACCATGGAGATGAGCAGCGTTCGGGCGCAGACGATGACGTCAGCGCGTCAGAACGTGCAGAGCTGCGTTTCCCTGCTGTTTGACGTCTTTAGTAAACACTGCTTCAATAAACAGATCAGAGAATGTTTCTATGATGCTGAGAAAATAACTACATTTAAAGATATAACAATACATTTATTCGTCTAACACTATTTTTAGATTCCTTGATATTGATAACAAATGATAAGAAATGTACCTTTTATGAAATTGAAACTGAACATGTAACCCATTTATATTTTCTGATTGCTCATATAGTAGTCAATTTGGTGAAAATTGACATAATAGAAAACAATGAAACAATGAAATCTGACGTTTTTATATAATTTTCTCTCCACAGGTGGTTTGTATTGGGCCTTCCCTGGGCCCGCTCCTCCTCTTCCCCCTCTCTTTGCTCCTCCTCTTCCTCCTCACTTTCTTCATCCTTTTCCCCCTATCTTTGCTCCTCCTCTTCCCCCTCTCTTCGTTCCTCCTCTTCCTCCTCACTTTCTTCCTCCTTACTTTCCTCCCGCTTACTTCCTTCTTCCCCCTCCTCCTTCTCCTCCTTCTCCTCCTCCTCCTCCTCCTCCTTCTCCTTCTCCTTCTCCTTCTCCTTCTCCTCCCCCTTCTCCTCTTCTTCTTCCTTCTCCTTCTCCTTCCCCTCCTCCTTCTCCTCTTCTTCTTCCTTCTCTTTCTCCTTCTCCTCCTCCTTCTCCTCTTCTTCTTCCTTCTCTTTCTCCTTCTCCTCCTCCTTCTCCTCTTCTTCTTCCTTCTCTTTCTCCTTCTCCTCCTCCTTCTCCTCTTCTTCTTCCTTCTCCTTCTCTTTCTCTTCCTTCTTCTCCTTCTCCTCCTCCTTCTGCTCCTCCTTCTCCTGGGCCTTTTCTTGACATTCTTCTGGAGTGCGCTCCTCCTCGAGGTCCCAGGTATCTTTTTCCTTCTATCCTTTCTCCTTCTCCTCCTCCTCCTTCTCCTCCCCCTCGTGGTCCTACTCCTCCTCCTTTTCTTGCTACCTTTCGTCTTCCTTCTCCCGTTCGTATCCCTTCTCCTTTTCCTTCTCCTTCTTCTTCTCCTCCTCCCTCCCCTCCCCCTCCTCCTCCTCCTCCTCCTTCTCCTCCTCCCTCTCCTTCTCCTCCTTCTTCTCCTTCTCCTCCTTCTTCTCCTTCTCTTTCTCTTCCTTCTTCTCCTCCTCCTTCTCCTCCTCCTTCTCCTCTTCTTCTTCCTTCTCTTTCTCCTTCTCCTCCTCCTTCTCCTCTTCTTCTTCCTTCTCTTTCTCCTTCTCCTCCTCCTTCTCCTCTTCTTCTTCCTTCTCTTTCTCCTTCTCCTCCTCCTTCTCCTCTTCTTCTTCCTTCTCTTTCTCCTTCTCCTCCTCCTTCTCCTCCTCCGTCTCCTGAGCCTTTTCTTGACTTTCTTCTGGAGTGCACTCCTCCTCGAGGTCCCAGGTATCTTTTCCTTACTCCTTCTCCTCCTCCTCCTTCTCCTCCCCCTCGTGGTCCTACTCCTCCTCCTTTTCTTGCTACTTATCGTCCTCCTTCTCCCGTTCGTATTCCTTCTCCTTTTCCCTCTCCTACTCCTCGTGGTATTCGTTCTCCTCCTCCTTCCCCCGAGGCTACTCCTCAGTCTCCTAACCATATGTGTCGTTCATGTGGTTTCAGGAAGCGGAGGAGGAGCTGGGAGGACGAGGACAGCGACGGCGGCTGGGGGGGTGGCGGCGGTGGTGGCGGCGGCAGTGGCGGCGGGGGCAGTGGCGAGGGCGGCGTTGGGGGCAGTGGCGGCGGGGGCAGTGGTGGCGGCGAGGGCGGCGGCGAGGGCGGCGTCGAGGGCGGCGGGGGCGGCGAGGGCGGCGGTGGGGGCAGTGGCGGTGGCGGCGGGGGCAGTGGCGAGGGCGGCGTTGGGGGCAGTGGCGGCGGCGGCGGCGGGGGCAGTGGTGGCGGCGGCAGGGGCGGCTGCGGCGAGGGCGGCGGGGGCAGTGGCGGCGGCGGCGGTGGGGCTCCTGCGAAGCGGCTGAGATGAGTAAATTGTCCCATCGTTTACAGTAATAACTGTTTTAAATAAAGAGTTTTAAATTAAAAAGTTTTAAATTGATTAATGTTGTATAGTTTAACACTTAATTAACATGATTTATGTTTGATAATTTGATATTGTTTCATCTTTCATATTTTTAACTTGTTTAATGTTGTACATTTGCACTGATTTAACATTATTTATGCTTGATAATTGATTATTATTCCAACATGTATCTTTTATAGTTTAAAATAATTTCAAATATTTATCCATGATAGATTGATACTAGAAACTGTTTTAAGTTGTATTTTTTACAGTTTTAATTAGTTCATTCTTTACACTCATTATAGTGTTAATAATAATCCTGATCCTGACCCCTTGACCTTTCTTATTTGACACTTTGGCCCCTACTATAAAATTGGATTAAATTAAAGGAGGATGCCAGGAAACAAGGAAGAGGCATGCCGCTGAGTTTCCTTCCCTCCATAAATAAGAAAAACTTAGCTTGTTTATTCTTTTACAATTTTCCATTGTTTTTTAAAACTATACAAGATTAAAGATGTTAAAAGAATGTAAAACTGTAAAACATTAAACAAGTTACTAATATTTAATTTTTGTTATACTCAGGGCCAAAATGTAAAATAAGAAATGTCGGGTGGTCAGGTTCAGGATTATTATCACCGTATAATGTGTTTAAAAATAAAACAATTTAATACTGTAAAAGATAAAAATTAAAAGAATATCCAGTATAAAGTTTAAAACAATATCAAATTATCAAGCATACACAATGTTAAATCTGTTTAAAACAATACAACATTGAACAATCTAAAACTATGGTAAAAGTATAAACAATATTAAATAATTAATGGTAAATCATTTTAAAATAATGTAATACAATACAAGATTGAACAATGTGATTAAACATATATATATAAAAAAATAATATGTTAATATTATTTCAACTTTTATCTTTTATAGTTTCAAATAGTTTCAAATTGTTGAATATTTTATAGTGTTACACTGAATTAATATAATTTATCCGTGATAAATTGATATTGTTATCTTGGAAACTGTTTTATGTTTTATTTTTTACAGTTTTAATTAGTTCATTCTTTACACTCATTATAGTGTTAATAATAATCCTGATCCTGACCACTTGACCTTTCTTATTTGACACTTTGGCCCCTACTATAAAATTGGATTAAATTAAAGGAGGATGCCAGGAAACAAGGAAGAGGCATGCCGCTGAGTTTCCTTCCCTCCATAAATAAGAAAAACATAACTTGTTTAATCTTTTATAGTTTTAAACTGTTTTAACATGAAATAATCCTTAATAATTTGATATTGTTTTAAGTTTTATCTTTTATGGTTTTAAATTTAATTGACTTGTTTAATCTTTTATAATTTTCCATTGTTTTTTAAAACTATACAAGATTAAAGATGTTAAAAGAATGTAAAACTGTAAAACATTAAACAAGTTACTAATATTTAATTTTTGTTATACTAAGGGCCAAAATGTAAAATAAGAAATGTCGGGTGGTCAGGTTCAGGATTATTATCACCGTATAATGTGTTTAAAAATAAAACAATTTAATACTGTAAAAGATACAAATTAAAAGAATATCCAGTATAAAGTTTAAAACAATATCAAATTATCAAGCATACATAATGTTAAATCTGTTTAAAACAATACAACATTGAACAATCTAAAACTATGGTAAAAGTATAAACAATGTAAAATAATTAATGGTAAATCATGTTAAAATAATGTATTACAATACAAGATTAAACATGTTAAAACAATTTAAAACTGTAAAAGATGAAACAATTCAATACTATTTAAAACTATAAAAGATAAAACAAGTTAATTCATTTCAAACCCATAAAATATAAAAGTTAAAACAAGATCAAATTATATATATTTATATATATTTATATATAATTATAAAAATATTATTAAAATATATATTAAAAAAATATGCTGAGTTTCCTTCCCTCCATAAATAAGAAAAACTTAACTTGTTAAATCTTTTATAGTTTTAAAACCGTTTTAACATGATTTATCCTTAAAATTTTGATATTGTTTTAAGTTTTATCTTTTACGGTTTTAAATTGGTTGCACCAAAAAGTCTCTAAGGACTCTCCAGCTGATCCAGAATGCAGCTGCATCTATTAACTGGCACTAGAAGAAGGGAGCATATCTCACCTGTATTAGCCTCTCTACTCTGGCTTCCTGTAAAATCTCGAATAGAATTCGAGAAAATAAATAAATAAATAAGATCCTGCTCCTCACCTATAAAGCACTTAATGGTCAGGCCCCTTCCTACCTTAGGGATAGTCCCATATCGCCCATCGAGAGGATTATGTTCCCAATATGCAGGCTTATTGGAGGTTCCCAAAATTTCTAACCTTAAAACGGTAGGCAGAGCCTTCAACTTCCAGGCTCCTCTCCTGTGGAACCGTCTTCCAGTTTCAGCCCGGGGGGCAGACACCCTTCCTACATTTAAGAATAGGTTAAAAACGGTCCTGTTGAAGAATGCGTATGTTAAGTTCTGTCCTGGAAGAGGGCTCCCTCCTCTATTTCTCTTCCTGAGGGTTCTTCCATTTTTTTCCCCGTTAAAGGGGTTTTTTAGGGAGTTTACCTTGTATGATGTGAGGGTCTAAGGACAGGGATGTTGTGTTGCTTTTGTACAAACTGTAAAGCCGCTCTGTGATATGTGAATCTGGGCTATACAAATAAATTGAATTGAATTGAAATTGAATTGACTTGTTTTAACTTATAGTTTGTAATAGTATTACCTTGTTTAATCTTTTGCAATTTTCCATTGTTTTGGAATACATATATACAAGATTAAAAATGATAAAACAATGTAAAACTGTACAACACTAAACAAGTTACTAATATTTCATTTTTTTATACTAAGGGCCAAAATGTCAAGTGTCAGGTTCAGGATTATTATCACTTTATAATGAGTGTAAATATGAAACAATTATACACTGTAAAAGATATCCAGTATAAAGGTTAAAACAATATCAGGCGGAGGAGGGCTCGGCCCCCGCTGAGGTGCAGATCGCTCTGAGGGGGGTTCTGCTGGAAGAGTAGCCGAGGGGCGAGGAGACTGCCGACCCCGGCGGTGAGGTTGTACGTCCTCGCTGAGGGTTTATCGCTGGCCAGAGATGACAACGACGTCACCTTGCAGCTGCAGAATACGACTCCACAGCAGGAGATATAGATTAATTAAAGTAGAATGGACTAAACTTGTGAAGAATCCTGTGGAGTTTCTGTGACTTTGGGGCAGGTACAGAGATGTAGAATAGATGTAAATGAAGAGGTTCGTACTATCCTGATTATAAGCTTATATTAGGCTATAAACCTGTTTCTTCATGTTGTGTGTGAACAACCCACTGACTCATATTTAAGGATAATAATAATAAAAAGAAGAATAATGTCAGTTGACACCTGTGTTTCTGTAAGATGATTTTCTGTAAGATGATCAGAATTAACCCCATTTCAGAAATATAACAGCAACACACTCCAAGGTTTGGAGCTAAAAAAGGAGCTAAATCATTAGCTCGGTGAATGTGTTTCTCTTTTTTTGCTCAAACTGCTATTTTAATAAACTTTTGATGTTTTAACATTTATCTGATTTGAACATTTTTCTAACTCAACAGTGCCTCCTGCTGTTTCTATTTGCTTTACTCCAGCTCTGTTGTGTGTTTAACATATATACCAGGGGTGTCAAACTCAGGTCCTGGGCGGCCATCTTGGTGCAGGTTTTTGTTCCAACCAGGCAGTAGCACACCTGTTTCTACTAATGAAGGTCCTCAGCAAGAGCTCTATTGGTTGATTAGTAGAATGAGTTTGACACATGTAAAAATATACAGATACATTATATCCATCCATCCATCCATTGTCTATCCCGCTTATTCCCTTTCGGGGTCGCAGGGGTCTGCTGGAGCCTATCCCAGCGCGTTAAGGCGAGAGGCAGGGATACACCCCAGATGGTCGCCAGCCAATCGTGGGGCACACACACCATTCACACACCATTCACTCTCACACTCACACCTATGGGCAATTTAGAGTTTACCAATTAACCTGAGCATGTTTTTTGTATTGTGGGAGGAAACCGGAGTACCCGGTGAAAACCCACGCAGACACGGGGAGAACATGCAAACTCCACACAGAAAGGCCCCAGACCCAGGCCCAAGGCGGTCTTGAACCTGCGACCTTCTTGCTGTGAGGCAACAGTGCTACCCACCGCACCACCGTGTCGCCCTAGATACATTATATTACCAACAGTATTATTCCACCCATCCAGATGATCAGTGTCCTAATTTGGCCCTGCCTCAGGTGTATAAAATCAATCAGTTAGACATGGAGACTGTTTCTACAAACATCTGTGAAAGAATGGGTCGCTCTCAGGAGCTCAGTGATTTCTAGTGTGTAACTGTCATAGGATGCCACCTGTGCAACAAATCCAGTCCAACAAATTTCCTCGCTCCTAAATATTCCAAAGACACATCTAAGCTTGTGGTTCCTAAACTTTTTATTTAAAGAGTATGCCTTCATCACGTATGTGCAGTGAGTCAGAGAGGGAGAAGAAATACGACTGGCGGGAATCTAACTGGGCCTGCTGCTTCAAGTGCGCATGCGCTCCCCCTCCCCCTTGCACTCAACTGCCCGCTGAAGACAAATGTGAGGCTAACTTTAGAAGCGCTAGCTAGCATCACCATCAACAGGTTGGTGACAGGACTCAGCCACGCGTAAAGCAGGAGACACCTTCATATAATCCTTCAACTAGCAAAGCGAAGACACGCAGATACGGACGAGGCTTATCCCGCCTTTGGTTTCACCAGTACAACGGTGGGTGATGCGGAGAGACCGCGGTGTGTTGTGTGTCTGTAAATATTAGCAAGCGACAGTTTGAGGACGAACAAAATAAAACGACACTCGAAAACGGCACAACCTGATTACAAAGATAAGCTAATGGAGTTTTTTTCAGAAAAAAAGAGTCGCTTCACTAAAGCTGCGTCCCTACCCTCTAAAAAGCAACTCTCTTCATATAAAGCTGTGTACAGAGTTGCTCATAGAAAAGACGCACACTTTTGTTCAATTACTTCCCGCTGCTCTTGATATGGTTTGAATGAATGAAGCAACAGCAACATAGAGGATCTGTAACATGAACTAGCCCACCCAGTCACTGCATGAAGTGAACATATTACATGAAAAATGGATAGTCAGTTTAGTTGTTGTATGCACTATAAGTTTGTAGTTCATGTCACTATAGACCACCTTACACTTTAGTTTACTATAGTATCTCTCAGCCTGAGTAAAGGTTCCTCGACCAGTTTAAAAAGACAATCTCATCATAGCTAGCACTGTAAAACTTTGCTGTGAAATCTGTAGTTATATAGTATTGTATATTTTACAATAAGTCAGACAAGTCAAAAAGATATTTCATTATGAAAGTTAACCCCCCCAACAATAAATAAAACTAAAATTAGAGTTTATTTGACTTTTATTTTACAATTAATCACACAATACTGTAAAAGTGACTGAAATAACAATAACTAATACAGTGAGTAACATCATTTCCTCTGTGGTCTTCAGCCATCGATTTGAATACAGCAATCAAAGCTTTCTGGAGTTGGACAACGATGCTGTGCTGCTCGCTGGCTCAGGGAGTTACACATCTGTTCCCTTAGCACAAAACAAACTTGTCTTTTCACTGATCCCAGTACGTACGAGGCCTTCCCTGGTTTGAGGCAGTACTTGCCAGGCCCTCACCAGATGGTGCACAGCATATATCATGGCCTGTACTAGGAAACCGAGAAGCACATGGAGGACTGGAACCCTGATGATCCTTGTGATTATATTGATGTGTACTTGGCAGAGATGGAGAAGGTACTTTCAGTGAGCCTGTTATACTGTTGGATTGGTTTGCTGTCTGAAACAATCCGTTTTTAAATTTCACTGTTGACAAAATGTCTTTGTATAATGGCCACTGCAGTCATGATCTGCCAATAGTTTCAATTAGAAATCGAGTGCATGTACATGTACAGACTTTCCATTTTCCATGTGGAGAAAATAATTGAACTGTCTGGGGAAAAAAAGGTTTACTATCTTAAATTAAATCTTCGAAATATATTGTAAATTTTATATGGTAGCATGTGACAGCAGATTACTGTGTTAAACATCACGGAGTAAGTGTTTTTTTTTTTTCTGCTCGTACATGGTTAGAGGAAGGAGAATCCCAGGTTAGCTTTCTTGACCTGATTGAGGCCTGGACAGAAACAGTTGCTGCTACTTTATGCTGGGTCCTCATATACGTGACAAACTAGTTGGACATACACAGTGGTGTAAATTGACTATTTGCTGCTCCTCTATACTTCCACCCCACTATACGTGAGAGGGAAATTACACGCTTCTCTGCGTCTCCCTTAGAACAGTCACCCACTCAGAACTACATAGAGACGGTATCTGTCCCCCGACCACTTAATTCCCTTAAATCATTTAAATCCTTTACATCCAACAATAGGAGACGAGTCACCCACAGCAACTTAATTAATATTAGCACTAATTCAGCCATAAAGCAACAGCACTGGAGAGTGAAATGTGGACTTCTAAACATTAGATCTCTGTTATTCAAAGCTTTGTTAATAAATTAAATATCAGATTATAATATTGACTTGCTCTGTCTTACTGAAACCTGGCTGCATCCTGATGAATATGTCAGCCCGAATGAATCCAGCCATATTAACACTTATATTCCTCGTGACACCGGCCGAGGTGGTGGAGTTTCAGCCATTTTCAATTCCAGTTTACTGATCAACCCTGAACTGAAGTGTAGCTACACATCATTTGATTTAAATTGACTATTTGCTGCTCCTCTATACTTCCACCCCACTACATGTGAGAGGGAAATTTTGCACTTTCTACTCTTCTACACAAAGCGGTTTCTTACTTGACTTGACCTAAAATAATCTAACTAATTAAATTATTTTATTAGACACACATGTACTATACACATTGTGTGAAAGGCACTCTACAAAGTTTATTGGGGACAATGCCAAAACTGTCATGTGGTGTAACCCAAACAACATATTACCATTTAATGGGGGAAAAACTCAATTAAGCTCAATTTTCTGCCAATTCGTATACGATATTGGGAGATCATTTTACTCAATATTGGTGTAATTGTACAAAAAACCCAACATGTTTTCTCTTCTTCAGATAAAAAAAGGGAAAAATTGTTATTTATTAATTAGTTTGAAAATCGATTTGCAGTACTGTAGTTAAGTGTATTCTGACTCCTCAGAGTTCTCAGTTTATTTCTGAATATTTTACCACAGGAAGTTTGTACTTTATTATTCAATATTATTTACATAACTTCACTGAAGCATCACACTGACAGGATCAAGGAACATAAGACATATAATATTCTTTATGCAAAGTATAAGAAGTTTATTTTCCTTTATACTTATAACTAGTTAAGTATATAAGTAAACACTGATCAATTAAGTGGAACAGTACTTTTTATCTAATAGAAAAACACAAAATCTCATATTGTTGTGCAATACATAGTTTTACACTGAACCATGTGTCCCTTTTTTACACAAATAAAATTCATCCATCCATCCATTGTCTATCCCGCTTATTCCCTTTCGGGGTCGCAGGGGTCTGCTGGAGCCTATCCCAGCGCACTTTATGGGCGAGAGGCAGGGGGATACACCCCAGATGGTCGCCAGCCAATCGTGGGGCACACACACCATTCACACACCATTCACTCTCACACTCACACCTATGGGCAATTTAGAGTTTACCAATTAACCTGAGCATGTTTTGTATTGTGGGAGGAAACCGGAGTACCCGGTGAAAACCCACGCAGACACGGGGAGAACATGCAAACTCCACACAGAAAGGCCCCAGACCCAGGCCCAAGGCGGGTCTTGAACCTGCGACCTTCTTGCTGTGAGGCAACAGTGCTACCCACCGCACCACCGTGTCGCCCCATACAAATAAAATTGAAATAGAAAATTACAGAAAGTAGTGGACTAGCCAGGAATAATTAGGTAGCTTTGTAGTTAAAGTAAAACTTAAGAAAACTGGACTGAATACTACTAAACATTATGTATATCCTAAAGCCTTTAAACCGCAAAGCAACGACTCTTACTGAGCAGTTTACTACTGCATGTAATATGCAGTAGTAAACTACTCAGCACTTTTACTTGCCATTAATTATTTTAGTTGACAGAATTTCTAATATTACTTCAAAAAGGATCTGAGTACTTGTTCACTATTGTCATTGTTCATCCTCATTCCTCACCCAGAAAAAGTGCAGGTGGAGTTGGACAGAGTGATTGGACGTCCGACAGACCCAACCTGCCCTACATGAACGCTGTCATCATAAGACTCCGAGTATGGGGAACATTGTTCCTCTGGGATTTCCAAAATGGCCAGTAAAGCCTATGTGCTGGGAGAGTACTTCATACCCAAGGTGAGGAGCTATTTACCATCAGGCTTAATATGTATATATACTAATTTAGAACATCCATGGACACTTATTTTATAATAAATCTTGTGCAATAAGGCTTTTTTTAATCTACCTGTGCAATTTAAAATTGAATCTAGTCCTGTGTATTTACTTTACTTATTTGTACCTGGTCCTTTTATTAAATTAAAAAAGAAATTAACTTGATTGAATGTTAATCAATGTCTTATTTCTCACACTTCTTTCTTATATGTTATGATTTCTGTAATTAAATGCATGTGTCAGGTCTAGAACGAACAGAGAAAGCTGGACCCAATAGCGTGACGTTAACACAGCGTTTTATTGAGGGAATCGGGGAATGGAGCGTGTGTGTGAGTTGCGTCGCCGCAAGGCTAACACGGAAGTCTCTAGTTCTGCGAGCTCTTGTCAACACAAGCGGTAGTCCAGGTAGCCGGGGCAGGAGAGCAGGGAACAGTCCAGGGACAGGCGGCTCTATCGCATCCAGTCACTAATATGTCATCGACATATAACAAATATTTACCATCTTTTAACGGTGGACATTTTTGCATAGAGCTTTCTAGAGCTCGTGAATAAATTGTTGGCTATTAGTGAAACCTGGTGGCAATCTAGTGTAAGTGTAGGTTTTATTGCCATATCTAAATGCTAACAAGCCTTGTGATTTTTTGTGTATAGGTATTGAAAAGAAAGCATTTGATGAATCAATAACTGAAAACCATTGCTCTTCTTTGGATATATTAATCAGAAGGGTCTACTGGGTCATGTTTTACCATATCATTAACTTTTCTTAGGTCTTGTATCATTCTTCAACCTGTGGTTGCTTTCTTCACAGGAAAAATTGGAGTAAGGCATTTAGGGGTCGCTGTTTCGACCCAAATTCCTGCTTTCAGCATATCTATTATTACTGGTTTCATACCCTCCTGTGCTTCATTAGAAATAGGGTATTTCCTAACCTTTGGATAATTATGATGCTTTAATTCTATTTTCACAGGAGGATAACCTTTGATCAATCCTACATGAGTGGGTCCTCGTGACCATAAGGTGGTAGGTATTTCACTTGATAGTCTCTGACTCCTTCTGATAGGGTTAGTGCATAATGGGTGTCAGGTCAGTCGTCGCTAAGGTGTGTAGCAGGTGTAGCTGGTGTATAGATGTTAAGCAAAAATCGTCTTATTCCCGTGGTTCTGCCTGTTTGTCATCCTCCTATGTCAGTTCCTGTAAATGCGTCACCATTAGCTTGTCGTACGATGTCACTCATTTGTTTCCAATCATGGTCGTTGCTCGTTATCTATGATATGTGTGGGTATGAATTACGGCTGACAGCTTGTTGTCGTGGATCAAGTGTTACAGTGACACCAAGGACTTTCTGTTTCGGTCAAAGTCTTAACACCAATGACTTTCTGTTTCGGTCAAAGTCTTAACACCAATGACTTTCTGTTTCGGTCAAAGTCTTAACACCAATCACTCTCTTTACGTGTCTGATACTCACTTCTGGCTCAGATACTCACGTGTCTGATACTCACTTCTGGTGAGTGTCTGATACTCACTTCTGTAGTTCGGATGATCGACCAGGGATCCCCGGAGATCCAGTTCTAAACCTGGCCCGAATCCGAATTCACGGTCCGGGACTTATCAGTCACTTGGTGACTGGCTGTCGACGGTCTGCAGGTCGGAGAGCTCCTCGTCAGGTTCCCTGATCAACCATCCGGCTCAAAGGTCCAAGAACTATGTCAGGAGTTTTCCCACTCGCTCAATACCTATTAGAGATCAGAATAAATAAGTCAGACACCAGAGCTTTCTTTGTACAAAGGGCACCCTGCTACTGCAACATCTAAGCCACAGTGAGCAGAGACGCGCAGAGCAGTTCCTCGTTCCTTTACTTATACACTCAAAACAGATACATACCTGCGTCATGCTTTCGGGCGCGGTGGTATGCTAACATCTCTTGATACGGTTATAAAAACAAGTATATCTGAGACAGTAGTTTTTTGGGTGAGATAAACTAGTTCAAATTGTTTTGTCTAGGGCAGGTATGTCAAAGTCAAATACACAGAGGGCCAAAAAAACAAATTGGCTATAATCCGAAGGCCGGACTCGTTCAATGTTTATTAAAACATATTGAAATGATTGCACGTAGCCTATTGAACCAAGACCTAACACATTGAATTATTTAATGATTAAATGGATAATCGAATATTTTTTATGGCTCTGTCAGTAAGTTAAAGGGAAAACATTTTTCAGCAGGCACACAGACAAGAACAAACTGCATTCAAAGTAAAATCCCATGTCCTGTACATTAAATGAATAAAGTAATATTTTTCTTATGGCTCTGTCAGTAAGTTAAAGAGAAAACATTTTCAACAGGCGAACAGCAAAAAAACAATTTTCCTTCAAAAGCAAAATATGTTCCTTATATCAAGATAAATGCATAAATGAAACTGCATGCATTATAAACTGAAAATGCAATATTATGCTGCTCTATTATCCTAAATTACTGCTTCAAGTAGTAAAATGAGAAAATATAGAATAAATCAAATCAGTTGTATTCTTTCTCATGGCTCTTATCTGCAATTTCCCCTGAGTCCATTAACTGAAAAATAAATAAAATAAAATGCAAAAATATATGGCACACAGAGAAAACAATACTTCCTTCAAAGAAAAAACACGTCTTGTAGAAACAAATGTAAAAATTTAACTGAATTAAAAACTAAAAATACGTTAATGCTCTGTGATACTCACTTGTCTGAGGATGAGCCTGATACTTGGTGGTGTCTCATGTTTTGTACAAGTTCATCAATGTTCGGGGTAAGGCTCTGAGCTGAGGAAATCCTCAGGATTGAGTGGAGGTGCCGATCAATAAGACGGCTCCTGTTTGATGTTTTGTTTCTCTTCATCAAAGAGAACAGTCGTTCGCACAGGTATGTGCTGCCAAACATAGAGAGCGTCTGAGCAGCTTGGATGCGGAGCTCGGCCATTGTGTCGGGGATGAAACGTGCAAACTCAGCAGCACCCACGCTCTCATACTTTTCCTTCAGTGTGTCATTGCACTGAAGCTCAATCAACTCCATTTGTAGGTTTGGTGCTGCGCTTTCCACGTCAACTGCAAAAGGATTGCCGAGCAGTTGAAACGTGCATTTTTTGGGCTTCATGGTCAGCAAATCAGCGGCGGAAGTCGGCGGCCAGTATGTCGAGTTTGCCAGCGAACTGTGCACTCGGAAACACAGCGGTAGAGAGCCTCTCTTTCATGGTCTGGCAACTGGGAAAGTGGCTCAAGTTTTCTTTTTACGCATCTGCGTCTCCCACAGACTCAGCTTGGTTTTAAACGCCTGCACTGTACTGTACATTTCAGAAATGACACGCCCCCGTCCCTGCAGCTGCAGGTTCATCACATTCAGAGGACTCGTGATGTCACAAAGAAATGCCATTTCACACAGAAAAGTTTCATTTCGGAGCTCTGTTGTGTCTTTCCCTTTGCTTTCCATGAACAGACAGATCTCCTCACGCAGCTCGAAACATCTTTGCAGCACCTTTCCCTGGCTTGGCCATCGCACCTCTGTGTGATAGGGCAAGTCACCATACTCTGTATCTAACTCGCCCAGAAATGCCTTGAACTGGCGGTGATTTAAACCTCTTGCTCTGATGAAGATAACTGCCCGCGTTATGGTGCTCATTACATGTTCCATTTTCAAGGCTTTGCCACACAACGACTCCTGGTGTATTATGCAATGAAAAGCTGTCAGCTCACCTGTGACGTTTTCCTCCCGCATCCTCTCACGCATCCTTGCCACCAATCCACTCCTGTGCCCACACATCGCGGGTGCTCCGTCTGTTGTCAATCCCACGAGTTTTTTCCCAAGGCAGGCCCATCTCATTTACACATCTGGATACCTCATCATACAGATCTTGTCCTGTAGTTGTGCCATGCATAGGACGTAATGCCAAAAGCTCTTCTGTTATGCTCAGGCTGGAGTCCACTCCATGAATGAAAAGCAAGGGAATATGCGATGAAATCTTTTCCCTTTCCTACCAGCTGCTCTTTTAGATTGGTGGAAAGCTGGTCTATACGTTCAGCAACAATGTTTCTGCTCAGGCTCACGTTTGAAAATAGTTGCCTTTTGTCTGGGCACACTGCGTCACAAACTTTAAGAATACAGTTTTTGAGAAACTCTCCCTCTCTAAATGGCCGGGCGGATTTTGCGACCTCTACTGCCACAATAAAACTCGCCTTGACAGCAGCTTCGCTTTGTGATTTTGCTTTTGTGAAATGGAGCCTGCTGGGACTTAAGACCTCGTTTTAATTCTTCCACCTTTGTTCAGCCTTTGTTCCATGTCCATATTCTCGTCTTTGTCTGTGTGTTTCTTAGACGTTGCATGGTGCCTTCTTAGATTGTATTCTTTTATTACAGCCAAACTTTCTCCACACAGAAGACACACAGGTTTGCCATTTACCTCAGTGAACATGTACTCTGCCTCCCACCCAGCTTGAAACCCCCTGTTCTCAGCATCCACCCTCCGTTTAGCCATTTTTTGGGTAGGAGGTAGCTTAAAGTTGACATCTGCTCTGACTGCTGATGAATGAACGCTTACTGCGCTGCAGTGCGTTCGCGGGTTACTGTTGCATTGTGGGAAATGTAGTATTGGTGCGTGCAAAACACCAGGGGGCTGCTACAGCCTGCGGGCCGATTCTAATACTAATCAAATATCATCCTGGGGACCATAGATAATTCGTTCGCGGGCCGGATTCAGCCTTGACTTTGACATGTGGTCTAGGGCATTGTGACATCTTTGGATAACAACTGTGCGAGTACAGAATGTTCTTCCAAGGCTATATGGTTTTACCTGCGTGTGACATTTTCGACAGTCTTCTAACAGAGAGGAAATACGACTGGCGGGAATCTAACTGGGCCTGCTGCTTCAAGTGCGCATGCACTCCCCCTCCCCCTTGCACTCAACTGCCCGCTGAAGACAAATGTGAGGCTAACTTTAGAAGCGCTAGCTAGCATCACCATCAACAGGTTAGTGACAGGACTCAGCCACGCGTAAAGCAGGAGACACCTTCATATAATCCTTCAACTAGCAAAGCGAAAACACGCAGATACGGACGAGGCTTATCCCGCCTTTGGTTTCACCAGTACTACGGTTGGTGATGCGGCGAGATCGCGGTGTGTTGTGTGTCTGTAAATATTAGCAAGCGATAGTTTGAGGCCGAACAAATTAAAACGACACTCGTAAACGGCACAACCTGATTACAAAGATAAGCCAATGGAGTTTTTTTCAGAAAAAAAAGTCGCTTCACTAAAGCTGCATCCCTACCCTCTAAAAACCAACTCTGTAACATGAACTAGCCCACCCAGTCACTGCATGAAGTGAACATATTACATGAAAAATGGATAGTCAGTTTAGTTATTGTATGCACTATAAGTTTGTAGTTCATGTCACTATAGACCACCTTACACTTTAGTCTACTATAGTATCTCTCAGCCTAAGTAACTAACTTTGCTGTGAAATCTGTAGTTATATAGTATTGTGAGCGACCGACATGGTCGCCCCACAAAAGGGATCAGGGCAACCGGAAAAAGAAGCGGAGACAGGAGGCAGCGGAACTTACGTAAAAAAATTTATTGACGGCGATACAAAAAAGAAGACCCAAAACGCTCACGTCATCAGGAAAAGTCCACCTCGCACCAGGTGGACCAGACAGGCAGTCCCACGCGTCGCGTCACCTGTCCCGCACGCAAACATGTCCAAGGGGGAACTCTCCGCAAACCCGTCCGGGGGAACTCTCTCACTGCTAGTGAGTTCCCCCTTATAACCAGGTGAGAAGGGGAGGGCTCATCACCTTCTCACACTTCCCTCCCCTTCTGCAGTCTTGCCAACGGGGTGGCGAGACAGAAGTCCGCGACCGTGGTGTGTCTGCCTCTGGGCTCACTCGACCACACTCCATTTCCGGTCGTAGCCCCGCCAGTACTTCCGCTAGCACTTCCGCCAGCTCCTTCGCTGACCGTCTCCGCTAGCTGTCTCCGCTAGCCGTCTTCGCCGGCGCCTACGCCGACCGTCTCCGCTAGCCGTCTCCGCCAGCTGCTTCGCTGACTGTCTCCGCTAGCCGTCTCCGCCAGCTCCTTCGCTGACTGTCTCCGCTAGCCGTCTCCGCCGGCTCCCTCATTCGACCGTCTCCGCCGGCTCCTACGTCGACTGCCTCCGCTGGCTCCTTTGCTGACCGTCTCTGTTGGGTCCTTTGCCGACCGTCTCCACCGGGCACTTCCGCTAGCACCTCGCTAGCCGCCCCCGCTAGCACCTCACTAGCCGTCTCCGCTAGCACCTCGCTAGCCGTCTCCGCTGGCTCGCTCGCTGGCACGCTCGCCAACACCCTCATCGACACCCTCGACGACACCGCCGCCGATCCTCTCGGTACCCCCGTCACGCTCCGCGAGCTCCACCTCATCACCTTCACCCCAGGGCTCATCACCTTCTCACAGTATTGTATGTTTTACAATAAGTCAGACAAGTCAAAAATCTATTTCATTATGAAAGTTAATCCCTCCAACACTGTATATAAAACTAAATGTTCATTTGACTTTTATTTTACAGTTAGTCACCCAATACTGTAAAAGTGACTGAAATAACAACTAATACAGTGAGTAACATCATTTCCTCTGTGTTCTTCAGCCATCGATGTCAATACAGCAATCAAAGCTTTCTGAAGCAAGATTCTGGAGTTGGACAATGAGGCCGTGCTGCTTGCTGGCTCAGCTCAGACTCAGGGAGTTACACATCTGTCCCCTTAGCACAAAACAAACTCATCTTTTCACTGATCCCAACGTCTCGCCAACAGTTGTACGACGCCTCAAGCGGTACTTGCCAGGCCCTCACCAGACGGTGCACAGCATATACAAAGAGATCATGGCCAGTACTATGAAACCGAGAAGCACATGGAGGACTGGAACCCTGATGATCCTTGTGATTATATTGATGTGTACTTGGCAGAGATGGAGAAGGTACTTTCAGTGAGCCTGTTATACTGTTGGATTGGTTTGCTGTCTGAAACAATCAGTTTTTAAATTTCACTGTTGACAAAATGTCTTTGTATAATGGCCACTGTCGTCATGATCTGCCAATAGTTTCATTTAGGAATCAAGTGCGTGTACAGGGTGGCCATTTTCCATGTGAAGAAAATATTTGCACTTTCTGAAAAAAGGTTTACTATCTTAAATTAAATCTTCAAAATATACCGTAAATTTTAATTTCTTATATCGTAGCCCGTGACAGCAGATTACTGTGTAAAACATCACAGAGTAAGTGTTTTTTTTCTGCTCGTACATGGTTAGAGGAAGGAGAATCCCAGGTTAGCTTCCTTGACCTGACTGAGGCCTGGACAGAAACAGCTTCTGCTACTTAATGCTGGGTCCCCATATTGCTCAGGGGTGGGCAAACATTTTGATTCGTGGGCCACATTGAGTTGTAACATTTCACAAAGGACCGGAACAGGAGCAGATGGCTGGCATACTTTGGTAACCTCACCTCAACCACCTACAGAAAAAATACACATCTTGGGATATGGAGAAAACATGTGCTTTAATTTCCAATGAAAATGAAGAAAAGCATTACAACAAAATCTCTGACTTTGAAATGAGTCTTTAAACACTGAAAATCAAATGAATAACTATTTTATTTTAAAGCACTGAAAGTCCTGTTATCCTTCAGGATATCACCATCACTCTCCTCCTGACTGTCTTTGTTTTTATCAAAAACGGTAGGAGATGCAGATGTACTTGTCCTGCTCCTTCTATTCAATTTGTTTCCCCGGTGCCAAAAGTCAACAACGACCAGTGCAAGGACGAAGCAGTTGCAGCAAGTCAGTCTGTGGAGCGCGTTATACTTGATCTGTGCGCACTGTTTATTTTGACAACGTGCGCATCACAGAGAAGCACATTTTAATGAGAGCAGTGTTGCTGGTCTCCTTTTTTAGCCAGCGCATCAAAGTTTGGAGTTAGTTTTGTTGTGGCGATTCTCATTATGGATCTGAGGTGTAGGTCTGTTAACTTGGATCTGTGGCTGGCTTTGTTGATGTTCATGACGCTGAAGGTCTGTTCACACACATAGGTCGAGCTGAACAAAGCCAACATCATCTGCGCTTTCCGGCGGCGATTTGGAAACGTGGCTTGATTGAGTGAAGCATAGAAGTCATTAAGTTTCAGAGAGCTGAACTTCTCTTTTAATACAGGGTCGGACTGAAGGTCAATCAGTCCGAGCTGAAGCTCCTCTGGAGCTGTTTCAGGGTCTTGTGACAGAGGACAGGCCACCAACTGAAGTGACTTGTCAATTTTGTCAAAATCCGAAAACCTACAGCAGAATTCTCCGTGCAGTGCATCCAGTGACTCACTGTATTTCTTCACTTTTGCTCTGGCCTCTTTCAGTGTGGCTAGTGTAGGAAAATGAGTGAATGACTTGTTCAAAATCTGCCTGGAGAATAAAGCTAGCCTGGATTTGAAGGCTTTTACATTTGTGTACATGTCATGCACAAACTGCTCCTTACCCTGCAGCTTCACGTTGAGCTCATTCAAGTTTGAAAATACGTCCGTAGCAAATGCAAAGTCACACATCCAGCTCCTGTTGCTCAGCTCAGGAAATTCATCGGTCTTCCCCTTATGCTCCAAAAACACGCCAATCTCCTCTTTGAGCTCCCACACTCGTTGAAACACTTTGCCCAAACTCAACCAGCGGACATGGGAGTGATAAAGCAGGTCCTGGCAATGAACTGACAGTGCTGAAGTCCCCGTGCGCATATGAAGTTGACAAGTTTCACCACAGGATTCACAACATGATTCAGCTGTAACACCGATTTACATAGAGATTCCTGGTGGATGATGCAGTGGAGGAAAATGACATCCTGGTCAGGGTTTTCATCTTTCACTCTATTCTGGATTCTCCTCAGCAGGCCAATATTTTTTCCCATTAAATTGGGAAATCCGTCTGTGGTGACGTTGACAAGCTTACTGCAGGGAAGCTTCATATTTTCGATGGCAGCAGACACCTGGTGAAACAAGTCCTCCCCCCCGTGTTTGTCCTTTCAGAGACTCTATTGTCAAAAACTCCTCCGTTATTTCAAAATTGTCATTGATTCCTTGGATAAAAATGAGGAGCTGAGCAGTGTCTTTGACATCGTTGCTTTCATCCAGTGCTAAAGAATATAAAGTGAATGACTCCGCCCTTTTTGTTTAAGCTGCTGATGATATCTTCATCTATTAGTTCCACAGGGCGAGTCACTGTCCGCCGTGATAAACTGATTTTCTCAAATTTGTCTTTGGTCTCAGGGCACAAAATACCTGCTGTCTCCACCATACATTCTTTTAAAAACTCGCCCTCAGTGGTTTGCTGGCATTTGCTATTTTGAATGAAAGCATAAAACTGGCCTTGGTACTTGACTCTTGAATGGCAGTTTGACGGTTAAAAAACTTTGCTGAGCCTTTAAATAAGCTGCCATCTTCTTAGCAGCAGCATCCCGTTCTTTTGTTGACAGCTTGCTAGCATAGTTAGCGTGCTTTGTGGCAAAGTGACGGCTAATATTATACTCTTTTAAAACCGCTACAGTTTCTTGGCATATCAGGCAAACAGCAGATGATCTGTGTTCACTGAAAAAATATTTGGTTATCCACTCCTTGAACACTCAACGTTCTCTGTCCACTTTCCTTTTCTTAGGTCAGCTCATCTTCATAGAGGGGCGGTGGGTCAAAGGGTAAAGTGCAAACATGGAGTAGCAAGCTTCACCTCAACAAAGCCAATAATAGAGTGCCATCTAGTGGGGAAACATCGAAATTGCAGGGGAAATAAAACATTAACAAGGTTTATTCATTTAATTTTTACAAGTTCGGCGGGCCGGATTAAAACATTTAACGGGCCGCATGTGGCGGCACAAAGTGGTTTGTTACTTTTCAGATAAAGATTTGACATAAAATAATATTCTAACTAATAAAATTATTTTATTAAACACACATGTGCTATACACTTTGTGTGAAAGGTACTCCACAAATTGTATTGGGGACAGTGCCAAAACTGTCATGTGGTGTAACCCACAATTTGTGTAAGATATTGGGAGATAATTTTACTCAATATTGGTGTAATTGTACGAAACCCAACACTTTTTCACTTCTTCAGATTTAATTTGCTCCATTTCAAGAATAGTGATTTTTATCTTCAGGTGAAAAAAAAATACAAAAAATGTCATTTTACTGGCAAAGAATTTTAGCATGTAATTAAGTTAGTTTCTTGATATTAGTTTTTTTTTTTTTTTTTTTTAAGGAAACTGGTGGTCTTGAGTCGTAGAAATAATGGCCTGAGTTAATTTTGCACCTAAAATGCAGAGAATATTATATGTAATAATCAAAAAGGCCTCGACAGTGGATGACTGTGGACATACATAGAACCTTGTGATGTCATGATCATTAAGGAATGAAGGGAAATTTTGCACTTTCTACTCTTCTACACAAATCTACAAATTAGGGCAATTTTTGAACTTTTCAGTGTGACTTTAGTCAATTTTAAACCTGGATTAAACTTTCCTTTCATTCCATAGTGAAACTCTAAACTTACAATATCTGAAGTTAAATTAAAGTGATTTCAGGTGCATCACTTTCCCAGGTCTTCTCTGCCTGTTTGAGTTTTTGAAAACCTGAGATGTGGCTAATTTTCAATGTAGTAATGACCAATGTTTAATGGACTCAAGATCCTGGAACTTCCTTTATTTCTTTATCAGCTGCATATTTATTGATATAAACAGCACTTCATATTGAATTATTATTAATGTATAACTTGAAATTTGAATACAATTATAAAATAGGTTAATACAATATCTGTAGTAGGGCTGCAACTAACCACTATTTGAATATTTAATTTAGATTTGAGCTGTTTGTGTGAGTATTTAATTGGGTCCTATATATCTTTTGACTCATTCAGCTCGGGTGTTTATTTGAGATCAGGCCACGGTTTGGAGCAGGCAATTATTAATTAATTAATAGCCTACTTTCCTGAAGAATAAGCTACAAAAAATGGAAAATTGTAATTTTTTAAATTATTAAAGTAGTTTAAAAGTCAAATTGCAGTACTGTAGTTAAGTGTATTCTGACTCAGTTCTCAGTTTTTCTCTGCATATTTTACCAAAGAAAGTTTGTACTTTATTATTCAATATCATTTCATAACTTCATTGAAGCATCACACTGACAGGATCAAGGAACATAAGACATATAATATACTTTATGCAAAGTATAAGAAGTTTAATTTCCTTTATACTTATAACTAGTTAAGTATATTAGTAAACACTGATCAATTAAGTGGAACAGTACTTTTTATTTAATAACAATAGAAAAGCACTATCTCACATTGTTGTGCAATACATAGTTTTACACTGAACCATGTGTCCCTTTTTTACATAAATAAATTGAAATAGAAAATTACAGAAAGTAGTGGACTAGCCAGGAATAAGTAGGTAGTTTTGTAGTTAAAGTAAAACTTAAGAAAACTGGACTGAATACTACTAAACATTATGTATATCCTAAAGCCTTTAAACCGTAAAGCAAAGACTCTTACTGAGCAGTTTTACTCAGCACTTTTACTTGCCATTGATTATTTTAGTTGACAGAATTTCTGCTCTTACTTTAAAAAGTATCCGAGTACTTGTTCACCATTGGCATTGTTCATCCTCATTCCTCACCCAGAGAAAGTGCAGGTGGAGTTGGACAGAGTGATTGGACGTCCGACAGACCCAACCTGCCCTATATGAACGCTGTCATGATGACACTACCGAACATTGTCAAAGGAGTTACTTGTAAGCAATTGGACTTCTTCTTGTAGCTTGAAGACGTTTCACTGCCTTTCCAGGCAGCTTCTTGAGTTCTGGCTTGATGCTGGAAACCATGAGCTTTTATCTCTGGATCATTGGTTGAAACTTTAAACAACACTCTCATAACAATGGTCCATAAGTCACACTTCAAGGTATGAAGTGGAGTGAGAGTTGTTGTGGTTACATGATCCAGGGATTGAGACCTGCTCTAATGGTGAAGAGCAGTAAAACTTCCTGGGATGAGATCTCAAAGCAGGATGGTATGTAGCAGATAGATTATGACGTAACCCACCTCCTCTGTTCAAAGTTGGTCTTTCTCAATGGACATAGATGGCCTCCTTCACTCCCCTCTCAAACCACCTGTCCTCCTTGTCTAAGATGTGAACGTCCGTGTCTTTAAAGGAGTGTCCCTTTTCCTTTAGATGTAGATGTACTGCTGAGTCCTGTCCTGATGTGGTGGCTCTCCTGTGTTGTGCCATGCGTTTGTGCAGTGGTTGTTTGTGTTGCACACTTGAATGAAGGAATGTCCTCGTGGTGTGCTGAATTAAGTTCTTTTGTTTTATTCACTTCACAACGTCATTACACAACTGCAACGTTCATTGCTCAGTTTTCTTTAGTTTTTTCTTCTCGTCTCTATCTGGCTACAACAGACTTAATCTGGGCGATTACTGCCATCTACAGGTGAACTACTGTAACAAGCAGCGTACATTAGGAAAACAAAGGTCACAAGCTTATGATGGGGCAACCAAAAGACAGAAAAAAGGGGGGTACACTACACTCTCCCCTGCTAAACTAATGTCGTCCTGACATTTCCAATCTCAGTTCCTTCTGTTTTTTAACAGCTTAATCGCTTACAGGTTTGAGTCCCATATCTAAGAAATTTCTCTGATAACAGACATCACATAACATATATCTCATATTCAATATCATGTGTCAAATGAAGGAAGTCATTGTGCACTACGACCACCATCCATTTCCTCCGCAGTGTCCACGGGTAGTCTGTCTTATCTGGGGAAAGGTATGACCTGTAGCATATCACACAGAATCTCACACTTAACTTGTAAACAAAATACTCAAAATCTCATCACTTTCTTATGTAAATCTTTTTAGTCTGAGTCTTTACCTCGTTAGTCGTCACTCTCTTACAACAATAACTTCTTCAATAATTCCTCAGTGTGGTTCCAAGTGAACTGACTTGTGTGCCTCCATCAACTAAACACGCTTCATTTAACTATCTCTTCTTTAACATGCATTATACCTTTACCTAAACCTGAACTCACAAATATCTACACTCATCCTAGAACTGGGGTGCATGAACATAAACAGGGGTGCACATAACTTTTTTAGTAAGTTACTCATATGAGGACCAGCAGATTTGACAGGTGGATGTGCATAAGGGCTGAGAGACGAGTTTGTGACAGGCGGGATCTGTATTTGGTCTTAATTATGTTTAGATGTGAAAAGCCTCTCTCACAAGCTGCACTGCTCAAAGGGAGTGTGAGAGACATCTTAACCAGCACTTTGATGTTGGAGTAAGCATCTGTGTCACTTGGATTATTTACTACTTGGACTATATATATATATATATATATATATATATATATATATCCATGCACGCACATATGTATGTACACATACATAGCTAATGCATACTTAAGGTGCAGGATGTATGTGTAGTGTAAAGTGATGAGTGGAAGAAAAGTGACTACAGTGAGCTTTATGTTTATGTTATGTTATAAAGTCTTATTGCTTTCGGGATGAATGATCTGCGGAAGCGCTCCTTCTTGCAGCGAGGGTGTTTGAGTCTCTGGCTGGAGGAGCTGCTCAGCGCACCCACCACCCCCTGCAGAGGGTGATGGGGGTTGTCCATGATGGATGTCAGCTTTGCCAGCATCCTCCTCTCTCCCACCACTGCCACCGAATCCAGAGGACATCCCAGTACAGAGCTAGACCTCTGCACCAGTTTGTCAATTTTCCTTCTGTCCCTGTCTGTGCATCCGCCCCCCCAGCAGACCACTCTGTAGAAAAGGGCAGATGCTACGACGGAGGCGTAGAAGGTCTTTAACAGGGTCCTGCACACTCCAAAGGACCTTAGTCTCCTCAGCAGGTGAAGTTGACTCTGGTCCTTTTTGTACAGGACATTAATGGTTGTGGTCCAGTTTGTTGTTCAGGTGAACACCCAGGTATTTGTAAGAGACCACTGTCTCAATGTCTTATCCCTGGATGCTCACCGGTGTGGTGGGGGTGACTTCCTCCTGAAGTCCACAACCATCTCCTTTGTCTTGCTGGCGTTGATTCGGAGAGCATTGGTCTCACACCAGCTGACAAAGCCATTGATGACCCCCCCCCCCGTACTCCTGGTCGTTCCCATCTGATGCACACCTGATGATGGCCGTATCATCTGAGAACTTCTGTAGGTGGCAGTTGTCAGAGTCGTAGCTGAAGTCTGAGGTGTACAGACTAAACAGAAAAGGTGAAGCACTGTACCCTGTGGATCCCCCGTGCTGCAGACTACCACCTCAGACACACAGTCATGAAGCCTCAGATACTGTGGTCTGTTGGTGAGGTAGTCAATGGTCCAGGTTTAGTTTACTATAGTATCTCTCAGGCTGAGTAAAGGTTCCTTGACCAGTTTAAAAAGACAATCTCACCATAGCTAGCACTGTAAAAATTTTTTATATTTTACAATAAGTCAGACAAGTCAAAAAGCTATTTCATTATGAAAGTTAACCCCCCCAACACTGTAAATAAAACTGAAATCAGAGTTTTTAATTGACTTTTATTTTACAGTTAATCACCGGGTGATTAACTGTAATCACCCAATAAAGTGAATGAAATAACAATAACTAATGCAGTGAGTAACATCATCTCCTCTGTGGTCTTCAGCCATCGATTTGAATACAGCAATCAAAGCTTTCCGGAGCAAGATTCTGGAGTTGGACAATGAGGCCGTGCTGCTCGCTGGCTCAGCTCAGGCTCAAGGAGTTACACGTCTGTCCCCTTAGCACAAAACAAACTTCTCTTTTCACTGATCCCAATGTCTCGCCAACAGCTGTATGACGCCTTCAATGATTTGAGGCAGTACTTGCCAGGCCCTCACCAGACGGTGCACAGCATATATAAAGAGATCATGGCCTGTACAAGGAAAGCGAGAATCTCATGGAGGACTGGAACCCTGATGATCCTAGAGATTATATTGATGTGTACTTGGCAGAGATGGAGAAGGTACTTTCAGTGATCCTGTTTTTTACTGTTGGATTGGTTTGCTGTCTGAAACATTCAGTTTTTAAATTTCACTGTCGACAAAATGTCTTTGTATAAGGGCCCCTGCAGTCATGATCTGTCAAGAGTTTCAATTAGAAATCAAGTGCGTGTACAAGTACAGACTGGCCATTTTCCATGTGGAGAAAATATTTCAACTGTCTGAAAAAAGGTTTACTATCTTAAATTAAATCTTCATAATATACTGTAACTTAATTTCTTATATGATAGCCCGTGACCGCAGATTACTGTGTTAAACATCACGGAGTAAGTGTTTTTTTCTGCTCATACATGGTTAGGGGAAGGAGAATCCCAGGTTAGCTTCCTTGACCTGATTGAGGCCTGGACAGAAACAGCTGCTGCTACTTTATGCTGGGTCCTCATATACGTGACAAACTACCTGGACATACAGAGTGAGTTCACAGTGGTGTCTGTCCCCCGACCACTTAAATCCCTTAAATCACATATGTCAAAATCAAGGGTTTTTTCTGGGCCCCAGGATTATATACATTTATTATTAGAACTGGCCTGCAGGCAACTGCACGCCAGCAGCATCCAGGTACTTTACGTGCACAAACGCACTACATTTCCCACAATTCAACGGTGGCGCTCCGAGCAGGAGGCCACTTCCTTACATTATTCATCAGCGGGCATTAGCGTCACTTCAAAACTTTCAGAAAGCCTACCCTTAAAAATGAAAAAACAGAAGGTGGACACTGAGAACCGGACTTTTAAAACAAGGTGGGATTTGGAGTACATGTTCACGGAGGTAGCTGGATTGTTTTTTTTCAGTGAGGAGTAATAAGCAGCTCTGGCATTACGTAGGGCCTTCCTGTACATTCTGAGACTCCATGCGTGTAAAGCTTCTTCCAGTTTGCTGGAGCACCTCTGTGACTTTTGTGTGGAGAAAGTGTGGCGGTGATAAAAGAGAATCTGAGACAGCAGCATGAGACAAGACAGAAGAGATCGCTAAATTAGCCCGGACATTGATGAACTTGTTCAAAAGAAGAGACACCACCAAGTATCAGCCACAGCTTCAAAAAAGTGAACATTACTGTGCAACGTATTCAGAGTGTTTTACTCTGTTAAAGTGTAGAAGGAAACTACTTGTTTTCACACCACATATGACTTTTCCTTTTCCTCATGTTTATAGCTTTTTGCACTTCATTATTGTATTTCAATCCACTTTGTTTTGAAAATATTTCAATTGAGTGAATTATAGAAAATTGCTGATATTATGTATTTCTTTGAAGTAAATTTAGGCAAGTTTGCTATATCCCTGAGAAGTAATAGTGGTGGTGCCTAGAATAATACCGCTTCATTCATTTAATGTTCATGTTTTGGGGATTTTTACAAAAAGCTTTTGTCTCTGTTGAAAATTAAAATTTACTAACAGAGCCATTAGAAATGATTTATTGATTTGATCATATAGTAATTATTAATATGTTATAGGTATTATTTTCAGGGTTTCAGTCTGTTTAATGGGGATCACTAGACTATATGCGGTCATTTTATTTATTTTTTTTTTTCAATGAACATTCGACTTGTTCCTAAATTTTTCATTTGGCCCCCATGTCCATTTGACTTTGACACCCCTGCCTTAAATCATTCAAATCCTTTACATCCAACAATAGGAGACGAGTCACCCACAGCAACTTTATTAACATTCGCACTAATACAGCCATAAAGCAACAGCACTGGAGAGTGAAATGTGGACTTCTAAACATTAGATCTCAGTCATCCAAAGCTTTGTTAATAAATATAATATCAGATTATAATATTGTTTTGGTCTGTCTTACTGAAACCTGGCTGCATCCTGATGAATATGTCAGCCTGAATGAATCCACTCCTCCCAGCCATATTAACATTTATATTCCTCGTGACACCAGCCGAGGTGGTGGAGTTGCAGCCATTTTTAACTCCAGTTTACTGATCAACCCTGAACCGAAGTGTAGCCACACATCATTTGAGAGCCTTGTGCTCAGTCTCTCCCACCCAACTTGGAAATTACTACAACCAGTCATATTTATCACTGTTTACCGCCCTCCAGGCCCATATTCTGAATTTTTATCAGAATTCTCAGAGTATCTCTCAAGTTTAGTATTCAGGACAGATAAAATAATCATGGCAGGTGACTTTAATATTCATGTCAATGTTGACGGTGATAGCCTTGGCTTTGCCTTCCTCTCTTTAATGGAGTCAATCGGCTTTTCTCAGAGAGTAAATGTGCCCACCCATTGCTTTAACCACACCCTTGACCTCGTCCTCGACATATGGCATCGAGGTTGAACACTTATCTGTCTTCCCACAGAATCCCCTCCTGTCAGATCATTATCTAATAACTTTTGAATTCCTGTTATTAAACTACTCACCACCTGAAAAAAGCATACTCACTCGATACCTGACAGTTCTATATCTAAATACAAGAAGGTGATTTCCTCAGTATTTAATTCACTGCCTTGCCTCACAGCTATGGATTTATATGCTGTTGCAGGTCCATCTAAAATAAATCAATTAAACATAAAAGAGTCACACCCTGGTATAACTCTCTCACCCGTAAACTAAAGTTAACCTCTTGGAGGCATGAACAAATATGGCGCTCCAGCAAACTGGAAGAAGCTTTACACGCATGGAAAGAGAGTCTCAGTATGTACAGGAAGGCCCTACGTAATGCCAGAGCTGCTTATTACTCTTCACTGATAGAAAAAAACAATCCAAGGTTCCTCTTCAGCACGTTAGCTTCACTGGCTAAATGTAACAACACTATTGATCCACGTATTCCTACAACCATCAGCAGTGATGACTTCATGGACTTCTTTAATGACAAAATCTGTCAATTAGAGACAGAATTTATCACCTTGTTCCATCCACTGGCTCTAATCTGCCCTCAGATGCTGTTACTGTAGAGACAGATGAAATAGCTAATATTCACCTCGACACATTTACTTCAATCAACTTCGCTGAACTAGCTTCACTGATGTCGTCATCTAAAACTTAACCTGTCTTCTGGACCCTATTCCATCCGGATTGCTAAAAGACATTTTCCCTTTGATTAGCCCTTCCTTACTAGAAATACTCAATGTCTTTATTATCTGGCTATGTACCACCGTCCTTTAAAGTAGCTGTAATTAAACCTCTCCTTAAAAAACCTGCCCTCGACTCAAGTATTTTAGCCAACTATAGACCCATTTCCAATCTTCCCTTCCTCTCTAAGATTCTGGAAAAAGCAGTTGCTCAACAGTCATTTTTGACCAAGATTTGTCATTCTCTGCCCACATTTAACATATTTCTAGGACTGCCTTCATTCACCTACACAACATCGCAAAGGTCAGACACTTCCTGTCTCTGAAAGATGCAGAAAAACTTATCCATGCATTTATTACTTCCAGGCTTGACTACTGCAATTCTTTACTGTCCGGTTGCACCAGAAAGTCTCTAAGGACTCTCCAGCTGATCCAGAATGCAGCTGCACGTCTATTAACTGGCACTAGAAGAAGGGAGCATATCTCACCTGTATTAGCCACTCTACACTGGCTTCCTGTGAAATCTCGTGTAGAATTTAAAATCCTGCTTCTCACTTATAAAGTGCTCAACGGTCAGGCGCCATCCTACCTTGGTGATCTCTTAGTCCCATATCACCCATCAAGAACATTACGCTCCCAATATGCAGGCTTATTGGAGGTTCCCAGAATTTCTAAAATTAAAACGGGAGGCAGAGCCTTCAACTTCCAGGCTCCTCTCCTGTGGAATCGTCTCCCAGTCTCAGTCCGGGGGGCAGACACCCTTCCTATATTTAAGAATAGGTTAAAAACGTTCCTGTTGAAGAGGCGTATAGTTAGGGCCGGCCCTGGCTGGCCTAGTCATAGTTATGCTGCGCCAGGTTAGTCTGCCGGGTCCTCATGAGATGCTCTGAGCTTCTTTTTCTTCTTTTTCCTCTTCCATCTGTGATATTGATGAACCACTATTGTACTTTTAAATCTGCTGTGTTCCCAGAGTCCTGCCCTGTGTGTTGTCATTTACAGAGCATGCTGCAGTGCAACCACTGAGGAATCTACGGATGTTGGAAGGTCTGATGCTGTCCTGGTTCACCTGGAAGCTGTGATGGATCCTGCGCCGCATCCTCCACTTACACCCTAATTCATTACATTTGTTTGTTTGTTTGTAATGTCCAATTTTCCCTGCAATGTTTCCACCTGCACACATCATCTACTGCAGCCTGTCCGTCCTGGAAGAGTGATCCCTCCTCTATTTCTCTTCCTGAGTGTTCTTCTGTTTTTTTTCCCATATTTTTTTCTCATATTTAAAGATAATAAGATAACAAGATGATCAGAAATAACCCCATTTCAGAAATTTAACAGCAACACGCTCCAAGGTTTAAAATAATAGCATCACAAGAAAATGAACAAAATGTGTGAATCTCAGCTAAAAAGGAGCTAAATCATTAGCTTGGTGAATGTGTTTCACTTTTTTTTTTTTGCTCAAACTGCTATTTTAATAAACTTTTGATGTTTTAACATTTATCTGATTTAAACATTTTTCTAACTCAACAGTGCTGCCTGCTGTTTTTTTTTGCTTTACTGCAGCTCTGTTGTGTGTTTAACATATATACCAGGGGTGTCAAACTCAGGTCCCGGACGGCCATCTTGGTGCAGGTTTTTGTTCCAACCAGGCAGTAGCACACCTGATTCTACTAATGAAGGTCCTCAGCAAGAGCTCTATTGGTTGATTAGTAGAGTTTGACACATGTGATATACACAGATACATTATATTACCAACAGTATTATTCCACCCATCCAAATGATCAGTGTCCTAATTTGGTCCTGCCTCAGGTGTATAAAATCAATCACTTAGAAGTTGTCGTGCTGCCAAGTTGCGCTCCGAGTTGGTTAATGCGGGCAAACACCAGAACGGAGAAGTAGAGTGAATATAATGAATTTATTAAACGCAAGTCTGCAGAGAGCGGAGATCAATAAGTGCACCACAAGAGTGAGCAGGAGGATCTGAGTTTTTCTTACGTGCTGTGTGTCTTTATGAATGGGGGTTGTGTGCTGTAAGGTAAGAAATGTCTGGAAGGATCTTCTTCTTTTTAGTTTCGGACGGCTCCCTTTCTCCAAGGCCAAACTTAGGTATCTGTGTGTGAAAACAACTCAGATACTCCAACTACTCTCACATAACTATACTTGACTTACATAAGGTTCCAATAGCAACATGTTTATACAATGACAATTCGCATCAGTATTTGATAACAACTCTCAACTCCCCCTTTTGGTCTCTTAAGAGGCCAACACCTGATTATAATAATGAAAAAGATATATCGTAAAAATAATACAAAATTTTCCAGGGTTACAGTGCAAATAGACATTCCTCTGTTCCTCCTGCGTCCGAGTCATCCTGTACTTGTAGCAGAGGCATCATCTGATGTTTAGGAGTTTGATCTTCAATAGCAGTAGTGATTAACCTATTAACAACAGAAATGGTTCCACTGATTGCTATATATTTCCACCCTCCAGCCATAATCACACAGCAAGCGTTCTTTCTTGGCGACAGATACTTATCCTTACAATGATTATTCTAGGCGGGGTTACCCCTAAAACAGCTTCAAATCTTCCTATCCAACTGCATAAGATGCTTTTAATCCCTCTGTGTCATGTCTAAAACAACATCCGTCAGTGTACAGGTGTCGTACGTCATGGTCAGTCAGTGGTTCAGGTCTCACTTTCCCTTCCTCTCTGACTTTAGCGACACACTCATGTGGTTCCCCAATGTTGATGTTGTCTGCCATGTTGATTCCCTCATGTGTAAATATCAAATTTGGAGCTTGGAGAATTTTTTTTTCAATCCTCCTCTGTCTTAGTGCTGTCAGCGTGAACGCCTGTGATCCTACATATGCTACCACACTGTGTGTTGTGAGAACTACAAGTGAATGGTCTAGCACTATGTGTGATGTTTTTTGGATTATTTTTGCTATTCCTGTTGCCTGCTGTGTGCACACTGGGTGTCGTTTCTCCATGCTGTCAAGCATTATGCTTACGTATGTTAGCACCCTTCTCTCTCCCCCCTTTTTTCTGGAACAGAACGCCGTTTATGACGTCGCCTGTTCCAGAAACATCAAGGTGAAACGGTAGAGAGTAGTCAGGTGTAGCCAATTCTGCTGCTTCGGATAGCTGTTGTTTTAACTCAATGAGGCACTGTTCAGCCTCAGTTGTCCAATTTAGCTGTGAATTTTGAGAGTTAAATTTCTCATACAATGTTCTCTGATTATTGCTCTGAGAGGTGTAGTCAGTCTGAGTACTACTACTGAGTAGTTTTGTATGTAGTGTCTACTGAACCCTGTGAGACCCAAAAATGACAGCATATCTTTAACAGTTTCAGGTTTGGGGTGGTGTAAGATGTCTGATTTGTGTTGTGCAGAGAGGGTTGAACCTTTCTGGGAAATTACGCTTCCTAAAAATGAAACACACCTGCAGGCGAGTTGCAATTTAGACTTACTCACTTTGAAACCTGCTGCAGCCAGATGAGAGAGCACAGCATGTGTAGCAACCAGGCAGTCGGAGGAGGTGGGTGCTGCTAAAAGAATGTCATCTACATAATGAATCATTACTATGCCTTCAGGTAACTGACGTGGATATGACATCTCTGAGGACCTGATTAAATATCCCTGGGGATAAAGAAAAACCTTGTGGCAAGCTTTTATATCTATATTGACAGCCCTGATGCGTAAATGAGAAAATGTCCCTAAGATGACCAGCTAGTGGAAGGCAGAAAAATGCATTCGCTAAGTCAATACAGGTAAACCATTGGTGTTGAGGTGTCAGAGCAGCTAAGGTAACATATGGATTTGGTACTGGAGCAGGGGCAGTTTTCAAGATGGAATTAATGCTTCTCAACTCGTGTGCCATGCGGTATTTACCTGTCCTACATCTGCAGGTCCTGTTGACCATAATGACCCGGGGAGACTATTTACAACGTCAGCACTCTGTGGGTGATCAGTCATTTCCCTGCTGTGTTCTCTAGTCAACTGTCGGTGCTCAAAAGTCACTGAGTCAGTACATAGAGTAATAATTTTATAAATTTGTACCACAACATTTGTTCAGGTGTCAATGTTACGGCAGCCGCACCTCCCTCTGGTGCCACATATATGTCATGTGTCAAAATTTGCTATTTTTCCCCTTCCAATTTGTCATCAAACTCGTCGTGATAAACTTCGTCATTTAGCCTATCATGGAACAATGTCACGTATGGAGGGTCAGGCGTGGAGGCATAAGGATGCCTGAGTGAGATCCAAGGCTTCCACTGGAGGTATGAGTTAAGGATGCCTGCCCACGGATCGTCAGTTCTTATCAGGCCCAAGTAGATGCGGTGAGCTCAGTGACTGGTTGCATCATGTACACGCACTTTTTCATCTCCGCACCCTGGCATGGAAGGGTGGTGCCGTCTGGTAACGTGACAGTCAGTCCATCTGGAGAGCACAGAATCGTAGCTCCTAGCCTCGTTAGAAGGTCTCTTCCGATTAAGTTGGATGGTACTGAGGGAGAATACACAAAAAGATGAGAAACAGTTTGTCGCCCTATTGTGGTCTTCAGGGGACACGTGTAAGGCAGAGTCTGTGGGGTGTGTCACTCTTGCTGGAACTCCCAGGCAGGATACTGGGATGATCCTGGATGCGGTGCCGGACCTGGATGCTGAGGGACCTGGTGGCGGTTATCGACACCTCTTCCTCTGCCTCTGGGAACGAGTTTCGGAATACTCCCCTCTGCATACCTTATCCCCCTCCAAATCCTCCTCGTGAATAATGGTTTGGTTGAGAGGGCCACTGAGGAGGTTCCGGCTGCCTGGCAACGTCTGACACCCCGGCTACCAACACCTTATGGGTGTCGCCGCTTTTCTTTTGTTTGCTGTCATTTACCTTTTTTGTGCTTCAGCCAATTGGAGTTTCAATAATTGATTTTCAAGATCTTTTGTCTCTGTCTCTTCCCCTTTCAGTCGTTCCTGCTCCATAGTCAGGTGGTGGATGAGATGAGTTTCCCACCTCATGTGGTCACACCCTACCAAGTCAGGGTTGCTAGTCATAGCTTTCTTCACTACGTCAGGGGTCCCTTCTAGAACTGCACTTCTATACCAGACCTGCTGCGCTCCTCCTCTGGCTGGGTGTTGTCCTGCATGTTTAATCCAATTTTCTGTGCATTCAGTCAAATATTGTCGTGGGTGTGTTTTCCTGTTCCAGTCATACTTTGGGAAGGCTGGTGTAAGTGGTTGTGGGAATTTCTCACGCACTGCTTGGCCAATGGCAGTGGCGTGTATCAGGAAGGGGTCGCTATCAGGCACCATAGTGGTGTGGCTGCGTGTCTCAATCTCTGCTGCGTCATGTGCATTCATGCATCTCCCTGCTATGGCTCTAAAGTCTCCTACAGCTAATCTAGTCCCCGCTGTAAGACTGTCCAATTGTTCCAACCATGCACGTCCTCCCTCCACAATGGCTGGGAGTTTGTCCTGTAAAGCCTGTAAGTCACCCAAATTATATGGTTTGTAACGTTCCTGTCCCCCAGTCGTAGTCATTAGTGGAAACATCTGCGCTATCGGTCTGTCAGTCCCCGTACAAAAGTCACTCTCATCTCCTAATTCACTATCCCGTCTCCCTGCTGTCTTTCTCCCTGTAGTGCGGCTCGACACTGGTGAGTCGCTGTCCTGCCTTCCTTTTCCTGCCATCCCGGCCTTCTCTCTTCTGACCTTCCTTTCTCTCTCTTCAAGGTCCTCTATCACTATCTTCATTTCCCCTCTAATGATTTCTCTCAACCCTTTCCTTTGCTCTTCCCCATCACTCCATGCTCCCTGCAACATCCTTCTATTTCTTTCTTCCTCTTCTTCACGCTGCAACTTCCTCAATTCCTCTCCCAAAATAGCTACACGCTCTCTGTACTGGTGTTCCTGTGGGTCTATCTCCCTCTTTTGTCTATTCACAAACGGCTCAGTCTTACTACTGTCGGCTGTGTCATCTACTGGTTTTTGGGCCTGTGTATTGCTGTTGCCTCTAGGGGTGCTGCGTCCTACTCCTTCCACATTCAATACTCCTCCATTCACCTGCAGTACTGGATACAGATTAGCTGTGTGTGCAGTGGGTGGTGCATAATGAGGTGGACCTGTGGGTGTGGTGTCAGATGCGTTTACCATATCCTTTTTGGTTGTTGGACGATCAGCGTTGAGGTGTCTCACACTCTGCCACCACATCGCGTACTCAGTCCAACAGCGGCATTTTCTCCTTTGCCTGTTCTCCCCGCCTTTTCCATCTCCTCCTCTGCAAAAATCCTGCAGTCCCTGCCCTTTCTATCGCTTCCTCCTTTATTTTCCTCCATACTGCAATTTTAGTGGCAATCAGTGTGCCTAGTGGTTCTTTATCTGTAAGGCATTTCCCCTTTGTTTTGATGAGTTTTTTACAAATTAGCTTCCGCCTTTTTACGTGCTTCTGTGACTCCCTTTTTTGGTATGGTGGCCTGAAGCGCTCTTAATATGTTATCAATCTGGGTTCCTATTGAGACCCAAATTACTCCTTCTGTCCCTATTTCATTATCAAATTCTCCTTCCATTTTCTTAACTCTGTGGTTCGGTTTTATTACGGGCTTTATGGGCTAGTCTGTTCATTAACCGGTTCCAGGCTTATGCTTTGAATAGGACTGCCAATAATGACTGTCGTCCTTAAAATCAAGTGGACGGGTTTGCGTTGTCACCGTTAGGTTTCCACCCGCACAGACAACTTCGTTAACACCGCAAGGTTTCCGTTGTCCGCTTTTACCACTATATTTCAAGATACTATTCAGCACATACGCCCTTCACTACAACCTTCAGAGTTTTATTCCCACACCCTCTAAGTTTTAATCACACTCACAAAACAAAAGCATTAAACGTTAAACACATGACAAGTGGAACAGAAACATTAAACACAACAAGTTACACAAAAACATTAAACACATAACAAGTTACACAAAAACATTAAACACATAACAAGTTAACATCAGTTATTTTCATACAATTCTTTTAGCAGACAAAATGTGTAGGAGCTCTTCTCCTTTATGTTTTTAGGGATCTCACCCCAGAGGCCTCTACCTCAGCTATACGCAGCCGCGTCCGAACTGCGGTGGGGTTTGCCACACCCAAGTTTTACCTTTTAGTCTTACACTTCTATTCTGTATTCACTATTACCTTTTCTTTTACTCTATTTCCTTTATAAATACTGTAACCTTAAAGTTTCATTATATTCACTCCTTTTATCTTTCTTCTTACCATTGTTTGAAGAGGACACACCTTTTAGTCGTACTCAATATAGCAGATTTTCATTTAAGAGGCACTGCTCACCTTAGTATGATGCCGGCGTGTGTCCTCGCTTATCGGTATCGGTCCGATATCAACAAATTCTGTCCGATATGTCAGCAATTGGCAGAGTTAAACCGCTACAGTTAGTTGGGTCACTGTCTGCGTGTCTCTCGGCGACGCGCTAAGCTAAGCTAGCTGGTGCTAGCGGGTCCTCCGTCACATCGCATCGCCCGAAAAGACAAAAAAAATGCGCTGAACGTTGCTCCGGGTGTCGGACGCCGTCCTGCCGCCTTCTCATCGCCGACGTCGCCGCCTTCGCGGAGCTCCATCGGGTCCGCTCCGCCGTACTTCCTCTAACCACATGACAGTTTTACAGTGAGCCTTCCTTTAAATAAAGAGCACTGCTGTTCTTTTCAAATGTAGTGTTTTTTCTGGTCTGTACTAAATTTGTGACACTACAGAAAACTTTTTTTCTCTACATATATCGATATCGGCCGAAATTTTCACATCGGTGCATCCCTAGAAAACCGTTATCCAAATCAGCTCAGTTGGAGTTGCCTCGCATCCCGGACGAGCCCCCAAAGTTGTCGCGCTGCCAAGTTGCGCTCCGAGTTAATGCGGGCAAACACCAGAACGGAGAAGTAGAGTGAATATAATGAATTTATTAAACGCAAGTCTGCAGAGAGCGGAGATCAATCACTGCACCACAAGAGTGAGCAGGAAGATCTGAGTTTTTTTTACGTGCTGTGTGTCTTCATGAATGGGGGTTGTGTGCTGTAAGGTAAGGAATGTCTGGGAGGATCTTCTTCTTTTTAGTTTCGGACGGCTCCCTTTCTCCAAGGCCAAACTTAGGTATCTGTGTGTGAAAACAACTCAGATACTCCAACTACTCTCACATAACTATACTTGGCTTACATAAGGTTCCAATAGCAACATGTTTATACAATGACAACAATTAGCATCAGTATTTGATAACAACTCTCAAAATGGAGACTGTTTCTACAAACATCTGTGAAAGAATGGGTCGCTCTCAGGAGCTCAGTGATTTCTAGTGTGTAACTGTCATAGGATGCCACCTGTGCAACAAATCCAGTCCAACAAATTTCCTCGCTCCTAAATATTCCAAAAATACATCTAAGCTTGTGGTTCCTAAACTTTTTATTTAAAGAGTATGCCTTCATCACGTATGTGCAGTGAGTCAGAGAGGGAGAAGAAATACGACTGGCGGGAATCTAACTGGGCCTGCTGCTTCAAGTGCGCATGCGCTCCCCCTCCCCCTTGCACTCAACTGCCCGCTGAAGACAAATGTGAGGCTAACTTTAGAAGCGCTAGCTAGCATCACCATCAACAGGTTGGTGACAGGACTCAGCCACGCGTAAAGCAGGAGACACCTTCATATAATCCTTCAACTAGCAAAGCGAAGACACGCAGATACGGACGAGGCTTATCCCGCCTTTGGTTTCACCAGTACAACGGTGGGTGATGCGGAGAGACCACGGTGTGTTGTGTGTCTGTAAATATTAGCAAGCGACAGTTTGAGGCCGAACAAATTAAAACGACACTCGAAAACGGCACAACTTGATTACAAAGATAAGCTAATGGAGTTTTTTTAAGAAAAAAAAGAGTCGCTTCACTAAAGCTGCATCCCTACCCTCTAAAAACCAACTCTGTAACATGAACTAGCCCACCCAGTCACTGCATGAAGTGAACATATTACATGAAAAATGGATAGTCAGGTTAGTTATTGTATGCACTATAAGTTTGTAGTTCATGTCACTATAGACCACCTTACACTTTAGTCTACTATAGTATCTCTCAGCCTGAGTAAAGGTTCCTCGACCAGTTTAAAAAGACAATCTCACCATAGCTAGCACTGTAAAACTTTGCTGTGAAATCTGTAGTTATATAGTATTGTATATTTTACAATAAGTCAGACAAGTCAAAAAGCTATTTCATTATGAAAGTTAATTCCCCCAACACTCTAAATAAAACTAAAATTAGTTTATTTGACTTTTATTTTACAGTTAATCACCCAATACTGTAAAAGTGACTGAAATAACAGTAACTAATGCAGTGAGTAAAATCATCTCCTCTGTGTTCTTCAGCCATCGATTTGAATACAGCAATCAAAGCAAGATTCTGGAGTTGGACAAGGAGGCCGTGTTGCTCGCTGACTCAGCTCTGGCTCAGGGAGTTACACGTCTGTCCCCTTAGCACAAAAGAAACTCGTCTTTTTACTGATCCCAATGTCTCGCCAACAGTTGTAGGACGCCTTCCCAGGAGAAGCACATGGAGGACTGGAACCCTGATGATCCTTGTAATTATATTGATGTGCACTTGGCAGAGATGGAGAAGGTACTTTCAGTGATCCTGTTTTACTGTTGGATTGGTTTGCTGTCTGAAACAATCCGTTTTTAAATTTCACTGTTGACAAAATGTCTTTGTATAATGGCCACTGCAGTCATGATCTGCCAATAGTTTCAATTAGAAATCGAGTGCGTGTACATGTACAGACTTTCCATTTTCCATGTGGAGAAAATAATTGAACTGTCTGAAAAAAGGTCTCTTAAATTAAATCTTCAAAATATATTGTAAATTTTATATGGTAGCCCGTGACGGCAGATTACTGTGTAAAACATCACGGAGTAAGTGTTTTTTTTCTGCTCGTACATGGTTAGAGGAAGGAGAATCCCAGGTTAGCCTCCTTGACCTGATTGAGGCCTGGACAGAAACAGCTGCTGCTACTTTATGCTGGGTCCTCATATACATGATAAACTACCTCGACATACTGAGTGAGTTCACAGTGATGTAAATTGACTTGCTGATCCTCTATACTTCCACGCTACTACATGTGAGATGGGAATTTTGCACTTTGTACTCTTCTACACAAAGCGGTTTGTTACTTGACTTGACCTAAAATAATCTAACTAATTAAATTGTTTTATTAAACACGCATGTACTTTACACATTGTGTGAAAGGTACTCTACAAAGTTTATTGGGGACAATGCCAAAACCATCATGTGGTGTAACCCAAACAACATATTACCATTTAATGGGGGAAAAATTCAATCAAGCTCAATTTTCTGCCAATTCGTATAAGATATTGGGGGATAATTTTACTCAATATTGGTGTAATTGTACAAAAATCCAACATGTTTTCTCTTCAGATAAAAAAGGGTAAAATTGTTATTTATTAATTATTAAAGTAGTTTAAAAGTCAAATTGCAGTACTGTAGTTAAGTGTGTTCGGACTCCTCCTCAGTTTTTCTCTGAGTATTTTACCACAGAAAGTTTGTACTTTATTATTCAATATTTTTTCATAACTTCATTGAAGCATCACACTGACAGGATCAAGGAACATAAGACATACAATATACTCTATGTAAAGTATAAGAAGTTTAATTTCCTTTATACTTATAACTAGTTAAGTATATAATTAAACACTGATTAAGTGACAATTAAGTGGAACAGTACTTTTTATTTAATAGAAAAACACTCCCTTTTTACATAAATAAATTGAAATAGAATATTACAGAAAGTAGTGGACTAGCCAGGAATAAGTAGGTAGCTTTGTAGTTAAAGTAGAACTTAAAACTGGACTGAATACTACTAAACATGTATATCCTAAAGCCTTTAAACTGCAAAGCAAAAAGTTTTACTCAGCACTTTTATTTGCCATTGATTATTTTAGTTGACAGAATTTCTGCCTTTACAAAATGTTGAGTACTTGTTCACCATTGTCATTGTTTATCCTCATTCCTCACCCAGAGAAAGTGCAGGTGGAGTTGGACAGAGTGATTGGACGTCCGACAGACCCAACCTGCCCTACATGAACGCTGTCATAATGAGACTCCGAGTATGGGGAACATTGTTCCTCTGGGATTTCCAAAATGGCCAGTAAAGCCTATGTGCTGGGAGAGTACTTCATACCCAAGGTGAGGAGCTATTTACTATCAGGCTTAATATGTACATACACTAATTTAAAACATTCTTGGACACTAATTTTATAATAAATCTTGTGCAATAAGGCTTTTTTTAATCTACCCGTGCTCTTTAAAATTGTATCTAATCCTGTGTATTTACTTATTTGTACCTGGTCCTGGTTTATTAAATTAAAAAAATTAACTTGATTGAATGTTCATCAATGTCTCATTTCTCACACTTCTCTCTTATGATTTCTGTAATTAAATGCATGTGTCAGGTCTAGAACGAACAGAGAAAGCTGGACCCAATAGCGTGACGTTAACACAGTGTTTTATTGAGGGAATCGGGGAATGGAGCGTGTGTGAGGTGTGTCGCCGCGAGGCGAACGCGGAAGTCTCTAGTTCTGCGAGCTCTTGACGACACAAGCGGTAGTCCAGGTAGCCGGGGTAGGAGAGCAGAGAATAGTCCAGGGACAGGCGGCTGGTCGATGGCCGGGAAGGGGGAGAGTAGTCCGTGGTCCAAGGCAACCGGGGTCGGTACACAGGGCTAGAGACTCAGGCGTGGTCGGGGACAGGCGATGGGCAGCGGCCGGGGCAGAAGAGACAGGAGTTGTCAGGGTCGGTCCGGGTTCGCACATGGAAAGCAGTCCAGAGAACAAACAGACAGACACAGGCGAGGCAGGCAGGAGCAAATAGGCAGGAACAGAGCAGGTAGACACGAAGAAACAACACCGAGTGTGTCAGGGCCAATAATGCTTGCTTGAGAGTCTCGAAGTTCGCTGACAGTCTGACAAAGAGCAAGTGAAAACCGGGAGCTTAAGTAGAGCTACCAATCACCAGGAAATGGGAATCAGGTGGGAAGGTAGAGTGGTAGCACAGGTGTGGGTAATCACCGTGACGAGTGTAAACGAGGACGTAAGTGATTGAATGAAGACCCATTAACCAGGAAGCGGCGAGTGCAGGTAAAAAGACACGTGAAACGGAGAGAAACAAAAACACACGGGACCGTGACAGCATGAATGTGTTTTGTGTGTGTGTGTGTTTTATTAACTATTCTACAACAGTATTAATGATATTTGTATTATATGTTTTTGTTCCCAGACGACAACTTTGTGAGCGCCTACAGTGCCGAGATGGACCCCGCTGGACCTCCTGGACCTCCTGGACCACCACCCCTGGCCCCGGTGTGGTTCTTCGACGGTCAGACATTTATTTGTGTGTTACTGCCTGGTTGCAACACCTGCACCCACTCGGCCCTCCAGGACCTGAGTTTGACACGTGTGATAAATATAGATACATTATATTGCCGAAAGTAATATTCCACCCATCCAAATGATCACTGTCCTTATTCGTCCCTGCCTCAGGTGTATAAAATCAAGCACTTAGGCATGGAGACTGTTTCTACAAACATTTATTAAAAAATGGGCTGGTCTCAGGAGCTCAGTGATTTCCAGTGTGGAACTGTCATAGGATGCCACCTGTGCAACAAATCCAGTCCAACAACTTTCCTCCTAATAATATTCCAAAGACACCTGTCGGCTTTATTATAAGAATATGGAAATGTTTGGGAACAACAGCAACACCGCAATGAAGTGGTTGGCCACAAAAACTGAAAGAGAGGGGTCAGATGCTGAAGTTCTTAGCGCAAAGACGTCACCGACCTTCAGTCGGTGACTACAGAGTTTCAAACTTCATGTGACCTTCAAATTAGCTGCAGAGAGCTTCATGGAATGGGTTTCCACGGCCGCGCATCTGCATCTAAGCTCTTTATTTAAAGAGTATGCCTTCATCACGTATGTGCAGTGAGTGAGAGAGGGAGAGTGTCAGGAGTTTTCCCACTCGCTCAATACCTATTAGAGATCAGAATAAATGAGAGTCAGACACTATAGCTTTCTTTGTACAAAGGGCACCCTGCTACTGCAACATCAGTGAGCAAAGACGCGCAACATCTCTTGATACGGTTATAAAAACAAGTACATCTGAGACAACAGTTTTTTGGGTGAGATAAACTAGTTCAAATTGTTTTGTCTAGGGCATTGTGACATCTTTGGATAACAACTGTGCGAGTACAGAATGTTCTTCCAAGGCTATATGGCTTTATCTGCGTGTGACATTTTCAACAGTCTTCTAACAGTCCCTCCTGTTGTCACATGCAGAGAACAGATTATATGTAATAATTCACAGTCGAAAGTAATGATAAAATGACAATGGAAGGAACATGAAAGAAACATAAAAGAAAGATAAAACCATCAATGAACAAGACATAAACATAATGAGTAGCATAAAACATAAAATTTCCAAGTTAATATATTATGTACATTGTTGTGAAATCAGGGACAAATAAGAGTCATCGGTATATAACAACTTCTTTCGATTTTCTGTTATAACTTCATTACTATTTTCCCTTGATATTTCACACACTTTTGCCTCTTCTTCTGAATCCGTTGATGAGTCTACACCTCCTGGTGTGTACGTGTCATCGTGAGGCAATGGAGCGGTTGGTGTTGCAGCTGTTTGGACTTACACTGCAACAAGACTGGTTATACCGGAGTGCATACACAGAAAGTTCTCAGCACCCTGTTTTTGTCTTTTAGTTCTCGTAATTTTCAGGGTCTGAAAATAGATCAGGGAGGTTACGGAGAGCGATGTCCTCCGAATCTTCAACATCAGAGATTGGGATACGACCAACTGCAGGAACATCCTGTTGTAATAGGCATACTCACGTTGCAACATATATTGGCCTACTGTAGTGCCCACCCAGCGCAGCAACAACGCTTTAACACTGTGTTTGTGATGCTATCCCTTGCAGTCTGTTTTTGCACAATCCTGTTGACCAGGCACCAGGATTTGGAACAACATCACTCCCCATGGTCCGAGAGTGGTCGTCAGCCAGTCCACAGCACTGGTACCTGCATGGTCAGCTGGTCTGAAATGAGAGGTTATAGCTTCAAGAGTGTCTATAAGTTTAGTAATGTTGTCTGTAGGATCTGGAGCTAGAAAACAACATAAATCAGCGGTAATGTTGAGAGCAGCACACATTCCTCCTTCAGCTGCAAGCAGAAAGTCTAATACCATTTGGTGCTGCATAATTACTTCTCTATGGTTGGCCTGGGCATTTGTAATTGTCCGTAGAGCATTAGTATTAGCTGTCATGTAAGCATGTAGATCGGCGGTAATATTGTCTAAACGGTCGGCAAGGAACGTTACTCCATACCAATGGAATAAACCAATGCCCCATTTTTCACCTAAAGAGACACGGTAATGATAGTTGTCCCTAGAAGCGAGTTGCGCCATTTCTCTTTTCTGCCTATGGCTGGAATTAGGTGCCTTTGATAAATTAGCAATTGGGATCAAGAGCATTGGAGTAGTTAGCTTAGCTAGGTAGCAGCACCCGGAAAAGTTGGGTGGTAAAAAGCTGTAATATTGTCTGCCACAAATCCAATAATAACAGTCTATTGTGCCCAGCCCTGGTGTAGATGCTACCACACCTACATTAACGGGCGAGAATCCCGGGAGCACAATATTTACCTTCATACAGGCAGCGCTCCCGTTAGTTAGGCCTTCACATGCCTCAATTTTATGACATCTAGCTACTCCTAAAAACTTAATATCAGGGGAATACGTACAATTAACGCATTTGTCTGATCGAGGGCATGTTTGGTTAGTACCTCTACATACACAATAGGCGGGTTTGGTGGCATTGAATCGAATTCGACCGGCCTTGGATCTAATTCCCGAATCTGTTGAGTTATCTGGAAAGTGCCACCGTAGGGTGCATAATTTTTTGCAGACAGTTTTGTTGAAGTATTTAGAGTAAGTGGAGCTGGCGTCTATTGCAGCCAGGCAGCTGGATTCATTCCAGCTGTCCTTAGTGCCATTGCGGATTACGTCTGCGGACAAAGTTAGCACACAGCGAGTAAAAGCTTCGGATGCTCGAGTAGCATCTTGGGCTAACACGTCAGTTTCAGTCATGGGATGAGGGAAGCAGGCTAGGCAAGAAGTGTTTTTTTATTTATGTCGTACAGTAGACAACAGCCAATGATACCATCTATTATGTTGCCATTTTTCAGGCACGCCCAATTCTGACGGTGTATACCACCAGTCTGCTGTTCTCCTATGACGAGAAATAGATTTCTTATTTATTTGTTTTGTTTGTACAGGCACATTTTGTCTAGTGATTAGTGAGACCAGGGTGAGTAGAGACAATAGAAGGATAGGTGGTGCCATTTTAAACATCACATTCGAGAGAACAGCGGTTACCTGCAGGAACCGCTAGGGTGGGTTAGCCCATTGAGGCGTCCACGATGTGTTTTTCACTAGCTCACAGTACCAGACTCGGTCTGTGCCCCCAGACCCACCAGGCTAGCCCTGTGTGGTGTCCAGTAAGCCAGTGTGATAGGTGTATCCAGGTGGCTCGTTCTCTTATCTTTATCGCTGTCGGTGTGGTCAGGAGCACCTGGAACGGGCCTTCCCATCGTGGGCTGTTCCACCTCGTCCTATGAATTGTCTTTATCAACACCCAGTCTCCAATGTGAATCCTGTTTTTAGAGGGCGATACGGGATCATTAGGTATTTGATTTTGTATTTGTACATCATCAGTCTTCAATAATTTAATCATGTAGTCTACTAATGTGTTGGAGTTAAAGTGTGGCATAGGAAAACTGTGGCCATGCACTATTTCAAATGATGTTAGTCCTTTTTCCTCCTTTAGTAATTCTCATCCACATTTTGACTAACGACAAACAATCATTCCATGGTCTATTAGTTTCTGCCATTGTTTTTCTTAATCTATTTTTAATAGTTCCATTTGTTCTTTCTACCAGACCTGCACTTTGAGGGTGATAGGCACAATGATTTTTTGAAAATTGTTCCTAATGCCTCTCCTGCTTTAGTTATGGTTTCATTAACAAAATGGGTACCGTTATCTGATCGGATACGTCTTGGTATTCCATATGTAGGAAAATAATGATTACATAGTTTGATTGCTACTGTTATGGCGTCATTTCTTTTGGTTGGATAGATTTCCACCCAGTTTGAAAATACATCTATTATTACTAATGCATATTTTCCTTCTTTAGAATCACTTTTCTATGAATTCTATGAAATCCATGTGTATAGTATGGAATGGATGTGGTGGCTGTGGAAAATGTCCCCTCTTGAGACACATTGACTTTGTGAGTAGTTTTTCAAACATATCATACATTTTGATATGAATGTCTTCGCTGAATTTTCAAAATTTATAGTATAGTAGGTTCTATTTACTATTGTTACCATCCCTCCTGTTGAGACATGGGTTATTCCATGGCTCACTAAGCACGCTGTTTGATGTAATGCTTTGGGTAGGATGGGTTTATCATTTATGTAGTAGATATCGTTTTTCAAATTAGCGCCTCTTTTGTGAAAAATTTTTTGTTCAGCAACGGTGCTTGTTTTTGATAGTCTTTTAAGATTTCAGATTATATTTCAGTGTTTTGTGATGCAAGTGTGTTGATTTTTATAGTGGGTTCAGAGAGTGCTGCCGCTTTGGCAGCTGAATCTGCTAAATTGTTTCCTTTTGTTACTTCTGAATCATCATTTTGATGTGCTCAGCATTTACATAGAGATAGAGATGTGGGTAATTTGACAGCATCCAATAACTCCATCATCTTTGCACTATGTGTCAATGGCTTCCATTTGCAGATGTCATTCCTCTCCTTGCCCACACAAGCGTAATGATGTACTGAGTCAAAAACATATTGACTATCAGTCCATATACATACAGCTTGTCCTTTCATTAGTTTACAAGCTTGTGTCACTGTGTGTAGTTCTGCTGTCTGTGCAGAAAATGAAGATGGTAATGCACCAGATTCAATAATACTGGTAGGTGACATTATTGCATACGCAACTTTTTTTTTTTCCAAATATATTTATTGGTTTTTATTAGTATTACAGAGCAATTACACTACTGCAAAACATCACAAACAGAACCAACAACAATCACTCACTCACACACACACACACAATGTTACCAGATATAATGAAGTTTGACAGGAGTCATGTATGTCCTCATCAACCACTTATATTGGAGAAGTTTAAACCTTTATTTATGGTTTGTGTTAGCGCCTTTAAACAGGCCTCACTCCACTCCATTTCAGTTATGTCTACTTGCATATCATCTCTCCAGGAGTTTAATCCATTGCTGATTCTTTAGAAGTAGATAATATTAGATTATAATAAATAGAGAGTAAGTGTTTCCTTCACATAGACCCAAGGGAAACTTCTTCTATTTTTGATAATGGTGGGACCTTTATAATCTGCTTGTATCTAGATGAAATGACATTTTTCAATTGCGGACATTTAAAAAAAGTGGTTTGAAGGAATTTGGTATTTTTCACATAAGGCTCGTATAGCAATTTTAGGCGAAGTCTTGCTTTCCTATTGTTCCAAATAAACTGACCAAACAACTTTGCTAAATGATCAAATAATGTTGCTGGTACTGGCAGGGGAAGTGTTTGGGGAAAAAATACAGGAATTTTGGCAAAATTGTAATTTTTATAGCATTTATTCGTCCCACCATGGATATGGGTAAAGTAGTCTAATATTTTGGTGACTTCATCCACCAGGGGATCATAGTTTGATGGTATAATTTTGTTAATTTCTGGCATAATTTTAACACCTAAGTATTTCAAACCTTCTGTAGTTGTTGTAAATGGTGTTGACATGGTGGGATTTGCCCTCTCTTCCTCATTTAGAAACATTAATACAGATTTAGAATGATTATTTTGTATCCAGAGAATTTTCCAAAGTCCTCCAACAGCCCTGTCAGATTTGGAACGCTACTCTTTAAATTTGTCAAAAAAATTATGTCATCTGCAATAAAGAAATTAGATGGTCTCTCCTACCAATTCTTATCCCTGATATTCCTGCATGTGATCTTACTGCTACAGCCAAAGGTTCTATTGCTAATGTAAAAAGTAGTGGTGACAAAGGGCACCCTTGTCTTGTTGATCTCTGTAAGTTAAAAGGTTTGGAAATATTATTATTGGATATGTTTTGTGCTGTAGGATTTGTATATAATAGTCAAATCCATTGGATAAATGAATCACCCAAACCATATCTTGGAAGTAATTCCAGGAGATAGTTCCATTCTATTCTGTCAAATGCTTGACGTGCATCTAGGGGGCCAACATTGCTGTATCTTTAGTGTTATGTTTCTCATATAACATATTTAAAACCTGTCTGATATTGTGATAACCTTGTCCATTTCTCACAAAACCTTGTTGGTCATCAGTTATCAGTTTAGGTAAATATTTGTCTAGTCTTCTCGCAAGAGCCTTACATAATATCTCGGTATCACATCCCATGAAACTAATTCCCCTATAGGAAGAACATTCAGTTGGACATTTATTTGGTTTTAATAGAGTTATAGTGGCTATTCTCAATGAATTTGGAAGTATACCTTGTTCATATGATTCATTATGCATAACTAATAGTGGCTGTACTAATCTATTTTTTAATTCTTTATAAAATGCTATAGGCAGCCCATCCGGCCCAGGTGCTTTACCACTATTCATATCTCCTATAGCATCTACAAGATCCTTTATTGTCAGTGGATTATCAAGCATTGCTTTATCTTCCTCTGATAATGTCTGGAATTGTAACGGGTCAAGAAAAGTGTTTTGAGCCTCTCAAAGTCAAAGTCAATTTTATTGTCAATTTCTTCACATGTACTTCATGTACTAGGTCACCTCCAGTGACCTAGTGCAGAGTAGATTTAGGTGTGTGTGTGTGGGGGGGGGGCAGTGTGTGTGTGTGTGTGTGTGTGTGGGGGGAACAGTCCAGTGACTTCATTTCCATTGTATTCAGATTTATATAACAGCTCATAGAACTCTCTAAAGTTATCATTTATCTCGTTGGGGTCTAATGTTAAATTACCTGTTTTTGACTTTATGCCACGAATTGCCCTTTCAGCCTGTGTTTTCTTAATCTGCCAGGCCAGGAGCTTATCTGCTTTTTTACCTTGATCATAATATGCTTGCTTAGTCCACATCAAATTCCTAGCTACTCTTTCAGCAGTCAATTTATCATATTTAGCTCTCATAATAGTCGGATTTTGTAATTTTTTGGGGTCATTGTCTTGATAGAATCCACTCTCTATGCTTTTGATTTGCTTTTCTAATAACTGTATTTCTTGATTATAGTGCTTATTTTTGTTACTGGTGTATCTTATAATTTCCCCCCTTATGTAGGCTTTGAAAGCTTCCCATCTACTTCAAGCTGTTGTTTCATTCTTATTTAATTCAAAATACATGTCTATAGAATTTCCTATAACATTGACAAAGTTTGGATCCTTTAACAAAAATGATTGTAATCTCCATCTTCTTGGACAGTGCCCAATCTTATCCAATTGAATTTCCATAGACACCACTGCATGGTCACTAATTATAATGCGGTTATACCAGCATTTTTTTACCTGAGGCTGCAACTCTTCAGATATTAAAAAATAATCAATTCTAGAATGACTTTTATATGAACTAGAATATTCACGTTTACTGGGGTTTTTAATTCTCCAGATATCATACAATCTAAGATCATGTATATATAGTTATGGAGTATTTTTCTAGTTTTTATATGGGTGTTGTCCAACTTAGTAGATCTATCCAAAACTGGATCTAGGGTACAATTAAAGTCTCCTCCTATAATGTACAGGCCCTCCAGAGCAGATATGGTTAAGAATAGATTTTCAAAAAAGGACGGGCTATCATCATTGGGTCCATATATATTTATAAGATTTATTTTTCGTGACAGAATATTTCCTTGAACTATATCTCCCATCAGTATCCATCAACCGTGGCTATAACTTGGTAATAATTGTAACCCTTATAAAAAATAATATTGCTTTTAATTAGCGTTCAACATATAAAAGTTAAACAACACAAAACTACCATCTGAATGTCATCTGCTTTGATTCGCTCAGTACAGTCATCTAAAGTAGGCTAGGCTACTTTCATTCTGTCATCGCAGGGGCCATCAGAGACGTATTCATTACGTCTCACTCACTTGGCTCTTCTGTCGCTGCTGCTTGTTGTGGGAGGGTTTTGTAGAATTCTTCAGCATCCCGTGGTGTCGAGAAGATGTAGATCTTCTTGTCATACAGGATCCTAACTCTGCAGGGATTGTGTAAGAATCCATAGAAAGCGTTCATGTCAGCAAACAGCTTTATGACCGGGTGAAACTCTCGTCGAGTATGTACCATCTCCGCGGAGAGGTCCTGACACCATCATGCTTGATTTCTGATTTCCTTGCCTCCCGGTATACAAATTCCTTCTCTTGAAAATTTAGAAAGCGAACCAGCACCGCTCTGTTTTGATTCGGTTTCCTGTTGGCCAATGTGCGATGAACCTGCTCCAATGTGAAAGTCTTTTCTGGGGGTAATCCCAGCCATTTTGGCAGCATGTCGGTAACAAACTTGAGGAGAGTTTGTTCTCCCTCTACTCAAATATGCGCAGGTTCTTTCTCCTTCCCCTGTTCTCCAAGTCGTCAGTTTTGGCCTCAAGGAAGGATTCGTTTGGTAGCCGATTCCAGGGCTGTCTCCACTTTCTCCATTGTTCTCTCTGCCTGGTCAATGCGAGTTTCAGCCTCCTCAACACGTGCTGTATTAGTCTTGTTTTATCTCCGTCACTTTACCTTCAAGTGCAGTCAAAGCATTTGCCATTCCGGTCAATTTTGTGTTGATATTATCAAGTTTTGTCTCAAAGTCTGACCGTAATGCTTTTAGCTCGTTCAACACCTCCATATCCACCATGTTAGCTTCTACGTTGCTTAGCGGACTTGACTAAGTTGTTGGCTTGGCTAGCTTGGCTGCTTTACTTCCACGTGTAAAAATATTATACTGTTGTGTCGCTGAAGGCTCTGACATAACGCACTGAGCATTAATTAAGATATGTTGAACGTCTGAAAGGGTATTTGTAAATAAAAGAAATCCACGGCTTGGAGCTTCTCTTCTAAGCTGCCATCTTGGTCACGTGACCTCCAAAACTCGCACCATACGCAACCTTATTTCGTCCAGTATTATCTTTGTCTTATCTCAAAATCTGGAACAGTCTTCCAGAGAATGTGAGACAGGCCTCAACGCTGACAATGTTTAAGACCAGGCTGAAAACAGTTCTGTTTAACCGTGCATATGAAAACTGAAAGCATCTTATCTACACTCTTCACTCTTTTTTAAATTATTGATGAATTCTATGTTTTATGATTTTCCTTTTGTGATTCTATGTATGTTTTGCTCTCCTTTTGTGATTTTGTGTAACTGTAAAGCACTTTGAATTGCCCTGTGTATGAATTGTGCTCTACAAATAAACTTGCCTTGCCTTGCCTTGGTTGCAGAACCATCTACAAAGACATGTATTTAATGTGTTTCTGGAGTACTATAAATATCGGTTCGTGGTTTCACTTCTTTCTCTATGATGAGTTTACAATTGTGTAAATTTCCATCCTTGGCTGTGGCTAAAAGAGATGGAAGTAACACTTTTATCTGTGAGAAAGATATGTGGTTCTGACATGAGAGTACTAATTAATCCTAACAGTCTTGTGTTTGTTACAAATGGCAAGGGTGTTTGTAATAAAATGAGGGGTATATTGCATGTAGTGATTATTTTTAAATGATGTGTGAGTAGTACCTCTGCGCTTTGTTCTACAGCCTCAGCAGTTGCCATAACCAATTGCACACATGTTGGCTGACCTCCAGCTACTGGGTCTAGCCTTTTAGAATAGAATGCTAGTGGTTTATATTTTTCACTATGTTTTTGTGTGAGTGCTGCACTCATGAATCCGGAATTGGATGTGACCATTAGCAGTTTGCAATGCTTCTTTCAAGGCAGTAAAAGCCTGTTCTTGTTCTGGTGTCCATTCTATTTTATCTTTCATAGCCATGTCTTTTCCATGTATTGCACTTTGCAATGGCTGGACTAAGGCTGCAAAACCAGAAATCCATGTTCTGTTGTTTAGTTTCAGGTTTTAGTGTGTGCAATAACTAATTGTCTTTTATTATCCAGTCGTTTTCCTCCAGGAGTGAGGAATTGACCTAGATATTTTACACGTAGTGTGCAAAGTTGCACTTTTCCTTGGGCCACTTCATGGCCTTCTTTTTGTAAATGTGTCATTACTATTATTGTGTTGCTCATACAGGAGGCTCTATCGCATCCAGTCACTAATATGTCATCGACATATAACAAATATTTACCATCTTTTAACGGTCGACATTTTTGCATAGAGCTTTCTAGAGCTCGTGAATAAATTGTTGGGCTATTAGTGAAACCTGGTGGCAATCTAGTGGAAGTGTAGGTTTTATTGCCATATCTAAATGCAAACAAGCCTTGTGATTCTTTGTGTATAGGTATTGAAAAGAAAGCATTTGATGAATCAATAACTGAGAACCATTGTTCTTCTTTGGATATATTATTCAGAAGGGTCTACTGGGTCATGTTTTACCATATCATTAACTTTTCTTATGTCTTGTATCATTCTCCAACCAGAGGTTGCTTTCTTCACAGGAAAAATTGGAGTAAGGCATTTAGGGGTCGCTGTTTCGACCCAAATTCCTGCTTTCAGCTTATATATTATTACTGGTTTCATACCCTCCTGTGCTTCATTAGAAATAGGGTATTGCCTAACCTTTGGATAATTATGAAGCTTTAATTCTATTTTCACAGGAGGATAACCTTTGATCAATCCTACATGAGTGGGTTCTCGTGACCATAAGGTAGTAGGTATTTCACTTAATAGTCTCTGATCTCCTTCTGATAGGGTTAGTGCATAATGGGTGTCAGGTCAGTCGTCGCTAAGGTGTGTAGCAGGTGTAGCTGGTGTATAGATGTTAAGCAAAAATTGTCTTATTCCAGTGGTTCTGCCTGTTTGTCATCCTCCTATGTCAGTTCCTGTAAATGCGTCACCATTAGCTTGTCGTACGATGTCACTCATTTGTTTCCAACCATGGTCGTTGCTCGTTATCAATGATATGTGTGGGTATGATTTACGGCTGACAGCTTGTTGTCGTGGATTAAGTGTTACAGTGACACATGACTGTCCCGTGGGTGTAACATGTCCTGAGGCTGATTTTACCCATACTGTTTTAAAAGGGGGTTTGACAATTTGGAAATGGTGTTGTTAACACAGTTGAGCAGGCACCTGTATCACACAAGCAATTATGTTCTTTTCCCTTCTGCGAGTTGGTGTGGGGTTTTTCTGTTGTGATTTTAATAAGACGTCTTTGTTTATGTAGACTTCACTATCTGTGGAGGGGTCATTAGTCTCAAGGGCTGCACCACACTCCTCGTTGTCCGACTGTTCCGTTTGAGTCACAGTCAGTCTCTTCTCCTTCCTCATTATTTACGTCCTTGAGTGTTCTTACCTTCTTGTTACACTATAGTGGGTTCAGAGGAAAAGTCTTCAACACTCAAGCTTTCGTGGGGAACTAAAATCACTTCCCTCCGTAAGCGCTAATACTTGTTTTCCGTCTGAATAGAATAACAAGCTTTTGTTCAATCAAATTTTTTTCAATTTTTTTTTTTTTTTTCATCCTTGTGTACACCTAGGGGGGTCTCTAGGGACGATTACTTTCACTGAGACAGCAGAAAAATATCTCCCCTGGGTAATTCTCGCTTCAACTCTTTCGAGTGGGAATTCTGGCCTATGCATCCACAGGAGAGTTTGCTGTTTCCTTTCTCACTGTGTTATATGAAACGTGATCACTCAGTAGTGCCTCAGTTTCCTTACACACAGTCACAAACACGCTGCGCCGTTTACCAGGTCTCTTGGACTTTCTTTCTCTTCTCTGGTACTCAACCATGTAAACGCCCACATACACACTTTCTTCTCTCTTATAAGATCAATCTTCATCTTACACTGCAAATTCAAAACTTCTTTAGTTATCAATCTTCCACTAAACTTATACCTTCTCATCAACTTACACAAATCTTTCTAGCACCTGGGTTTTCATATACTTTGCATCTCCTTCTAAATCTTCCTTACTCTGACTCATTCCCATTTCTACGTTTCAACCTTCAATTCCTTTCAAACGCACAAAATCCTCGTACTATGAATGTCTCAAATAAGGAGTCTCTGGTACACATGCATATTTGGGGAAAACTATTGTTTTCTCCCAATCGCACTGTACTTGTCCTTTTCTGAGTAAAATAACAAACTTTCAGTCTGGTTAACCACGCCGGGTCATCAAAAATCCTAGACTGATCATACAGATATTAATCATTCATTCGCCTTCCCATGTTTTGAATTCTCCATTAAAATCATATTTTTCTTTCCATTTCAATGCAATCTTTCCACTTCCTGGACACCTTTGTTCCATCCATTTAACATCCCCAGTACCCCATCTACAGTACTTCCATTCCCCATTATTCTCTTTGTCTTTGTTCAAAATTATGCACGTTTATTTTAAACATCCACTCTTCAACTTTTGGTGTATCTTCATTTTGGAATAAATTGTTTATTCCTAACGTCACGCCAGTATCAGATTTCCAATGTATTACAGTCAAGGTACTCATTAACTATGATCTTTTTGCAGAAAAATGTCTCACACATGAAGTAAAAGGAGTGAAGTTCCTCTCCCAAGCTTCTACATCAACTAATATGAGGCGTTTTCTGCAAATAAAACAAAAAACTGAGTAGAGAGGGAAATCCTAGTCCCGTCAAATTCTCTTACTCTTTTTCATTCACACTTTTCATTCACACCTAGGATCGTTCCGTTGATCCTTTCCGAATCACCAACTGGATTCTTAGGAGATCGGTACGTTGATCTCGGGAATTGGCCAAATTCACCAATTCCCGAGCAAATTCACTTCTGGCTCTCTGTAGTTCGGATGATCGACCAGGGATCCCCGGAGATCCAGTTCTAACCCTGGCCCGAATCCGAATTCACGGTCCGGGACTTATCAGTCACTTGGTGACTGGCCGTCGACGGTCTGCAGGTCGGAGAGCTCCTCGTCAGGTTCCCTGATCAACCATCCGGCTCGAAGGACCAAGAATTATGTCAGGAGTTTTCCCACTCGCTCAATACCTATTAGAGATCAGAATAAATGAGTCAGACACCAGAGCTTTCTTTGTACAAAGGGCACCCTGCTACTGCAACATCTAAGCCACAGTGAGCAGAGACGCGCAGAGCAGTTCCTTGTTCCTTTACTTATACACTCAAAACTGATACATACCCGCGTCATGCTTTCGGGCGCGGTGGTATGCATTTCACACAGAAAAGTTTCATTTCGGAGCTCTGTTGTGTCTTTCCCTTTGCTTTCCATGAACAGATAGATCTCCTCACGCAGCTCGAAACATCTTTGCAGCACCTTTCCCTGGCTTGGCCATCGCACCTCTGTGTGATAGGGCAAGTCACCATACTCTGTATCTAACTCGCCCAGAAATGCCTTGAACTGGCGGTGATTTAAACCTCTTGCTCTGATGAAGATAACTGCCCGCGTTATGGTGCTCATTACATGTTCCATTTTCAAGGCTTTGCCACACAACGACTCCTGGTGTATTATGCAATGAAAAGCTGTCAGCTCACCTGTGACGTTTTCCTCCCGCATCCTCTCACGCATCCTTGCCACCAATCCACTCCTGTGCCCACACATCGCGGGTGCTCCGTCTGTTGTCAATACCACAAGTTTTTTCCCAAGGCAGGCCCATCTCATTTACACATCTGGATACCTCATCATACAGATCTTGTCCTGTAGTTGTGCCATGCATAGGACGTAATGCCAAAAGCTCTTCTGTTATGCTCAGGCTGGAGTCCACTCCATGAATGAAAAGCAAGGGAATATGCGATGAAATCTTTTCCCTTTCCTACCAGCTGCTCTTTTAGATTGGTGGAAAGCTGGTCTATACGTTCAGCAACAATGTTTCTGCTCAGGCTCACGTTTGAAAATAGTTGCCTTTTGTCTGGGCACACTGCGTCACAAACTTTAAGAATACAGTTTTTGAGAAACTCTCCCTCTCTAAATGGCCGGGCGGATTTTGCGACCTCTTCTGCCACAATAAAACTCGCCTTGACAGCAGCTTCGCTTTGTGATTTTGCTTTTGTGAAATGGAGCCTGCTGGGACTTAAGACCTCGTTTTAATTCTTCCACCTTTGTTCAGCCTTTGTTCCATGTCCATATTCTCGTCTTTGTCTGTGTGTTTCTTAGACGTTGCATGGTGCCTTCTTAGATTGTATTCTTTTATTACAGCCAAACTTTCTTCACACAGAAGACACACAGGTTTGCCATTTACCTCAGTGAACATGTACTCTGCCTCCCACCCAGCTTGAAACCCCCTGTTCTCAGCATCCACCCTCCGTTTAGCCATTTTTTGGGTAGGAGGTAGCTTAAAGTTGACATCTGCTCTGACTGCTGATGAATGAACGCTTACTGCGCTGCAGTGCGTTCGCGGGTTACTGTTGCATTGTGGGAAATGTAGTATTGGTGCGTGCAAAACACCAGGGGGCTGCTACAGCCTGCGGGCCGATTCTAATACTAATCAAATATCATCCTGGGGACCATAGATAATTCGTTCGCGGGCCGGATTCAGCCTTGACTTTGACATGTGGTCTAGGGCATTGTGACATCTTTGGATAACAACTGTGCGAGTACAGAATGTTCTTCCAAGGCTATATGGTTTTATCTGCGTGTGACATTTTCGACAGTCTTCTAACAGAGAGGAAATACGACTGGCGGGAATCTAACTGGGCCTGCTGCTTCAAGTGCGCATGCACTCCCCCTCCCCCTTGCACTCAACTGCCCGCTGAAGACAAATGTGAGGCTAACTTTAGAAGCGCTAGCTAGCATCACCATCAACAGGTTAGTGACAGGACTCAGCCACGCGTAAAGCAGGAGACACCTTCATATAATCCTTCAACTAGCAAAGCGAAAACACGCAGATACGGACGAGGCTTATCCCGCCTTTGGTTTCACCAGTACTACGGTTGGTGATGCGGCGAGATCGCGGTGTGTTGTGTGTCTGTAAATATTAGCAAGCGATAGTTTGAGGCCGAACAAATTAAAACGACACTCGTAAACGGCACAACCTGATTACAAAGATAAGCCAATGGAGTTTTTTTCAGAAAAAAAAGTCGCTTCACTAAAGCTGCATCCCTACCCTCTAAAAACCAACTCTGTAACATGAACTAGCCCACCCAGTCACTGCATGAAGTGAACATATTACATGAAAAATGGATAGTCAGTTTAGTTATTGTATGCACTATAAGTTTGTAGTTCATGTCACTATAGACCACCTTACACTTTAGTCTACTATAGTATCTCTCAGCCTAAGTAACTAACTTTGCTGTGAAATCTGTAGTTATATAGTATTGTGAGCGACCGACATGGTCGCCCAACAAAAGGGATCAGGGCAACCGGAAAAAGAAGCGGAGACAGGAGGCAGCGGAACTTACGTAAAAACATTTATTGACGGCGATACAAAAAAGAAGACCCAAAACGCTCACGTCAGCAGGAAAAGTCCACCTCGCACCAGGTGGACCAGACAGGCAGTCCCACGCGTCGCGTCACCTGTCCCGCACGCAAACATGTCCAAGGGGGAACTCTCCGCAAACCCGTCCGGGGGAACTCTCTCACTGCTAGTGAGTTCCCCCTTATAACCAGGTGAGAAGGGGAGGGCTCATCACCTTCTCACACTTCCCTCCCCTTCTGCAGTCTTGCCAACGGGGTGGCGAGACAGAAGTCCGCGACCGTGGTGTGTCTGCCTCTGGGCTCACTCGACCACACTCCATTTCCGGTCGTAGCCTCGCCAGTACTTCCGCTAGCACTTCCGCCAGCTCCTTCGCTGACCGTCTCCGCTAGCTGTCTCCGCTAGCTGTCTCCGCTCTCCGTCTTCGCCGGCGCCTACGCCGACCGTCTCCGCTAGCCGTCTCCGACGGCTGCTTCGCTGACTGTCTCCGCTAGCCGTCTCCGCCAGCTCCTTCGCTGACTGTCTCCGCTAGCCGTCTCCGCCGGCTCCCTCATTCGACCGTCTCCGCCGGCTCCTATGTCGACTGCCTCCGCTGGCTCCTTTGCTGACCGTCTCTGTTGGGTCCTTTGCCGACCGTCTCCACCGGGCACTTCCGCTAGCACCTCGCTAGCCGCCCCCGCTAGCACCTCGCTAGCCGTCTCCGCTAGCACCTCGCTAGCCGTCTCCGCTGGCTCGCTCGCTGGCACGCTCGCCAACACCCTCATCGACACCCTCGTCGACACCGCCGCCGATCCTCTCGGTACCACCGTCACGCTCTGCGAGCTCCACCTCATCACCTTCACCCCAGGGCTCATCACCTTCTCACAGTATTGTATGTTTTACAATAAGTCAGACAAGTCAAAAATCTGTTTCATTATGAAAGTTAATCCCTCCAACACTGTATATAAAACTAAATGTTCATTTGACTTTTATTTTACAGTTAATCACCCAATACTGTAAAAGTGACTGAAATAACAACTAATACAGTGAGTAACATCATTTCCTCTGTGTTCTTCAGCCATCGATGTCAATACAGCAATCAAAGCTTTCTGAAGCAAGATTCTGGAGTTGGACAATGAGGCCGTGCTGCTTGCTGGCTCAGCTCAGACTCAGGGAGTTACACATCTGTCCCCTTAGCACAAAACAAACTCATCTTTTCACTGATCCCAACGTCTCGCCAACAGTTGTACGACGCCTCAAGCGGTACTTGCCAGGCCCTCACCAGACGGTGCACAGCATATATAAAGAGATCATGGCCAGTACTATGAAACCGAGAAGCACATGGAGGACTGGAACCCTGATGATCCTTGTGATTATATTGATGTGTACTTGGCAGAGATGGAGAAGGTACTTTCAGTGAGCCTGTTATAATGTTGGATTGGTTTGCTGTCTGAAACAATCAGTTTTTAAATTTCACTGCTGACAAAATGTCTTTGTATAATGGCCACTGTCGTCATGATCTGCCAATAGTTTCATTTAGGAATCAAGTGCGTGTACAGGGTGGCCATTTTCCATGTGAAGAAAATATTTGCACTTTCTGAAAAAAGGTTTACTATCTTAAATTAAATCTTCAAAATATACCGTAAATTTTAATTTCTTATATCGTAGCCCGTGACAGCAGATTACTGTGTAAAACATCACAGAGTAAGTGTTTTTTTTCTGCTCGTACATGGTTAGAGGAAGGAGAATCCCAGGTTAGCTTCCTTGACCTGACTGAGGCCTGGACAGAAACAGCTTCTGCTACTTAATGCTGGGTCCCCATATTGCTCAGGGGTGGGCAAACATTTTGATTCGTGGGCCACATTGAGTTCTAACATTTCACAAAGGACCGGAACAGGAGCAGATGGCTGGCATACTTTGGTAACCTCACCTCAACCACCTACAGAAAAAATACACATCTTGGGATATGGAGAAAACATGTGCTTTAATTTCCAATGAAAATGAAGAAAAGCATTACAACAAAATCTCTGACTTTGAAATGAGTCTTTAAACACTGAAAATCAAATGAATAACTATTTTATTTTAAAGCACTGAAAGTCCTGTTATCCTTCAGGATATCACCATCACTCTCCTCCTGACTGTCTTTGTTTTTTTCAAAAACGGTAGGAGATGCAGATGTACTTGTCCTGCTCCTTCTATTCAATTTGTTTCCCCGGTGCCAAAAGTCAACAACGACCAGTGCAAGGACGAAGCAGTTGCAGCAAGTCAGTCTGTGGAGCGCGTTATACTTGATCTGTGCGCACTGTTTATTTTGACAACGTGCGCATCACAGAGAAGCACATTTTAATGAGAGCAGTGTTGCTGGTCTCCTTTTTTAGCCAGCGCATCAAAGTTTGGAGTTAGTTTTGTTGTGGCGATTCTCATAATGGATCTGAGGTGTAGGTCTGTTAACTTGGATCTGTGGCTGGCTTTGTTGAGGTTTATGACGCTGAAGGTCTGTTCACACACATAGGTCGAGCTGAACAAAGCCAACATCATCTGCGCTTTCCGGCGCCGATTTGGAAACGTGGCTTGATTGAGTGAAGCATAGAAGTCATTAAGTTTCAGAGAGCTGAACTTCTCTTTTAAGACAGGGTCGGACTGAAGGTCGATCAGTCCGAGCTGAAACTCCTCTGGAGCTGTTTCAGGGTCTTGTGACAGAGGACAGGCCACCAACTGAAGTGACTTGTCAATTTTGTCGAAATCCGAAAACCTACAGCAGAATTCTCCGTGCAGTGCATCCAGTGACTCACTGTATTTCTTCACTTTTGCTCTGGCCTCTTTCAGTGTGGCTAGTGTAGGAAAATGAGTGAATGACTTGTTCAAAATCTGCCTGGAGAATAAAGCTAGCCTGGATTTGAAGGCTTTTACATTTGTGTACATGTCATGCACAAACTGCTCCTTACCCTGCAGCTTCACGTTGAGCTCATTCAAGTTTGAAAATACGTCCGTAGCAAATGCAAAGTCACACATCCAGCTCCTGTTGCTCAGCTCAGGAAATTCATCGGTCTTCCCCTTATGCTCCAAAAACACGCCAATCTCCTCTTTGAGCTCCCACACTCGTTGAAACACTTTGCCCAAACTCAACCAGCGGACATGGGAGTGATAAAGCAGGTCCTGGCAATGAACTGACAGTGCTGAAGTCCCCGTGCGCGTATGAAGTTGACAAGTTTCACCACAGGATTCACAACATGATTCAGCTGTAACACCGATTGACATAGAGATTCCTGGTGGATGATGCAGTGGAGGAAAATGACATCCTGGTCAGGGTTTTCATCTTTCACTCTATTCTGGATTCTCTTCAGCAGGCCAATATTTTTTCCCATTAAATTGGGAGATCCGTCTGTGGTGAAGTTGACAAGCTTACTGCAGGGAAGCTTCATATTTTCGATGGCAGCAGACACCTGGTGAAACAAGTCCTCCCCCCCGTGTTTGTCCTTTCAGAGACTCTATTGTCAAAAACTCCTCCGTTATTTCAAAATTGTCATTGATTCCTTGGATAAAAATGAGGAGCTGAGCAGTGTCTTTGACATCGTTGCTTTCATCCAGTGCTAAAGAATATAAAGTGAATGACTCCGCCCTTTTTGTTTAAGCTGCTGATGATATCTTCATCTATTAGTTCCACAGGGCGAGTCACTGTCCGCTGTGATAAACTGATTTTCTCAAATTTGTCTTTGGTCTCAGGGCACAAAATACCTGCTGTCTCCACCATACATTCTTTTAAAAACTCGCCCTCAGACAGTGGTTTGCTGGCCTTTGCTATTTTGAACGAAAGCATAAAACTGGCCTTGGTACTTGACTCTTGAATGGCAGTTTGACGGTTAAAAAACTTTGCTGAGCCTTTAAATTAGCTGCCATCTTCTCAGCAGCAGCATCCCGTTCTTTTGTTGACAGCTTGCTAGCATAGTTAGCGTGCTTTGTGGCAAAGTGACGGCTAATATTATACTCTTTTAAAACCGCTACATTTTCTTGGCATATCAGGCAAACAGCAGATGATCGGTGTTCACTGAAAAAATATTTGGTTATCCACTCCTTGAACACTCAACGTTCTCTGTCCACTTTCCTTTTCTTAGGTCCGCTCATCTTCATAGAGGGGCGGTGGGTCAAAGGGTAAAGTGCAAACATGGAGTAGCAAGCTTCACCTCAACAAAGCCAATATAGAGTGCCATCTAGTGGGGAAACATCGAAATTGCAGGGGAAATAAAACATTAACAAGGTTTATTCATTTAATTTTTACAAGTTAGGCGGGCCGGATTAAAACATTTAACGGGCCGCATGTGGCGGCACAAAGTGGTTTGTTACTTTTCAGATAAAGATTTGACATAAAATAATATTCTAACTAATAAAATTATTTTATTAAACACACATGTGCTATACACTTTGTGTGAAAGGTACTCTACAAAGTGTATTGGGGACAATGCCAAAACTGTCATGTGGTGTAACCCACAATTTGTGTAAGATATTGGGAGATAATTTTACTCAATATTGGTGTAATTGTACGAAACCCAACACTTTTTCACTTCTTCAGATTTAATTTGCTCCATTTCAAGAATAGTGATTTTTATCTTCAGGTGAAAAAAAAATACAAAAAATGTCAAATTTTACTGGCAAAGAATTTTAGCATGTAATTAAGTTAGTTTCTTGATATTAGTTTTTTTTTTTTTTTTTTTTTTTTTTTTTAAGGAAACTGGTGGTCTTGAGTCGTAGAAATAATGGCCTGAGTTAATTTTGCACCTAAAATGCAGAGAATATTATATGTAATAATCAAACAGGCCTCGACAGTGGATGACTGTGGACATACATAGAACCTTGTGATGTCATGAACATTAAGGAATAAAGGGAATTTAGGGCAATTTTGGAACTTTTCAGTGTGACTTTAGTCAATTTTAAACCTGGATTAAACTTCCTTTCATTCCATAGTGAAACTCTAAACTTACAATATCTGAAGTTAACTTAAAGTGATTTCAGGTGCATCACTTTCCCAGGTCTTCTCTGCCTGTTTGAGTTTTTGAAAACCTGAGATGTGGCTAATTTTCAATGTAGTAATGACCAATGTTTAATGGACTCAAGATCCTGGAACGTCCTTTATTTCTTTATCAGCTGCATATTTATTGATATAAACAGCACTTCATATTAAATTATTATTAATGTATAACTTGAAATTTGAATACAATGATAAAATAGGTTAATACAATATCTGTAGTAGGGCTGCAACTAACCACTATTTGAATATTTAATTTAGATTTGAGCTGTTTGTGTGAGTATTTAATTGGGTCCTATATATCTTTTGACTCATTCAGCTCGGGTGTTTATTTGAGATCAGGCCACGGTTTGGAGCAGGCAATTATTAATTAATTAATTAATAGGCTACTTTCCTAAGAAATAAGCTACAAAAAATGGAAAATTGTAATTTTTTAAATTATTAAAGTAGTTTAAAAGTCAAATTGCAGTACTGTAGTTAAGTGTATTCTGACTCAGTTCTCAGTTTTTCTCTGCATATTTTACCAAAGAAAGTTTATACTTTATTATTCAATATCATTTCATAACTTTATTGAAGCATCACACTGACAGGATCAAGGAACATAAGACATATAATATACTTTATGCAAAGTATAAGAAGTTTAATTTCCTTTCTGCTTAATACTAGTTAAGTATAGAAGTAAACACTGATTAATTATTAAGTGGAACAGTACTTTTTATTTAATAATTGAAAAGCACTCTCTCACATTGTTGTGCAATACATAGTTTTGCACTGAACCATGTGTTCCTTTCTACATAAATAAATTGAAATAGAATATTACATTAAGTAGTGGACTAGCCAGGAATAAGTAGGTAGTTTTGTAGTTAAAGGAAAACTTAAGAAAACTGTACTGAATCCAATAAACATTATGTATATCCTGAAGCCTTTAAACCGTAAAGCAAAGACTCTTACTGAGCAGTTTTACTCAGCACTTTTACTTGCCATTGATTATTTTAGCTGACAGAATTTCTGCTCTTACTTCAAAAAGGATGTGAGTACTTGTTCACCATTGTCATTGTTCATCCTCATTTCTCACCCAGAGAAAGTGCAGGTGGAGTTGGACAGAGTGATTGGACGTCCGACAGACCCAACCTGCCCTACATGAACGCTGTCATCATGACACTACCAAACATTGTCAAAGGAGTTACTTGTGAGCAACTGGGCTTCTTCTTGTAGCTTGAAGACGTTTCACTGCCTTTCCAGGCAGCTTCTTGAGTTCTGGCTTGATGCTGGAAACCATGAGCTTTTATCTCTGGATCATTGGTTAAAACTTTAAACAACACTCTCATAACAATGGTCCATAAGTCACACTTCAAGGTATGAAGTGGAGTGAGAGTTGTTGTGGTTACATGATCCAGAGATTGAGGCCTGCTCTGATGGTGAAAAGCAGTAAAACTTCCTGGGATGAGATCTCAAAGCAGGATGGTATGTAGCAGATAGATTATGACGTAACCCACCTCCTCTGTTCAAAGTTGGTCTTTCTAAATGGACATAGATGGCCTCCTTCACTCTCCTCTCCTCCTTGTCTAAGAGGTGAACGTCCGTGTCTTTAAAGGAGTGTCCCTTTTCCTTTAGATGTAGACGTACTGCTGAGTCCTGTCCTGATTTGGTGGCTCTCCTGTGTTGTGCCATGCGTTTGCGCAGTGGTTGTTTGGTTTCTCCTATATATAAATCCTGGCACTCTTCACTGCATTGTATAGCATAAACCACATTGTTGAGGTTTTGTCTTGGAGTTTTGTCCTTGGGGTGGACCAGTCTCTGTCTGAGGGTGATGCCAGGCTTGAAATAAACAGGGATGTTGTGTTTGCTGAAGATTCTTCTCAGTTTTTCAGAGAGACCGGATACGTATGGACCTACTACATGTTTCCTTCTGTCTTCCATCTGTTGATGTTACTCCATCTGGTGAATGCCCAGTTGGAGTAACCACAATTTCTAAGTGCCTGTTAGATGTGTGTTTCTTCTCTTTCCCTTCTGCTTTGGAGGGGATGCTGTCTGCCCGGGGTTGAAGGGTTGTGTGTGTGTGTGTGTGTGTGTGTGTGTGTGTGTGTGTGTGTGTGTGTGTTTCCTGAACTGAAGAAGCTGCTTGGATAGGCAGTGAAATGTCTTCAAGCTACAGGAAGAAGTCCAGTTGCTCACAAGTAACTCCTTTGACACTACAATGACCTGGATGAATGAGTTGTTCCTCTGGGATTTCCAAAATGGCCAGTAAAGACTATGTGCTGGGAGAGTACTCCATACCCAAGGTGAGGAGCTATTTACCATCAGGCTTAATATGTACATACACTAATTTAAAACATCCATGGACACTAATTTCATAATAAATCTTGTGCATCGAGACTCCCACACAACGTTGAATACACACAGTTCAGACACAAATGCAAAAGTTGGGTCTGTGGTAACCGGGATCTTCACGTTCTCCACATCACAAGTTGGATCTGACTTGTTGAAAACTAAATTAGTTTGCAGAAATAACATGTACGTAACTTTCAGAAATTCTTTAATAGTGACACCAAACACAACTGATGATCTGGGTATTTTTTTTCTCCTTTTTTTGGTGCTCAGAATAAAGAATGACACTTTCATAACTCTCAATTGTACTTCAGAAATTCTTTGGGAATGAAATGAAATAAACAGGGTATGGATTCATATTTATTAAATAAAGATTCCTGAAACCCTGATCAACTAAACAACATCTTTTGGTAAGTTATTGTTTTACATTTATCGACCAGCAGTCTATTTTATAGGTGGTGTCAGTATTAATAAAGTCTAATGATATTTACAGGGTTCCCACGGGTGCTTGAATTCCTTGAAAATGCTTGAATTTCAATTCAGTGTTTTCAAAATGTTTCCTAAGCAGCTACGCGCTTGATCCGATACCTTTACATGCAGAACTCGGTTATCGTACTCGCTCGGTGTTCTGTCGAGCAATAACAGTAGACTACTGTCAATATTAGGCCCTTAATTCTGCATCAAAACATTGTGTTCTACTCGGACTCTACTTCTCTCTGCTCTACTTCTAAATCTCTGGCAGATCTTCAAATGCAAAAAAAAACACCATGGGTGAGTAGAACACAATGTTTTGATGCAGAATTAAGGGCTCAATCAAAAAAAAAAGAAAATGTGATCTCCAGCATAGAGATCTCACACTCAGCCATACATATACAATTAACAGACTCAACTTGCTGGTTGAAACATGGATTTTTACATTATATTCCAGTAAATCACAAAATACAGGTTTTGTCTTCCTGAGGCTGGTACGAAGCAAAGCATACTGGTTGGTCATTGGTGTTGCATGGTGACTCTGCGTGTTACTTCAGCATTCAAGCAGCACTAGCATGTATCTTGTTAATGGACAGGCAGTAAGTGTGGATTGGGTCTGTGCGATTGTCCTTGCTGTAAAAGGTTTCCATACAGTGAAAATAAATAACTCGTCTGCTGATACATGCAATACTTTAGCCCCCTTCAGGCATTTGTCACTGTTATTGGGCTATGGTAGTGACACAATGCACTGTTCACAAGCTGAGAATACAAGCCAATTCACAATTAGTTAAAAATCCAAACATTCAATCTACCACCATATGAAATATTGCTAATTAGACCCATACTATTATGCCATACAGTGGCGCCGCTGCACTTCTCATGACCATCATGGCAAACACAATGAGTAGGCAACCTATTTAAAGGTGCTTGAAAAGTGAAAAACTGGTGCTTGAAGGTGCTTGAAAAGTGCTTGAATTTGTTCATGAAAAAGGTGTGGGAACCCTGTATTTATATTTGTATTTTTTGTTCCCAGACGACAACTTTGTGAGCGCCTACAGTGCCGAGATGGACCCCGCTGGACCTGCTGGATGACCCCTGGCCCCGGTGTGGTTCTTTGACGGTAAGACATTTATTTTAATAAAAGAGTAATTTTTAATCAGTTTATTTCAGTGATAAGAATATGGTTTATGTAAACTGCTGAATTTAGACAATGACTTTAGTCCATTATTAGAAAAACCATAATGCACGATATAATATTGTTGCTAATGCTTATTTAAATGGATACACATTTGTTGCAAGCAAAGAAGGACTGTGGGTATATTTTATTGTGACCAATACAGATTGATTAATTGATTCTATGGGTGAATGTGAGGTTTTCCCAGTAAAAGGTGATTTAATTCGATGCAGTGGCATAAAAACAGTGTTATTTTCACATGAAATTATCCAAAGTTTTTGTCGACCATTTTGTTAAAAAGTGTTATTCATGAACCATGGCGACGAAGCCATTTTTAAATTATGCCTTAAAAGAAGTAAATTTTCAATCAATCACCATTGAGACGAGAAGCATTTAGACACAGACGATGACGTCAGCGCGTCAGAACGTGCAGAGCTGCGTTTCCCTGCTGTTTGACGTCTTTAGTAAACACTGCTTCAATAAACAGAATGTTTCTATGATGCTGAGAAAATAACTACAAGAGGATAGTCTTTTTTGCTAAAGACTCGGTTGTTCCTTTTGTAAATTTTGTATTTCAAATACAATAAGAGAATTACATTTAATGTTATTACATTACATTTATTCGTCTAACACTATCTTTAGCTTTTTTGACATTGATGACAAATGATAAGAAATGTACCTTTTATGAAATTGAAACTGAACATGTAACTCATTTATATTTTCTGATTGCTCATATAGTAGTCAATTTAGTGAAAATTGAGATAATGTAAAACAACAAATTTTGTTTTTAATTTTGAACTAATGTTAAATTAAAAAAAATCCTTATTAGTTGTTTTTAGTAAAAAAAAACAAGAAATTAAGCATGGTTATAAATCTTGAAGGTTTAGTTTGTGGGGGTGGTCATGTTACTTTGGTTACACCTTAAGCCAAACATAGATAAGAGGACTTTATTGATCCTACAACGGGGAAATTTGCTCGTTACTGCAGCTAAGCACAGGTGTAAGAGTACAGAGTAAAGAAAAAAGAATAAGCTATAAAAATACACAACACTATGTACTATATACAATTCGTTGAATTTGTTGAGCAGCATACACAGTATGCATTATGGACATATTTAGAATGGTGGAAAAAAAATACTAATAAATAGCAAGTAAAAGGTATGCATGAGCAAAGCATATATACATTCATACATGCACGTACATACCTACATACATACACGCATATTTACATTTATATATATATATATATATATACATACACAGTAATCCCTCGTTTATCGCGGGGGTTACGTTCCGAAAATGACCCGCGATAAGTGAAATCCGCGAAATAGAAAACTTTATTTTTTTTTTTTTTTTTACAATTAGCAACTATTACATGTATACAAATACAGTGACTCACGTGTAGGCCGTTTCACTGCTCCTCAGACTAGGCCGCTGCATCCTGACTGCGCTCTGTCACTGACAGCAAAGTTTTCATAAAGCATTCTCGCTTTTGTGCAGATAACGTTTGTATCCAGGGTTATGTATTTTTTCCTGCAGTCATTAATCCACAGAGCTAATGCCGTCTCCATCCGTACCATGGTCTTGTTGCGGACAGTTACAACCCTTTTTGCATTCGTATTAAAATTGACTGCTGCTGTCGTCCTTATGTTTTTTTCCTCCTTCTTTATGTAACGAACGGAAGATTCATTGATTCCGTAATGGCGAGCAACGGCTGCCTAGCTTTTACCTTTCCTGAGCATGTCCAGAAGTTTAACTTTATCTGAGATAGGTAGCATCTTCCGCCGTTTGGGCCCATCCCCAGGTGCTTTTGTCCGTCCAGGCCGTTTCGTCGACATTATGGGTTTAGGAGATGTTCGAAATTACAAGATAATTTGGCCAACTTAATGTAAATTTGCCAAGCTGTTTTATGTACGTACACATAACTGCACGAGACGACAAAATGATAGCACAATTCGTAGCATGTTTTGATACAAGAAGCGGGAGTGAGTTTTTAGAGAATCAGAATGCAGAACACAATGCACCAAAAAAAAAAAAATGCATTATGAAAATCCGCGAAATAGCGAATCCGCGATAAGTGAACCGCGAAGTGACGAGGAATCACTGTGTGTATATATATATATATATATATATATATCCATGCACATACACACATGTACACATACATAGCTAATGCATACTTAAGGTGCAGGATGTATGTGTAGTGTAAAGTGACCAGTGGAGGAAAAGTGACTGCAGTGAGATTTAAGTTATGTTATAAAGTCTTATTGCTGTCGGGATGAATGATCTGCGGAAGCGCTCCTTCTCGCAGCGAGGGTGTTTGAGTCTCTGGCTGGAGGAGCTGCTCAGCGCACCCACCACCCCATGCAGAGGGTGATGGGGGTTGTCCATGATGGATGTCAGCTTTGCCGACATCCTCCTCTCTCCAACCACCACCACCGACTCCACAGGACATCCCAGTACAGAGCTAGACCTCTGCACCAGTTTGTCAATTTTCCTTCTGTCCCTGTCTGAGCATCCGCCCCCCCAGCAGACCACTGTGTAGAAAAGGGCAGATGCTACGACGGAGGCGTAGAAGGTCTTTAACAGGGTCCTGCACACTCCAAAGGACCTTAGTCTCCTCAGCAGGTGAAGTTGACTCTGGTCCTTTTTGTACAGGACATTAATGGTTGTGGTCCAGTTTGTTGTTCAGGTGAACACCCAGGTATTTGTAAGAGACCACTGTCTCAATGTCTTATCCCTGGATGCTCACCGGTGTTTGGGGGGGGTCGACTTCCTCCTGAAGTCCACAACCATCTCCTTTGTCTTGCTGGCGTTGATTCGGAGAGCGTTGGTCTCACACCAGCTGACAAAGCCATTGATGACCCCCCCCCCCGTACTCCTGGTCGTTCCCATCTGATACACACCCGATGATGGCCGTATCATCTGAGAACTTCTCTAGGTGGCAGTTGTCAGAGTCGTAGCTGAAGTCTGAGGTGTACAGACTAAACAGAAAAGGTGAGAGCACTGTACCCTGTGGATCCCCCGTGCTGCAGACTACCACCTCAGACACACAGTCATGAAGCCTCAGATACTGTGGTCTGTTGGTGAGGTAGTCAATGGTCCAGGTTTAGTTTAATATAGTATCTCTCAGCCTGAGTAAAGGTTCCTTGACCAGTTTAAAAAGACAATCTCACCATAGCTAGCACTGTAAAAAACCTGTAGTTATATAGTATTGTATATTTTACAATAACTCAGACAAGTCAAAAAGCTATTTCATTATGAAAGTTAACCCCCCCAACACTGTAAATAAAACTGAAATCAGAGTTTTTAATTGACTTTTATTTTACAGTTAATCACCCAATACTGTTATTGTTAATTACTGTTAATTAATACAGTGAGTAACATCATCTCCTCTGTGTTCTTCAGCCATCATTTGATTACAGCAATCAAAGCTTTCCGGAGCAAGATTCTGGAGTTGGACAATGAGGCCGTGCTGCTCGCTGGCTCAGCTCAGGCTCAGGGAGTTACACATCTGTTCCCTTAGCACAAAACAAACTTGTCTTTTCACTGATCCCAACGTCTCGCCAACAGTTGTACGACACCTTCCCTGGTTTGAGGCAGTACTTGCCAGGCCCTCACCAGACGGTGCACAGCATATATAAAGAGATCATGGCCTGTACAAGGAAACCGAGAATCTCATGGAGGACTGGAACCCTGATGATCCTTGTGATTATATTGATGTGTACTTGGCAGGGATGGAGAAGGTACTTTCAACCTGTTTGTGAACCTGTTTTTTACTGTTGGTTTGCTGTCGGAAACAATCAATTTTTAAGTTTCACTTTCGAGAAAATGTCTTTGTATAATGGCCACTGCAGTCATGATCTGCCAATAGTTTCATTTAGAAATCGAGTGCATGTTCATATACACACTGGCCATTTTCCATGTGAAGAAAATATTTGAACTGTCTGAAGAAAGGTCTATCTTAAATTAAATCTTCAAAATATACTGTAAATTTTAATTTCTTATATGGTAGACCGTGACAGCAGATTACTGTGTAAAACATCACGGAGTAAGTGTTTTTTTTCTGCTTGTACATGGTTAGAGGAAGGAGAATCCCAGGTTAGCTTCCTTGACCTGATTGAGGCCTAGACAGAAACAGCTTCTGCTACTTTATGCTGGGTCCTCATATACGTGACAAACTACCTGGACATACAGAGTGAGTTCACAGTGGTGTAAATTGACTAATTGCTGCTCCTCTATACTTCCACCCTACTTCATGTGAGAGGGAAATTTTGCAATTTCTACTCTTCTACAAAAAGTGTTTTTTTTACTTTTCAGATAAAGACATAAGACATAAGACATAAAATAATATTCTAACTAATTAATTAATTGGGGACAATGCCACAACTGTCATGTGGTGTAACCCAAACAACATATTACCATTTAATGGGGGAAAAATTCAATTAAGCTCAATTTTCTGCCAATTTGTATAAGATATTGGGGGATAATTTTACTCAATATTGGTGTAATTGTACAAAAATCCAACATGTTTTCTCTTCTTCAGATAAAAAAAAGGGAAAAATTGTTATTTATTAATTAGTTTAAAAATCAAATTGCAGTACTGTAGTTAAGTGTATTCTTACTCCTCCGAGTTCTCAGTTTTTTTTTTTTATTTTACCACAGAAAGTTTGTACTTTATTATTCAATATTATTTCATAACTTCATTGAAGCATCACACTGACAGGATCAAGGAACATAAGACATATAATATACTTTATGCAAAGTATAAGAAGTTTAATTTCCTGTATACTAGTTAAGTATATGATAAGTAAACACTGATAAATTAAGTGGAACAGTACTTTTTATTTAATAATAGTAAAACACTCAATCTCACATTGTTGTGGAATACATAGTTTTACATTGAACCATGTGTCCCTTTTTACATAAATAAATTGAAATAGAAAATTACAGAAAGTAGTGGACTAGCCAGGAATAAGTAGGTAGCTTTGTAGTTAAAGTAGAACTTAAGCAAACTGGAAAACTTTTACTTAAAAAAAAAAAAAAAAGGATCTGAGTACTTGTTCACCATTGTCATTGTTCATCCTCATTCCTCACCCAGAGAAAGTGCAGGTGGAGTTGGACAGAGTGATTGGACGTCCGACAGACCCAACCTGCCCTACATGAACGCTGTCGTCATGAGACTCAGAGAATGGGGAACATTGTTCCTCTGGGATTTCCAAAATGGCCAGTAAAGCCTATGTGCTGGGAGACGACTTCATACCCAAGGTGAGGAGCTATTTACCATCAGGTTTAATATGTACATACACTAATTCAAAACATCCATGGACACTAATTCTGTAATAAATCTTGTGCAATAAGGCTTTTTTCAATCTACCCGTGCACTTTAAAATTGCATCTAATCCTGTGTATTTACTTTACTTATTTGTACCTGGTCCTTCTATTAAATTAAAAAAAAGAAAAGAAATGAACTTGATTGGATGTTCATCAATGTGAAACATATCTCACCACTCTTTTTCCAGGGCACAGCTATAAGTACAATGCTTTCATTGGTGGTTTTTGATATGGATGAGTGGACGACTCTAGTTTTTTTTAGGTAGGGTAGGAAGAAATCTGTTTATTTAATCAGTTATCAAGTATTATATAAAGGGCAATACATTATACTTGAATACATGTATAATTGTGTAGAGCACTGGGACCACTCTCACATCCATATACACATTTCTATACAGTAAATATACATATTTACACATATTTCTACATTCAATATTTGTTTTTACAGGCTGATGTTTAATAAACTGTTGATCCATTTGACCCGGTTTTAGGAGGCATCATATATACACATCATGCTCCAGCACTTGTTTTTACCCTTTGTTCATACTGTAGGAACAGTGTTTCTGGCATTAAAATAGGTTGTTAGCTATGTGTCCAATCGCAGCCCGTAGAAGTGGATTCACTTAGTCAGGGCTCCACCTTCAGACCTGTCCAACCTGGGTGTCCCAACTAAAGAATAAACTCCTGCTGGCACAGTTATAAGGTCACTGAGGCATGCAAATTCCCTGACCACAATAAGGGGGCAATCCCTCGGGGGAACTGAAAATATAAATAAATAAAAGATAATTCAGAAATTATCAATGAACATCATAACATGTATCTCACCTGGATGGAAAGAAAATTTTAACCTAAAACTTCACACATGAGAATGGCTTACAAAAATAAAGCAGAGTTATGATTAGTAATGATACTAATAAGTTAGTTTGTAAATCACATGTTAGAGTGGCTTGCGAAACTATTTGGCTCCCTTGAACTTTGTGACTTTTTGCCACATTTCAGGCTCCAAACATAATGATATAAAACTGTAATTTCTTGTGAAGAATGAACAACAAGTGGGGCACAATCATGAAGTGGAACACACTTTATTAGATATTTTAAACTTTTTTAACAAATAAAAAACTAAAAATTCGGTGTGTAAAATAGTTTCGCAAGCCACTGTATGTTTTTCTTTTTTGGGATTTTTTTAAACAACTGAACAATTAAATTCAACTTTTCTCTCTTATTATATGTTATGATTTCTGTAATTAAATGCATGAATGTGTTTTGTGTGTGTGTGTTTTAACTATTCTACAACAGTATTTGTCACCTGTCTCGACATGGATAGTAGTTTTTATAAAATATTTGCAGTCTTCTTCGTTATATCAAAGATGACTTAAAATAACTTTGTAGGGGCTACATGTACATAACTTTCAGAAATTCCTTAATAGTGACACCAAACACAAATGAGCATTTTAGATGAGCTGGACATTTTTTTTTTCTTTTTTTGGTGCTCAGAATAAAGAATGACACTTTTATAACTCAATTGTGGTCCAGAAATTCATGGATTTCCTGACCTTCATCTGGATCATCGATCACCTGGAATCCTGATCAACTAAACAACATCTTTTGGTAAGTTATTGTTTTACATGTATCGACCAGCTGTCTATTTTATAGGTGGTGTCAGTATTAATAAAGTTTAATGATATTTGTATTACATGTTTTTGTTCCCAGACGACAACTTTGTGAGCGCCTACAGTGCCGAGATTGACCCCACTGGACCTCCTGGACCTCCTGGACCACCACCCCTGGCCCCGGTGTGGTTCTTCGACGGTCAGACATTTATTTTAATAAAAAAGTAATGTTTAAACAGTTTATTTCAGTGATAAGAATATGATTTATGATGTTGTTCTTACATTCATCTGATTCGAACATTTTTCTAACTCAACAGTGCCTCCTGCTGTTTCTATTTGCTTTACTGCAGCTCTGTTGTGTGTTTAACATATATACCAGGGGTGTCAAACTCAGGTGTGTTACTGCCTGGTTGGAACAAAAACCTGCACCCACTCGGCCCTCCAGGACCTTAGTTTGACACGTATGATATATAAAGATAAATTATGTTGCCAAAAGTATTATTCCACCCATCCAAATTATCAGAATCAGGTGTCCTAATTTGTCCCTGCCTCGGGTGTATAAAATCGAGCAATTAGGCATTTGTGAAAGAATGGGCCGGTCTCAGGAGCTCAGTGATTTCCAGAGTGAAACTGTCATAGGATGCCACCTGTGCAACAAATCCAGTCCAACAACTTTCCTCGCTCCTAAATATTCCAAAGACACCTGTCGGCTTTATTATAAGAATATGGAAATGTTTGGGAACGAAAGCAACACTGCAATGAAGTGGTTGGCCGCAAAAACTGAAAGAGAGGGGTCAGATGCTGAAGTGAAAAGCGCAAAGACGTCACCGACCTTCAGTCAGTGGCTACAGCGTTTCAAACTTCATGTGACCTTCAAATTAGCTGCAGAGAGCTTTATGGAATGGGTTTCCACGGCCGAGCAGCTGCATCTAAGCTCGTGGTTCCCAAACTTTTTATTTAAAGAGTATGCCTTCATCACGTATGTGCAGTGAGTGAGAGAGGGAGAGTGTCAGGAGTTTTCCCACTCGCTCAATACCTATTAGAGATCAGAATAAATGAGAGTCAGACACCATAGCTTTCTTTGTACAAAGGGCACCCTGCTACTGCAACATCTAAGGCACAGTGAGCAGAGACGCGCAACATCTCTTGATACGGTTATAAAAACAAGTACATCTGAGACAACAGTTTTTTGGGTGAGATAAACTAGTTCAAATTGTTTTGTCTAGGGCATTGTGACATCTTTGGATAACAACTGTGCAAGTACAGAATGTTCTTCCAAGGCTATATGGCTTTATCTGCGTGTGACATTTTCAACAGTCTTCTAACAGTCCCTCCTGTTGTCACATGCAGAGAACAGATTATATGTAATAATTCACAGTCGAGAGTAATGATAAAATGACAATGAACTTCTTTCGATTTTCTGTTATAACTTCATTACTATTTTCCCGTGATATTTCACACACTTCTGCCTCTTCTTCTGAATCCGTTGACGAGTCTACACCTCCTGGTGTGTACGTGTCATCGTGAGGCAATGGAGCGGTTGGTGTTGCAGCTGTTTGGACATACACTGCAATGAGACTGGTTATACCGGAGTGCATACACAGAAAGTTCTCAGCACCCTATTTTTGTCTTTTAGTACTCGTAATTTTCAGGGTCTGAAAATAGATCAGGGAGGTTACGGAGAGCGATGTCCTCCGAACCTTCAACATCAGAGATTGGGATACGACCAACTTCTGCAGGAACATCCTGTTGTAATGCAGAATAGGCATACTCACGTTGCAACATATATTGGTCTACTGGAGTGCCCACCCAGACTGCTAGGGATAGCATCACAAACACAGGCACCAGGATTTGGAACAACATCACCCCCCATGGTCCGAGAGTGGTAGTCAGCCAGTCCACAGCACTGGTACCTGCATGGTCAGCTGGTCTGAAATGAGAGGTTATAGCTTCAAGAGTGTCTATAAGTTTAGTAATGTTGTCTGTAGGATCTGGAGCTAGAACACAACATAAATCAGAGGTAATATCGAGAGCAGCACACATTCCTCCTTCAGCTGCAAACAAAAAGTCTAATACCATTTGGTGCTGCATAATTACTTCTCTATGGTTGGTTGTAATTGCCTGTAGAGCATTAGTATTAGCTGTCATGTAAGCATGTAGATCAGCGGTAATATTGTCTAAATGGTCGGCAAGGAACGTTACTCCATACCAATGGAATAAACCAATGCCCCATTTTTCACCTAAAGAGACACGGTAATGATAGTTGTCCCTAGAAGCGAACTGCGCCATTTCTCTTTTCCGCCTATGGCTGGAATTAGGTGGCTTTGATAAATTAGCAATTGGGATCAAGAGCATTGGAGTAGTTAGCTTAGCTAGGTAACAGCACCTGGAAAAGTTGGGTGGTAAAAAGCTGTAATATTGTCTGCCACAAATCCAATAATAACAGTCTATTGTGCCCAGCCCTGGTGTAGATGCTACCACACTTACATTAACGGGCGAGAATCCCGGGAGCACAATATTTACCTTCATACAGGTAGCGCTCACGTCAGTTAGGCCTTCACATGCCTCAATTTTATGACATCTAGCTACTCCTAAAAACTTAATATCAGGGGAATACGTACAATTAACGCATTTGTCTGATCGAGAGCATGTTTGGTTAGTACCTCTACATACACAATAGGCGGGCTCGGTGGCATTGAATCGAATTCGACCGGCCTTGGATCTAATTCCCGAATCTGTTGAGTTATCTGGGAAGTGCCACTGTAGGGTGCATAATTTTTTGCAGACAGTTTTGTTGAAGTATTTAGAGGAAGTGGAGCTGCCGTCTACTGCAGCCACGCAGCTGGATTCGTTCCAGCTGTCCTTAGTGCCATTGCGGATTACGTCTGCGGACAAAGTTAGCACACAGCGAGTAAAAGCTTCGGATGCTGGAGTAGCATCTTGGGCTAACACGTCAGTTTCAGTCATGGGATGAGGGAAGCAGGCTAGGCAAGAAGTGTTTTTATTTATGTCGTACAGTAAACAATAGCCAATGATACCATCTATTATGTTGCCATTTTTCAGGCATGCCCAATTCTGACGGTGTATACCACCAGTCTGCTGTTCTCCTATGACGAGAAATAGATTTCTTATTTATTTGTTTTGTTTGTACAGGCACATTTTGTCCAGTGATTAGTGAGACCAGGGTGAGTAGAGACAATAGAAGAATAGGTGGTGCCATTTTAAACATCACATTCGAGAGAACAGTTACCTGCAGGAACCGCTAGGGTGGGTTAGCCCGTTGAGGTGTCCACGATGTGTTCTTCACTAGCTCACAGTTCCAGACTCGGTCTGTGCCCCCAGACCCACCAGGCTAGCCCTGTGTGGTGTCCAGTAAGCCGTCCTGTGAGTACTCTAGACTTTCTCACTAGACGATCCCTTAACTTCCTCAGTTACCAATTTACAGTGTGATAGGTGTATCCAGGTGGCTCGTTCACTTATCTTTATCGCTGGCTGTGTGGTCAGGAGCACCTGGAACGGGCCTTCCCAACGTGGGCTGTTCCACCTCGTCCTATGAATTGTCTTTATCAACACCCAGTCTCCAATGTGAATCCTGTTTTTAGAGGGCGATACGGGATCATTAGGTATTTGATTTTGTATTTGTACATCATCAGTCTTCAATAATTTAATCATGTAGTCTACTAATGTGTGTTCCTCATCAGATTTCACTAGATCAGAGTTAAAGTGTGGCATAGGAAAACTGCGGCCATGCATTTCAAATGGTGTTAGTCCTTTTTCTCCTTTAGTAATTCTCATCCACATTTGACTAACGACAATCATTCCATGGTCTATTCGTTTCTGCCATTGTTTTTCTCAATCTATTTTTTAATAGTTCCATTTGTTCTTTCTACCAGACCTGCACGTTGAGGGTGATAGGCACAATGATTTTTTAAAAATTGTTCCTAATGCCTCTCCTGCTTTAGTTATGGTTTCATTAACAAAATGGGTACCGTTATCTGATCGGATACGTGTCGGTATTCCATATGTAGGAAAATAATGATTACATAGTTTGATTGCTACTGTTATGGCGTCATTTCTTTTGGTTGGATAGATTTCCACCCAGTTTGAAAATACATCTATTATTACTAATGCATATTTTCCTTCTTTAGAATCACTTTTCTATGAATTCTATGAAATCCATGTGTATAGTATGGAATGGATGTGGTGGCTGTGGAAAATGTCCCCTCTTGAGACGACATTGACTTTGTGAGTTGTTTTTCAAACATATCATACATTTTGATATAAAATGTCTTCCCTGAATTTTCAAAATTTATAGTATAGTAGGTTCTATTTACTATTGTTACCATCCCTCCTGTTGAGACATGGGTTATTCCATGGCTCACTAAGCACGCTGTTTGATGTAATGCGTTGGGTAGGATGGGTTTATCATTTATGTAGTAGATATCGTTTTTCAAATTAACGCCTCTTTTGTGAAAAATTTTTTGTTCAGCAACGGTGCTTGTTTTTGATAGTCTTTTAAGATTTCAGATTATATTTCAGTGTTTTGTGATGCAAGTGTGTTTTTTATAGTGGGTTCAGAGAGCGCTGCCGCTTTGGTAGCTGAATCTGCTAAATTGTTTCCTTTTGTTACTTCTGAATCATCATTTTGATGTGCTCAGCATTTACATAGAGATAGAGATGTGGGTAATTTGACAGCATCCAATAACTCCATCATCTTTGCACTATGTGTCAATGGCTTCCATTTGCAGATGTCATTCCTCTCCTTGCCCACACGAGCGTAATGATCTACTGAGTCAAAAACATATTGACTATCAGTCCATATACATACAGCTTGTCCTCTCATTAGTTTACAAGCTTGTGTCACTGCGTGTAGTTCTGCTGTCTGTGCAGAAAATGAAGATGGTAATGCACCAGATTTAATAATACTGGTAGGTGACGTTATTGCATACGCAACCTTTTTTTTCCAAATATATTTATTGGTTTTTATTAGTATTACAGAGCAATCACACTACTGCAACACATCACAAACAGAACCAACAACAATCACTCACTCACACACACACACACACACACAAACTTGCACTATATTAATATATAGGTTAGCCAAATCGAAGCAGAGAGAAAAAAGAAAAACAAATAAATAAATAAACTTACATTCCAGATTCTCTTTCCGTTTTCCTTTAACAATATATGTTAGTCTTTCCAGTCCAAGGCACTCTGAAAGTTCCTTTATCCATTGTTTCATGGAAAGTGCATCTGCACTCTTCCAATTAAGTGCAATCACTCTCCTGACTTGTAGAAGTCCAAAGTCCAGAAGCTTAGTCTGTCTATGCATTTGTATGAAGTTCAATGGATAAATCCCAAGTACACATAGCTTAGCATTTAGTGGTATATTAACATAAAACACTTCTGACAGACAATTTATAACATCCTTCCTAAACTTCTGAATCTTTGGGCATTCTCATAAACAGTGAAGAAGAGTGCCTTTGTTATCTAGACATTTTGTACAAGTATCTGGAATGTTACCAGATATAATGTATATAAGTTTGACAGGAGTCATGTATGTCCTCATCAACCACTTATATTGGAGAAGTTTAAACCTTTATTTATGGTTTGTGTTAGCGCCTTTAAACAGGCCTCACTCCACTCCATTTCAGTTATGTCTACTTGCATATCATCTCTCCAGGAGTTTAATCCATTGCTGATTCTTTAGAAGTAGATATTATTAGATTATAATAAATAGAGAGTAAGTGTTTCCTTCACATACCCCCAAGGGAAACTTCTTCTATTTTTGATAATGGTGGGACCTTTATAATCTGCTTGTATCTAGATGAAATGAAATTTTTCAATTGCGGACATTTAAAAAAAGTTAAAAGGAATTTGGTATTTTTCACATAACTGATTGAAGGGAAGTAACACTCCATCTGTATATAAATCCAGCACTCTCTGAATGCCTTTCGCATGCCATAATTTAAACCCCCCATCTTTAGCACCAGATGTAAATTGCTCATTACCCCAAATAGGGGTGAACTGAGAAAGTACAAGGGAAGTTCCCATATGTTTGTGTGCAGCATGCCAAACTAAAATTGTGTTTTTTAGGAAGGGATTTTTTGTATGTTTTTTGAGTCTTTTTTCATCTGAAGAATACAGATAACTGTGTAGGGACAGCTCTGGAACAGATTCTTGTTCAATGCTTACCCAAGCTGGGGGTGAGGTACTAAAATAATGTGTGGCAGATGTCAGCTGAGCAGCAATATAGTACCACTTAAGATTTGGGACTTGAAGACCCCCTCTTTCATAAGGCTCGTATAGCAATTTTAGGCGAAGTCTTGCTTTCCTATTGTTCCAAATAAACTGACTAAACAACTTGGCTGAATGATCAAAGATTGTTGCTGGTACTGGCAGGGGAAGTGTTTGGAAAAAATACAGTAATTCTGGCAAAATTGTAATTTTTATAGCATTTATTCGTCCCACCATGGATATGGGTAAAGTAGTCTAATATTTTGGTGACTTCATCCACCAGGGGATCATAGTTTGATGGTATAATTTTGTTAATTTCTGGCGTAATTTTAACACCTAAGTATTTCAAACCTTCTGTAGTTGTTGTAAATGGTGTTGACATGGTGGGATTTGTCCTCTCTTCCTCATTTAGAAACATTAATACAGATTTAGAATGATTATTTTGTATCCAGAGAAAGTCCTCCAACAGCCCTGTCAGATTTGGAACGCTACTCTTTAAATTTGTCAAAAAAATTATGTCATCTGCAATAAAGAAATTAGATGGTCTCTCCTACCAATTCTTATCCCTGATATTCCTGCATGTGATCTTACTGCTACAGCCAAAGGTTCTATTGCTAATGTAAAAAGTAGTGGTGACAAAGGGCACCCTTGTCTTGTTGATCTCTGTAAGTTAAAAGGTTTGGAAATATTATTATTGGATATGTTTTGTGCTGTAGGATTTGTATATAATAGTCAAATCCATTGGATAAATGAATCACCCAAACCATATCTTGGAAGTAATTCCAGGAGATAGTTCCATTCTATTCTGTCAAATGCTTGACGTGCATCTAGGGGGCCAACATTGCTGTATCTTTAGTGTTATGTTTCTCATATAACATATTTAAAACCTGTCTGATATTGTGATAACCTTGTCCATTTCTCACAAAACCTTGTTGGTCATCAGTTATCAGTTTAGGTAAATATTTGTCAAGTCTTCTCGCAAGAGCCTTACATAATATCTCGGTATCACATCCCATGAAACTAATTCCCCTATAGGAAGAACATTCAGTTGGACATTTATTTGGTTTTAATAAAAGAGTTATAGTGGCTATTCTCAATGAATTTGGTAGTATACCTTGTTCATATGATTCATTATGCATAACTAATAGTGGCTGTACTAATCTATTTTTTAATTCTTTATAAAATGCTATAGGCAGCCCATCTGGCCCAGGTGCTTTACCACTATTCATATCTCCTATAGCATCTACAAGATCTTTTATTGTCAGTGGATTATCAAGCATTGCTTTATCTTCCTCTGATAATGTCTGGAATTGTAACTGGTCAAGAAAAGTGTTTTGAGCCTCTTCATTTCCATTGTATTCAGATTTATATAACAGCTCATAGAACTCTCTAAAGTTATCATTTATCTCGTTGGGGTCTAATGTTAAATTACCTGTTTTTGACTTTATGCCACGAATTGCCCTTTCAGCCTCTGTTTTCTTAATCTGCCAGGAGCTTATCTGCTTTTTTACCTTGATCATAATATGCTTGCTTAGTCCACATCAAATTCCTAGCTACTCTTTCAGCAGCCAATTTATCATATTTAGCTCTCATAATAGTCGGATTTTGTAATTTTTTGGGGTCATTGTCTTGATAGAATCCACTCTCTATGCTTTTGATTTGCTTTTCTAATAACTGTATTTCTTGATTATAGTGCTTATTTTTGTTACTGGTGTATCTTATAATTTCCCCCCTTATGTAGGTTTTGAAAGCTTCCCATCTAATTCAAGCTGTTGTTTCATTCTTATTTAATTCAAAATACATGTCTATAGAATTTCCTATAACATTGACAAAGTTTGGATCCTTTAACAAAAATGATTGTAATCTCCATCTTCTTGGACAGTGCCCAATCTTATCCAATTGAATTTCCATAGACACCGCTGCATGGTCACTAATTATAATGCGGTTATACCAGCATTTTTTTACCTGAGGCTGCAACTCTTCAGATATTAAAAAATAATCAATTCTAGAATGACTTTTATATGAAGTAGAATATTCACGTTTCCTGGGTTTTTAATTCTCCAGATATCATACAATCTAAGATCATGTATATATAGTTATGGAGTATTTTTCTAGTTTTTATATGGGTGTTGTCCAACTTAGTAGATCTATCCAAAACTGGATCTAGGGTACAATTAAAGTCTCCTCCTATAATGTACAGGCCCTCCAGAGCAGATATGGTTAAGAATAGATTTTCAAAAAAGGACGGGCTATCATCATTGGGTCCATATATATTTATAAGACTTATTTTTCGTGACAGAATATTTCCTTGAACTATAATATATCTCCCATATGGACCTCTAGCCTGACTATTGAGGGAGGCATTAAAAACCTGACCAGGTCATCTTTTGGTTAATCTTAGAACATCTGTTGTGGTCATATGTGATTCTTGTATGAAGATAATCTTTGATTTTAAATCTTTTATCCTGTTCAATACTTGTTTTAATTTAGCAATTTTCCCCAAGCCCCTAACATTCCAACTTGTAATATTAGCTAGCAAGCCATGTTCTTGTTCAGTGTTATCCATACACAATTTTTACATTGTTCAGGTATGTCTGGAATATTGATATTGAAAATGAAGAAACCTTATTACAGAGATGCTGCAAGTTTACATATACATTCATGCACACACGCACACACACATAACATTAAACCTAATTTGAACAACCCCTTACTGAACACTGGCATTTCCTTTCTGAAATACCTATCCCTCCCTTTAAATCAAAGTGGGATTGAAGGATGTTGAGGAGCAACTAATACACGTGAACACAACAAATAGCACTCCAACAGTATCCGTCAACCGTGGCTATAACTTGGTAATAATTGTAACCCTTATAAAAAATAATATTGCTTTTAATTAGCGTTCAACATGTAAAAGTTAAACAACACAAAACTACCATCTGAATGTCATCTGCTTTGATTCGCTCAGTACAGTCATCTAAAGTAGGCTAGGCTACTTTCATTCTGTCATCGCAGGTAGCATCAGAGACGTATTCATTACGTCTCACTCACTTGGCTCTTCTGTCGCTGCTGCTTGTTGTGGGAGGGTTTTGTAGAATTCTTCAGCATCCCGTGGTGTCGAGAAGATGTAGATCTTCTTGTCATACAGGATCCTAACTCTGCAGGGATTGTGTAAGAATCCATAGAAAGCGTTCATGTCAGCAAACAGCTTTATGACCGGGTGAAACTCTCGTCGAGTATGTACCATCTCCGCGGAGAGGTCCTGACACCATCATGCTTGATTTCTGATTTCCTTGCCTCCCGGTATACAAATTCCTTCTCTTGAAAATTTAGAAAGCGAACCAGCACCGCTCTGTTTTGATTCGGTTTCCTGTTGGCCAATGTGCGATGAACCTGCTCCAATGTGAAAGTCTTTTCTGAGGGTAATCCCAGCCATTTTGGCAGCATGTCGGTAACAAAGTTGAGGAGAGTTTGTTCTCCCTCTACTCAAATATGCGCAGGTTCTTTCTCCTTCCCCTGTTCTCCAAGTCGTCAGTTTTGGCCTCAAGGAAGGTGATTCGTTTGGTAGCCGATTCCAGGGCTGTCTCCACTTTCTCCATTGTTCTCTCTGCCTGGTCAATGCGAGTTTCAGCCTCCTCAACACGTGCTGTATTAGTCTTGTTTTATCTCCGTCACTTTACCTTCAAGTGCAGTCAAAGCATTTGCCATTCCGGTCAATTTTGCGTTGATATTATCAAGTTTTGTCTCAAAGTCTGACCGTAATGCTTTTAGCTCGTTCAACACCTCCATATCCACCATGTTAGCTTCTACGTTGCTTAGCGGGATTGACTAAATTGTTGGCTTGGCTAGCTTGGCTGCTTTACTTCCACGTGTAAAAATGTTATACTGTTGTGTCGCTGAAGGCTCTGACATAACACACTGAGCATTAATTAAGATATGTTGAACGTCTGAAAGGGTATTTGTAAATAAAAGAAATCCACGGCTCGGAGCTTCTCATCTAAACTGCCATCTTGGTCACGTGACCTCCAAAACCCGCCCCATACGCAACCTTATTTCGTCCAGTATTATCTTTGGTTGCAGAACCATCTACAAAGACATGTATTTTAATGTGTTTCTGGAGTACTATAAATATCGGTTCGTGGTTTCACTTCTTTCTCTATGATGAGTTTACAATTGTGTAAATTTCCATCCTTGGCTGTGGCTAAAAGAGATGGAAGTAACACTTTTGTCTGTGAGAAAGATATATGTGGTTCTGACATGAGAGTAGTAATTAATCCTAACAGTCTTGTGTTTGTTACAAATGGCAAGGGTGTTTATAATAAAATGAGGGGTATATTGCATGTAGTGATTATTTTTAAAGGATGTGTGAGTAGTACCTCTGCGCTTTGTTCTACAGCCTCAGCAGTTGCCATAACCAATTGCACACATGTTGGCTGACCTCCAGCTACTGGGTCTAGCCTTTTAGAATAGAATGCTAGTAGTTTATATTTTTCACCATGTTTTTGTTTGATTGCTGCACTCATGAATCCGGAATTGGATGTGACCATTAGACAGAATGGAATATCATAATCTGGTGCGTGTAGCATAGCTTGTGTTTGCAATGCTTCTTTCAAGGCAGTAAATTCCTGTTCTTGTTCTGGTGTCCATTCTATTGTATCTTTCATAGCCATGTCTTTTCCATGTATTGCACTTTGCAATGGCTGGACTAAGGCTGCAAAACCAGAAATCCATGTTCTGTTGTTTAGTTTCAGGTTTTGGTGTGTGCAATAACTAATTGTCTTTTATTATCCAGTCGTTTTCCTCCAGGAGTGAGGATATGACCTAGATATTTTACACGTAGTGTGCAAAGTTGCACTTTTCCTTCTTTTTGTAAATTTGTCATTACTATTATTGTGTTGCTCATACAGGAGGCTCTATCGCATCCAGTCACTAATATGTCATCGACATATAACAAATATTTACCATCTTTTAACGGTGGACATTTTTGCATAGAGCTTTCTAGAGCTCGTTGTTAAATTGTTGGGCTATTAGTGAAACCTGGTGGCAATCTAGTGGAAGTGTAGGTTTTATTGCCATATCTAAATGCTAACAAGCCTTGTGATTCTTTGTGTATAGGTATTGAAAAGAAAGCATTTGATGAATCAATAACTGAGAACCATTGTTCTTCTTTGGATATATTATTCAGAAGGGTCTACTGGGTCATGTTTTACCATATCATTAACTTTTCTTAGGTCTTGTATCATTCTCCAACCAGAGGTTGCTTTCTTCACAGGAAAAATTGGAGTAAGGCATTTAGGGGTCGCTGTTTCAACCCAAATTCCTGCTTTCAGCTTATCTATTATTACTGCTTTCATACCCTCCTGTGCTTCATTAGAAATAGGGTATTGCCTAACCTTTGGATAATTATGAAGCTTTAATTCTATTTTCACAGGAGGATAACCTTTGATCAATCCTACATGAGTGGGTCCTCGTGACCATAAGGTGGTAGGTATTTCACTTGATAGTCTCTGACTCCTTCTGATAGGGTTAGTGCATAATGGGTGTCAGGTCAGTCGTCGCTAAGGTGTGTAGCAGGTGTAGCTGGTGTATAGATGTTAAGCAAAAATTGTCTTATTCCCGTGGTTCTGCCTGTTTGCTATCCTCCTATGTCAGTTCCTGTAAATGCGTCACCATTAGCTTGTCGTACGATGTCACTCATTTGTTTCCAGTCATGGTCGTTGCTCGTTATCAATGATATGTGTGGTTATGAATTACGGCTGACAGCTTGTTGTCGTGGATTAAGTGTTACAGTGACACATGACTGTCCCATGGGTGTAACATTTATATATACCTGTATATATCTGTATATTGTTTTTTAATTTAATTTTTTAATTTTTTTTCCTTTTTAAATTAAAAAAAAAAACATTTTTGTAACTTTTCTAACTGCTGTTGTAGCACTGTAAATTTCCCCACTGTGGGACAATAAAGGAGCTATCTAATCTAATGTCCTGAGGCTGATTTTACCCATACTGTTTTAGAGGAGGTCTGACAATTTGGAAATGGTGTTGTTAACACAGTTGAGCAGGCACCTGTATCACACACGCAATTATATTCTTTTCTGTTGAAACTAATTCTGCGAGTTGGTGTGGGGTTGTTCTGTTGTGATTTTAATAAGACGTCTTTGTTTATGTAGACTTCACTGTCTGTGGAGGGGTCATTAGTCTCAAGGGCTGCAGCACACTCCTCGTTGTCCGACTGTTCCGTTTGAGTCACAGTCAGTATCTTCTCCTTCCTCATTATTTACGTCCTTGAGTGTTCTTACCTTCTTGTTACACTATAGTGGGTTCAGAGGAAAAGTCTTCAACACTCAAGCTTTCGTGGGGAACTAAAATCACTTCCCTTCGTAAGCGCTAATACTTGTTTTCCGTCTGAATAAAATAACAAACTTTTGTTCAATCAAATTTTTTTCATTTTTTTTTTTTTTTCCATCCTTGTGTACACCTAGGGTGGTTTCTAGGGACGATTACTTTCACTGAGACAGCAGAAAAATATCTCCCCTGGGTAATTCTCGCTTCAACTCTTTCGAGTGGGAATTCTGGCCTATGCATCCACAGGAGAGTTTGCTGTTTCCTTTCTCACTGTGTTATATGAAACGTGATCACTCAGTAGTGCCTCAGTTTCCTTACACACAGTCACATACACACGCTGCACCGTTTACCAGGTCTCTTCTCTGGTACTCAACCATATAAACGCGTACATACACACTTTCTTCTTTCTTATAAGATCAATCTTCATCTTACACTGCAAATTCAAAACTTCTTTAGTTATTAATCTTCCACTAAACTTATACCTTCTCATCAACTTACACAAATCTTTCTAGCACCTGGGTTTTCATATACTTTGCATCTCCTTCTAAATCTCCCTTACTCTGACTCGTTCCCATTTCTACATTTCAACCTTCAATTCCTTTCAAACGCACAAAATCCTCGTACTATGAATGTCTCAAATAAGGAGTCTCTGGTACACATGCGTATTAGGGGAAAACTATTGTTTTCTCCCAATCGCACCAGTACTTGTCCTTTTCTGAGTAAAATAACAAACTTTCAGTCTGGTTAACCACGCCGGGTCATCAAAAATCCTAGATTGATCATACAGATATTAATCATTCATTCGCCTTCCCATGTTTTGAATTCTCCATTAAAATCATATTTTTCTTTCCATTTCAATGCAATCTTTCCACTTCCTGGACACCTTTGTTCCATCCATTTAACATCCCCAGTACCCCATCTACCCTACTTCCGTTCCCCATTATTCTCTTTGTCTTTGTTCAAAATTCTGCACGTTTATTTTAAACATCCACTCTTCAACTGTTGGTGTATCTTCATTTTGGAATAAATTGTTTATTCCTAATGTCACGCCAGTATCAGATTTCCAATGTATTACAGTCAAGGTACTCATTAACTATGATCTTTTTGCAGAAAAATGTCTCACACATGAAGTAAAAGGAGTGAAGTTCCTCTCCCAAGCTTCTACATCGACTAATACGATGCGGGGAGAGCTTACTCGGTTCACCGTGTTTACGTGGGTTTTCTGCAAATAAAACAAAAACAGAGTAGAGAGGGAAATCCTAGTCCCGTCAAATTCTCTTACTCTTTTTCATTCACGCTTTTCATTCACACCTAGGATCGTTCCGTTGATCCTTTCCGAATCACTAACTGGATTCTTAGTAGATCGGTACGTTGATCTCGGGAATTGGCCAAATTCCTTATTAGTACTACTTAGGTCTTTCTGTTTTGGTCAAAGTCTTAACACCAAGGACTTTCTGTTTCGGTCAAAGTCTTAACACCAATGACTTTCTGTTTCGGTCAAAGTCTTAAAACCAATCGCTCTCTTTACGTGTCCGGGACTTATCAGTCACTTGGTGACTGGCCGTCGACGGTCTGCAGGTCGGAGAGATCCTCGTCAGGTTCCCTGATCAACCATCCGGCTCGAAGGACCAAGAATTATGTCAGGAGTTTTCCCACTCGCTCAATACCTATTAGAGATCAGAATAAATGAGAGTCAGACACTATAGCTTTCTTTGTACAAAGGGCACCCTGCTACTGCAACATCTAAGCCACAGTGAGCAGAGACGCGCAACATCTCTTGATACGGTTATAAAAACAAGTACATCTGAGTTTTTTGGGTGAGATAAACTAGTTCAAATTGTTTTGTCTAGGGCATTGTGACATCTTTGGATAACAACTGTGCAAGTACAGAATGTTCTTCCAAGGCTATATGGCTTAATCTGCGCGTGACATTTTCAACAGTCTTCTAACAGAGAGGAATTACGACTGGCGGGAATCTAACTGGGCCTGCTTCTTCAAGTGCACATGCACTCCCCCTTCCCCCTTGCACTCAACTGCCCGCTGAAGACAAATGTGAGGCTAACTTTAGAAGCGCTAGCTAGCATCACCATCAACAGGTTAGTGACAGGACTCAGCCCCGCGTAAAGCAAGAGACACCTTCATATAATCCTTCAACTAGCAAAGCGAAGCCACGCAGATACGGACGAGGCTTATCCCGCCTTTGGTTTCACCAGTACAGCGGTGGGTGATGCGGAGAGACCACGGTGTGTTGTGTGTCTGTAAATATTAGCAAGCGACAGTTTGAGGCCGACCAAATTAAAACTATTAAAACTAAAATTAGAGTTTATTTGACTTTTATTTTACAGTTATTCACCCAATACTGTAAAAGTGAATGAAATAACAATAACTAATACAGTGAGTAAAATCATCTCCTCTGTGGTCTTCAGCCATCAATTTGAATACAGCAATCAAGGCTTTCTGAAGCAAGATTCTGGAGTTGGACAACAAGGCAATGCTGCTCGCTGGCTCAGGGAGTTACACATCTGTCCCCTTAGCACAAAACAAACTCGTCTTTTCACTGATCCCAGCGTCTCGCCAACAGCTGTATGACGCCTTCCCCGATTTGAGGCAGTACTTGCCAGGCCCTCAGCACAATATATATAAAGAGATCATGGCATTCCTGCACAAGGAAACCGAGAGGACTGGAACCCTGATGATCCTTGTGATTATATTGATGTGTACTGGGCAGAGATGGAGAAGGTACTTTCAGTGAGCCTGTTATACTGTTGGATTGGTTTGCTGTCTGAAACAATCAGTTTTTAAATTTCACTATCGACAAAATGTCTTTGTAACATGGCCACTGCAGTCATGGTCTGCCAATAGTTTCAATTAGAAATCAAGTGCGTGTACATATACAGACTGGCCATTTTCCATTGGACTGTCTGAAAAATGGTCTATGTTAAATGAAATCTTCAAGATATACTGTACATTTTAATTTCTTATATGGTAGCCCGTGACAGCAGATTACTGTGTAAAACATCACAGAGTAAGTTTTTTTTTTCTGCTTGTACATGGTTAGAGGAAGGAGAATCCCAGGTTAGCTTCCTTGACCTGATTGAGGCCTGGACAGAAACAGCTGCTGCTACTTTATGCTGGGTCCTCATATACGTGACAAACTACCTGGACATACAGAGTGAGTTCACAGTGGTGTCTGTCCCCCGACCACTTAATTCCCTTAAATCACATATGTCAAAATCAAGGGTTTTTTCTGGGCCCCAGGATTATATACATTTATTATTAGAACTGGCCTGCAGCATCCAGGTACTTTACGTGCACAAACGCACTACATTTCCCACAATTCAACGGTGGCGCTCCGAGCAGGAGGCCACTTCCTTACATTATTCATCAGCGGGCATTAGCGTCACTTCAAAACTTTCAGAAAGCCTACCCTTAAAAATGAAAAAACAGAAGGTGGACACTGAGAACCGGACTTTTAAAACAAGGTGGGATTTGGAGTACATGTTCACGGAGGTAGCTGGATTGTTTTTTTTCAGTGAGGAGTAATAAGCAGCTCTGGCATTACGTAGGGCCTTCCTGTACATTCTGAGACTCCATGCGTGTAAAGCTTCTTCCAGTTTGCTGGAGCACCTCTGTGACTTTTGTGTGGAGAAAGTGTGGCGGTGATAAAAGAGAATCTGAGACAGCAGCATGAGACAAGACAGAAGAGATCGCTAAATTAGCCTGGACATTGATGAACTTGTTCAAAAGAAGAGACACCACCAAGTATCAGCCACAGCTTCAAAAAAGTGAACATTACTGTGCAACGTATTCAGAGTGTTTTACTCTGTTAAAGTGTAGAAGTAAACTACTTGTTTTCACACCACATATGACTTTTCCTTTTCCTCATGTTTATAGCTTTTTGCACTTTATTATTGTATTTCAATCCACTTTGTTTTGAAAATATTTCAATTGAGTGAATTATAGAAAATTGCTGATATTATGTATTTCTTTGAAGTAAATTTGGGCAATTTTGCTATATCCCTGAGAAGTAATAGTGGTGGTGCCTAGAATAATACCGCTTCATTCATTTAATGTTCATGTTTTGGGGATTTTTACAAAAAGCTTTTGTCTCTGTTGAAAATTAAAATTTACTAACAGAGCCATTAGAAATGATTTATTGATTTGATCATATAGTAATTATTAATATGTTATAGGTATTATTTTTAGGGTTTCAGTCTGTTTAATGGGGATCACTAGACTATATGCGGTCATTTTATTTTTTTTTTTTTCAATGAACATTCGACTTGTTCCTAAATTTTTCATTTGGCCCCCATGTCCATTTGACTTTGGACACACCCCTGCCTTAAATCATTCAAATCCTTTACATCCAACAATAGGAGACGAGTCACCCACAGCAACTTTATTAACATTCGCACTAATACAGCCATAAAGCAACAGCACTGGAGAGTGAAATGTGGACTTCTAAACATTAGATCTCTGTCATCCAAAGCTTTGTTAATAAATATAATATCAGATTATAATATTGTTTTGGTCTGTCTTACTGAAACCTGGCTGCATCCTGATGAATATGTCAGCCTGAATGAATCCACTCCTCCCAGCCATATTAACATTTATATTCCTCGTGACACCAGCCGAGGTGGTGGAGTTGCAGCCATTTTTAACTCCAGTTTACTGATCAACCCTGAACCGAAGTGTAGCCACACATCATTTGAGAGCCTTGTGCTCAGTCTCTCCCACCCAACTTGGAAATTACTACAACCAGTCATATTTATCACTGTTTACCGCCCTCCAGGCCCATATTCTGAATTTTTATCAGAATTCTCAGAGTATCTCTCAAGTTTAGTATTCAGGACAGATAAAATAATCATGGCAGGTGACTTTAATATTCATGTCAATGTTGACGGTGATAGCCTTGGCTTTGCCTTCCTCTCTTTAATGGAGTCAATCGGCTTTTCTCAGAGAGTAAATGTGCCCACCCATTGCTTTAACCACACCCTTGACCTCGTCCTCGACATATGGCATCGAGGTTGAACACTTATCTGTCTTCCCACAGAATCCCCTCCTGTCAGATCATTATCTAATAACTTTTGAATTCCTGTTATTAAACTACTCACCACCTGAAAAAAGCATACTCACTCGATACCTGACAGTTCTATATCTAAATACAAGAAGGTGATTTCCTCAGTATTTAATTCACTGCCTTGCCTCACAGCTATGGATTTATATGCTGTTGCAGGTCCATCTAAAATAAATCAATTAAACATAAAAGAGTCACACCCTGGTATAACTCTCTCACCCGTAAACTAAAGTTAACGTCTTGGAGGCATGAACAAATATGGCGCTCCAGCAAACTGGAAGAAGCTTTACATGCATGGAAAGAGAGTCTCAGTATGTACAGGAAGGCCCTACGTAATGCCAGAGCTGCTTATTACTCCTCACTGATAGAAAAAAACATTTCAAGGTTCCTCTTCAGCACGTTAGCTTCACTGGCTAAATGTAACAACACTATTGATCCACATATTCCTACAACCATCAGCAGTGATGACTTCATGGACTTCTTTAATGACAAAATTCTGTCAATTAGAGACAGAATTTATCACCTTGTTCCATCCACTGGCTCTAATCTGCCCTCAGATGCTGTTACTGTAGAGACAGATGAAATAGCTAATATTCACCTCGACACATTTACTTCAATCAACTTCGCTGAACTAGCTTCACTGATGTCGTCATCTAAAACTTCAACCTGTCTTCTGGACCCTAATCCATCCGGATTGCTAAAAGACATTTTCCCTTTGATTAGCCCTTCCTTACTAGAAATACTCAATGTCTTTATTATCTGGCTATGTACCACCGTCCTTTAAAGTAGCTGTAATTAAACCTCTCCTTAAAACCTGCCCTCGACTCAAGTATTTTAGCCAACTATAGACCCATTTCCAATCTTCCCTTTCTCTCTAAGATTCTGGAAAAAGCAGTTGCTCAACAGTCATTTTTGACCAAGATTTGTCATTCTCTGCCCACATTAAACATATTTCTAGGACTGCCTTCATTCACCTACGCAACATAGCAAAGGTCAGACACTTCCTGTCTCTGAAAGATGCAGAAAAACTTATCCATGCATTTATTACTTCCAGGCTTGACTACTGCAATTCTTTACTGTCCGGTTGCACCAGAAAGTCTCTAAGGACTCTCCAGCTGATCCAGAATGCAGCTGCACGTCTATTAACTGGCACTAGAAGAAGGGAGCATATCTCACCTGTATTAGCCACTCTACACTGGCTTCCTGTGAAATCTCGTGTAGAATTTAAAATCCTGCTTCTCACTTATAAAGTGCTCAACGGTCAGGCGCCATCCTACCTTGGTGATCTCTTAGTCCCATATCACCCATCAAGAACATTACGCTCCCAATATGCAGGCTTATTGGAGGTTCCCAGAATTTCTAAAATTAAAACGGGAGGCAGAGACTTTAACTTCCAGGCTCCTCTCCTGTGGAATCGTCTCCCAGTCTCAGTCCGGGGGGCAGACACCCTTCCTATATTTAAGCATAGGTTAAAAACGTTCCTGTTGAAGAGGCGTATAGTTAGGGCCGGCCCTGGCTGGCCTAGTCATAGTTATGCTGCGCCAGGTTAGTCTGCCGGGTCCTCATGAGATGCTCTGAGCTTCTTTTTCTTATTTTTCCTCGTCCATCTGTGATACTGATGAACCACTATTGTACTTTTAAATCTGCTGTGTTCCCAGAGTCCTGCCCTGTGTGTTGTCATTCACAGAGCATGCTGCAGTGCAACCACTGAGGGATCTACGGATGTTGGAAGGTCTGATGCTGTCCTGGTTCACCTGGAAGCTGTGATGGATCCTGCGCCGCATCCTCCACTTACACCCTAATTCATTACATTTGTTTGTTTGTTTGTAATGTCCAATTTTCCCTGCAATGTTTCCACCTGCACACATCATCTACTGCAGCCTGTCCGTCCTGGAAGAGTGATCCCTCCTCTATTTCTCTTCCTGAGTGTTCTTCTGTTTTTTTCCCATATTTTTTTTCTCATATTTAAAGATAATAAGATAACAAGATGATCAGAAATAACCCCATTTCAGAAATTTAACAGCAACACGCTCCAAGGTTTAAAATAATAGCATCACAAGAAAATGAACAAAATGTGTGAATCTCAGCTAAAAAGGAGCTAAATCATTAGCTTGGTGAATGTGTTTCTCTTTTTTTTTTTTTGCTCAAACTGCTATTTTAATAAACTTTTGATGTTTTAACATTTATCTGATTTGAACATTTTTCTAACTCAACAGTGCTGCCTGCTGTTTTTTTTGCTTTACTGCAGCTCTGTTGTGTGTTTAACATATATACCAGGGGTGTCAAACTCAGGTCCCGGACGGCCATCTTGGTGCAGGTTTTTGTTCCAACCAGGCAGTAGCACACCTGATTCTACTAATGAAGGTCCTCAGCAAGAGCTCTATTGGTTGATTAGTAGAGTTTGACACATGTGATATACACAGATACATTATATTACCAACAGTATTATTCCACCCATCCAAATGATCAGTGTCCTAATTTGGTCCTGCCTCAGATGTATAAAATCAATCACTTAAAAGTTGTCGTGCTGCCAAGTTGCGCTCCGAGTTGGTTAATGCGGGCAAACACCAGAACGGAGAAGTAGAGTGAATATAATGAATTTATTAAACGCAAGTCTGCAGAGAGCGGAGATCAATAAGTGCACCACAAGAGTGAGCAGGAGGATCTGAGTTTTTTTACGTGCTGTGTGTCTTCATGAATGGGGGTTGTGTGCTGTAAGGTAAGGAATGTCTGGAAGGATCTTCTTCTTTTTAGTTTCGGACGGCTCCCTTTCTCCAAGGCCAAACTTAGGTATCTGTGTGTGAAAACAACTCAGATACTCCAACTACTCTCACATAACTATACTTGACTTACATAAGGTTCCAATAGCAACATGTTTATACAATGACAATTCGCATCAGTATTTGATAACAACTCTCAATTCCCCCTTTTGGTCTCTTAAGAGACCAACACCTGATTATAATAATGAAAAAGATATATCGTAAAAATAATACAAAATCTTCCAGGGTTACAGTGCAAATAGACATTCCTCTGTTCCTCCTGCGTCCGAGTCATCCTGTACTTGTAGCAGAGGCATCATCTGATGTTTAGGAGTTTGATCTTCAATAGCAGTAGTGATTAACCTATTAACAACAGAAATGGTTCCACTGATTGCTATATATTTCCACCCTCCAGCCATAATCACACAGCAAGCGTTCTTTCTTGGCGACAGATACTTATCCTTACAATGATTATTCTAGGCGGGGTTACCCCTAAAACAGCTTCAAATCTTCCTATCCAACTGCATAAGCTGCTTTTAATCCCTCTGTGTCATGTCTAAAACAACATCCGTCAGTGTACAGGTGTCGTACGTCATGGTCAGTCAGTGGTTCAGGTCTCACTTTCCCTTCCTCTCTGACTTTAGCGACACACTCATGTGGTTCCCCAATGTTGATGTTGTCTGCCATGTTGATTCCCTCATGTGTAAATATCAAATTTGGAGCTTGGAGAATTTTTTTTTCAATCCTCCTCTGTCTTAGTGCTGTCAGCGTGAACGCCTGTGATCCTACATATGCTACCACACTGTGTGTTGTGAGAACTACAAGTGAATGGTCTAGCACTATGTGTGATGTTTTTTGGATTATTTTTGCTATTCCTGTTGCCTGCTGTGTGCACACTGGGTGTCGTTTCTCCATGCTGTCAAGCATTATGCTTACGTATGTTAGCACCCGGGGCGACACGGTGGTGCGGTGGGTAGCACTGTTGCCTCACAGCAAGAAGGTCGCAGGTTCAAGACCCGCCTTGGGCCTGGGTCTGGGGCCTTTCTGTGTGGAGTTTGCATGTTCTCCCCGTGTCTGCGTGGGTTTTCCCCGGGTACTCCGGTTTCCTCCCACAATACAAAAAACATGCTCAGGTTAATTGGTAAACTCTAAATTGCCCATAGGTGTGAGTGTGAGAGTGAATGGTGTGTGAATGGTGTGTGAATGGTGTGTGTGCCCCACGATTGGCTGGCGACCATCTGGGGTGTATCCCTGCCTCTCGCCTTAACGCGCTGGGATAGGCTCCAGCAGACCCCTGCGACCCCGAAAGGGAATAAGCGGGATAGACAATGGATGGATGGATGGATGTTAGCACCCTTCTCTCTCCCCCCTTTTTTCTGGAACAGAACGCCGTTTATGACGTCGCCTGTTCCAGAAACATCAAGGTGAAACGGTAGAGAGTAGTCAGGTGTAGCCAATTCTGCTGCTTCGGATAGCTGTTGTTTTAACTCAATGAGGCACTGTTCAGCCTCAGTTGTCCAATTTAGCTGTGAATTTTGAGAGTTAAATTTCTCATACAATGTTCTCTGATTATTGCTCTGAGAGGTGTAGTCAGTCCTGAGTAGTTTTGTATGTAGTGTCTACTGAACCCTGTGAGACCCAAAAATGACAGCATATCTTTAACAGTTTCAGGTTTGGGGTGGTGTAAGATGTCTGATTTGTGTTGTGCAGAGAGGGTTGAACCTTTCTGGGAAATTACGCTTCCTAAAAATGAAACACACCTGCAGGCGAGTTGCAATTTAGACTTACTCACTTTGAAACCTGCTGCAGCCAGATGAGAGAGCACAGCATGTGTAGCAACCAGGCAGTCGGAGGAGGTGGGTGCTGCTAAAAGAATGTCATCTACATAATGAATCATTACTATGCCTTCAGGTAACTGACATGTGGATATGACATCTCTGAGGACCTGATTAAATATCCCTGGGGATAAAGAAAAACCTTGTGGCAAGCTTTTATATCTATATTGACAGCCCTGATGCGTAAATGAGAAAATGTCCCTAAGATGACCAGCTAGTGGAAGGCAGAAAAATGCATTCGCTAAGTCAATACAGGTAAACCATTGGTGTTGAGGTGTCAGAGCAGCTAAGGTAACATATGGATTTGGTACTGGAGCAGGGGCAGTTTTCAAGATGGAATTAATGCTTCTCAACTCGTGTGCCATGCGGTATTTACCTGTCCTACATCTGCAGGTCCTGTTGACCATAATGACCCGGGGAGACTATTTACAACGTCAGCACTCTGTGGGTGATCAGTCATTTCCCTGCTGTGTTCTCTAGTCAACTGTCGGTGCTCAAAAGTCACTGAGTCAGTACATAGAGTAATAATTTTATAAATTTGTACCACAACATTTGTTCAGGTGTCAATGTTACGGCAGCCGCACCTCCCTCTGGTGCCACATATATGTCATGTGTCAAAATTTGCCATTTTTCCCCTTCCAATTTGTCATCAAACTCGTCGTGATAAACTTCGTCATTTAGCCTATCATGGAACAATGTCACGTATGGAGGGTCAGGCGTGGAGGCATAAGGATGCATGAGTGAGATCCAAGGCTTCCACTGGAGGTATGAGTTAAGGATGCCTGCCCACGGATCGTCAGTTCTTATCAGGCCCAAGTAGATGCGGTGAGCTCAGTGACTGGTTGCATCATATACACGCACTTTTTCATCTCCGCACCCTGGCATGGAAGGGTGGTGCCGTCTGGTAACGTGACAGTCAGTCCATCTGGAGAGCACAGAATCGTAGCTCCTAGCCTCGTTAGAAGGTCTCTTCCGATTAAGTTGGATGGTACTGAGGGAGAACACACAAAAAGATGAGAAACAGTTTGTCGCCCTATTGTGGTCTTCAGGGGACACGTGTAAGGCAGAGTCTGTGGGGTGTGTCACTCTTGCTGGAACTCCCAGGCAGGATACTGGGATGATCCTGGATGCGGTGCCGGACCTGGATGCTGAGGGACCTGGTGGCGGTTATCGACACCTCTTCCTCTGCCTCTGGGAACGAGTTTCGGAATACTCCCCTCTGCATACCTTATCCCCCTCCAAATCCTCCTCGTGAATAATGGTTTGGTTGAGAGGGCCACTGAGGAGGTTCCGGCTGCCTGGCAACGTCTGACACCCCGGCTACCAACACCTTATGGGTGTCGCCGCTTTTCTTTTGTTTGCTGTCATTTACCTTTTTTGTGCTTCAGCCAATTGGAGTTTCAATAATTGATTTTCAAGATCTTTTGTCTCTGTCTCTTCCCCTTTCAGTCGTTCCTGCTCCTTAGTCAGGTGGTGGATGAGATGAGTTTCCCACCTCATGTGGTCACACCCTACCAAGTCAGGGTTGCTAGTCATAGCTTTCTTCACTACGTCAGGGGTCCCTTCTAGAACTGCACTTCTATACCAGACCTGCTGCGCTCCTCCTCTGGCTGGGTGTTGTCCTGCGTGTTTAATCCAATTTTCTGTGCATTCAGTCAAATATTGTCGTGGGTGTGTTTTCCTGTTCCAGTCATACTTTGGGAAGGCTGGTGTAAGTGGTTGTGGGAATTTCTCACGCACTGCTTGGCCAATGGCAGTGGCGTGTATCAGGAAGGGGTCGCTATCAGGCACCATAGTGGTGTGGCTGCGTGTCTCAATCTCTGCTGCGTCATGTGCATTCATGCATCTCCCTGCTATGGCTCTAAAGTCTCCTACAGCTAATCTAGTCCCCGCTGTAAGACTGTCCAATTGTTCCAACCATGCACGTCCTCCCTCCACAATGGCTGGGAGTTTGTCCTGTAAAGCCTGTAAGTCACCCAAATTATATGGTTTGTAACGTTCCTGTCCCCCAGTCGTAGTCAGTAGTGGAAACATCTGCGCTATCGGTCTGTCAGTCCCCGTACAAAAGTCACTCTCATCTCCTAATTCACTATCCCGTCTCCCTGCTGTCTTTCTCCCTGTAGTGCGGCTCGACACTGGTGAGTCGCTGTCCTGCCTTCCTTTTCCTGCCATCCCGGCCTTCTCTCTTCTGACCTTCCTTTCTCTCTCTTCAAGGTCCTCTATCACTATCTTCATTTCCCCTCTAATGATTTCTCTCAACCCTTTCCTTTGCTCTTCCCCATCACTCCATGCTCCCTGCAACATCCTTCTATTTCTTTCTTCCTCTTCTTCACGCTGCAACTACACGCTCTCTGTACTGGTGTTCCTGTGGGTCTATCTCCCTCTTTTGTCTATTCACAAACGGCTCAGTCTTACTACTGTCGGCTGTGTCATCTACTGGTTTTTGGGCCTGTCTATTGCTGTTGCCTCTAGGGGTGCTGCATCCTACTCCTTCCACATTCAATACTCCTCCATTCACCTGCAGTACTGGATACAGATTAGCTGTGTGTGCAGTGGGTGGTGCATAATGAGGTGGACCTGTGGGTGTGGTGTCAGATGCGTTTACCATATGCTTTTTGGTTGTTGGACGATCAGCGTTGAGGTGTCTCACACTCTGCCACCACATCGCGTACTCAGTCCAACAGCGGCATTTTCTCCTTTGCCCGTTCTCCCCGCCTTTTCCATCTCCTCCTCTGCAAAAATCCTGCAGTCCCTGCCCTTTCTATCGCTTCCTCCTTTATTTTCCTCCATACTGCAATTTTAGTGGCAATCAGTGTGCCTAGTGGTTCTTTATCTGTAAGGCATTTCCCCTTTGTTTTGATGAGTTTTTTACAAATTAGCTTCCGCCTTTTTACGTGCTTCTGTGACTCCCTTTTTTGGTATGGTGGCCTGAAGCGCTCTTAATATGTTATCAATCTGGGTTCCTATTGAGACCCAAATTACTCCTTCTGTCCCTATTTCATTATCAAATTCTCCTTCCATTTTCTTAACTCTGTGGTTCGGTTTTATTACGGGCTTTATGGGCTAGTCTGTTCATTAACCGGTTCCAGGCTTATGCTTTGAATAGGACTGCCAATAATGACTGTCGTCCTTAAAATCAAGTGGACGGGTTTGCGTTGTCACCGTTAGGTTTCCACCCGCACAGACAACTTCGTTAACACCGCAAGGTTTCCGTTGTCCGCTTTTACCACTATATTTCAAGATACTATTCAGCACATACGCCCTTCACTACAACCTTCAGAGTTTTATTCCCACACCCTCTAAGTTTTAATCACACTCACAAAACAAAAGCATTAAACGTTAAACACATGACAAGTGGAACAGAAACATTAAACACAACAAGTTACACAAAAACATTAAACACATAACAAGTTACACAAAAACATTAAACACATAACAAGTTAACATCAGTTATTTTCATACAATTCTTTTAGCAGACAAAATGTGTAGGAGCTCTTCTCCTTTATGTTTTTAGGGATCTCACCCCAGAGGCCTCTACCTCAGCTATACGCAGCCGCGTCCGAACTGCGGTGGGGTTTGCCACACCCAAGTTTTACCTTTTAGTCTTACACTTCTATTCTGTATTCACTATTACCTTTTCTTTTACTCTATTTCCTTTATAAATACTGTAACCTTAAAGTTTCATTACATTCACTCCTTTTATTTTTCTTCTTACTCTTGTTTGAAGAGGACACACCTTTTAGTCGTACTCAATATAGCAGATTTTCATTTAAGAGGCACTGCTCACCTTAGTATGATGCCGGCGTGTGTCCTCGCTTATCGGTATCGGTCCGATATCAACAAATTCTGTCCGATATGTCAGCAATTGGCAGAGTTAAACCGCTACAGTTAGTTGGGTCACTGTCTGCGTGTCTCTCGGCGACGCGCTAAGCTAGCTGGTGCTAGCGGGTCCTCCGTCACATCGCATCGCCCGAAAAGACAAAAAAAATGCGCTGAACGTTGCTCCGGGTGTCGGACGCCGTCCTGCCGCCTTCTCATCGCCGACGTCGCCGCCTTCGCGGAGCTCCATCGGGTCCGCTCCGCCGTACTTCCTCTAACCACATGACAGTTTTACAGTGAGCCTTCCTTTAAATAAAGAGCACTGCTGTTCTTTTCAAATGTAGTGTTTTTTCTGGTCTGTACTAAATTTGTGACACTACAGAAAACTTTTTTTCTCTACATATATCGATATCGGCCGAAATTTTGCACATCGGTGCATCCCTAGAAAACCGTTATCCAAATCAGCTCAGTTGGAGTTGCCTCGCATCCCGGACGAGCCCCCAAAGTTGTCGCGCTGCCAAGTTGCGCTCCGAGTTAATGCGGGCAAACACCAGGACGGAGAAGTAGAGTGAATATAATGAATTTATTAAACGCAAGTCTGCAGAGAGCGGAGATCAATCACTGCACCACAAGAGTGAGCAGGAAGATCTGAGTTTTTTTACGTGCTGTGTGTCTTTATGAATGGGTGTTGTGTGCTGTAAGGTAAGGAATGTCTGGGAGGATCTTCTTCTTTTTAGTTTCGGACGGCTCCCTTTCTCCAAGGCCAAACTTGGGTATCTGTGTGTGAAAACAACTCAGATACTCCAACCACTCTCACATAACTATACTTGACTTACATAAGGTTCCAATAGCAACATGTTTATACAATGACAACAATTAGCATCAGTATTTGATAACAACTCTCAAAATGGAGACTGTTTCTACAAACATCTGTGAAAGAATGGGTCGCTCTCAGGAGCTCAGTGATTTCTAGTGTGTAACTGTCATAGGATGCCACCTGTGCAACAAATCCAGTCCAACAAATTTCCTCACTCCTAAATATTCCAAAGACACATCTAAGCTTGTGGTTCCTAAACTTTTTATTTAAAGAGTATGCCTTCATCACGTATGTGCAGTGAGTCAGAGAGGGAGAAGAAATACGACTGGCGGGAATCTAACTGGGCCTGCTGCTTCAAGTGCGCGTGCGCATGCGCTCCCCCTCCCCCTTGCACTCAACTGCCCGCTGAAGACAAATGTGAGGCTAACTTTAGAAGCGCTAGCTAGCATCACCATCAACAGGTTGGTGACAGGACTCAGCCACGCGTAAAGCAGGAGACACCTTCATATGATCCTTCAACTAGCAAAGCGAAGACACGCAGATACGGACGAGGCTTATCCCGCCTTTGGTTTCACCAGTACAACGGTGGGTGATGCGGAGAGACCGCGGTGTGTTGTGTATCTGTAAATATTAGCAAGCGACAGTTTGAGGCCGAACAAATTAAAACGACACTCGAAAACGGCACAACCTGATTACAAAGATAAGCTAATGGAGTTTTTTTTCAGAAAAAAAAGTTGCTTCACTAAAGCTGCATCCCTACCCTCTAAAAAACAACTCTCTTCATATAAAGTTGTGTACAGAGTTGCTCATAGAAAAGACGCACACTTTTGTTCAATTACTTCCCGCTGCTCTTGATATGGTTTGAATGAATGAAGCAACAGCAACATAGAGGATCTGTAACATGAACTAGCCCACCCAGTCACTGCAGGAAGTGAAGATATTACATGAAAAATGGGTAGTCAGTTTAGTTGTTGTATGCACTATAAGTTTGTAGTTCATGTCACTATAGACCACCTTACACTTTAGTTTACTATAGTATCTCTCAGCCTGAGTAAAGGTTCCTTGACCAGTTTAAAAAGACAATCTCATCATAGCTAGCACTGTAAAACTTTGCTGTGAAATCTGTAGTTATATAGTATTGTATATTTTACAATAAGTCAGACAAGTCAAAAAGCTATTTCATTATGAAAGTTAATTCCCCCAACACTCTAAATAAAACTAAAATTAGTTTATTTGACTTTTATTTTACAGTCAATCACCCAATACTGTAAAAGTGACTGAAATAACAGTAACTAATGCAGTGAGTAAAATCATCATCTGTATCAATCAATCATCTGTGTTCTTCAGCCATCGATTTGAATACAGCAATCAAAGCAAGATTCTGGAGTTGGACAAGGAGGCCGTGTTGCTCGCTGACTCAGCTCTGGCTCAAGGAGTTACACGTCTGTCCCCTTAGCACAAAAGAAACTCGTCTTTTCACTGATCCCAATGTCTCGCCAACAGTTGTAGGACGCCTTCCCAGGAGAAGCACATGGAGGACTGGAACCCTGATGATCCTTGTAATTATATTGATGTGCACTTGGCAGAGATGGAGAAGGTACTTTCAGTGATCCTGTTTTACTGTTGGATTGGTTTGCTGTCTGAAACAATCCGTTTTTAAATTTCACTGTTGACAAAATGTCTTTGTATAATGGCCACTGCAGTCATGATCTGCCAATAGTTTCAATTAGAAATCGAGTGCGTGTACATGTACAGACTTTCCATTTTCCATGTGGAGAAAATAATTGAACTGTCTGAAAAAAGGTCTATCTTAAATTAAATCTTCAAAATATATTGTAAATTTTATATGGTAGCCCGTGACGGCAGATTACTGTGTAAAACATCACGGAGTAAGTGTTTTTTTTCTGCTCGTACATGGTTAGAGGAAGGAGAATCCCAGGTTAGCCTCCTTGACCTGATTGAGGCCTGGACAGAAACAGCTGCTGCTACTTTATGCTGGGTCCTCATATACATGATAAACTACCTTGACATACTGAGTGAGTTCACAGTGATGTAAATTGACTTGCTGATCCTCTATACTTCCACGCTACTACATGTGAGATGGGAATTTTGCACTTTCTACTCTTCTACACAAAGCGGTTTGTTACTTGACTTGACCTAAAATAATCTAACTAATTAAATTGTTTTATTAAACACGCATGTACTATACACATTGTGTGAAAGGTACTCTACAAAGTTTATTGGGGACAATGCCAAAACCATCATGTGGTGTAACCCAAACAACATATTACCATTTAATGGGGGAAAAATTCAATTAAGCTCAATTTTCTGCCAATTCGTATAAGATATTGGGGGATAATTTTACTCAATAATGGTGTAATTGTACAAAAATCCAACATGTTTTCTCTTCAGATAAAAAAGGGTAAAATTGTTATTTATTAATTATTAAACTAGTTTAAAAGTCAAATTGCAGTACTGTAGTTAAGTGTGTTCGGACTCCTCCGAGTTCTCAGTTTTTCTCTGAGTATTTTACCACAGAAAGTTTGTACTTTATTATTCAATATTTTTTCATAACTTCATTGAAGCATCACACTGACAGGATCAAGGAACATAAGACATATAATATACTCTATGTAAAGTATAAGAAGTTTAATTTCCTTTATACTTATAACTAGTTAAGTATATAATTAAACACTGATTAAGTGACAATTAAGTGGAACAGTACTTTTTATTTAATAGAAAAACACTCCCTTTTTACATAAATAAATTGAAATAGAATATTACAGAAAGTAGTGGACTAGCCAGGAATAAGTAGGTAGCTTTGTAGTTAAAGTAGAACTTAAAACTGGACTGAATACTACTAAACATGTATATCCTAAAGCCTTTAAACTGCAAAGCAAAAAGTGTTACTCAGCACTTTTATTTGCCATTGATTATTTTAGTTGACAGAATTTCTGCCTTTACAAAATGTTGAGTACTTGTTCACCATTGTCATTGTTTATCCTCATTCCTCACCCAGAGAAAGTGCAGGTGGAGTTGGACAGAGTGATTGGACGTCCGACAGACCCAACCTGCCCTATATGAACGCTGTCATAATGAGACTCCGAGTATGGGGAACATTGTTCCTCTGGGATTTCCAAAATGGCCAGTAAAGCCTATGTGCTGGGAGAGTACTTCATACCCAAGGTGAGGAGCTATTTACTATCAGGCTTAATATGTACATACACTAATTTAAAACATTCTTGGACACTAATTTTATAATAAATCTTGTGCAATAAGGCTTTTTTTAATCTACCCGTGCTCTTTAAAATTGTATCTAATCCTGTGTATTTACTTATTTGTACCTGGTCCTGGTTTATTAAATTAAAAAAATTAACTTGATTGAATCTTCATCAATGTCTCATTTCTCACACTTCTCTCTTATGATTTCTGTAATTAAATGCATGTGTCAGGTCTAGAACGAACAGAGAAAGCTGGACCCAATAGCGTGACGTTAACACAGCGTTTTATTGAGGAAAGCGGGGAATGGAGCGTGTGTGAGGTGTGTCGCCGCGAGGCGAACGCGGAAGTCTCTAGTTCTGCGAGCTCTTGACGACACAAGCGGTAGTCCAGGTAGCCGGGGTAGGAGAGCAGAGAATAGTCCAGGGACAGGCGGCTGGTCGATGGCCGGGAAGGGGGAGAGTAGTCCGTGGTCCAAGGCAACCGGGGTCGGTACACAGGGCTAGAGACTCAGGCGTGGTCGGGGACAGGCGATGGGCAGCGGCCGGGGCAGAAGAGACAGGAGTTGTCAGGGTCGGTCCGGGTTCGCACATGGAAAGCAGTCCAGAGAACAAACAGACAGACACAGGCGAGGCAGGCAGGAGCAAATAGGCAGGAACAGAGCAGGTAGACACGAAGAAACAACATCGAGTGTGTCAGGGCCAATAATGCTTGCTTGAGAGTCTCGAAGTTCGCTGACAGTCTGACAAAGAGCAAGTGAAAACCGGGAGCTTAAGTAGTGCTACCAATCACCAGGAAATGGGAATCAGGTGGGAAGGTAGAGTGGTAGCACAGGTGTGGGTAATCACCGTGACGAGTGTAAACGAGGACGTAAGTGATTGAATGAAGACCCATTAACCAGGAAGCGGCGAGTGCAGGTAAAAAGACACGTGAAACGGAGAGAAACAAAAACACACGGGACCGTGACAGCATGAATGTGTTTTGTGTGTGTGTGTTTTATTAACTATTCTACAACAGTATTAATGATATTTGTATTATATGTTTTTGTTCCCAGACGACAACTTTGTGAGCGCCTACAGTGCCGAGATGGACCCCGCTGGACCTCCTGGACCACCACCCCTGGCCCCGGTGTGGTTCTTCGACGGTCAGACATTTATTTGTGTGTTACTGCCTGGTTGCAACACCTGCACCCACTCGGCCCTCCAGGACCTGAGTTTGACACGTGTGATAAATATAGATACATTATATTGCCGAAAGTAATATTCCACCCATCCAAATGATCACTGTCCTTATTTGTCCCTGCCTCAGGTGTATAAAATCAAGCACTTAGGCATGGAGACTGTTTCTACAAACATTTATTAAAAAATGGGCTGGTCTCAGGAGCTCAGTGATTTCCAGTGTGGAACTGTCATAGGATGCCACCTGTGCAACAAATCCAGTCCAACAACTTTCCTCCTAATAATATTCCAAAGACACCTGTCGGCTTTATTATAAGAATATGGAAATGTTTGGGAACAACAGCAACACCGCAATGAAGTGGTTGGCCACAAAAACTGAAAGAGAGGGGTCAGATGCTAAAGTGAATAGCGCAAAGACTACAGAGTTTCAAACTTCATGTGACCTTCAAATTAGCTGCAGAGAGCTTCATGGAATGGGTTTCCACGGCCGCGCATCTGCATCTAAGCTCTTTATTTAAAGAGTATGCCTTCATCACGTATGTGCAGTGAGTGAGAGAGGGAGAGTGTCAGGAGTTTTCCCACTCGCTCAATACCTATTAGAGATCAGAATAAATGAGAGTCAGACACTATAGCTTTCTTTGTACAAAGGGCACCCTGCTACTGCAACATCAGTGAGCAAAGACGCGCAACATCTCTTGATACGGTTATAAAAACAAGTACATCTGAGACAACAGTTTTTTGGGTGAGATAAACTAGTTCAAATTGTTTTGTCTAGGGCATTGTGACATCTTTGGATAACAACTGTGCGAGTACAGAATGTTCTTCCAAGGCTATATGGCTTTATCTGCGTGTGACATTTTCAACAGTCTTCTAACAGTCCCTCCTGTTGTCACATGCAGAGAACAGATTATATGTAATAATTCACAGTCGAAAGTAATGATAAAATGACAATAAAACCATCAATGAACAAGACATAAACATAATGAGTAGCATAAAACATAAAATTTCCAAGTTAATATATTATGTACATTGTTGTGAAATCAGGGACAAATAAGAGTCATCGGTATATAACAACTTCTTTCGATTTTCTGTTATAACTTCATTACTATTTTCCCTTGATATTTCACACACTTCTGCCTCTTCTTCTGAATCCGTTGACGAGTCTACACCTCCTGGTGTGTACGTGTCATCGTGAGGCAATGGAGCGGTTGGTGTTGCAGCTGTTTGGACTTACACTGCAACAAGACTGGTTATACCGGAGTGCATACACAGAAAGTTCTCAGCACCCTGTTTTTGTCTTTTAGTTCTCGTAATTTTCAGGGTCTGAAAATAGATCAGGGAGGTTACGGAGAGCGATGTCCTCCGAATCTTTAACATCAGAGATTGGGATACGACCAACTTCTGCAGGAACATCCTGTTGTAATAGGCATACTCACGTTGCAACATATATTGGCCTACTGTAGTGCCCACCCAGCGCAGCAACAACGCTTTAACACTGTGTTTGTGATGCTATCCCTTGCAGTCTGTTTTTGCACAATCCTGTTGACCAGGCACCAGGATTTGGAACAACATCACTCCCCATGGTCCGAGAGTGGTAGTCAGCCAGTCCACAGCACTGGTACCTGCATGGTCAGCTGGTCTGAAATGAGAGGTTATAGCTTCAAGAGTGTCTATAAGTTTAGTAATGTTGTTTGTAGGATCTGGAGCTAGAAAACAACATAAATCAGAGGTAATGTCGAGAGCAGCACACATTCCTCCTTCAGCTGCAAGCAGAAAGTCTAATACCATTTGGTGCTGCATAATTACTTCTCTATGGTTGGTTGTAATTGTCCGTAGAGCATTAGTATTAGCTGTCATGTAAGCATGTAGATCAGCGGTAATATTGTCTAAACGGTCGGCAAGGAACGTTACTCCATACCAATGGAATAAACCAATGCCCCATTTTTCACCTAAAGCTGGTAAAAAGCTGTAATATTGTCTGCCACAAATCCAATAATAACAGTCTATTGTGCCCAGCCCTGGTGTAGATGCTACCACACCTACATTAACGGGCGAGAATCCCGGGAGCACAATATTTACCTCCATACAGGCAGCGCTCCCGTTAGTTAGGCCTTCACATGCCTCAATTTTATGACATCTAGCTACTCTTAAAAACTTAATATCAGGGGAATATGTACAATTGACGCATTTGTCTGATGGAGGGCATGTTTGGTTAGTACCTCTACATACACAATAGGCGGGTTTGGTGGCATTGAATCGAATTCGACCGGCCTTGGATCTAATTCCCGAATCTGTTGAGTCATCTGGAAAGTGCCACCGTAAGGTGCATAATTTTTTGCAGACAGTTTTGTTGAAGTATTTAGAGTAAGTGGAGCTGGCGTCTATTGCAGCCAGGCAGCTGGATTCATTCCAGCTGTCCTTAGTGCCATTGCGGATTACGTCTGCGGACAAAGTTAGCACACAGCGAGTAAAAGCTTCGGATGCTGGAGTAGCATCTTGGGCTAACACGTCAGTTTCAGTCATGGGATGAGGGAAGCAGGCTAGGCAAGAAGTGTTTTTTTATTTATGTCGTACAGTAGACAACAGCCAATGATACCATCTATTATGTTGCCATTTTTCAGGCACGCCCAATTCTGACGGTGTATACCACCAGTCTGCTGTTCTCCTATGACGAGAAATAGATTTCTTATTTCTTTGTTTTGTTTGTACAGGCACATTTTGTCCAGTGATTAGTGAGACCAGGGTGAGTAGAGACAATAGAAGGATAGGTGGTGCCATTTTAATCATCACATTCGAGAGAACAGCGGTTACCTGCAGGAACCGCTAGGGTGGGTTAGCCCATTTAGGCGTCCACGATGTGTTTTTCACTAGCTCACAGTACCAGACTCGGTCTGTGCCCCCAGACCCACCAGGCTAGCCCTGTGTGGTGTCCAGTAAGCCGTCCTGTGAGTACTCTAGACTTTCTCACTAGACGATCCTTTAACTTCCTCAGTTACCAATTTACAGTGTGATAGGTGTATCCAGGTGGCTCGTTCACTTATCTTTATCGCTGGCTGTGTGGTCAGGAGCACCTGGAACGGGCCTTCCCACCGTGGGCTGTTCCACCTCGTCCTATGAATTGTCTTTATCAACACCCAGTCTCCAATGTGAATCCTGTTTTTAGAGGGCGATACGGGATCATTAGGTATTTGATTTTGTATTTGTACATCATCAGTCTTCAATAATTTAATCATGTAGTCTACTAATGTGTTGGAGTTAAAGTGTGGCATAGGAAAACTGCGGCCATGCACTATTTCAAATGATGTTAGTCCTTTTTCCTCCTTTAGTAATTCTCATCCACATTTTGACTAACGACAAACATTCCATGGTCTATTAGTTTCTGCCATTGTTTTTCTCAATCTATTTTTAATAGTTCCATTTGTTCTTTCTACCAGACCTGCACGTTGAGGGTGATAGGCACAATGATTTTTTAAAAATTGTTCCTAATGCCTCTCCTGCTTTAAGTATGGTTTCATTAACAAAATGGGTACCGTTATCTGATCGGATACGTGTCGGTATTCCATATGTAGGAAAATAATGATTACATAGTTTGATTGCTACTGTTATGGCGTCATTTCTTTTGGTTGGATAGATTTCCACCCAGTTTGAAAATACATCTATTATTACTAATGCATATCTTCCTTCTTTAGAATCACTTTTCTATGAATTCTATGAAATCCATGTGTATAGTATGGAATGGATGTGGTGGCTGTGGAAAGTGTCCACTCTTGAGACGACATTGACTTTGTGAGTTGTTTTTCAAACGTATCATACATTTTGATATAAAATGTCTTCCCTGAATTTTCAAAATTTATAGTATAGTAGGTTCTATTTACTATTGTTACCATCCCTCCTGTTGAGACATGGGTTATTCCATGGCTCACTAAGCACGCTGTTTGATGTAATGCTTTGGGTAGTATGGGTTTATCATTTATGTAGTAGATATCGTTTTTCAAATTAGCGCCTCTTTTGTGAAAAATTTTTTGTTCAGCAACGGTGCTTGTTTTTGATAGTCTTTTAAGATTTCAGAGTAAATTTCAGTGTTTTGTGATGCAAGTGTGTTGATTTTTATAGTGGGTTCAGAGAGTGCTGCCGCTTTGGCAGCTGAATCTGCTAAATTGTTTCCTTTTGTTACTTCTGAATCATCATTTTGATGTGCTCAGCATTTACATAGAGATAGAGATGTGGGTAATTTGACAGCATCCAATAACTCCATCATCTTTGCACTATGTGTCAATGGCTTCCATTTGCAGATGTCATTCCTCTCCTTGCCCACACGAGCGTAATGATCTACTGAGTCAAAAACATATTGACTATCAGTCCATATACATACAGCTTGTCCTTTCATTAGTTTACAAGCTTGTGTCACTGCGTGTAGTTCTGCTGTCTGTGCAGAAAATGAAGATGGTAACGCACCAGATTCACTAATACTGGTAGGTGACGTTATTGCATACGCAACCTTTTTTTCCAAATATATTTATTGGTTTTTATTAGTATTACAGAGCAATTACACTACTGCAACACATCACAAAGAGAACCAACAACAATCACTCACTCACACACACACACACAAACTTGCACTATATTAATATACAGGTTAGCCAAATCGAAGCAGAGAGAAAAAAGAAAAGCAAATAAATAAATAAACTTACATTCCAGATTCTCTTTCCGTTTTCCTTTAACAATATATGTTAGTCTTTCCAGTCCAAGGCACTCTGAAAGTTCCTTTATCCATTGTTTCATGGAAAGTGCATCTGCACTCTTCCAATTAAGTGCAATCACTCTCCTGACTTGTAGAAGTCCAAAGTCCAGAAGCTTAGTCTGTCTATGCATTTGTATGAAGTTCAATGGATAAATCCCAAGTACACATAGCTTAGCATTTAGTGGTATATTAACATAAAACACTTCTGACAGACAATTTATAACATCCTTCCTAAACTTCTGAATCTTTGGGCATTCCCATAAACAGTGAAGAAGAGTGCCTTTGTTATCTAGACATTTTGTACAAGTATCTGGAATGTTACCAGATATAATGAAGTTTGACAGGAGTCATGTATGTCCTCATCAACCACTTATATTGGAGAAGTTTAAACCTTTATTTATTGTTTGTGTTAGCGCCTTTAAACAGGCCTCACTCCACTCCATTTCAGTTATGTCTACTTGCATATCATCTCTCCAGGAGTTTAATCCATTGCTGATTCTTTAGAAGTAGATATTATTAGATTATAATAAATAGAGAGTAAGTGTTTCCTTCACATACCCCCAAGGGAAACTTCTTCTATTTTTGATAATGGTGGGACCTTTATAATCTGCTTGTATCTAGATGAAATGAAATTTTTCAATTGCGGACATTTAAAAAAAGTGGTTTGAAGGAATTTGGTATTTTTCACATGAGGCTCGTATAGCAATTTTAGGCGAAGTCTTGCTTTCCTATTGTTCCAAATAAACTGACCAAACAACTTGGCTGAATGATCAAAGAATGTTGCTGGTACTGGCAGGGGAAGTGTTTGGGGAAAAAATACAGGAATTTTGGCAAAATTGTAATTTTTATAGCATTTATTCGTCCCACCATGGATATGGGTAAAGTAGTCTAATATTTTGGTGACTTCATCCACCAGGGGATCATAGTTTGATGGTATAATTTTGTCATTTTCTGGCGTAATTTTAACACCTAAGTATTTCAAACCTTCTGTAGTTGTTGTAAATGGTGTTGACATGGTGGGATTTGCCCTCTCTTCCTCATTTAGAAACATTAATACAGATTTAGAATGATTATTTTGTATCCAGAGAATTTTCCAAAGTCCTCCAACAGCCCTGTCAGATTTGGAACGCTACTCTTTAAATTTGTCAAAAAAATTATGTCATCTGCAATAAAGAAATTAGATGGTCTCTCCTACCAATTCTTATTCCTGATATTCCTGTATGTGATCTTACTGCTACAGCCAAAGGTTCTATTGCGAATGTAAAAAGTAGTGGTGACAAAGGGCACCCTTGTCTTGTTGATCTCTGTAAGTTAAAAGGTTTGAAAATATTATTATTGGATATGTTTTGTGCTATAGGATTTGTATATAATAGTCAAATCCATTGGATAAATGAATCACCCAAACCATATCTTGGAAGTAATTCCAGGAGATAGTTCCATTCTATTCTGTCAAATGCTTGACGTGCATCTAGGGGGCCAACATTGCTGTATCTTTAGTGTTATGTTTCTCATATAACATATTTAAAACCTGTCTGATATTGTGATAACCTTGTCCATTTCTCACAAAACCTTGTTGGTCATCAGTTATCAATTTAGGTAAATATTTGTCAAGTCTTCTCGCAAGAGCCTTACATAATATCTCGGTATCACATCCCATGAAACTAATTCCCCTATAGGAAGAACATTCAGTTGGACATTTATTTGGTTTTAATAAGAGTTATAGTGGCTATTCTCAATGAATTTGGAAGTATACCTTGTTCATATGATTCATTATACATATCTAATAGTGGCTGTACTAATCTATTTTTTAATTCTTTATAAAATGCTACAGGCAGCCCATCTGGCCCAGGTGCTTTTCCACTATTCATATCTCCTATAGCATCTACAAGATCCTTTATTGTCAGTGGATTATCAAGCATTGCTTTATCTTCCTCTGATAATGTCTGGAATTGTAACTGGTCAAGAAAAGTGTTTTGAGCCTCTTCATTTCCATTGTATTCAGATTTATATAACAGCTCATAGAACTCTCTAAAGTTATCATTTATCTCGTTGGGGTCTAATGTTAAATTACCTGTTTTTGACTTTATGCCACGAATTGCCCTTTCAGCCTGTGTTTTCTTAATCTGCCAGGCCAGGAGCTTATCTGCTTTTTTACCTTGATCATAATATGCTTGCTTAGTCCACATCAAATTCCTAGCTACTCTTTCAGCAGCCAATTTATCATATTTAGCTCTCATAATAGTCAGATTTTGTAATTTTTTGGGGTCATTGTCTTGATAGAATCCACTCTCTATGCTTTTGATTTGCTTTTCTAATAACTGTATTTCTTGATTATAGTGCTTATTTTTGTTACTGGTGTATCTTATAATTTCCCCCCTTATGTAGGTTTTGAAAGCTTCCCATCTAATTCAAGCTGTTGTTTCATTCTTATTTAATTCAAAATACATGTCTATAGAATTTCCTATAACATTGACAAAGTTTGGATCCTTTAACAAAAATGATTGTAATCTCCATCTTCTTGGACAGTGCCTAATCTTATCCAATTGAATTTCCATAGACACCGCTGCATGGTCACTAATTATAATGCGGTTATACCAGCATTTTTGTACCTGAGGCTGCAACTCTTCAGATATTAAAAAATAATCAATTCTAGAATGACTTTTATATGAACTAGAATATTCACGTTTACTGGGATTTTAATTCTCCAGATATCATACAATCTAAGATCATGTATATATAGTTATGGAGTATTTTTCTAGTTTTTATATGGGTGTTGTCCAACTTAGTAGATCTATCCAAAACTGGATCTAGGGTACAATTGAAGTCTCCTCCTATGATGTACAGGCCCTCCAGAGCAGATATGGTTAAGAATAGATTTTCAAAAAAGGACAGGCTATCATCATTGGGTCCATATATATTTATAAGATTTATTTTTCATGACAGAATATTTCCTTGAACTATAATATATCTCCCATATGGATCCTTGATGACTTTTATGGATTGAAATGGTATCAATTTGTGTATAAGAATAGCCACCCCTCTAGCCTGACTATTGAGGGAGGCATTAAAAACCTGACCAGGTCATCTTTTGGTTAATCTTACAACATCTGTTGTGGTCATATGTGATTCTTGCATGAAGATAATCTTTGATTTTAAATCTTTTATCCTGTTCAATACTTAATTTTTAATTTAAGTAGTTTAGTTTAATTTTAAATTTAATTGAGCAATTTTCCCCAAGCCCCTAACATTCCAACTTGTAATATTAGCTAGCAAGCCATTTTCTTGTTCAGTGTTATCCATACACAATTTTTACATTGTTCAGGTATGTCTGGAATATTAATTTTGAAACTGAAGAAACCTTATTACAGAGATGCTGTAGGTTTACATATACATTCATGCACACACGCACACACACATAACCAGGGGTGCACATAACTTTTTTAGTAAGTTACTCATATGAGGACCAGCAGACAGTGTTTGGTACTCACCTCATCCACAATAAGTCTTAAGTCTTCCTCGCTGTCCTCCGCAGTGTCGCCCCATTTTCCTCCTCAGAATCGCCCCCACTGTCCTTGGATTATTTACTACTTGGACTAGGTCATACACAGAAGATGCTCCTAGGCGTTTTGCTGCCTGCTTTAAGCACATCCATTCTGTTAAAGTGATCTCTTTGTCAAGCTGTAAGATGGCTTCATAGTTTCAGAGAATGTTGCAAACTGTTGTATTTCCAAAACCGTGGAGGTCTTGCATTTCCTGAGGCCATGTAGAGCGGTCAAATACCAGGAAATGACCACACGACTTAAGGGAGTCAAATCTGGTTTCAAACTCTTCAATTAACCCCCTGAATAACTCTGCCTTATCTCTGTCAGCATCAGCATTAGAAACTGTCTGTGCACTGTGGTCTCCAGCATCCAGCATCAGTTTGAATTGGCCAATGACAACCATGAGCTCATCCTTACACTCTCCAATGGTCGGCTTTTCTTTCTGAAATCTGATTGTGTTTTTTAAAATGTTGCCAAGGTCAAGCATGTGTGATAGAAAAGCATTCAAAACGCTCTGTGCATATGTGCTGCAAATCAGTGTTATCACTTGTAGCCAAATGAATTTTAATGGCTGGCAATAGTCTTGATATTTTTAACAGCATGTCATGCCGCCATGCAGACCACCTAATATTAGGAAATTTTCCCAATTTCACAAAGGAGATTCCATTTTCTTCACATATCTTCATCTATCATGCAGCTGTTTTTTTCGCACCACCCTTCTGTAAATAAAACTGCAGCAGACTGACAACAGACTGATCGAACATCTTACAGTATGGAACCTGGCGGTCAGCTGATTTGGCGCAATTCTCCAGCCTGTGTGCAGTGCACAGAATGTGCACAAGAGACTCTCCAATCGCCACTCATCGCTTTAGTTTTGGTACAACACCGTTGTACACTCTGACGTTAACAGCTGCTCCATCTGAACACACAGCAACCAACTTTGTTGTCCAGTCATTCAAGCCTGCGTCACGAAACAGTTTCACAATCCGTCTGTGATTGCCTGTGCGGTTCGGTCGGCACCCAATTCAATCAATCCAAGAAAATCGGACGAAACCTCTCCATTGCTGGATACTGACACAATGTAGATGATTTCCTGTTCAGTTTTTGTAATGTCCTCTGACCCATCCAAAAAGCAGCCCCTAAAACTGAGCAGCCTGTAACTTTGCTCGTAGCTCACCACTGATAGCATGAGCAATGCTCAGCATGATCCGTGTCCCCCTTCACGTGTAGGATAAGCAGTTCCGACGTTTACTCCTAGTCGCTTCAGTAACGGAATATCCTCCGAAAATGATGACATGGGACGTGTGTGTTTGGCTGCTGCTTACTGTTGTCTGTTTCTTTTTAGACATGTTTGACAAGTGTTTAATTTGATATCCACACTAGTTACCAACATTAAACATAGTGAAATATTTCGGGAGGGACGGTACGCAAGAGCGCTGCGGTGAATCACGAGCAGTACGCATCACTCTGAATGTCATTTGCTTTGATTCGCTTAGTACAGTCATCTAAAGTAGGCTAGGCTTCTCCCTCTACTCACTTTACCTTCAAGTGCAGTCAAAGCATTTGCCATTCCGGTCAATTTTGCGTTGATATTATCAAGTTTTGTCTCAAAGTCTGACCGTAATGCTTTTAGCTCGTTCAACACCTCCATATCCACCATGTTAGCTTCTACGTTGCTTAGCGGGCTTGACTGAGTTGTTGGCTTGGCTAGCTTGGCTGCTTTACTTCCACATGTAAAAAATATTATACTGTTGTGTCGCTGAAGGCTCTGACATAACACACTGAGCATTAATTAAGATATGTTGAACGTCTGAAAGGGTATTTGTAAATAAAAGAAATCCACGGCTCGGAGCTTCTCTTCTAAGCTGCCATCTTGGTCACGTGACCTCCAAAACTCGCCCCATACGCACCTTATTTCGTCCAGTATTATCTTTGGTTGCAGAACCATCTACAAAGACATGTATTTAATGTGTTTCTGGAGTACTATAAATATCGGTTCGTGGTTTCACTTCTTCCTCTATTATGAGTTTCCAATTGTGTAAATTTCCATCCTTGGCTGTGGTTAAAAGAGATGGAAGTAACACTTTTGTCTGTTGTGAGAAAGATATATGTGGTTCTGACATGAGAGTAGTAATTAATCCTAACAGTCTTGTGTTTGTTACAAATGGCAAGGGTGTTTATAATAAAATGAGGGGTATATTGCATGTAGTGATTATTTTTAAATGATGTGTGAGTAGTACCTCTGCGCTTTGTTCTACAGCCTTAGCAGTTGCCATAACCAATTGCACACATGTTGGCTGACCTCCAGCTACTGGGTCTAGCCCTTTAGAATAGAATGCTAGTGGTTTATATTTTTCACTATGTTTTTGTGTGAGTGCTGCACTCATGAATCCGGAATTGTATGTGACCATTAGACAGAATGGAATATCATATTCTGGTGTGTGTAGCATAGCTTGTGTTTGCAATGCTTCTTTCAAGGCAGTAAATGCCTGTTCTTGTTCTGGTGTCCATTCTATTTTATCTTTCATAGCCATGTCTTTTCCATGTATTGCACTTTGCAATGGCTGGACTAAGGCTGCAAAACCAGAAATCCATGTTCTGTTGTTTAGTTTCAGGTTTTGGTGTGTGCAATAACTAATTGTCTTTTATTATCCAGTCGTTTTCCTCCAGGAGTGAGGAATTGACCTAGATATTTTACACGTAGTGTGCAAAGTTGCACTTTTCCTTGGGCCACTTCATGGCCTTCTTTTTGTAAATGTGTCAATACTATTATTGTGTTGCTCATACAGGAGGCTCTATCGCATCCAGTCACTAATATGTCATCGACATATAACAAATATTTACCATCTTTTAACGGTGGACATTTTTGCATAGAGCTTTCTAGAGCTCGTGAATAAATTGTTGGGCTATTAGTGAAACCTGGTGGCAATCTAGTGGAAGTGTAGGTTTTATTGCCATATCTAAATGCAAACAAGCCTTGTGATTCTTTGTGTATAGGTATTGAAAAGAAAGCATTTGATAAATCAATAACTGAGAACCATTGTTCTTCTTTGGATATATTATTCAGAAGGGTCTACTGGGTCATGTTTTACCATATCATTAACTTTTCTTAGGTCTTGTATCATTCTCCAACCAGAGGTTGCTTTCTTCACAGGAAAAATTGGAGTAAGGCATTTAGGGGTCGCTGTTTCGACCCAAATTCCTGCTTTCAGCTTATCTATTATTACTGGTTTAATACCCTCCTGTGCTTCATTAGAAATAGGATATTGCCTAACCTTTGGATAATTATGAAGCTTTAATTCTATTTTCACAGGAGGATAACCTTTGATCAATCCTACATGAGTGGGTTCTCGTGACCATAAGGTAGTAGGTATTTCACTTAATAGTCTCTGATCTCCTTCTGATAGGGTTAGTGCATAATGGGTGTCAGGTCAGTCGTCGCTAAGGTGTGTAGCAGGTGTAGCTGGTGTATAGATGTTAAGCAAAAATCGTCTTATTCCCGTGGTTCTGCCTGTTTGCCATCCTCCTATGTCAGTTCCTGTAAATGCGTCACCATTAGCTTGTCGTACGATGTCACTCATTTGTTTCCAGTCATGGTCGTTGCTCGTTATCAATGATATGTGTGGGTATGAATTATGGCTGACAGCTTGTTGTCGTGGATTAAGTGTTACAGTGACACATGACTGTCCCATGGGTGTAACATGTCCTGAGGCTGATTTTACCCATACTGTTTTAGAGGAGGTTTGACAATTTGGAAATGGTGTTGTTAACACAGTTGAGCAGGCACCTGAATCACACACGCAATTATATTCTTTTCCGTTGAAACTAATTCTGCGAGTTGGTGTGGGGTTGTTCTGTTGTGATTTTAATAAGACGTCTTTGTTTATGTAGACTTCACCTAGGGTGGTCTCTAGGGACGATTACTTTCACTGAGACAGCAGAAAAATATCTCCCCTGGGTAATTCTCGCTTCAACTCTTTCGAGTGGGAATTCTGGCCTATGCATCCACAGGAGAGTTTGCTGTTTCCTTTCTCACTGTGTTATATGAAACGTGATCACTCAGTAGTGCCTCAGTTTCCTTACACACAGTCACAAACACGCTGCGCCGTTTACCAGGTCTCTTGGACTTTCTTTCTATTCTCTGGTACTCAACCATATAAACGCGTACATACACACTTTCTTCTCTCTTATAAGATCAATCTTTATCTTACACTGCAAATTCAAAACTTCTTTAGTTATCAATCTTCCACTAAACTTATACCTTCTCATCAACTTACACAAATCTTTCTAGCACCTGGGTTTTCATATACTTTGCATCTCCTTCTAAATCTCCCTTACTCTGACTCATTCCCATTTCTACATTTCAACCTTCAATTCCTTTCAAACGCACAAAATCCTCGTACTATGAATGTCTCAAATAAGGAGTCTCTGGTACACACGCATATTAGGGGAAAACTATTGTTTTCTCCCAATCGCACCAGTACTTGTCCTTTTCTGAGTAAAATAACAAACTTTCAGTCTGGTTAACCACGCCGGGTCATCAAAAAACCTAGACTGATCATACAGATATTAATCATTCATTCGCCTTCCCATGTTTTGAATTCTCCATTAAAATCATATTTTTCTTTCCATTTCAATGCAATTTTTCCACTTCCTGGACACCTTTGTTCCATCCATTTAACATCCCCAGTACCCCATCTACACTACTTCCGTTCCCCATTATTCTCTTTGTCTTTGTTCAAAATTATGCACGTTTATTTTAAACATCCACTCTTCAACTGTTGGTGTATCTTCATTTTGGAATAAATTGTTTATTCCTAATGTCACGCCAGTATCAGATTTCCAATGTATTACAGTCAAGGTACTCATTAACTATGATCTTTTTGCAGAAAAATGTCTCACACATGAAGTAAAAGGAGTGAAGTTCCTCTCCCAAGCTTCTACATCAACTAATATGAGGCGTTTTCTGCAAATAAAACAAAAAACTGAGTAGAGAGGGAAATCCTAGTCCCGTCAAATTCTCTTACTCTTTTTCATTCACACTTTTCATTCACACCTAGGATCGTTCCGTTGATCCTTTCCGAATCACCAACTGGATTCTTAGGAGATCGGTACGTTGATCTCGGGAATTGGCCAAATTCACCAATTCCCGAGCAAATTCACTTCTGGCTCTCTGTAGTTCGGATGATCGACCAGGGATCCCCGGAGATCCAGTTCTAACCCTGGCCCGAATCCGAATTCACGGTCCGGGACTTATCAGTCACTTGGTGACTGGCCGTCGACGGTCTGCAGGTCGGAGAGCTCCTCGTCAGGTTCCCTGATCAACCATCCGGCTCGAAGGACCAAGAATTATGTCAGGAGTTTTCCCACTCGCTCAATACCTATTAGAGATCAGAATAAATGAGTCAGACACCAGAGCTTTCTTTGTACAAAGGGCACCCTGCTACTGCAACATCTAAGCCACAGTGAGCAGAGACGCGCAGAGCAGTTCCTCGTTCCTTTACTTATACACTCAAAACAGATACATACCCGCGTCATGCTTCCGGGCGCGGTGGTATGCATTTCACACAGAAAAGTTTCATTTCGGAGCTCTGTTGTGTCTTTCCCTTTGCTTTCCATGAACAGACAGATCTCCTCACGCAGCTCGAAACATCTTTGCAGCACCTTTCCCTGGCTTGGCCATCGCACCTCTGTGTGATAGGGCAAGTCACCATACTCTGTATCTAACTCGCCCAGAAATGCCTTGAACTGGCGGTGATTTAAACCTCTTGCTCTGATGAAGATAACTGCCCGCGTTATGGTGCTCATTACATGTTCCATTTTCAAGGCTTTGCCACACAACGACTCCTGGTGTATTATGCAATGAAAAGCTGTCAGCTCACCTGTGACGTTTTCCTCCCGCATCCTCTCACGCATCCTTGCCACCAATCCACTCCTGTGCCCACACATCGCGGGTGCTCCATCTGTTGTCAATCCCACGAGTTTTTTCCCAAGGCAGGCCCATCTCATTTACACATCTGGATACCTCATCATACAGATCTTGTCCTGTAGTTGTGCCATGCATAGGACGTAATGCCAAAAGCTCTTCTGTTATGCTCAGGCTGGAGTCCACTCCACGAATGAAAATTGACAGCTGGGCACTGTCAGATATGTCGGTGCTCTCATCCACAGCAAGGGAATATGCGATCTTCTTTTCTTTCCCACCAGCTGTTCTTTTAGATTGGTGGAAAGCTGGTCTATACGTTCAGCAACAATGTTTCTGCTCAGGCTCACGTTTGAAAATAGTTGCCTTTTGTCTGGGCACACTGCGTCACAAACTTTAAGAATACAGTTTTTGATTAACTCTCCCTCTCTAAATGGCCGGGCGGATTTTGCGACCTCTTCTGCCACAATAAAACTCGCCTTGACAGCAGCTTCGCTTTGTGATTTTGCTTTTGTGAACAGAGCCTGCTGGGACTTAAGACCTCGTTTTAATTCTTTCACCTTCTGTAGCCTTTGTTCCGTGTCCATATTCTCGTCTTTGTCTGTGTGTTTCTTAGACGTTGCATGGTGCCTTCTTAGATTGTATTCTTTTATTACAGCCAAACTTTCTACACACAGAAGACACAGAGGTTTGCCATTTACCTCAGTGAACATGTACTCTGCCTCCCACCCAGCTTGAAACCCCCTGTTCTCAGCATCCACCCTCCGTTTAGCCATTTTTTGGGTAGGAGGTAGCTTAAAGTTGACATCTGCTCTGACTGCTGATGAATGAACGCTTACTGCGCTGCAGTGCGTTCGCGGGTTACCGTTGCATTGTGGGAAATGTAGTATTGGTGCGTGCAAAACACCAGGGGGCTGCTACAGCCTGCGGGCCGGTTCTAATACTAATCAAATATCATCCTGGGGACCATAGATAATTCGTTCGCGGGCCGAATTCGGCCTTGACTTTGACATATGTGGTCTAGGGCATTGTGACATCTTTGGATAACAACTGTGCGAGTACAGAATGTTCTTCCAAGGCTATATGGTTTTATCTGCGTGTGACATTTTCGACAGTCTTCTAATAGAGAGGAAATACGACTGGCGGGAATCTAACTGGGCCTGCTGCTTCAAGTGCACATGCGCTCCCCCTCCCCCTCCCCCTTGCACTCAACTGCCCGCTGAAGACAAATGTGAGGCTAACTTTAGAAGCGCTAGCTAGCATCACCATCAACAGGTTAGTGACAGGACTCAGCCACGCGTAAAGCAGGAGACACCTTCATATAATCCTTCAACTAGCAAAGCGAAGACACGCTGATACGGACGAGGCTTATCCCGCCTTTGGTTTCACCAGTACAACGGTTGGTGATGCGGAGAGACCGCGGTGTGTTGTGTGTCTGTAAATATTAGCAAGCGACAGTTTGAGGCCGAACAAATTAAAACGACACTCGAAAACGGCACAACCTGATTACAAAGATAAGCTAATGGAGTTTTTTTTCAGAAAAAAAAGTCGCTTCACTAAAGCTGCATCCCTACCCTCTAAAAACCAACTCTGTAACATGAACTAGCCCACCCAGTCACTGCATGAAGTGAACATATTACATGAAAAATGGATAGTCAGTTTAGTTATTGTATGCACTATAAGTTTGTAGTTCATGTCACTATAGACCACCTTACACTTTAGTTTACTATAGTATCTCTCAGCCTGAGTAAAGGTTCCTCGACCAGTTTAAAAAGACAATCTCACCATAGCTAGCACTGTAAAACTTTGCTGTGAAATCTATAGTTTTATAGTATTGTATATTTTACAATAAGTCAGACAAGTCAAAAATCTATTTCATTATAAAAGTTAATCCCTCCAACACTGTATATAAAACTAAATGTTCATTTGACTTTTATTTTACAGTTAATCACCCAATACTGTAAAAGTGACTGAAATAACAACTAATACAGTGAGTAACATCATTTCCTCTGTGTTCTTCAGCCATCGATGTCAATACAGCAATCAAAGCTTTCTGAAGCAAGAGTTGGACAACGAGGCCATGTTGCTCGCTGGCTCAGACTCAGGGAGTTACACATCTGTCCCCTTAGCACAAAACAAACTCATCTTTTCACTGATCCCAACATCTCGCCAACAGTTGTACGAGGCCTCAAGCGGTACTTGCCAGGCCTTCACCAGACGGTGCACAGCATATATAAAGAGATCATGGCCAGTACTATGAAACCGAGAAGCACATGGAGGACTGGAACCCTGATGATCCTTGTGATTATATTGATGTGTACTTGGCAGAGATGGAGAAGGTACTTTCAGTGAGCCTGTTATACTGTTGGATTGGTTTGCTGTCTGAAACAATCAGTTTTTAAATTTCACTGTTGACAAAATGTCTTTGTCCCACTGCTGTCATGATCTGCCAATAGTTTCAATTAGGAATCAAGTGCGTGTACAGGGTGGCCATTTTCCATGTGAAGAAAATATTTGCACTTTGACAGCAGATTACTGTGTAAAACATCACAGAGTAAGTGTTTTTTTCTGCTCGTACATGGTTAGAGGAAGGAGAATCCCAGGTTAGCTTCCTTGACCTGATTGAGGCCTGGACAGAAACAGCTTCTGCTACTTTATGCGGGGTCCCCATATTGCTCAGGGGGGGGAAAAAATTTTGATTCGTGGGCCACATTGAGTTCTAACATTTGACAAAGGGCCGGAACAGGAGCAGATGGCTGGCATGCTTTGGTAACCTCACCTCATTGGAGAAAAAATACACATCTTGGGATATGGAGAAAACATGTGCTTTAATTTCCAATGGAAATGAAGAAAAGCATTACAACAAAATCTCTGACTTTGAAATGAGTCTTTAAACACTGAAAATCAAATGAATAACTATTTTATTTTAAAGCACTGAAAGTCCTGTTATCCTTCAGGATATCACCATCACTCTCCTCCTGACTGTCTTTGTTTTTTTCAAAAACGGTAGGAGATGCAGATGTACTTGTCCTGCTCCTTCTATTCAATTTGTTTCCCCGGTGCCAAAAGTCAACAACGACCAGTGCAAGGACAAAACAGTTGCAGCAAGTCAGTCTGTGGAGCGCGTTATACTTGATCTGTGCGCACTGTTTATTTTGACAACGTGTGCATCACAGAGAAGCACATTTTAATGAGAGCAGTGTTGCTGGTCTCCTTTTTTAGCCAGCGCATCAAAGTCTGGAGTTAGTTTTTTTGTGGCGATTCTCATAATGGATCTGAGGTGTAGGTCTGTTAACTTGGATCTGTGGCTGGCTTTGTTGATGATCATGAAGCTGAAGGTCTGTTCACACACGTAGGTCGAGCCAAACAAAGCCAACATCATCTGCGCTTTCCGGCGGCGATTTGGAAACGTGGCTTGATTGAGTGAAGCATAGAAGTCATTAAGTTTCAGAGAGCTGAACTTCTCTTTTAAGACAGGGTCGGACTGAAGGTCGATCAGTCCGAGCTGAAGCTCCTCTGGAGCTGTTTCAGGGTTTTGTGACAGAGGACAGGCCACCAACTGAAGTGACTTGTCAATTTTGTCAAAATCCGAAAACCTACAGCAGAACTCCGTGCAGTGCATCCAGTGACTCACTGTATTTCTTCACTTTTGCTCTGGCCTCTTTCAGTGTGGCTAGTGTAGGAAAATGAGTGAATGACTTGTTCAAAATCTGCCTGGAGAATAAAGCTAGCCTGGATTTGAAGGCTTTTACATTTGTGTACATGTCATGCACAAACTGCTCCTTACCCTGCAGCTTCACGTTGAGCTCATTCAAGTTTGAAAATACGTCCGTAGCAAATGCAAAGTCACACATCCAGCTCCTGTTGCTCAGCTCAGGAAATTCATCGGTCTTCCCCTTATGCTCCAAAAACACGCCAATCTCCTCTTTGAGCTCCCACACTCGTTGAAACACTTTTCCCAAACTCAACCGGCGGACATGGGAGTGATAAAGCAGGTCCTGGCAATGAACTGACAGTGCTGAAGTCCCCGTGCGCGTATGAAGTTGACAAGTTTCACCACAGGATTCACAACATGTTTCAGCTGTAACACCAATTTACATAGAGATTCCTGGTGGATGATGCAGTGGAGGAAAATGACATCCTGGTCAGGGTTTTCATCTTTCACTCTATTCTGGATTCTCCTCAGCAGGCCAATGTTTTTTCCCGTTGAATTGAGAGATCCGTCTGTGGTGACGTTGACAAGCTTACTGCAGGGAAGCTTCATATTTTCGATGGCAGCAGACACCTGGTGAAACAAGTCTTCTCCCCGTGTTTGTCCTTTCAGAGACACCATTGTCAAAAACTCCTCCGTTATTTCAAAAGTGTCATTGATTCCTCGGATAAAAATGAGGAGCTGAGCAGTGTCTTTGACATTGTTGCTTTCATCCAGTGCTAAAGAATATAAAGTGAATGACTCCGCCCTTTTTGTTTAAGCCGCTGATGATATTTTCATCTATTAGTTCCACAGGGCGAGTCACTGTCGCCATAAAAAAACTGATTTTCTCAAATTTGTCTTTGGTCTCAGGGCACAAAATACCTGCTGTCTCCACCATACATTCTTTTAAAAACTCGCCCTCAGACAGTGGTTTGCTGGCCTTTGCTATTTTGAATGAAAGCATAAAACTGGCCTTGGTACTTGACTCTTGAATGGCAGTTTGACGGTTAAAAAACTTTGCTGAGCCTTTAAATTAGCTGCCATCTTCTCAGCAGCAGGATCCCGTTCTTTTGTTGACAGCTTGCTAGCATAGTTAGCGTGCTTTGTGGCAAAGTGACGGCTAATATTATACTCTTTTAAAACCGCTATATTTTCTTGGCATATCAGGCAAACAGCAGATGATCGGTGTTCACTGAAAAAATATTTGGTTGTCCACTCCTTGAACACTCAACGTTCTCTGTCCACTTTCCTTTTCTTAGGTCCGGTCATCTTCATAGAGGGGCGGTGGGTCAAAGGGTAAAGTGCAAACGTGGAGTAGCAAGCTTCACCTCAACAAAGCCAATATAGAGTGCCATCTAGTAGGGAAACATCGGAATTGCAGGGGAAATAAAACATTAACAAGGTTTATTCATTTAATTTTTACAAGTTCGGCGGGCCGGATTAAAACATTTAACGGGCTGCATGTGGCGGCACAAAGCGGTTTGTTACTTTTCAGATAAAGATTTGACATAAAGGACTTCCGGTCTGCGCTTGACATGTAAGGCTGCGAGGTCCACGAGCTCAGCGGGCAACTTTAATTAAATTGTATTTATAAGCGTGCAAAGTATTTATGGACACTTAAATATAGTTTCTGAAAGTTCTCTGGGACAATTGGAAGAATCAGGGAGAGGTGAGAACGCGAAAGTATTTTTATTTTTGCCTCGTTTGAAAATGGCTAATCGGGGACAGAAGCCTGCTACTAACCGAAATGCTAAGCCCAATACTGAAACTGATGCACAGCAACTCTCTCCTGACTCAGTTGAGAAAATTATGTCAGCGATAGAATCGTTGGGCACGAAAATAGATACACAAACAACTGCCCTTCGTCAAGAAATATCAGCCATTCGTCAAGAGTTGCATTCTACTGTTAGCTCATTGCAGTCTGCTAATACAGAAAATTCCAAGCGGATTGACGACCTCGAGCAGTCTGCCACCGAGTGGAGCTAGACTGTCGTGAGTTTGGAAAGTACGGTGAAAAAGCTGCAGTCTGATGTGTGCAGTCTGACAGAAAAATGTTTGGACTTGGAAGGACGTAGCCGTCGTCAGAACATTCGGTTGGTGGGAATAGAGGAAGGCCAGGAGGAGAACAACCCGCGACAATTCTGTGCCATGGCGTTGAAGGAGATATTGGATCTGGAGGAAACCCCACGCCTGGATCGTTGCCATCGCTCACTAGCACCAAAACCTCAACAGGGGGAGAGACCCAGGCCGTTCATAATGCGCGTACATCATGGAGATGTGAAAGACCGTATCCTCCGCCTTTCCAGTCAGAAGAAACAGTTGTTTTACAAGGAGAAGCGTGTGCACATCTTTCCAGATTTCGCTCCTGAAGTGGCAAAGAAGCGAGCTGCTTTTGCGGAGGCAAGACAGCTCCTTAGAAATAGAAAGGATGTCAAGTTCGGCCTTCGTTTTCCAGCCACGTTCCGGATCACGTTCAAAGACGAGGAAAACTCCTTCACCGATCCAGGACAGGCTGTCTCCTTTATCAAAGAGAACATCCTACCACAATAGTCAGGTATTTTCATAGCTACTTTTCAAGTGGCTTTGCCCGTGTTTAAGGGACTGACTTCATTTTCCCTGGAGAGTATTTTGGTTGTGAATCAGAACTTCTACTAAAGTGAGAGAGATGTTGTAAGCCTACAATATTATGGTTTTATGGAGGCTACGGCCTTTTTTCTTTTTTTTTTTCTCTCTCTCTTCTCACTTTTTTTTTTCATTCATTCAAAATAGCCTACCTTGGTTTTTGTTTTTATTTTTTCCCTGTCGGTATTGAAATAATGTCTTTGCTGATAGAATTCCTATGATGCTACTGCTGGATAGCACACTATCTTTTTTATTTTATTCTTTTAGGCCTAGGCTACTTTTGATTGTGGTTGCCCGCTGCGCTTTGGGTCGGTTTTGGTTACCTGCTAGAGACCCAAGTTAGAGATGGGAATTTTAGGGCGTGCTGCCCTTGGGCCTATGCACTGTGTTTGGGATAGTGCTGGCGGGTGGTGGGTAAATGTTTCTTGTTTAATGTTGCTTTTTTCATTTTGTCTGTTAATTTTCTTTTTACTGAGCCCACTTGTTCCACATTTTGTGTATTTCATCAGAGTTACAGAAGTCATGTCACAGGTCAGATTGTTATGTTTGTGTAATACTACTTATATTGCTGAGTATGGTTAATTTACATATGCCTTCTGGGGGGAGTGGCCAGTCTGTAAACTTTACGAATTGGAATGTGAAAGGACTTAATCATCCAATTAAGCGCACTAAGGTCCTTGCTCATCTTAAGCTCCTGAAGACTGATATAGCCTTCATAACTGAGACGCATATGCGTAGGTCAGATCATATCAGCCTGAGGAGAGGCTGGGTAGGGCAGGTATACCACTCAACTTTTCAGAGCATAGCCAGGGGTGCTGGAATTTTGATCAATAAATCAGTCTCATTTGTAGCATCTGAAACCATCTCAGACCCGAATGGACGCTTTGTCATTGTTGTAGGTAAACTCTACAGTCGACCTGTGATATTGGCCTGTGTTTACGCTCCAAATTGGGATGATTCTAAGTTCATGAGCAGCTTTTTGTCAGGTATACCCTACTTAGATACTCATCAGCTTATTTTAGCTGGGGACTGTAATTGTGTAATTAACCCTGTATTAGATAGATCATCAAGCCGCCCAATTAGTAACTCCAAAACAGCTGAATGCATAGAGAATTTTTTACAATCTTGTGAGATGTCTGACCCATGGAGATTCCTTTACCCTACGAGGAGAGAGTATTCTTTTTTTTCACCCGTTCACCATACTTTTTCACACATAGATTATTTTTTTATTCACAAGTCCTTACTTCCACTGGTTAAAGAGTGTGATTATAATAGTATTTTGATATCTGATCATGCTCCTGTAACACTTGTTTTGATCCTCCCTAGCCACAGGCCTAGCAGATTTAGATGGAGACTGAACTCGTTACTTCTCTCAGATGAATCATTTATTGCCTCTATTAATGTTCACATTGATATATTTTTGGAAACAAATGTAAACAAAGAGACTTCCCCTTCCCTGCTTTGGGAAGCTCTTAAAGCTTATCTGAGGGGGCATATTATCTCTTATAACGCTTCTGTTCACAAAGCGCGAATGGCCAGGCAAACTGAACTCTCAGAACTCATCTCTGGGGTGGACAAGGCTTATGCTACCGCCCCTACTCCAGAGCTGTATAAACAGCGAACAATGTATCAGGCTGAATTTGATATGCTCTCAACTGGTCAGGCAGAACGAGCATTGTTGAAATCCAGACACATGTCTTATGAGCATGGAGAGAAACCAAGCAGAGCTCTTGCTTACAGTTTGAGACAGACATCCACTACTCATGTCATTGATCAGATTGAATCTGAAACAGGATTGTTGTCAGATCCTTTAGATATTAATAAACAATTTAGTGATTTTTATTGTAGATTATATACTTCTGAACACCCTTATGACCAGAGAGCAATGGATATGTTTTTTGCTGGTTTGGACATGCCCAGGGTGGATGAGAGCATAAGAACATCCTTAGACAGCCCAATTTCTTTAGATGAAATCAGTAAGGCTATCACATGCATGCAAAGTGGAAAATGCCCTGGCCCAGATGGCTTTCCTACAGAATTTTTCAAAAAGTTTTCAGCTAAACTTAGCCCTCTGCTAAAAGATGTATTTGATGACAGCTTAAAGTCCCAGTGCCTCCCTCAAACCTTGCGCCAGGCATCAATATCTTTGCTTTTGAAAAAGGGTAAGGACCCTCTTAATTGTTCATCCTACCGTCCCATAAGTCTCCTTAACGTTGACGTTAAGATACTGGCCAAGGTTTTGGCTCTCCGCCTTGAGAATGTTCTTCCCTCCCTTGTGTCATGTGACCAGACTGGATTTATCAAAAATAGGCAATTGTTTTTTAATATTAGGCGTGTATTTAATATTCTTTACACATCATCCTCATCTCAGTGTCCGGAGGTTTTTTTATCTCTGGATGCAGAGAAAGCCTTTGATCGTGTGGAATGGAATTATTTGTTTTATGTTCTTAAGCAGTTTGGTTTTGGGAGCACTTTTATTTCCTGGGTTAATTTGTTGTACACCTCCCCTATGGCTTCAGTTAGGACTAATGACACTTATTCACCATATTTCCCTCTTCAGCGTGGGACCAGACAGGGTTGCCCTTTGTCCCCATTACTTTTTGCATTGGTCATGGAACCTCTTGCAGCTACCATTAGGCGGCATACAGAAATTAAGGGGATTTTGAGGGCTAATAAGGAACATAAAATTGCCCTGTATGCAGATGATGTCCTTTTATTTGTATCTGACCCTGTGGCATCCATCCCACATATTCTTTCCACCCTTAAAGTCTTTGGTAGCTTCTCTGGCTATAAGCTTAATCTGGACAAAAGTGAGCTCCTCCCTATCAATACAGCTGCTAGACAAGTCACATTTCACTCTTTACCATTCAAAGTGACCAATGACAGATTTAATTACCTTGGTGTGTCTATCACAAAGTCTCATTCTCAGCTTATTAAGGCCAATTTCACCCCACTTTTGGAGCGTACCCAGCGGGATCTCACCCGCTGGTCCATATTGCCTCTATCTCTAGCTGGGCGTATTAGTATAATTAAGATGAACATCCTTCCTAAATTTTTATTTCTTTTTCAATGTATTCCATGTTTTCTTACAAAAAAATTATTTTCAAAACTTGACAGTATTATTTCATCTTTTATTTGGAATAATAAAATGCCAAGAATTAGGAAGTTGTTTTTACAAAGGCCAAAAGTATATGGGGGGATGGCTTTACCAAATTTCCAAATTTATTATTGGGCTGCAAATATCAAATGCTTATTATATTGGTTTTGGGACTCATCCTGCGTGGAGTTTCCAGACTGGCTGCTCATTGAATCTAACTCTTGTAGGCCAATTTCACTTTCTGCTCTTTTGTGCTCTTCCATTCCATTACATCCACCTCAGTCATGTCAGAATCCAGTTGTGCGTCATTCCTTAAAGATTTGGTCTCAGTTTCGTAAACACTATGGACTAGTGTCCATGTCTATTTATGCTCCAGTTATGGCCAATCATTTATTTCCAGCTTCTCTTTTAGATAATGCATTCATTGAGTGGTCCAAAAATGGTGTGTTGAATATTAAGATGTTGTATAAAGATGGCATTTTCATGTCATTTGATCAGGTTAGACAAACGTTTGCCTTGCCAGCACATAGTTTTTTCAGATATCTGCAAGTCAGACACTTTGTGCAAAATCATTTTAATCAATTCCCCTCACTGCCGCAGACATCACCTTTAGATGCAGTTCTAGAGGTACAGCCAGCGGTTAGGGGAAGTGTATCAAAATTGTACAAAAATATATTTGACATGGAAGGCTGCTCATTGGTTATCATAAAAGAAAACTGGGAGAAGGATATGGGTGCAAATATTACAGATGATCAGTGGTCTAACATACTTCAAAGAATTCATTCCACTTCAATTTGCGCAAGACACAGTCTAATTCAATTTAAGATTGTACACAGGCTCCACATGTCTAAGGTCAAGCTTTCTAAAATATATCCAGAGGTTGATCCTATTTGTGACAGATGTAGGCAGGCTCCTGCCACTCTTTTCCACACATTTTGGTCATGCCCTAGTCTTACCTCATTCTGGTCCTCGATATTTGAAGTATATTCAGCAATTTCAGGTCTAAACATTGATCCATGTCCTTTTGTTGGACTTTTTGGTGTGCCATCAGAAGAACTTCTGCTACAAAAGCCTTACTTAAATTGCATCGCCTACTCCTCTCTCTTAGCTCGGCGACTTATTCTGTTTAATTGGAAAAATGATAAACCTCCTTCTTTTGGAAGATGGATTTGTGATGTAATGTTTTTTCTGAAGGTTGAAAAGATTAGATACACAGTGAATGGATCGCTAGGCAGGTTTGATGCAGTATGGCAATCCTTTATTTCTTATGTGGAACAACTAACAAGGCTTGACTCTGTGTAGTGTATATCTTGTATGTACATGTAAGATAAGTATGTAATTACTCTGTGGGCTTTTTTTTTTTTTTTTTTTTTTCTTGTGTGCGTGTGTGTGTGTGTTTTGTTTTGGTAATGTCTTGTATTTTCTTTGATTCTGTCTTTGATGTTTTTTGTATCTCTTTGAAAAAGCAATAAAAAAATACATTGACCAAAAAAAAAAGATTTGACATAAAATAATATTCTAACTAATAAAATTATTTTATTAAACACACATGTGCTATACACTTTGTGTGAAAGGTACTCTACAAAGTGTATTGGGGACAATGCCAAAACTGTCATGTGGTGTAACCCACAATTTGTGTAAGATATTGGGAGATAATTTTGCTCAATATTGGTGTAATTGTGCAAAAACCCAACATGTTTTCACTTCTTCAGATTTAATTTGCTCAATTTCAAGAATAGTGATTTTAATCTTCAGGTGAAAAAAAAAAAATACAAAAAATGTCTAATTCCACTGGCAAATAATTTTAGCATATAATTAAGTTAGTTTCTTGATATTAGTTTTTTTTTTTTTTTTTTTTTTTTTTAAGGAAACTGGTGGTCTTGAGTCGTAGAAATAATGGCCTGAGTTAATTTTGCACCTAAAATGCAGAGAATATTATATGTAATAATCAAACAGGCCTCGACAGTGGATGACTGTGGACATACATAGAACCTTGTGATGTCATGAACATTAAGGAATAAAGGGAAATTTTGCACTTTCTACTCTTCTACACAAATCTACAAATTAGGGCAATTTTTGAACTTTTCAGTGTGACTTTAGTCAACTTTAAACCTGGATTAAACTTTCCTTTCATTCCATAGTGAAACTCTAAACTTACAATATCTGAAGTTAACTTAAAGTGATTTCAGGTGCATCACTTTCCCAGGTCTTCTCTGCCTGTTTGAGTTTTTGAAAACCTGAGATGTGGCTAATTTTCAATGTAGTAATGACCGAGGTTTAATGGACTCAAGATCCTGGAACTTCCTTTATTTCTTTATCAGCTGCATATTTATTGATATAAACAGCACTTCATATTGAATTATTATTAATGTATAACTTGAAATTTGAATACAATTATAAAATAGGTTAATACAATATCTGTAGTAGGGCTGCAACTAACCACTATTTGAATATTTAATTTAGATTTGAGCTGTTTGTGTGAGTATTTGGGTCCTATATATCTTTTGGCTCTCAACCTATACTGTAAAATAACAAGATCAGGCCACGGTTCGGAGCAGGGAATAATAATTAATTAATAGGCGACTTTCCTGAAAATAAGCTTAAAAAAACTATTAAACTAGTTTAAAAGCCAAATTGCAGTACTGTAGTTAAGTGTATTCTGACTCCTCAGAGTTCTCAGTTTTTCTCTGAATATTTTATCACAGAAAGTTTGTACTTTATTATTCAATATTTCATAACTTCATTGAAGCATCACACTGACAGGATCAAGGAACATAAGACATATAATATACTTTATGCAAAGTATAAGAAGTTTAATTTCCTTTATGCTTAATACTAGTTAAGTATATAAGTAAACACTGATCAATTAAGTGGAACAGTACTTTTTATTAACAATAGAAAAACACTCCATCTCATATTGTTGTGCAATACATAGTTTTACACTGAACCATGTGTCCCTTTTTACATAAATAAATTGAAATAGGAAATTACAGAAAGTAGTGGACTAGCCAGGAATAAGTAGGTAGCTTTGTAGTTAAAGTAGAACTTAAGAAAACTGGACTGAATACTACTAAACATTATGTATATCCTAAAGCCTTTAAACCACAAAGCAGACTCTTACTGAGCAGTTTTACTCAGCACTTTTACTTGCCATAGATTATTTTAGTTGACAGAATTTCTGCTTTTACTAAAAAAAAAAAAGGATGTGAGTACTTGTTCACCATTGTCATTGTTCATCCTCATTCCTCACCCAGAGAAAGTGCAGGTGGAGTTGGACAGAGTGATTGGACGTCCGACAGACCCAACCTGCCCTATATGAACACTGTCATCATGAGAGAATGGGGAACATTGTTCCTCTGGGATTTCCAAAATGGCCAGTAAAGCCTATGTGCTGGGAGAGTACTTCATACCCAAGGTGAGGAGCTGTTTACCATCAGGCTTAATATGTACATACACTAATTCAAAACATCCATGGACACTAATTTTGTAAAAAAATCTTGTGCAATAAGGCTTTTTTTAATCTACCCGTGCACTTTAAAATTGTATCTAATCCTGTGTATTTACTTTACTTATTTGTACCTGGTCCTTTTATTAAATTAAAAAAAAAGAAAAGAAATTTACTTGATTGGATGTTCATCAATGTTAAATATATCTCACTACTCTTTTTCCAGGGCACAGCTATAAGTACAATGCTTTCATTGGTGTTTTTTGATAAGGATGAGTGGACGACTCCAGATATTTTTAGGTAGGGTAGGAAGAAATCTGTTTATTTAATCAGTTATCAAGTATTATCTATAAGACAATAAATTATACTTATTTCTATACTGTAAATATACATATTTACACATATTTCTATATTCAATATTTGTTCTTACTGGCTGATGTTTAATAAACTGTTGATCCATTTGAGCTGGTTTAGACCTGCACATGTGAGGGGGCAGTCAGATATATGAAGGAGGCATCATATATACACATCATGCTCCAGCACTTGTTTTTACCCTTTGTTCATACTGTAGGAACAGTGTTTCTGGCATTAAAATAGGTTGTTAGCTATGTGTCCAATCACAGCCCGTAGAAGTGGATTCACTTAGTCAGGGCTCCACCTTCAGACCTGTCCAACCTGGGTGTCCCAACTAAAGAATAAACTCCTGCTGGCACAGTTATAAGGTCACTGATGCATGCAAACCCCCTGACCACAATAAGGTGGCAATGCCTCGGGGGAACTGAAAATATAAATAAAAAAAATATAATTCAGAAATTATCCATCAACATCATAACATGTATCTCAACTGGATGGAAAGAAAATTTTAACCTAAGACTTCACACATGAGAATGGCTTACAAAAATAAAGCCTTTATGATTAATAATGATACTAATGTTAGTTTGTAAATCACATGTTTTTTCTTTTTTGGGATTTTTGTAACAACTGAACAATTAAATTCAACGTTTCTCTCACCCCTCTCTCATTTCTTACACATCTCTCTTCCTTATGTTATGATTTTTGTAATTAAATGAATAAATGTGTTTTGTGTGTGTGTGTGTTTTATTAACTATTCTACAACAGTATGTGTCACCTGTCTCGACATGGATAGTAGTTTTATAAAATATTTGCTGTCTAAGACTTCTTGGTTGTATCAACGATTACTTAAAATAACTTTGTAGGGGCTACATGTACGTAACTTTCAGACATTCCTCATAGTGACACCAAACACAAATGAGCATTTTAGATGATCTGGTTGTTTTTTTTGTCTTTTTTTGGTGCTCAGAATAAAGAATGACACTTTCATAACCCTCAATTGTAGTCCAGAAATTCATGGATTTCCTGACTTTCATCTGGAGCATCGATCACCTGGACCCCTGGTCATTATTGTTATTGTTTTACATTTATCGACCAGCTGTCTATTTTATAGGTGGTGTCAGTATTAATAAAGTTTAATGATATTTGTATTACATGTTTTTGTTCCCAGACGACAACTTTGTGAGCGCCTACAGTGCCGAGATGGACCCCGCTGGACCTCCTGGACCACCACCCCTGGCCCCGGTGTGGTTCTTCGATGGTAAGACATTTATTTTAATAAAAAAGTAATGTTTAATCAGTTTATTTCAGTAATAAGAATATGGTTTATGACACATGTCAAAGTCAAGGCCCGCGGGCCACATCCGGTTCATGAGAGGGTTTTTTTCTGGCCCCAGGGATTATATAAATTTAATATTAGAACTGTCCCGCAGGCAACTGCACGCCAGCAGCATCCGGGTACTTTATGCGCACTAACGCACTACATTTCCCACAATTCAACGGTGGCGCTCCGAGCGGGAGGCCACATCCTTTCATTATTCATCAGCGGGCATTAGCATCACTTCAAAACTTTCAGAAAGCCTACCCTTAAAAAATGGCAAAACGGAAGGTGGATACTGAAAACTGGTCTTTTAAAACAAGGTGGGAGTCGGAGTACATGTTCACGGAGGTAGCTGGAAAACCTGTGTGTCTTTGTGTGGAGAAAGTGTGGCAATGATGAAAGAGTTTAATCTGAGACGGCAGCATGAGACAAAACACGCAACCAAGACAAGGATATGGACATGGAACAGAGGCTACAGAAGGTGGAGGAATTCAAACAAGGCCTAAAATCTCGGCAGACTCTGTTCAGAAAAGCCAAATCACAAAGCGAGGCTGCTGTCAAGGCCAGTTTTATTTCGGCAGAAGAGATGGCTAAATCAGTGCGGACATTGATGAACTTGTTCAAAAGATGAGACACCAACAGCGTACAGTGAACTATCCAATTTGTTTTAAAAATATTTCAGTTGAGTGAATTATAGAAAATTGCTGATATTTATTTCTTTGAAGTAAATTTAGGCCATTTTTGCTATTTCCCTGAGAAGTAATACTCGTGGTGCCTTGAATAATACCGCTTCATTCATTTAATGTTCATGTTTTGGGGATTTTTACATAAAGCTTTTGTCCCCGTTGAAAATTAAAATTTACTGACAGAGCCATAAGAAATTATTTATTTAATCATATAGTTATTATTAGTATGTTATGACTATTATTTTTAGGGTTTCAGTCTGTTTAATGGGGATCATTAGACTATATGCGGCCATTTTATTTTTTTTTCAATGAACATTCGATCAGCCTCAGGCTTGTTCCTACATTTTTCATTTGGCCCCCATGTCCATTTGACTTTGAGACCCCTGGTTTATGATGATGTTTTAACATTTATCTGATTTGAACATTTTTCTAACTCAACAGTGCCTCCTGCTGTTTCTCTTTGCTTTACTGCAGCTCTGTTGTGTGTTTAACATATATACCAGGGGTGTCAAACTCAGGTGTGTTACTGCCTAGTTGGAACAAAAACCTGCACCCACTCGGCCCTCCAGGACCTGAATTTGACACATGTGATATATACAGATACATTGTATTGTATTATTCCACCTATCCAAACGATCAGAATCAGTGTCCTAATTTGGCCCTGCCTCAGGTGTATAAAATCGAGCACTTAGACATTGAGACTGTTTCTACAAACATCTTTGAAAGAATGGGCCGGTCTCAGGAGCTCAGTGATTTCCAGTGTGAAACTGTCATAGGATGCCACCTGTGCAACAAATCCAGTCCAACAAATTTCCTCACTCCTAAATATTCCAAAGACACCTGTCGGCTTTATTATAAGAATATGGAAAGGTTTGGTAACAACAGCAACTCAGCTATGAAGTGGTTGACCACATAAACTGAAAGAGAGGGGTCAGATGCTGAAGTTCATAGCGCAAAGAGGTCACCGACCTTCAGTCAGTGACAACAGAGTTTCAAACTTCATGTGACCTTCAAAATAGCTGCAGAGAGCTTCATGGAATGGGTTTCCACGGCCGAGCAGCTGCATCTAAGCTTGTGGTTCCTAAACTTTTTATTTAAAGAGTATGCCTTCATCACGTATGTGCAGTGAGTCAGAGAGGGAGAAGAAATACGACTGGCGGGAATCTAACTGGGCCTGCTGCTTCAAGTGCGCATGCGCTCCCCCTCCCCCTCCCCCTCCCTCTTGCACTCAACTGCCCGCTGAAGACAAATGTGAGGCTAACTTTAGAAGCGCTAGCTAGCATCACCATCAACAGGTTAGTGACAGGACTCAGCCACGCGTAAAGCAGGAGACACCTTCATATAATCCTTCAACTAGTAAAGCGAAGACACGCAGATATGGACGAGGCTTATCCCGCCTTTGGTTTCACCAGTACAACGGTGGGTGATGCGGAGAGACCGCGGTGTGTTGTGTGTCTGTAAATATTAGCAAGCGACGGTTTGAGGCCGAACAAATCAAAACAACACTTGAAAATGGCACATCCTGATTACAAAGATAAGCTAATGGAGTTTTTTACAGAAAAAAGTCACTTCACTAAACCTTCAACATACACACGTGGACAAAATTGTTGGTACCCCTCAGTTAAAGAAGGAAAAACCCACAATTCTCACTGAACTCACTTGAAACTTACAAAGGTAACAATAAATAAAAATGTATTGAAAATTAAATAATCAAAATCAGCCTTTACTTTTGAATTGTTGATTAACATAATTATTTCAAAAACAAACTAATGAAATAGGCTGGACAAAAATGATGGTACCCATAACTTTTGTTGCACAACCTTTTGAGGCAATCACTGCAATTAAATGATTTCTATTTTTGTCAATGAGCGTTCTGCAGCTGTCAACAGGTATTTTGGCACACTCCTCATGAGCAAACTGCTCCGGTTGTCTCAGGTTTGATGGGTGTCTTCTCCAAATGGCATGTTTCAGCTCCTTCCACAGATGTTCAATGGGATTCAGATCTGGGCTCATGGAAGGCCACTTTAGAATGGTCCAACGCTTTTCTCTCAGCCATTCTTGGGTGTTTTTGGCTGTGTGTTTTGGATCGTTGTCCTGTTGGAAGACCCATGACTTGCGACTGAGACCAAGCTTTCTGACACTAGGCAGCACATTTCTCTCCAGAATGGTCTTCAGATAGTCTTCAGATTTCATTTTACCTTGCACACATTCAAGACACCCTGTGCCAGATGCAGCAAAGCAGCCCCAAAACATTACTGAGCCTCCTCCATGTTTCACCGTAGGGACAGTGTTCTTTTCTTCGTATGCTTGGTTTTCGAGTCTATGAACATAGTTGATGTGCCTTACCAAAAAGATACAGTTTGGTCTCATCTGTCCAAAGGACATTCTCCCAGAAGGTTTGTGGCTTGTCAACATGCATTTTTGCAAATTCCAGTCTCGCTTTTTTAGGATTTTTTTCAGCAGTGGTATCCTCCTGGTCGTCTCCCATGAAGTCCACTTTGGCTCAAATGAGGACGAATAGTGCGATCTGACACTGATGTACCTTGGCCTTGGAGTTCACCTTTAATTTATTTGGAGGTTGTTCTGGGCTCTTTGGATACAATTCGAACGATCCGTCTCTTTAATTTGTCATAAATTTTCCTCTTGCGGCCACGTCCAGGGAGGTTGGCTACTGTCCCCGTGGGCCTTGAACTTTTGAATAATATGAGCCACTGTTGTCACAGGAACTTCAAGCTGTTTAGAGATGGTCTTATAGCCCTTAGCTTTAAGACGTTTGTCTATGATTTTTTTTTTCAGATGTCCTGGGACAATTCTCTCCTACGCTTTCTGTTGTCCATGTTCAGTGTGGTACACACCTTTTCACCAAACAGCAGTGTGACTCCTTGTCTCCCTTTAAATAGGCAGACTGACTAATTATATCCATGGAAACACCAAGTGTCCATGTGTGTATTCCCAGGGGGGACATTCAAACCCACTACGCAAGAACTAATGCAGTGAGTAACATCATTTCCTCTGAGGTCTTCAGCCATCAATTTGTATACAGCAATCAAGGCTTTCTGGAGCAAGATTCTGGAGTTGGACAACGAGGCCATGTTGCTCGCTGGCTCAGGCTCAGGGAGTTACACATCTGTTCCCTTAGCACAAAACAAACCTGTCTTTTTACTGATCCCAGCGTCTCGCCAATAGCTGTATGACGCCTTCCCTGGTTTGAGGCAGTACTTGCCAGGCCCTCAGCACAGTATATATAAAGAGATCATGGCATTCCTGCACAAGGAAACCGAGAGGACTGGATGCTCCTTGTGATTATATTGATGTGTACTTGGCAGAGATGGAGAAGGTACTTTCAGTGAGCCTGTTTTACTGTTGGATTGGTTTGCTGTCTGAAACAATCCGTTTTTAAATTTCACTGTCAACAAAATGTCTTTGTATAATGGCCACTGCAGTCATGATCTGCTAATAGTTTCATTTAGAAATCGAGTGCGTGTTCATATACAGACTGGCCATTTTCTATGTGGAGAAAATATTTGAACTGTCTGAAAAAAGGTTTACTATCTTAAATTAAATCTTCAAAATATACTGTAAATTTTAATTTTTTATATGGTAGCCCGTGACTGCAGATTACTGTGTAAAACATCACGGAGTAAGTGTTTTTTTTTTTTTTTTTCTGCTCGTACATGGTTAGAGGAAGGAGAATCCCAGGTTAGCTTCCTTGACCTGATTGAGGCCTGGACAGAAACAGCTTCTGCTATTTTATGCTGGGTCCTCATATACGTGTATATATATATATACCTCGATATATAACTACCTCGACATACAGAGTGAGTTCACAGTGGTGTAAATTGACTATTTGCTGCTCCTCTATACTTCCACCCTAGTACATGTAAGAGGGAAATTTTGCACTTTCTACTCTTCTACAAAAAGTGGTTTGTTACTTTTCAGATAAAGATTTGACATAAAATAATATTCTAACTAATACAATTATTTTATTAAACACACATGTGCTATACACTTAACTAACTAACCACTATTTGGATATTTAATTTAGATTTGAGCTGTCTGTGTGAATATTTAATTGGGTGCTATATATCTTTTGGCTCTCATCCTATACCGTAAAATACCAATTAACAGCTGTTTATTTGAGATCAGGCCACGGTTTGGAGCAGGCAATTAATAATTAATTAATAGGCTACTTTCCTGAAAATAAGCTAACATTTTTTAAATTATTACTAAACTAGTTTAAAAGTCAATTTGCAGTACTGTAGTTAAGTGTATTCTGACTCCTCCGAGTTCTCAGTTTTTCTCTGAATATTTTACCACAGAAAGTTTGTACTTTATTATTCAATATTATTTACATAACTTCATTGAAGCATCACACTGACAGGATCAAGGAACATGAGACATATAATATACTTTATGCAAAGTATAAGAAGTCTACTTATAACTAGTTAAGTGTATATAGGTAAACGCTGATCAATTAGGTGGAACACAACTTTTTATTTAATAATCGAAAAACACTCAATCTCACATTGCTGTGCGATACATAGTTTTAAACTGAACCATGTGTCCCTTTTTACATAAATAAATTGAAATAGAAAATTACAGAAAGTAGTGGACTAGCCAGGAATAAGTAGGTAGCTTTGTAGTTAAAGTAGAACTTAAGGAAACTGGACTGAATACTAATAAACATTATGTATATCCTAAAGCCTTTAAACCACAAAGCAACGACTCTTACTGAGCAGTTTTACTCACTTGCCATTGATTATTTTAGTTGACAGAATTTCTAATATTACTTCAAAAAGGATGTGAGTACATGTTCACCATTGTCATTGTTCATCCTCATTCCTCACCCAGAGAAAGTGCAGGTGGAGTTGGACAGAGTGATTGGACGTCCGACAGACCCAACCTGCCCTACATGAACACTGTCATCATGAGACTCAGAGAATGGGGAACATTGTTCTCCTGGGATTTCCAAAATGGCCAGTAAAGCCTATGTGCTGGGAGAGTACTTCATACCCAAGGTGAGGAGCTGTTTACCATCAGGCTTAATATGTACATACACTAATTTAAAACATCCATGGACACTAATTTTGTAATAAATCTTGTGCAATAACCCTTTTTTAATCTACCTGTGCAATTTAAAATTGTATCTAATCCTGTGTATTTACTTTACTTATTTTTACCTGGTCCTTTTGATAAATAAAAAGAAAAGAAATTAACTTGATTGAATGTTCATCAATGTTAAATATATCTCTCCACTCTTTTTCCAGGGCACAGTTATAAGTACAATGCTTTCATCGGTGCTTTTCGATAAGAATGAGATATTTTAAACCCTGAACATTTCTTGGATTTAGAGGGCAACTTCAGCAGGAGAGAGGCATTCCTACCATTTTCAGTTGGTTTTGTTTTTCCACTTTCTTTTCCACTGTTTGGTACATGAGAATTGCTGCTCCATAGCAACACTAGAAAAGTTCTAAAAGCTGCTGTGGACTTTTTCCACGCAGGTAAACGTGTGTTTAGGGGAGGACCTGGCGAGGATGGAGCTGTTTCTTTTCTTTTCCTGCCTGCTGCAACACTTCACCTTCTCTGCTGTTCCCTGGCAAACGCCCACCATGGAGGGCGTGCAAGGCTTCAATAAATCCCCCGGGAACCTCATGATGCCACGACTCACTAAGGCTCTTCATTGTTTCAGCAGTCCTCGTCCTGCTAGAAAAGGGGATGGAGACTCCCACACAAGTTGAATACACACAGTTCAGACTCAAATGCAAAAGTTGGGTCTGTGGTAACCGGGATCTTCACGTTCTCCACATCTCAAGTGTAAATTCAAAACTAAATTAGTTTGCAGAAATGATAAAACAAACCCTCACAAAAACATTAAAATAATTTAAAAAAAAATCATGTAGCTCACCCAGGTTCACCTGATGCCACCTCAAGTGATAACACTCACTAATGCAATTCATTAGACTTTGTGCAGACCTTATCTGGAGTTTAAAATCAGTTTATATTCCACTGTTATAGAGGCCAAACAGATAGAATCCTGGAAAGAATTTCACTTAACACCTTGATTACATGTTCATTTCTATATTCAATATTTGTCTTTACTCCCTGGTGTTTAATAAACTGTTCTATTTTAGGTGGTTTTAGACCTGCACATGTGAGGGGGCAGTCGATATATGAAGGAGGCATCATATATACACATCATGCTCCAGCACTTGTTTTTACCCTTTGTTCATACTGTAGGAACAGTGTTTCTGGCATTAAAATAGGTTGTTAGCTATGTGTCCAATCACAGCCCGTAGAAGTGGATTCACTTAGTCAGGGCTCCACCTTCAGACCTGTCCAACCTGGGTGTCCCAACTAAAGAATAAACTCCTGCTGGCACAGTTCTTAAGGTCACTGATGCATGCAAACCCCCTGACCACAATAAGGTGGCAATCCCCCGGGGGAACTGAAAATATAAATAAATAAAATATAATTCAGAAATTATCAATCAACATAACATGTATCTCACCTGGATGGAAAGGAAATTTTAACCTAAGACTTCACACATGAGAATGGCTTACAAAAACAAAGCCTTTATGATTAATAATGATAGTAATAAGTTAGTTTGTAAATCACATGTTATGTTTTTTTGTGCATCTTTTTAAACTGAACATTTAAATTCAACTTTTCTCTCACCCCTCTCTCATTTCTCACACTTCTCTTCCTTATATGTTATGATTTGTGTGATTAAAGGCATTAATATGTTTTGTGTGTGTGTGATTTATTAACTATTCTACAACAGTATTTGTGACCTTGACGTGGATAGTACTTTTATGGAATATTTGCTGTCTAAGACTTCTTGGTTGTATCAAAGATTACTTAAAATAACTTTGTAGGGGTTACATGTACGTAACTTTCAGAAATTCCTTCTTAATAGTGCCACCAAACACAAATGAGCATTTTAAATGATCTGTTTTTTTTTTCTTTTTTTGGTGCTCAGAATAAAGAATGACACTTTCATAACTCAATTGTAGTCCAGAAATTCATTGAGAATGGTAATAAAATAAACGGGGTATGGATTCATATTTAATAAAAAAGTAAGATGTTTAATTTAAATCGTATATCATAGCAACAGAACGGTGACGTCACTGATCCGATGTATTTAGTAGCGCTGCGACCTTCAAACTTTCCCCTTTTGCTTCCCGAGTTTGACACAAGAGTTGCAAAAGACCCCTCTGCTGCAAAGCATTTCTCGAGCTAGTTTAACAAGCGACCCTCACCTGGATTGGATTGACGCGGATTCCTGAACCTCCTTGGACTTCCTGACCCGGATTCCTGAACCTCCTTGGATTTCCTGACCCGGATTCCTGGACCTCCTTGGATTTCCTGACCCGGATTCCTGGACCCCTGATCAACTGAACATCTTTTGGTAAGTTATTGTTTTACATTTATCGACCAGCAGTCTATTTTATAGGTGGTGTCAGTATTAATAAAGTCTAATGATATTTGTATTATATTTTTTGTTCCCAGACGACAACAGTACCGAGATGGACCCCGCTGGACCTCCTGGACCTCCTGGACCACCACCCCTGGCCCCGGTGTGGTTCTTCGACGGTAAGACATTTATTTTAATAAAAATTAATGTTTAATTGGTTTATTTCAGTAATAAGAATATGGTTTATGTAAACTGCTGAATTTAGACAATTAGTTTAGTCCATTATTAGAAAAACCATAATGCACGATATAATATTGTTGCTAATGCTAATTTCATTTCATATACATTTGTTGCATGCAATGAAGGATTGTGGGTATATTTTATTGTGACCAATACAGATTGATTAATTTATTCTATTGATAAATGTGAGGTTTTCCCGGTAAAAGGTGATTTAATTCGATGCAGTGGCGTAAAAACAGTGTTATTTTCACATGAAATTATCCAAAGTTTTTGTCGACCATTTTGTTAAATTGTTATTCATGAACCATGGCGACGAAGCCATTTTTAAATTATGCCTTAAAAGAAGTTATTTTTTTATCACCATGGAGATGAGCAGCGTTCGGGCGCAGACGATGACGTCAGCGCGTCAGAACGTGCAGAGCTGCGTTTCCCTGCTGTTTGACGTCTTTAGTAAACACTGCTTCAATAAACAGATCAGAGAATGTTTCTATGATGCTGAGAAAATAACTACATTTAAAGATATAACAATACATTTATTCGTCTAACACTATTTTTAGATTCCTTGATATTGATAACAAATGATAAGAAATGTACCTTTTATGAAATTGAAACTGAACATGTAACCCATTTATATTTTCTGATTGCTCATATAGTAGTCAATTTGGTGAAAATTGACATAATAGAAAACAATGAAACAATGAAATCTGACGTTTTTATATAATTTTCTCTCCACAGGTGGTTTGTATTGGGCCTTCCCTGGGCCCGCTCCTCCTCTTCCCCCTCTCTTTGCTCCTCCTCTTCCTCCTCACTTTCTTCATCCTTTTCCCCCTATCTTTGCTCCTCCTCTTCCCCCTCTCTTCGTTCCTCCTCTTCCTCCTCACTTTCTTCCTCCTTACTTTCCTCCCGCTTACTTCCTTCTTCCCCCTCCTCCTTCTCCTCCTTCTCCTCCTCCTCCTTCTCCTCCTTCTCCTTCTCCTCCTTCTCCTCCTTCTCCTCCTTCTCCTCCTCCTCCTCCTTCTCCTCCTCCTCCTCCTTCTCTTTCTCCTTCTCCTCCTCCTTCTCCTCTTCTTCTTCCTTCTCCTTCTCCTTCTCCTCCTCCTTCTCCTCTTCTTCTTCCTTCTCCTTCTCCTTCTCCTCCTCCTTCTCCTCTTCTTCTTCCTTCTCTTTCTCCTTCTCCTCCTCCTTCTCCTCTTCTTCTTCCTTCTCCTTCTCCTTCTCCTCCTCCTTCTCCTCTTCTTCTTCCTTCTCCTTCTCTTTCTCCTCCTCCTTCTCCTCTTCTTCTTCCTTCTCTTTCTCCTTCTCCTCCTCCTTCTCCTCTTCTTCTTCCTTCTCTTTCTCCTTCTCCTCCTCCTTCTCCTCTTTCTCTTCCTTCTTCTCCTTCTCCTCCTCCTTCTGCTCCTCCTTCTCCTGGGCCTTTTCTTGACATTCTTCTGGAGTGCGCTCCTCCTCGAGGTCCCAGGTATCTTTTTCCTTCTATCCTTTCTCCTTCTCCTCCTCCTCCTTCTCCTCCCCCTCGTGGTCCTACTCCTCCTCCTTTTCTTGCTACTTTTCGTCTTCCTTCTCCCGTTCGTATCCCTTCTCCTTTTCCTTCTCCTTCTTCTTCTCCTCCTCCCTCCCCTCCTCCTCCTCCTCCTCATCCTTCTCCTCCTCCCTCCCCTCCTCCTCCTCCTCCTCCTCCTCCTCCTCCTCCTCCTCCTTCCTCTCCTTCTCCTCCTTCTTCTCCTCTTCTTCTTCCTTCTCTTTCTCCTTCTCCTCCTCCTTCTCCTCTTCTTCTTCCTTCTCTTTCTCCTTCTCCTCCTCCTTCTCCTCTTCTTCTTCCTTCTCCTTCTCTTTCTCTTCCTTCTTCTCCTTCTCCTCCTCCTTCTCCTCTTCTTCTTCCTTCTCTTTCTCCTTCTCCTCCTCCTTCTCCTCTTCTTCTTCCTTCTCCTTCTCTTTCTCTTCCTTCTTCTCCTTCTCCTCCTCCTTCTGCTCCTCCTTCTCCTGGGCCTTTTCTTGACTTTCTTCTGGAGTGCGCTCCTCCTCGAGGTCCCAGGTATCTTTTCCTTACTCCTTCTCCTCCTCCTCCTTCTCCTCCCCCTCGTGGTCCTACTCCTCCTCCTTTTCTTGCTACTTATCGTCCTCCTTCTCCCGTTCGTATTCCTTCTCCTTTTCCCTCTCCTACTCCTCGTGGTATTCGTTCTCCTCCTCCTTCCCCCGAGGCTACTCCTCAGTCTCCTAACCATATGTGTCGTTCATGTGGTTTCAGGAAGCGGAGGAGGAGCTGGGAGGACGAGGACAGCGACGGCGGCTGGGGGGGGTGGCGGCGGTGGTGGCGGCGGCAGTGGCGGCGGGGGCAGTGGCGAGGGCGGCGTTGGGGGCAGTGGCGGCGGGGGCAGTGGTGGCGGCGAGGGCGGCGGCGAGGGCGGCGGTGGTGGCGGGGGCGGCGAGGGCGGCGGTGGGGGCAGTGGCGGTGGCGGCGGGGGCAGTGGCGAGGGCGGCGTTGGGGGCAGTGGCGGCGGCGGCGGCGGGGGCAGTGGTGGCGGCGGCAGGGGCGGCTGCGGCGAGGGCGGCGGGGGCAGTGGCGGCGGCGGCGTTGGGGGCAGTGGCGGCGGCGGCGGGGGCAGTGGTGGCGGCGGCAGGGGCGGCTGCGGCGAGGGCGGCGGGGGCAGTGGCGGCGGCGGCGGTGGGGCTCCTGCGAAGCGGCTGAGATGAGTAAATTGTCCCATCGTTTACAGTAATAACTGTTTTAAATAGTTTTAAATTGATTAATGTTGTATAGTTTAACACTTAATTAACATGATTTATGTTTGATAATTTAATATTGTTTCATCTTTCATATTTTTAACTTGTTTAATGTTGTACATTTGCACTGATTTAACATTATTTATGCTTGATAATTGATTATTATTCCAACATGTATCTTTTATAGTTTAAAATAATTTCAAATATTTATCCATGATAGATTGATACTAGAAACTGTTTTAAGTTGTATTTTTTACAGTTTTAAATAGTTCATTCTTTACACTCATTATAGTGTTAATAATAATCCTGATCCTGACCCCTTGACCTTTCTTATTTGACACTTTGGCCCCTACTATAAAATTGGATTAAATTAAAGGAGGATGCCAGGAAACAAGGAAGAGGCATGCCGCTGAGTTTCCTTCCCTCCATAAATAAGAAAAACTTAGCTTGTTTATTCTTTTACAATTTTCCATTGTTTTTTAAAACTATACAAGATTAAAGATGTTAAAAGAATGTAAAACTGTAAAACATTAAACAAGTTACTAATATTTCATTTTTGTTATACTCAGGGCCAAAATGTAAAATAAGAAATGTCGGGTGGTCAGGTTCAGGATTATTATCACCGTATAATGTGTTTAAAAATAAAACAATTTAATACTGTAAAAGATAAAAATTAAAAGAATATCCAGTATAAAGTTTAAAACAATATCAAATTATCAAGCATACATAATGTTAAATCTGTTTAAAACAATACAACATTGAACAATCTAAAACTATGGTAAAAGTATAAACAATATTAAATAATTAATGGTAAATCATTTTAAAATAATGTAATACAATACAAGATTGAACAATGTGATTAAACATATATATATAAAAAAATAATATGTTAAAAATATTATTTCAACTTTTATCTTTTATAGTTTCAAATAGTTTCAAATTGTTGAATATTTTATAGTGTTACACTGAATTAATATAATTTATCCGTGATAAATTGATATTGTTATCTTGGAAACTGTTTTATGTTTTATTTTTTACAGTTTTAATTAGTTCATTCTTTACACTCATTATAGTGTTAATAATAATCCTGATCCTGACCACTTGACCTTTCTTATTTGACACTTTGGCCCCTACTATAAAATTGGATTAAATTAAAGGAGGATGCCAGGAAACAAGGAAGAGGCATGCCGCTGAGTTTCCTTCCCTCAATAAATAAGAAAAACATAACTTGTTTAATCTTTTATAGTTTTAAACTGTTTTAACATGAAATAATCCTTAATAATTTGATATTGTTTTAAGTTTTATCTTTTATGGTTTTAAATTTAATTGACTTGTTTAATCTTTTATAATTTTCCATTGTTTTTTAAAACTATACAAGATTAAAGATGTTAAAAGAATGTAAAACTGTAAAACATTAAACAAGTTACTAATATTTAATTTTTGTTATACTAAGGGCCAAAATGTAAAATAAGAAATGTCGGGTGGTCAGGTTCAGGATTATTATCACCGTATAATGTGTTTAAAAATAAAACAATTTAATACTGTAAAAGATACAAATTAAAAGAATATCCAGTATAAAGTTTAAAACAATATCAAATTATCAAGCATACATAATGTTAAATCTGTTTAAAACAATACAACATTGAACAATCTAAAACTATGCTAAAAGTATAAACAATATTAAATAATTAATGGTAAATCATTTTAAAATAATATAATACAATACAAGATTAAACATGTTAAAACAATTTAAAACTGTAAAAGATGAAACAATTCAATACTATTTAAAACTATAAAAGATAAAACAAGTTAATTCATTTCAAACCCATAAAATATAAAAGTTAAAACAAGATCAAATTATATATATTTATATATATTTATATATAATTATAAAAATATTATTAAAATATATATTAAAAAAATATGCTGAGTTTCCTTCCCTCCATAAATAAGAAAAACTTAACTTGTTAAATCTTTTATAGTTTTAAAACCGTTTTAACATGATTTATCCTTAAAATTTTGATATTGTTTTAAGTTTTATCTTTTACGGTTTTAAATTGGTTGCACCAAAAAGTCTCTAAGGACTCTCCAGCTGATCCAGAATGCAGCTGCATCTATTAACTGGCACTAGAAGAAGGGAGCATATCTCACCTGTATTAGCCTCTCTACTCTGGCTTCCTGTAAAATCTCGAATAGAATTCGAGAAAATAAATAAATAAATAAGATCCTGCTCCTCACCTATAAAGCGCTCAATGGTCAGGCCCCTTCCTACTTTAGGGATAGTCCCATATCGCCCATCGAGAGGATTATGTTCCCAATATGCAGGCTTATTGGAGGTTCCCAAAATTTCTAACCTTAAAACGGTAGGCAGAGCCTTCAACTTCCAGGCTCCTCTCCTGTGGAACCGTCTTCCAGTTTCAGCCCGGGGGGCAGACACCCTTCCTACATTTAAGAATAGGTTAAAAACGGTCCTGTTGAAGAATGCGTATGTTAAGTTCTGTCCTGGAAGAGGGCTCCCTCCTCTATTTCTCTTCCTGAGGGTTCTTCCATTTTTTCCCCGTTAAAGGGGTTTTTTAGGGAGTTTACCTTGTATGATGTGAGGGTCTAAGGACAGGGATGTTGTGTTGCTTTTGTACAAACTGTAAAGCCGCTCTGTGATATGTGAATCTGGGCTATACAAATAAATTTAATTGAATTGAAATTGAATTGACTTGTTTTAACTTATAGTTTGTAATAGTATTACCTTGTTTAATCTTTTGCAATTTTCCATTGTTTTGGAATACATATATACAAGATTAAAAATGATAAAACAATGTAAAACTGTACAACACTAAACAAGTTACTAATATTTCATTTTTTTATACTAAGGGCCAAAATGTCAAGTGTCAGGTTCAGGATTATTATCACTGTATAATGAGTGTAAATATGAAACAATTATACACTGTAAAAGATATCCAGTATAAAGGTTAAAACAATATCAGGCGGAGGAGGGCTCGGCCCCCGCTGAGGTGCAGATCGCTCTGAGGGGGGTTCTGCTGGAAGAGTAGCCGAGGGGCGAGGAGACTGCCGACCCCGGCGGTGAGGTTGTACGTCCTCGCTGAGGGTTTATCGCTGGCCAGAGATGACAACGACGTCACCTTGCAGCTGCAGAATACGACTCCACAGCAGGAGATATAGATTAATTAAAGTAGAATGGACTAAACTTGTGAAGAATCCTGTGGAGTTTCTGTGACTTTGGGGCAGGTACAGAGATGTAGAATAGATGTAAATGAAGAGGTTCGTACTATCCTGATTATAAGCTTATATTAGGCTATAAACCTGTTTCTTCATGTTGTGTGTGAACAACCCACTGACTCATATTTAAGGATAATAATAATAAAAAGAAGAATAATGTCAGTTGACACCTGTGTTTCTGTAAGATGATTTTCTGTAAGATGATCAGAATTAACCCCATTTCAGAAATATAACAGCAACACACTCCAAGGTTTGGAGCTAAAAAAGGAGCTAAATCATTAGCTCGGTGAATGTGTTTCTCTTTTTTTGCTCAAACTGCTATTTTAATAAACTTTTGATGTTTTAACATTTATCTGATTTGAACATTTTTCTAACTCAACAGTGCCTCCTGCTGTTTCTATTTGCTTTACTCCAGCTCTGTTGTGTGTTTAACATATATACCAGGGGTGTCAAACTCAGGTCCTGGGCGGCCATCTTGGTGCAGGTTTTTGTTCCAACCAGGCAGTAGCACACCTGTTTCTACTAATGAAGGTCCTCAGCAAGAGCTCTATTGGTTGATTAGTAGAATGAGTTTGACACATGTAAAAATATACAGATACATTATATTACCAACAGTATTATTCCACCCATCCAGATGATCAGTGTCCTAATTTGGCCCTGCCTCAGGTGTATAAAATCAAGCACTTTGGCATGGTGACTGTTTCTACAAACATCTGTGAAAGAATGGGTCGCTCTCAGGAGCTCAGTGATTTCTAGTGTGTAACTGTCATAGGATGCCACCTGTGCAACAAATCCAGTCCAACAAATTTCCTCGCTCCTAAATATTCCAAAGACACATCTAAGCTTGTGGTTCCTAAACTTTTTATTTAAAGAGTATGCCTTCATCATGTATGTGCAGTGAGTCAGAGAGGGAGAAGAAATACGACTGGCGGGAATCTAACTGGGCCTGCTGCTTCAAGTGCGCATGCGCTCCCCCTCCCCCTTGCACTCAACTGCCCGCTGAAGACAAATGTGAGGCTAACTTTAGAAGCGCTAGCTAGCATCACCATCAACAGGTTAGTGACAGGACTCAGCCACGCGTAAAGCAGGAGACACCTTCATATAATCCTTCAACTAGCAAAGCGAAGACACGCAGATACGGACGAGGCTTATCCCGCCTTTGGTTTCACCAGTACAACGGTGGGTGATGCGGAGAGACCGCGGTGTGTTGTGTGTCTGTAAATATTAGCAAGCGACAGTTTGAGGCCGAACAAAATAAAACGACACTCGAAAACGGCACAACTTGATTACAAAGATAAGCTAATGGAGTTTTTTTCAGAAAAAAAGAGTCGCTTCACTAAAGCTGCGTCCCTACCCTCTAAAAAACAACTCTCTTCATATAAAGTTGTGTACAGAGTTGCTCATAGAAAAGATGCACACTTTTGTTCAATTACTTCCCGCTGCTCTTGATATGGTTTGAATGAATGAAGCAACAGCAACATAGAGGATCTGTAACATGAACTAGCCCACCCAGTCACTGCATGAAGTGAACATATTACATGAAAAATGGATAGTCAGTTTAGTTGTTGTATGCACTATAAGTTTGTAGTTCATGTCACTATAGACCACCTTACACTTTAGTTTACTATAGTATCTCTCAGCCTGAGTAAAGGTTCCTCGACCAGCTTAAAAAGACAATCTCATCATAGCTAGCACTGTAAAACTTTGCTGTGAAATCTGTAGTTATATAGTATTGTATATTTTACAATAAGTCAGACAAGTCAAAAAGATATTTCATTATGAAAGTTAACCCCCCCAACAATAAATAAAACTAAAATTAGAGTTTATTTGACTTTTATTTTACAATTAATCACACAATACTGTAAAAGTGACTGAAATAACAATAACTAATACAGTGAGTAACATCATTTCCTCTGTGGTCTTCAGCCATCGATTTGAATACAGCAATCAAAGCTTTCTGGAGTTGGACAACGATGCTGTGCTGCTCGCTGGTTCAGGGAGTTACACATCTGTTCCCTTAGCACAAAACAAACTTGTCTTTTCACTGATCCCAGTACGTACGAGGCCTTCCCTGGTTTGAGGCAGTACTTGCCAGGCCCTCACCAGATGGTGCACAGCATATATAAAGATCATGGCCTGTACTAGGAAACCGAGAAGCACATGGAGGACTGGAACCCTGATGATCCTTGTGATTATATTGATGTGTACTTGGCAGAGATGGAGAAGGTACTTTCAGTGAGCCTGTTATACTGTTGGATTGGTTTGCTGTCTGAAACAATCCGTTTTTAAATTTCACTGTTGACAAAATGTCTTTGTATAATGGCCACTGCAGTCATGATCTGCCAATAGTTTCAATTAGAAATCGAGTGTGTGTACATGTACAGACTTTCCATTTTCCATGTGGAGAAAATAATTGAACTGTCTGGGGAAAAAAAGGTTTACTATCTTAAATTAAATCTTCAAAATATATTGTAAATTTTATATGGTAGCATGTGACAGCAGATTACTGTGTTAAACATCACGGAGTGTTTTTTTTTTTCTGCTCGTACATGGTTAGAGGAAGGAGAATCCCATGTTAGCTTTCTTGACCTGACTGAGGCCTGGACAGAAACAGCTGCTGCTACTTTATGCTGGGTCCTCATATACGTGACAAACTAGTTGGACATACACAGTGGTGTAAATTGACTATTTGCTGCTCCTCTATACTTCCACCCCACTATACGTGAGAGGGAAATTACACGCTTCTCTGCGTCTCCCTTAGAACAGTCACCCACTCAGAACTACATAGAGACGGTATCTGTCCCCCGACCACTTAATTCCCTTAAATCATTTAAATCCTTTACATCCAACAATAGGAGACGAGTCACCCACAGCAACTTAATTAATATTAGCACTAATTCAGCCATAAAGCAACAGCACTGGAGAGTGAAATGTGGACTTCTAAACATTAGATCTCTGTTATTCAAAGCTTTGTTAATAAATTAAATATCAGATTATAATATTGACTTGCTCTGTCTTACTGAAACCTGGCTGCATCCTGATGAATATGTTAGCCCGAATGAATCCAGCCATATTAACACTTATATTCCTCGTGACACCGGCCGAGGTGGTGGAGTTGCAGCCATTTTCAATTCCAGTTTACTGATCAACCCTGAACTGAAGTGTAGCTACACATCATTTGATTTAAATTGACTATTTGCTGCTCCTCTATACTTCCACCCCACTATATGTGAGAGGGAAATTTTGCACTTTGTACTCTTCTACACAAAGCGGTTTCTTACTTTTCAGATAAAGACTTGACATAAAATAATATTGAACACGCATGTACTATACACTTTGTGTGAAAGGTACTTTACCAGTGTATTAAGGAAAATGCCAAAGCTCATGTGGTGTAACCCAAATAATTTAGCGCCATTTAAAGGGGGGAAAAATTTCAATTAAGCTCAATTCGTATAAGATATTGGGAGAATTTTTTTTATTCAATAATGGTGTAATTGGGCAAAAACCCAACATGTTTTCACTTCTTCAGATTTGTTTTGCTCCATTTCAAGAATAGTGATTTTTATCTTCAGGTGAGAAAAATAAAAAAATACAAAAAATGTAAAATTTCACTTCCACCCCACTGCACGTGAGAGGAAAGTTTTGCACTTTCTACTCTTCTACACAAAGCGGTTTGTTACTTGACTTGACCTAAAATAATCTAACTAATTAAATTATTTTATTAGACACACATGTACTATACACATTGTGTGAAAGGCACTCTACAAAGTTTATTGGGGACAATGCCAAAACTGTCATGTGGTGTAACCCAATCAACATATTACCATTTAATGGGGGAAAAACTCAATTAAGCTCAATTTTCTGCCAATTTGTATAAGATATTGGGGGATAATTTTACTCAATATTGGTGTAATTGTACAAAAATCCAACATGTTTTCTCTTCTTCAGATAAAAAAAAGGGAAAAATTGTTATTTATTAATTAGTTTAAAAATCAAATTGCAGTACTGTAGTTAAGTGTATTCTTACTCCTCCGAGTTCTCAGTTTTTTTTTTTTATTTTACCACAGAAAGTTTGTACTTTATTATTCAATATTATTTCATAACTTCATTGAAGCATCACACTGACAGGATCAAGGAACATAAGACATATAATATACTTTATGCAAAGTATAAGAAGTCTACTTATAACTAGTTAAGTGTATATAGGTAAACGCTGATCAATTAGGTGGAACACAACTTTTTATTTAATAATCGAAAAACACTCAATCTCACATTGCTGTGCGATACATAGTTTTACACTGAACCATGTGTCCCTTTTTACATAAATAAATTGAAATAGAAAATTACAGAAAGTAGTGGACTAGCCAGGAATAAGTAGGTAGCTTTGTAGTTAAAGTAGAACTTAAGGAAACTGGACTGAATACTACTAAACATTATGTATATCCTAAAGCCTTTAAACCACAAAGCAACGACTCTTACTGAGCAGTTTTACTCACTTTTACTTGCCATTGATTATTTTAGTTGACAGAATTTCTAATATTACTTCAAAAAGGATGTGAGTACATGTTCACCATTGTCATTGTTCATCCTCATTCCTCACCCAGAGAAAGTGCAGGTGGAGTTGGACAGAGTGATTGGACGTCCGACAGACCCAACCTGCCCTACATGAACGCTGTCGTCATGAGACTCAGAGAATGGGGAACATTGTTCCTCTGGGATTTCCAAAATGGCCAGTAAAGCCTATGTGCTGGGAGAGTACTTCATACCCAAGGTGAGGAGCTGTTTACCATCAGGCTTAATATGTACATACGCTAATTCAAAACATCCATGGACACTAATTTTGTAATAAATCTTGTGCAATAAGGCTTTTTTTAATCTACCCGTGCACTTTAAAATTGCATCTAATCCTGTGTATTTACTTTACTTATTTGTACCTGGTCCTTCTATTAAATTAAAAAAAAGAAAAGAAATGAACTTGATTGGATGTTCATCAATGTGAAACATATCTCACCACTCTTTTTCCAGGGCACAGCTATAAGTACAATGCTTTCATTGGTGGTTTTTGATATGGATGAGTGGACGACTCCAGTTTTTTTTAGGTAGGGTAGGAAGAAATCTGTTTATTTAATCAGTTATCAAGTATTATATAAAGGGCAATACATTATACTTGAATACATGTATAATTGTGTAGAGCAGTGGGACCACTCTCACATCCATATACACATTTCTATACAGTAAATATACATATTTACACATATTTCTACATTCAATATTTGTTTTTACAGGCTGATGTTTAATAAACTGTTGATCCATTTGACCCAGTTTTAGGAGGCATCATATATACACATCATGCTCCAGCACTTGTTTTTACCCTTTGTTCATACTGTAGGAACAGTGTTTCTGGCATTAAAATAGGTTGTTAGCTATGTGTCCAATCACAGCCCGTAGAAGTGGATTCACTTAGTCAGGGCTCCACCTTCAGACCTGTCCAACCTGGGTGTCCCAACTAAAGAATAAACTCCTGCTGGCACAGTTCTTAAGGTCACTGATGCATGCAAACCCCCTGACCACAATAAGGTGGCAATCCCTCGGGGGAACTGAAAATATAAATAAATAAAAGATAATTCAGAAATTATCAATGAACATCATAACATGTATCTCACCTGGATGGAAAGAAAATTTTAACCTAAAACTTCACACATGAGAATGGCTTACAAAAATAAAGCAGAGTTATGATTAGTAATGATACTAATAAGTTAGTTTGTAAATCACATGTTAGAGTGGCTTGTGAAACTATTTGGCTCCCTTGAACTTTGTGACCTTTTGCCACATTTCAGGCTCCAAACATAATGATATAAAACTGTAATTTCTTGTGAAGAATGAACAACAAGTGGGACACAATCATGAAGTGGAACACACTTTATTAGATATTTTAAACTTTTTTAACAAATAAAAAACTAAAAATTCGGTGTGTAAAATAGTTTCGCAAGCCACTGTATGTTTTTCTTTTTTGGGATTTTCTTAAACAACTGAACAATTAAATTCAACGTTTCTCTCTTATTATATGTTATGATTTCTGTAATTAAATGCATGAATGTGTTTTGTGTGTGTGTGTTTTAACTATTCTACAACAGTATTTGTCACCTGTCTCGACATGGATAGTAGTTTTTATAAAATATTTGCAGACTTCTTCGTTATATCAAAGATGACTTAAAATAACTTTGTAGGGGCTACATGTACGTAACTTTCAGAAATTCCTTAATAGTGACACCAAACACAAATGAGCATTTTAGATGAGCTGGACATTTTTTTTTGTCTTTTTTTGGTGCTCAGAATAAAGAATGACACTTTTATAACTCAATTGTGGTCCAGAAATTCATGGATTTCCTGACCTTCATCTGGATCATCGATCACCTGGACTCCTGATCAACTAAACAACATCGTTTGGTAAGTTATTGTTTTACATTTATCGACCAGCAGTCTATTTTATAGGTGGTGTCAGTATTAATAAAGTTTAATGATATTTGTATTACATGTTTTTGTTCCCAGACGATAACTTTGTGAGCGCCTACAGTGCCGAGATTGACCCCACTGGACCTCCTGGACCACCCCTGGCCCCGGTGTGGTTCTTCGACGGTCAGACATTTATTTTAATAAAAAAGTAATGTTTAAACAGTTTATTTCAGTGATAAGAATATGATTTATGATGTTGTTCTTACATTCATCTGATTCACATTTTTCTAACTCAACAGTGCCTCCTGCTGTTTCTATTTGCTTTACTGCAGCTCTGTTGTGTGTTTAACATATAAACCAGGGGTGTCAAACTCAGGTGTGTTACTGCCTGGTTGGAACAAAAACCTGCACCCACTCGGCCCTCCAGGACCTTAGTTTGACACGTGTGATATATAAAGATACATTATGTTGCCAAAAGTATTATTCCACCCATCCAAATTATCAGAATCAGGTGTCCTAATTTGTCCCTGCCTCGGGTGTATAAAATCGAGCAATTAGGCATTTGTGAAAGAATGGGCCGGTCTCAGGAGCTCAGTGATTTCCAGAGTGAAACTGTCATAGGATGCCACCTGTGCAACAAATCCAGTCCAACAACTTTCCTCGCTCCTAAATATTCCAAAGACACCTGTCGGCTTTATTATAAGAATATGGAAATGTTTGGGAACGACAGCAACACTGCAATGAAGTGGTTGGCCGCAAAAACTGAAAGAGAGGGGTCAGATGCTGAAGTGAATAGCGCAAAGACGTCACCGACCTTCAGTCAGTGGCTACAGCGTTTCAAACTTCATGTGACCTTCAAATTAGCTGCAGAGAGCTTTATGGAATGGGTTTCCACGGCCGCGCAGCTGCATCTAAGCTCGTGGTTCCCAAACTTTTTATTTAAAGAGTATGCCTTCATCACGTATGTGCAGTGAGTGAGAGAGGGAGAGTGTCAGGAGTTTTCCCACTCGCTCAATACCTATTAGAGATCAGAATAAATGAGAGTCAGACACCATAGCTTTCTTTGTACAAAGGGCACCCTGCTACTGCAACATCTAAGGCACAGTGAGCAGAGACGCGCAACATCTCTTGATACGGTTATAAAAACAAGTGCATCTGAGACAACAGTTTTTTGGGTGAGATAAACTAGTTCAAATTGTTTTGTCTAGGGCATTGTGACATCTTTGGATAACAACTGTGCGAGTACAGAATGTTCTTCCAAGGCTATATGGCTTTATCTGCGTGTGACATTTTCAACAGTCTTCTAACAGTCCCTCCTGTTGTCACATGCAGAGAACAGATTATATGTAATAATTCACAGTCGAGAGTAATGATAAAATGACAATGAACTTCTTTCGGTTTTCTGTTATAACTTCATTACTATTTTCCAGTGATATTTCACACACTGTCTTCTGCCTCTTCTTCTGAATCCGTTGACGAGTCTACACCTCCTGGTGTGTACGTGTCATCGTGAGGCAATGGAGCGGTTGGTGTTGCAGCTGTTTGGACATACACTGCAATGAGACTGGTTATACCGGAGTGCATACACAGAAAGTTCTCAGCACCCTATTTTTGTCTTTTAGTACTCGTAATTTTCAGGGTCTGGAAATAGATCAGGGAGGTTACGGAGAGCAATGTCCTCCGAACCTTCAACATCAGAGATTGGGATACGACCAACTTCTGCAGGAACATCCTGTTGTAATGCAGAATAGGCATACTCACGTTGCAACATATATTGGTCTACTGGAGTCCCCACCCAGACTGCTAGGGATAGCATCACAAACACAGGCACCAGGATTTGGAACAACATCACCCCCCATGGTCCGAGAGTGGTAGTCAGCCAGTCCATAGCACTGGTACCTGCATGGTCAGCTGGTCTGAAATGAGAGGTTATAGCTTCAAGAGTGTCTATAAGTTTAGTAATGTTGTCTGTAGGATCTGGAGCTAGAACACAACATAAATCAGAGGTAATGTTGAGAGCAGCACACATTCCTCCTTCAGCTGCAAACAAAAAGTCTAATACCATTTGGTGCTGCATAATTACTTCTCTATGGTTGGTTGTAATTGTCTGTAGAGCATTAGTATTAGCTGTCATGTAAGCATGTAGATCAGCGGTAATATTGTCTAAATGGTCGGCAAGGAACGTTACTCCATACCAATGGAATAAACCAATGCCCCATTTTTCACCTAAAGAGACACGGTAATGATAGTTGTCCCTAGAAGCGAACTGCGCCATTTCTCTTTTCCGCCTATGGCTGGAATTAGGTGGCTTTGATAAATTAGCAATTGGGATCAAGAGCATTGGAGTAGTTAGCTTAGCTAGGTAACAGCACCTGGAAAAGTTGGGTGGTAAAAAGCTGTAATATTGTCTGCCACAAATCCAATAATAACAGTCTGTTGTGCCCAGCCCTGGTGTAGATGCTACCACACTTACATTACATCTAGCTACTCCTAAAAACTTAATATCAGGGGAATACGTACAATTAACGCATTTGTCTGATCAAGAGCATGTTTGGTTAGTACCTCTACATACACAATAGGCGGGCTCGGTGGCATTGAATCGAATTCGACCGGCCTTGGATCTAATTCCCGAATCTGTTGAGTTATCTGGAAAGTGCCACTGTAGGGTGCATAATTTTTTGCAGACAGTTTTGTTGAAGTATTTAGAGGAAGTGGAGCTGCCGTCTACTGCAGCCACGCAGCTGGATTCGTTCCAGCTGTCCTTAGTGCCATTGCGGATTACGTCTGCGGACAAAGTTAGCACACAGCGAGTAAAAGCTTCGGATGCTGGAGTAGCATCTTGGGCTAACACGTCAGTTTCAGTCATGGGATGAGGGAAGCAGGCTAGGCAAGAAGTGTTTTTATTTATGTCGTACAGTAAACAATAGCCAATGATACCATCTATTATGTTGCCATTTTTCAGGCATGCCCAATTCTGACGGTGTATACCACCAGTCTGCTGTTCTCCTATGACGAGAAATAGATTTCTTATTTATTTGTTTTGTTTGTACAGGCACATTTTGTCCAGTGATTAGTGAGACCAGGGTGAGTAGAGACAATAGAAGAATAGGTGGTGCCATTTTAATCATCACATTCGAGAGAACAGTTACCTGCAGGAACCGCTAGGGTGGGTTAGCCCATTGAGGCGTCCACGATGTGTTCTTCACTAGCTCACAGTACCAGACTCGGTCTGTGCCCCCAGACCCACCAGGCTAGCCCTGTGTGGTGTCCAGTAAGCCGTCCTGTGAGTACTCTAGACTTTCTCACTAGACGATCCCTTAACTTCCTCAGTTACCAATTTACAGTGTGATAGGTGTATCCAGGTGGCTCGTTCACTTATCTTTATCGCTGGCTGTGTGGTCAGGAGCACCTGGAACGGGCCTTCCCAACGTGGGCTGTTCCACCTCGTCCTATGAATTGTCTTTATCAACACCCAGTCTCCAATGTGAATCCTGTTTTTAGAGGGCGATACGGGATCATTAGGTATTTGATTTTGTATTTGTACATCATCAGTCTTCAATAATTTAATCATGTAGTCTACTAATGTGTGTTCCTCATCAGATTTCACTAGATCAGAGTTAAAGTGTGGCATAGGAAAACTGCGGCCATGCATTTCAAATGGTGTTAGTCCTTTTTCTCCTTTAGTAATTCTCATCCACATTTGACTAACGACAAACAATCATTCCATGGTCTATTAGTTTCTGCCATTGTTTTTCTCAATCTATTTTTAATAGTTCCATTTGTTCTTTCTACCAGACCTGCACTTTGAGGGTGATAGGCACAATGATTTTTTAAAAATTGTTCCTAATGCCTCTCCTGCTTTAGTTATGGTTTCATTTACAAAATGGGTACCGTTATCTGATCGGATACGTCTCGGTATTCCATATGTAGGAAAATAATGATTACATAGTTTGATTGCTACTGTTATGGCGTCATTTCTTTTGGTTGGATAGATTTCCACCCAGTTTGAAAATACATCTATTATTACTAATGCATATCTTCCTTCTTTAGAATCACTTTTCTATGAATTCTATGAAATCCATGTGTATAGTATGGAATGGATGTGGTGGCTGTGGAAAATGTCCCCTCTTGAGACGACATTGACTTTGTGAGCTGTTTTTCAAACATATCATACATTTTGATATAAAATGTCTTCCCTGAATTTTCAAAATTTATAGTATAGTAGGTTCTATTTACTATTGTTACCATCCCTCCTGTTGAGACATGGGTTATTCCATGGCTCACTAAGCACGCTGTTTGAAGTAATGCTTTGGGTAGGATGGGTTTATCATTTATGTAGTAGATATCGTTTTTCAAATTAGCGCCTCTTTTGTGAAAAATTTTTTGTTCAGCAACGGTGCTTGTTTTTGATAGTCTTTTAAGATTTCAGATTATATTTCAGTGTTTTGTGATGCAAGTGTGTTGATTTTTATAGTGGGTTCAGAGAGTGCTGCCGCTTTGGCAGCTGAATCTGCTAAATTGTTTCCTTTTGTTACTTCTGAATCATCATTTTGATGTGCTCAGCATTTAAATAGAGATAGAGATGTGGGTAATTTGACAGCATCCAATAACTCCATCATCTTTGCATTATGTGTCAATGGCTTCCATTTGCAGATGTCAATCCTCTCCTTGCCCACACGAGCGTAATGATCTACTGAGTCAAAAACATATTGACTATCAGTCCATATACATACAGCTTGTCCTTTCATTAGTTTACAAGCTTGTGTCACTGTGTGTAGTTCTGCTGTCTGTGCAGAAAATGAAGATGGTAACGCACCAGATTCACTAATACTGGTAGGTGACGTTATTGCATACGCAACCTTTTTTTCCAAATATATTTATTGGTTTTTATTAGTATTACAGAGCAATTACACTACTGCAACACATCACAAAGAGAACCAACAACAATCACTCACTCACACACACACACACACACACACAAACTTGCACTATATTAATATATAGGTTAGCCAAATCGAAGCAGAGAGAAAAAAGAAAAGCAAATAAATAAATAAACTTACATTCCAGATTCTCTTTCCGTTTTCCTTTAACAATATATGTTAGTCTTTCCAGTCCAAGGCACTCTGAAAGTTCCTTTATCCATTGTTTCATGGAAAGTGCATCTGCACTCTTCCAATTAAGTGCAATCACTCTCCTGACTTGTAGAAGAAGCTTAGTCTGTCTATGCATTTGTATGAAGTTCAATGGATAAATCCCAAGTACACATAGCTTAGCATTTAGTGGTATATTAACATAAAACACTTCTGACAGACAATTTATAACATCCTTCCTAAACTTCTGAATCTTTGGGCATTCCCATAAACAGTGAAGAAGAGTGCCTTTGTTATCTAGACATTTTGTACAAGTATCTGGAATGTTACCAGATATAATGAAGTTTGACAGGAGTCATGTATGTCCTCATCAACCACTTATATTGGAGAAGTTTAAACCTTTATTTATGGTTTGTGTTAGCGCCTTTAAACAGGCCTCACTCCACTCCATTTCAGTTATGTCTACTTGCATATCATCTCTCCAGGAGTTTAATCCATTGCTGATTCTTTAGAAGTAGATATTATTAGATTATAATAAATAGAGAGTAAGTGTTTCCTTCACATACCCCCAAGGGAAACTTCTTCTATTTTTGATAATGGTGGGACCTTTATAATCTGCTTGTATCTAGATGAAATGAAATTTTTCAATTGCGGACATTTAAAAAAAGTTAAAAGGAATTTGGTATTTTTCACATAACTGATTGAAGGGAAGTAACACTCCATCTGTATATAAATCCAGCACTCTCTGAATGCCTTTCGCATGCCATAATTTAAACCCCCCATCTTTAGCACCAGATGTAAATTGCTCATTACCCCAAATAGGGGTGAACTGAGAAAGTACAAGGGAAGTTCCCATATGTTTGTGTGCAGCATGCCAAACTAAAATTGTGTTTTTTAGGAAGGGATTTTTTGTATGTTTTTTGAGTCTTTTTTCATCTGAAGAATACAGATAACTGTGTAGGGACAGCTCTGGAACAGATTCTTGTTCAATGCTTACCCAAGCTGGGGGTGAGGTACTAAAATAATGTGTGGCAGATGTCAGCTGAGCAGCAATATAGTACCACTTAAGATTTGGGACTTGAAGACCCCCTCTTTCATAAGGCTCGTACAGCAATTTTAGGCGAAGTCTTGCTTTCCTATTGTTCCAAATAAACTGACTAAACAACTTGGCTGAATGATCAAAGAATGTTGCTGGTACTGGCAGGGGAAGTGTTTGGGGAAAAAATACAGGAATTTTGGCAAAATTGTAATTTTTATAGCATTTATTCGTCCCACCATGGATATGGGTAAAGTAGTCTAATATTTTGGTGACTTCATCCACCAGGGGATCATAGTTTGATGGTATAATTTTGTTATTTTCTGGCGTAATTTTAACACCTAAGTATTTCAAACCTTCTGTAGTTGTTGTAAATGGTGTTGACATGGTGGGATTTGCCCTCTCTTCCTCATTTAGAAACATTAATACAGATTTAGAATGATTATTTTGTATCCAGAGAATTTTCCAAAATCCTCCAACAGCCCTGTCAGATTTGGAACGCTACTCTTTATATTTGTCAAAAAAATTATAATGTCATCTGCAATAAAGAAATTAGATGGTCTCTCCTACCAATTCTTATCCCTGATATTCCTGCATGTGATCTTACTGCTACAGCCAAAGGTTCTATTGCTAATGTAAAAAGTAGTGGTGACAAAGGGCACCCTAGTCTTGTTGATCTCTGTAAGTTAAAAGGTTTGGAAATATTATTATTGGATATGTTTTGTGCTGTAGGATTTGTATATAATAGTCAAATCCATTGGATAAATGAATCACCCAAACCATATCTTGGAAGTAATTCCAGGAGATAGTTCCATTCTATTCTGTCAAATGCTTGACGTGCATCTAGGGGGCCAACATTGCTGTATCTTTAGTGTTATGTTTCTCATATAACATATTTAAAACCTGTCTGATATTGTGATAACCTTGTCCATTTCTCACAAAACCTTGTTGGTCATCAGTTATCAGTTTAGGTAAATATTTGTCTAGTCTTCTCGCAAGAGCCTTACATAATATCTCGGTATCACATCCCATGAAACTAATTCCCCTATAGGAAGAACATTCAGTTGGACATTTATTTGGTTTTAATAGAGTTATAGTGGCTATTCTCAATGAATTTGGAAGTATACCTTGTTCATATGATTCATTATGCATAACTAATAGTGGCTGTACTAATCTATTTTTTAATTCTTTATAAAATGCTATAGGCAGCCCATCTGGCCCAGGTGCTTTACCACTATTCATATCTCCTATAGCATCTACAAGATCCTTTATTGTCAGTGGATTATCAAGCATTGCTTTATCTTCCTCTGATAATGTCTGGAATTGTAACGGGTCAAGAAAAGTGTTTTGAGCCTCTTCATTTCCATTGTATTCAGATTTGTATAACCGCTCATAGAACTCTCTAAAGTTATCATTTATCTCGTTGGGGTCTAATGTTAAATTACCTGTTTTTGACTTTATGCCACGAATTGCCCTTTCAGCCTGTGTTTTCTTAATCTGCCAGGCCAGGAGCTTATCTGCTTTTTTACCTTGATCATAATATGCTTGCTTAGTCCACATCAAATTCCTAGCTACTCTTTCAGCAGTCAATTTATCATATTTAGCTCTCATAATAGTCGGATTTTGTAATTTTTTGGGGTCATTGTCTTGATAGAATCCACTCTCTATGCTTTTGATTTGCTTTTCTAATAACTGTATTTCTTGATTATAGTGCTTATTTTTGTTACTGGTGTAGCTTATAATTTCCCCCCTTATGTAGGCTTTGAAAGCTTCCCATCTACTTCAAGCTGTTGTTTCATTCTTATTTAATTCAAAATACATGTCTATAGAATTTCCTATAACATTGACAAAGTTTGGATCCTTTAACAAAAATGATTGTAATCTCCATCTTCTTGGACAGTGCCTAATCTTATCCAATTGAATTTCCATAGACACTGCTGCATGGTCACTAATTATAATGCGGTTATACCAGCATTTTTTTACCTGAGGCTGCAACTCTTCAGATATTAAAAAATAATCAATTCTAGAATGACTTTTATATGAACTAGAATATTCACCTTTACTGGGGTTTTTAATTCTCCAGATATCATACAATCTAAGATCATGTATATATAGTTATGGAGTATTTTTCTAGTTTTTATATGGGTGTTGTCCAACTTAGTAGATCTATCCAAAACTGGATCTAGGGTACAATTAAAGTCTCCTCCTATAATGTACAGGCCCTCCAGAGCAGATATGGTTAAGAATAGATTTTCAAAAAAGGACGGGCTATCATCATTGGGTCCATATATATTTATAAGATTTATTTTTCGTGACAGAATATTTCCTTGAACTATATCTCCCATCAGTATCCATCAACCGTGGCTATAACTTGGTAATAATTGTAACCCTTATAAAAAATAATATTGCTTTTAATTAGCGTTCAACATATAAAAGTTAAACAACACAAAACTACCATCTGAATGTCATCTGCTTTGATTCGCTCAGTACAGTCATCTAAAGTAGGCTAGGCTACTTTCATTCTGTCATCGCAGGGGCCATCAGAGACTTATTCATTACATCTCACTCACTTGGCTCTTCTGTCGCTGCTGCTTGTTGTGGGAGGGTTTTGTAGAATTCTTCAGCATCCCGTGGTGTCGAGAAGATGTAGATCTTCTTGTCATACAGGATCCTAACTCTGCAGGGATTGTGTAAGAATCCATAGAAAGCGTTCATGTCAGCAAACAGCTTTATGACCGGGTGAAACTCTCGTCGAGTGCGTACCGTCTCCGCGGAGAGGTCCTGACACCATCATGCTTGATTTTTGATTTCCTTGCCTCCCGGTATACAAATTCCTTCTCTTGAAAATTTAGAAAGCGAACCAGCACCGCTCTGTTTTGATTCGGTTTCCTGTTGGCCATTGTGCGATGAACCTGCTCCAATGTGAAAGTCTTTTCTGGGGGTAATCCCAGCCATTTTGGCAGCATGTCGGTAACAAACTTGAGGAGAGTTTGTTCTCCCTCTACTCAAATATGCGCAGGTTCTTTCTCCTTCCCCTGTTCTCCAAGTCGTCAGTTTTGGCCTCAAGGAAGGATTCGTTTGGTAGCCGATTCCAGGGCTGTCTCCACTTTGTCCATTGTTCTCTCTGCCTGGTCAATGCGAGTTTCAGCCTCCTCAACACGTGCTGTATTAGTCTTGTTTTATCTCCGTCACTTTACCTTCAAGTGCAGTCAAAGCATTTGTCATTCCGGTCAATTTTGCGTTGATATTATCAAGTTTTGTCTCAAAGTCTGACCGTAATGCTTTTAGCTCGTTCAACACCTCCATATCCACCATGTTAGCTTCTACGTTGCTTAGCGGGCTTGACTAAGTTGTTGGCTTGGCTAGCTTGGCTGCTTTACTTCCACGTGTAAAAATATTATACTGTTGTGTCGCTGAAGGCTCTGACATAACGCACTGAGCATTAATTAAGATATGTTGAACGTCTGAAAGGTTATTTGTAAATAAAAGAAATCCACGGCTCGGAGCTTCTCTTCTAAGCTGCCATCTTGGTCACGTGACCTCCAAAACTCGCCCCATACGCAACCTTATTTCGTCCAGTATTATCTTTGGTTGCAGAACCATCTACAAAGACATGTATTTAATGTGTTTCTGGAGTGCTATAAATATCGGTTCGTGGTTTCACTTCTTCCTCTGATGAGTTTACAATTGTGTAAATTTCCATCCTTGGCTGTGGCTAAAAGAGATGGAAGTAACACTTTTGTCTGTTGTGAGAAAGATATGTGGTTCTGACATGAGACTAGTAATTAATCCTAACAGTATTGTGTTTGTTACAAATGGCAAGGGTGTTTGTAATAAAATGAGGGGTATATTGCATGTAGTGATTATTTTTAAATTATGTGTGAGTAGTACCTCTGCGCTTTGTTCTACAGCCTCAGCAGTTGCCATAACCAATTGCACACATGTTGGCTGACCTCCAGCTACTGGGTCTAGCCCTTTAGAATAGAATGCTAGTGGTTTATATTTTTCACTATGTTTTTGTGTGAGTGCTGCACTCATGAATCCGGAATTGGATGTGACCATTAGACAGAATGGAATATCGTAATCTGGTGTGTGTAGCATAGCTTGTGTTTGCAATGCTTCTTTCAAGGCAGTAAATGCCTGTTCTTGTTCTGGTGTCCATTCTATTTTATCTTTCATAGCCATGTCTTTTCCATGTATTGCACTTTGCAATGGCTGGACTAAGGCTGCAAAACCAGAAATCCATGTTCTGTTGTTTAGTTTCAGGTTTTGGTGTCTGTGCAATAACTAATTGTCTTTTATTATCCAGTCGTTTTCCTCCAGGAGTGAGGATATGACCTAGATATTTTACACGTAGTGTGCAAAGTTGCACTTTTCCTTGGGCCACTTCATGGCCTTCTTTTTGTAAATGTGTCAATACTATTATTTTGTTGCTCATACAGGAGGCTCTATCGCATCCAGTCACTAATATGTCATCGACATATAACAAATATTTACCATCTTTTAACGGTGGACATTTTTGCATAGAGCTTTCTAGAGCTCGTGAATAAATTGTTGGGCTATTAGTGAAACCTGGTGGCAATCTAGTGGAAGTGTAGGTTTTATTGCCATATCTAAATGCAAACAAGCCTTGTGATTCTTTGTGTATAGGTATTGAAAAGAAAGCATTTGATGAATCAATAACTGAGAACCATTGTTCTTCTTTGGATATATTATTCAGAAGGGTCTTCTGGGTCATGTTTTACCATATCATTAACTTTTCTTATGTCTTGTATCATTCTCCAACCTGTGGTTGCTTTCTTCACAGGAAAAATTGGAGTAAGGCATTTAGGGGTCGCTGTTTCGACTTAAATTCCTGCTTTCAGCTTATCTATTATTACTGGTTTCATACCCTCCTGTGCTTCATTAGAAATAGGGTATTGCCTAACCTTTGGATAATTATGAAGCTTTAATTCTATTTTCACAGGAGGATAACCTTTGATCAATCCTACATGAGTGGGTTCTCGTGACCATAAGGTAGTAGGTATTTCACTTAATAGTCTCTGATCTCCTTCTGATAGGGTTAGTGCATAATGGGTGTCAGGTCAGTCGTCGCTAAGGTGTGTAGCAGGTGTAGCTGGTGTATAGATGTTAAGCAAAAATTGTCTTATTCCAGTGGTTCTGCCTGTTTGTCATCCTCCTATGTCAGTTCCTGTAAATGCGTCACCATTAGCTTGTCGTACGATGTCACTCATTTGTTTCCAATCATGGTCGTTGCTCGTTATCAATGATATGTGTGGGTATGAATTACGGCTGACAGCTTGTTGTCGTGGATTAAGTGTTACAGTGACACATGACTGTCCCGTGGGTGTAACATGTCCTGAGGCTGATTTTACCCATACTGTTTTAAAAGGGGGTTTGACAATTTGGAAATGGTGTTGTTAACACAGTTGAGCAGGCACCTGTATCACACAAGCAATTATGTTCTTTTCCGTTGAAACTAATTCTGCGAGTTGGTGTGGGGTTGTTCTGTTGTGATTTTAATAAGACGTCTTTGTTTCTGTAGACTTCACTATCTGTGGAGGGGTCATTAGTCTCAAGGGCTGCACCACACTCCTCGTTGTCCGACTGTTCCGTTTGAGTCACAGTCAGTCTCTTCTCCTTCCTCATTATTTACGTCCTTGAGTGTTCTTATCTTCTCTTTACACTATAGTGGGTTCAGAGGAAAAGTCTTCAACACTCAAGCTTTCGTGGGGAACTAAAATCACTTCCCTCCGTAAGCGCTAATACTTGTTTTCCGTCTGAATAGAATAACAAGCTTTTGTTCAATCAAATTTTTCTCAATTTTTTTTTTTTTTTCATCCTTGTGTACACCTAGGGGGGTCTCTAGGGACGATTACTTTCACTGAGACAGCAGAAAAATATCTCCCCTGGGTAATTCTCGCTTCAACTCTTTCGAGTGGGAATTCTGGCCTATGCATCCACAGGAGAGTTTGCTGTTTCCTTTCTCACTGTGTTATATGAAACGTGATCACTCAGTAGTGCCTCAGTTTCCTTACACACAGTCACAAACACGCTGCGCCGTTTACCAGGTCTCTTGGACTTTCTTTCTCTTCTCTGGTACTCAACCATGTAAACGCCCACATACACACTTTCTTCTCTCTTATAAGATCAATCTTCATCTTACACTGCAAATTCAAAACTTCTTTAGTTATCAATCTTCCACTAAACTTATACCTTCCTCATTCCCATTTCTACGTTTCAACCTTCAATTCCTTTCAAACGCACAAAATCCTCGTACTATGAATGTCTCAAATAAGGAGTCTCTGGTACACACGCATATTAGGGGAAAACTATTGTTTTCTCCCAATCGCACCAGTACTTGTCCTTTTCTGAGTAAAATAACAAACTTTCAGTCTGGTTAACCACGCCGGGTCATCAAAAATCCTAGACTGATCATACAGATATTAATCATTCATTCGCCTTCCCATGTTTTGAATTCTCCATTAAAATCATATTTTTCTTTCCATTTCAATGCAATCTTTCCACTTCCTGGACACCTTTGTTCCATCCATTTAACATCCCCAGTACCCCATCTACACTACTTCCGTTCCCCATTATTCTCTTTGTCTTTGTTCAAAATTATGCATGTTTATTTTAAACATCCACTCTTCAACTGTTGGTGTATCTTCATTTTGGAATAAATTGTTTATTCCTAACGTCACGCCAGTATCAGATTTCCAATGTATTACAGTCAAGGTACTCATTAACTATGATCTTTTTGCAGAAAAATGTCTCACACATGAAGTAAAAGGAGTGAAGTTCCTCTCCCAAGCTTCTACATCGACTACTACGATGCGGGGAGAGCTTACTCGGTTCACCGTGTTTACGTGGGTTTTCTGCAAATAAAACAAAAACAGAGTAGAGAGGGAAATCCTAGTCCCGTCAAATTCTCTTACTCTTTTTCATTCACACCTAGGATCGTTCCGTTGATCCTTTCCGAATCACCAACTGGATTCTTAGGAGATCGGTACGTTGATCTCGGGAATTGGCCAAATTCACCAATTCCCGAGCAAATTCACTTCTGGCTCTCTGTAGTTCGGATGATCGACCAGGGATCCCCGGAGATCCAGTTCTAACCCTGGCCCGAATCCGAATTCACGGTCCGGGACTTATCAGTCACTTGGTGACTGGCCGTCGACGGTCTGCAGGTCGGAGAGCTCCTCGTCAGGTTCCCTCGGATCCCGGATCAACCATCCGGCTCGAAGGTCCAAGAACTATGTCAGGAGTTTTCCCACTCGCTCAATACCTATTAGAGATCAGAATAAATGAGTCAGACACCAGAGCTTTCTTTGTACAAAGGGCACCCTGCTACTGCAACATCTAAGCCACAGTGAGCAGAGACGCGCAGAGCAGTTCCTCGTTCCTTTACTTATACACTCAAAACAGATACATACCTGCGTCATGCTTTCGGGCGCGGTGGTATGCTAACATCTCTTGATACGGTTATAAAAACAAGTATATCTGAGACAGTAGTTTTTTGGGTGAGATAAACTAGTTCAAATTGTTTTGTCTAGGGCAGGTATGTCAAAGTCAAATACACAGAGGGCCAAAAAAACAAATTGGCTATAATCCGAAGGCCAGACTGGTTCAATGTTTATTAAAACATATTGAAATGATTGCACGTAGCCTATTGAACCAAGACCTAACACATTGAATTATTTAATGATTAAATGGATAATCGAATATTTTTTATGGCTCTGTCAGTAAGTTAAAGGGAAAACATTTTTCAGCAGGCACACAGACAAGAACAAACTGCATTCAAAGAAAAATCCCATGTCCTGTACATTAAATGAATAAAGTAATATTTTTCTTATGGCTCTGTCAGTAAGTTAAAGAGAAAACATTTTCAACAGGCGAACAGCAAAAAAACAATTTTCCTTCAAAAGCAAAATATGTTCCTTATATCAAGATAAATGCATAAATGAAACTGCATGCATTATAAACTGAAAATGCAATATTATGCTGCTCTATTATCCTAAATTACTGCTTCAAGTAGTAAAATGAGAAAATATAGAATAAATCAAATCAGTTGTATTCTTTCTCATGGCTCTTATCTGCAATTTCCCCTGAGTCCATTAACTGAAAAATAAATAAAATAAAATGCAAAAATATATGGCACACAGAGAAAACAATACTTCCTTCAAAGAAAAAACACGTCTTGTAGAAACAAATGTAAAAATTTAACTGAATTAAAAACTAAAAATACGTTAATGCTCTGTGATACTCACTTGTCTGAGGATGAGCCTGATACTTGGTGGTGTCTCATGTTTTGTACAAGTTCATCAATGTTCGGGGTAAGGCTCTGAGCTGAGGAAATCCTCAGGATTGAGTGGAGGTGCCGATCAATAAGACGGCTCCCGTTTGATGTTTTGTTTAGCTTCATCAAAGAGAACAGTCGTTCGCACAGGTATGTGCTGCCAAACATAGAGAGCGTCTGAGCAGCTTGGATGCGCAGCTCGGCCATTGTGTCGGGGATGAAACGTGCAAACTCAGCAGCACCCACGCTCTCATACTTTTCCTTCAGTGTGTCATTGCACTGAAGCTCAATCAACTCCATTTGTAGGTTTGGTGCTGCGCTTTCCACGTCAACTGCAAAAGGATTGCCGAGCAGTTGAAACCTGCATTTTTTGGGCTTCATGGTCAGCAAATCAGCGGCGGAAGTCGGCGGCCAGTATGTCGAGTTTGCCAGCGAACTGTGCACTCGGAAACACAGCGGTAGAGAGCCTCTCTTTTATGGTCTGGCAACTGGGAAAGTGGCTCAAGTTTTCTTTTTACGCATCTGCGTCTCCCACAGACTCAGCTTGGTTTTAAACGCCTGCACTGTACTGTACATTTCAGAAATGACACGCCCCCGTCCCTGCAGCTGCAGGTTCATCACATTCAGAGGACTCGTGATGTCACAAAGAAATGCCATTTCACACAGAAAAGTTTCATTTCGGAGCTCTGTTGTGTCTTTCCCTTTGCTTTCCATGAACAGACAGATCTCCTCACGCAGCTCGAAACATCTTTGCAGCACCTTTCCCTGGCTTGGCCATCGCACCTCTGTGTGATAGGGCAAGTCACCATACTCTGTATCTAACTCGCCCAGAAATGCCTTGAACTGGCGGTGATTTAAACCTCTTGCTCTGATGAAGATAACTGCCCGCGTTATGGTGCTCATTACATGTTCCATTTTCAAGGCTTTGCCACACAACGACTCCTGGTGTATTATGCAATGAAAAGCTGTCAGCTCACCTGTGACGTTTTCCTCCCGCATCCTCTCACGCATCCTTGCCACCAATCCACTCCTGTGCCCACACATCGCGGGTGCTCCGTCTGTTGTCAATCCCACGAGTTTTTTCCCAAGGCAGGCCCATCTCATTTACACATCTGGATACCTCATCATACAGATCTTGTCCTGTAGTTGTGCCATGCATAGGACGTAATGCCAAAAGCTCTTCTGTTATGCTCAGGCTGGAGTCCACTCCATGAATGAAAAGCAAGGGAATATGCGATGAAATCTTTTCCCTTTCCTACCAGCTGCTCTTTTAGATTGGTGGAAAGCTGGTCTATACGTTCAGCAACAATGTTTCTGCTCAGGCTCACGTTTGAAAATAGTTGCCTTTTGTCTGGGCACACTGTGTCACAAACTTTAAGAATACAGTTTTTGAGAAACTCTCCCTCTCTAAATGGCCGGGCGGATTTTGCGACCTCTTCTGCCACAATAAAACTCGCCTTGACAGCAGCTTCGCTTTGTGATTTTGCTTTTGTGAAATGGAGCCTGCTGGGACTTAAGACCTCGTTTTAATTCTTCCACCTTTGTTCAGCCTTTGTTCCATGTCCATATTCTCGTCTTTGTCTGTGTGTTTCTTAGACGTTGCATGGTGCCTTCTTAGATTGTATTCTTTTATTACAGCCAAACTTTCTCCACACAGAAGACACACAGGTTTGCCATTTACCTCAGTGAACATGTACTCTGCCTCCCACCCAGCTTGAAACCCCCTGTTTTCAGCATCCACCCTCCGTTTAGCCATTTTTTGGGTAGGAGGTAGCTTAAAGTTGACATCTGCTCTGACTGCTGATGAATGAACGCTTACTGCGCTGCAGTGCGTTCGCGGGTTACTGTTGCATTGTGGGAAATGTAGTATTGGTGCGTGCAAAACACCAGGGGGCTGCTACAGCCTGCGGGCCGATTCTAATACTAATCAAATATCATCCTGGGGACCATAGATAATTCGTTCGCGGGCCGGATTCAGCCTTGACTTTGACATGTGGTCTAGGGCATTGTGACATCTTTGGATAACAACTGTGCGAGTACAGAATGTTCTTCCAAGGCTATATGGTTTTATCTGCGTGTGACATTTTCGACAGTCTTCTAACAGAGAGGAAATACGACTGGCGGGAATCTAACTGGGCCTGCTGCTTCAAGTGCGCATGCACTCCCCCTCCCCCTTGCACTCAACTGCCCGCTGAAGACAAATGTGAGGCTAACTTTAGAAGCGCTAGCTAGCATCACCATCAACAGGTTAGTGACAGGACTCAGCCACGCGTAAAGCAGGAGACACCTTCATATAATCCTTCAACTAGCAAAGCGAAAACACGCAGATACGGACGAGGCTTATCCCGCCTTTGGTTTCACCAGTACTACGGTTGGTGATGCGGCGAGATCGCGGTGTGTTGTGTGTAAATATTAGCAAGCGATAGTTTGAGGCCGAACAAATTAAAACGACACTCGTAAACGGCACAACCTGATTACAAAGATAAGCCAATGGAGTTTTTTTCAGAAAAAAAAGTCGCTTCACTAAAGCTGCATCCCTACCCTCTAAAAACCAACTCTGTAACATGAACTAGCCCACCCAGTCACTGCATGAAGTGAACATATTACATGAAAAATGGATAGTCAGTTTAGTTATTGTATGCACTATAAGTTTGTAGTTCATGTCACTATAGACCACCTTACACTTTAGTCTACTATAGTATCTCTCAGCCTAAGTAACTAACTTTGCTGTGAAATCTGTAGTTATATAGTATTGTGAGCGACCGACATGGTCGCCCAACAAAAGGGATCAGGGCAACCGGAAAAAGAAGCGGAGACAGGAGGCAGCGGAACTTACGTAAAAACGTTTACTGACGGCGATACAAAAAAGAAGACCCAAAACGCTCACGTCAGCAGGAAAAGTCCACCTCGCACCAGGTGGACCAGACAGGCAGTCCCATGCGTCGCGTCACCTGTCCCGCACGCAAACATGTCCAAGGGGGAACTCTCCGCAAACCCGTCCGGGGGAACTCTCTCACTGCTAGTGAGTTCCCCCTTATAACCAGGTGAGAAGGGGAGGGCTCATCACCTTCTCGCACTTCCCTCCCCTTCTGCAGTCTTGCCAACGGGGTGGCGAGACAGAAGTCCGCGACCGTGGTGTGTCTGCCTCTGGGCTCACTCGACCACACTCCATTTCCGGTCGTAGCCCCGCCAGTATTTCCGCTAGCACTTCCGCCAGCTCCTTCGCTGACCGTCTCCGCTAGCTGTCTCCGCTAGCCGTCTTCGCCGGCGCCTACGCCGACCGTCTCCGCTAGCCGTCTCCGCCAGCTGCTTCGCTGACTGTCTCCGCTAGCCGTCTCCGCCAGCTCCTTCGCTGACTGTCTTCGCTAGCCGTCTCCGCCGGCTCCCTCATTCGACCGTCTCCGCCGGCTCCTATGTCGACTGCCTCCGCTGGCTCCTTTGCTGACCGTCTCTGTTGGGTCCTTTGCCGACCGTCTCCACCGGGCACTTCCGCTAGCACCTCGCTAGCCGCCCCCGCTAGCACCTCGCTAGCCGTCTCCGCTAGCACCTCGCTAGCCGTCTCCGCTGGCTCGCTCGCTGGCACGCTCGCCAACACCCTCATCGACACCCTCGCCGACACCGCCGCCGATCCTCTCGGTACAACCGTCACGCTCCGCGAGCTCCACCTCATCACCTTCACCCCAGGGCTCATCACCTTCTCACAGTATTGTATGTTTTACAATAAGTCAGACAAGTCAAAAATCTGTTTCATTATGAAAGTTAATCCCTCCAACACTGTATATAAAACTAAATGTTCATTTGACTTTTATTTTACAGTTAATCACCCAATACTGTAAAAGTGACAAATAACAACTAATACAGTGAGTAACATCATTTCCTCTGTGTTCTTCAGCCATCGATGTCAATACAGCAATCAAAGCTTTCTGAAGCAAGATTCTGGAGTTGGACAATGAGGCCGTGCTGCTTGCTGGCTCAGCTCAGACTCAGGGAGTTACACATCTGTCCCCTTAGCACAAAACAAACTCATCTTTTCACTGATCCCAACGTCTCGCCAACAGTTGTACGACGCCTCAAGCGGTACTTGCCAGGCCCTCACCAGACGGTGCACAGCATATATAAAGAGATCATGGCCAGTACTATGAAACCGAGAAGCACATGGAGGACTGGAACCCTGATGATCCTTGTGATTATATTGATGTGTACTTGGCAGAGATGGAGAAGGTACTTTCAGTGAGCCTGTTATACTGTTGGATTGGTTTGCTGTCTGAAACAATCAGTTTTTAAATTTCACTGTTGACAAAATGTCTTTGTATAATGGCCACTGTCGTCATGATCTGCCAATAGTTTCATTTAGGAATCAAGTGCGTGTACAGGGTGGCCATTTTCCATGTGAAGAAAATATTTGAACTTTCTGAAAAAAGGTTTACTATCTTAAATTAAATCTTCAAAATATACCGTAAATTTTAATTTCTTATATCGTAGCCCGTGACAGCAGATTACTGTGTAAAACATCACAGAGTAAGTGTTTTTTTCTGCTCGTACATGGTTAGAGGAAGGAGAATCCCAGGTTAGCTTCCTTGACCTGACTGAGGCCTGGACAGAAACAGCTGCTGCTACTTAATGCTGGGTCCCCATATTGCTCAGGGGTGGGCAAACAATTTGATTCGTGGGCCACATTGAGTTGTAACATTTCACAAAGGACCGGAACAGGAGCAGATGGCTGGCATACTTTGTTAACCTCACCTCAACCACCTACAGAAAAAATACACATCTTGGGATATGGAGAAAACATGTGCTTTAATTTCCAATGAAAATGAAGAAAAGCATTACAACAAAATCTCTGACTTTGAAATGAGTCTTTAAACACTGAAAATCAAATGAATAACCATTTTATTTTAAAGCACTTAAAGTCCTGTTATCCTTCAGGATATCACCATCACTCTCCTCCTGACTGTCTTTGTTTTTTTCAAAAACGGTAGGAGATGCAGATGTACTTGTCCTGCTCCTTCTATTCAATTTGTTTCCCCGGTGCCAAAAGTCAACAACGACCAGTGCAAGGACGAAACAGTTGCAGCAAGTCAGTCTGTGGAGCGCGTTATACTTGATCTGTGCGCACTGTTTATTTTGACAACGTGCGCATCACAGAGAAGCACATTTTAATGAGAGCAGTGTTGCTGGTCTCCTTTTTTAGCCAGCGCATCAAAGTTTAGAGTTAGTTTTGTTGTGGCGATTCTCATTATGGATCTGAGGTGTAGGTCTGTTAACTTGGATCTGTGGCTGGCTTTGTTGATGTTCATGACGCTGAAGGTCTGTTCACACACATAGGTCGAGCTGAACAAAGCCAACATCATCTGCGCTTTCCGGCGGCGATTTGGAAACGTGGCTTGATTGAGTGAAGCATAGAAGTCATTAAGTTTCAGAGAGCTGAACTTCTCTTTTAAGACAGGGTCGGACTGAAGGTCAATCAGTCCGAGCTGAAGCTCCTCTGGAGCTGTTTCAGGGTCTTGTGACAGAGGACAGGCCACCAACTGAAGTGACTTGTCAATTTTGTCAAAATCTGAAAACCTACAGCAGAATTCTCCGTGCAGTGCATCCAGTGACTCACTGTATTTCTTCACTTTTGCTCTGGCCTCTTTCAGTGTGGCTAGTGTAGGAAAATGAGTGAATGACTTGTTCAAAATCTGCCTGGAGAATAAAGCTAGCCTGGATTTGAAGGCTTTTACATTTGTGTACATGTCATGCACAAACTGCTCCTTACCCTGCAGCTTCACGTTGAGCTCATTCAAGTTTGAAAATACGTCCGTAGCAAATGCAAAGTCACACATCCAGCTCATGTTGCTCAGCTCAGGAAATTCATCGGTCTTCCCCTTATGCTCCAAAAACACGCCAATCTCCTCTTTGAGCTCCCACACTCGTTGAAACACTTTGCCCAAACTCAACCAGCGGACACGGGAGTGATAAAGCAGGTCCTGGCAATGAACTGACAGTGCTGAAGTCCCCGTGCGCGTATGAAGTTGACAAGTTTCACCACAGGATTCACAACATGATTCAGCTGTAACACCGATTTACATAGAGATTCCTGGTGGATGATGCAGTGGAGGAAAATGACATCCTGGTCAGGGTTTTCATCTTTTACTCTATTCTGGATTCTCCTCAGCAGGCCAATATTTTTTCCCATTAAATTGGGAAATCCGTCTGTGGTGACGTTGACAAGCTTACTGCAGGGAAGCTTCATATTTTCGATGGCAGCAGACACCTGGTGAAACAAGTCCTCCCCCCCGTGTTTGTCCTTTCAGAGACTCCATTGTCAAAAACTCCTCCGTTATTTCTGTTATTAAGTGTCATTGATTCCTTGGATAAAAATGAGGAGCTGAGCAGTGTCTTTGACATCGTTGCTTTCATCCAGTGCTAAAGAATATAAAGTGAATGACTCCGCCCTTTTTGTTTAAGCTGCTGATGATATCTTCATCTATTAGTTCCACAGGGCGAGTCACTGTCCGCCGTGATAAACTGATTTTCTCAAATTTGTCTTTGGTCTCAGGGCACAAAATACCTGCTGTCTCCACCATACATTCTTTTAAAAACTCGCCCTCAGTGGTTTGCTGGCATTTGCTATTTTGAATGAAAGCATAAAACTGGCCTTGGTACTTGACTCTTGAATGGCAGTTTGACGGTTAAAAAACTTTGCTGAGCCTTTAAATTAGCTGCCATCTTCTTAGCAGCAGCATCCCGTTCTTTTGTTGACAGCTTGCTAGCATAGTTAGCGTGCTTTGTGGCAAAGTGACGGCTAATATTATACTCTTTTAAAACCGCTACATTTTCTTGGCATATCAGGCAAACAGCAGATGATCGGTGTTCACTGAAAAAATATTCGGTTGTCCACTCCTTGAACACTCAACGTTCTCTGTCCACTTTCCTTTTCTTAGGTCCGCTCATCTTCATAGAGGGGCGGTGGGTCAAAGGGTAAAGTGCAAACATGGAGTAGCAAGCTTCACCTCAACAAAGCCAATATAGAGTGCCATCTAGTGGGGAAACATCGAAATTGCAGGGGAAATAAAACATTAACAAGGTTTATTCATTTAATTTTTACAAGTTCGGCGGGCCGGATTAAAACATTTAACGGGCCGCATGTGGCGGCACAAAGCGGTTTGTTACTTTTCAGATAAAGATTTGACATAAAATAATATTCTAACTAATAAAATTATTTTATTAAACACACATGTGCTATACACTTTGTGTGAAAGGTACTCTACAAATTGTATTGGGGACAGTGCCAAAACTGTCATGTGGTGTAACCCACAATTTGTGTAAGATATTGGGAGATAATTTTACTCAATATTGGTGTAATTGTACGAAACCCAACACTTTTTCACTTCTTCAGATTTAATTTGCTCCATTTCAAGAATAGTGATTTTTATCTTCAGGTGAAAAAAAAATACAAAAAATGTCATTTTACTGGCAAAGAATTTTAGCATGTAATTAAGTTAGTTTCTTGATATTAGTTTTTTTTTTTTTTTTTTTTTTTTTTTAAGGAAACTGGTGGTCTTGAGTCGTAGAAATAATGGCCTGAGTTAATTTTGCACCTAAAATGCAGAGAATATTATATGTAATAATCAAAAAGGCCTCGACAGTGGATGACTGTGGACATACATAGAACCTTGTGATGTCATGATCATTAAGGAATGAAGGGAAATTTTGCACTTTCTACTCTTCTACACAAATCTACAAATTAGGGCAATTTTTGAACTTTTCAGTGTGACTTTAGTCAATTTTAAACCTGGATTAAACTTTCCTTTCATTCCATAGTGAAACTCTAAACTTACAATATCTGAAGTTAACTTAAAGTGATTTCAGGTGCATCACTTTCCCAGGTCTTCTCTGCCTGTTTGAGTTTTTGAAAACCTGAGATGTGGCTAATTTTCAATGTAGTAATGACCAATGTTTAATGGACTCAAGATCCTGGAACTTCCTTTATTTCTTTATCAGCTGCATATTTATTGATATAAACAGCACTTCATATTGAATTATTATTAATGTATAACTTGAAATTTGAATACAATTATAAAATAGGTTAATACAATATCTGTAGTAGGGCTGCAACTAACCACTATTTGAATATTTAATTTAGATTTGAGCTGTTTGTGTGAGTATTTAATTGGGTCCTATATATCTTTTGACTCATTCAGCTCGGGTGTTTATTTGAGATCAGGCCACGGTTTGGAGCAGGCAATTATTAATTAATTAATAGCCTACTTTCCTGAAGAATAAGCTACAAAAAATGGAAAATTGTAATTTTTTAAATTATTAAAGTAGTTTAAAAGTCAAATTGCAGTACTGTAGTTAAGTGTATTCTGACTCAGTTTCTCTGCATATTTTACCAAAGAAAGTTTATACTTTATTATTCAATATCATTTCATAACTTCATTGAAGCATCACACTGACAGGATCAAGGAACATAAGACATATAATATACTTTATGCAAAGTATAAGAAGTTTAATTTCCTTTATACTTATAACTAGTTAAGTATATTAGTAAACACTGATCAATTAAGTGGAACAGTACTTTTTATTTAATAACAATAGAAAAGCACTATCTCACATTGTTGTGCAATACATAGTTTTACACTGAACCATGTGTCCCTTTTTTACATAAATAAATTGAAATAGAAAATTACAGAAAGTAGTGGACTAGCCAGGAATAAGTAGGTAGCTTTGTAGTTAAAGTAAAACTTAAGAAAACTGGACTGAATACTACTAAACATTATGTATATCCTAAAGCCTTTAAACCACAAAGCAGACTCTTACTGAGCAGTTTTACTCAGCACTTTTACTTGCCATTGATTATTTTAGTTGACAGAATTTCTGCTCTTACTTCAAAAAGTATCTGAGTACTTGTTCACCATTGGCATTGTTCATCCTCATTCCTCACCCAGAGAAAGTGCAGGTGGAGTTGGACAGAGTGATTGGACGTCCGACAGACCCAACCTGCCCTACATGAACGCTGTCATGACACTACCGAACATTGTCAAAGGAGTTACTTGTAAGCAATTGGACTTCTTCTTGTAGCTTGAAGATGTTTCACTGCCTTTCCAGGCAGCTTCTTGAGTTCTGGCTTGATGCTGGAAACCATGAGCTTTTATCTCTGGATCATTGGTTGAAACTTTAAACAACACTCTCATAACAATGGTCCATAAGTCACACTTCAAGGTATGAAGTGGAGTGAGAGTTGTTGTGGTTACATGATCCAGGGATTGAGACCTGCTCTGATGGTGAAGAGCAGTAAAACTTCCTGGGATGAGATCTCAAAGCAGGATGGTATGTAGCAGATAGATTATGACGTAACCCACCTCCTCTGTTCAAAGTTGGTCTTTCTCAATGGACATAGATGGCCTCCTTCACTCCCCTCTCAAACCACCTGTCCTCCTTGTCTAAGATGTGAACGTCCGTGTCTTTAAAGGAGTGTCCCTTTTCCTTTAGATGTAGATGTACTGCTGAGTCCTGTCCTGATGTGGTGGCTCTCCTGTGTTGTGCCATGCGTTTGTGCAGTGGTTGTTTGTGTTGCACACTTGAATGAAGGAATGTCCTCGTGGTGTGCTGAATTAAGTTCTTTTGTTTTATTCACTTCACAACCTCATTACACAACTGCAACGTTCATTGCTCAGTTTTCTTTAGTTTTTTCTTCTCGTCTCTATCTGGCTACAACAGACTTAATCTGGGCGATTACTGCCATCTACAGGTGAACTACTGTAACAAGCAGCGTACATTAGGAAAACAAAGGTCACAAGCTTATGATGGGGCAACCAAAAGACAGAAAAAAGGGGGGTACACTACACTCTCCCCTGCTAAACTAATGTCGTCCTGACATTTCCAATCTCAGTTCCTTCTGTTTTTTAACAGCTTAATCGCTTACAGGTTTGAGTCCCATATCTAAGAAATTTCTCTGATAACAGACATCACATAACATATATCTCATATTCAATATCATGTGTCAAATGAAGGAAGTCATTGTGCACTACGACCACCATCCATTTCCTCCGCAGTGTCCACGGGTAGTCTGTCTTATCTGGGGAAAGGTATGACCTGTAGCATATCACACAGAATCTCACACTTAACTTGTAAACAAAATACTCAAAATCTCATCACTTTCTTATGTAAATCTTTTCAGTCTGAGTCTTTACCTCGTTAGTCGTCACCCTCTTACAACAATAACTTCTTCAATAATTCCTCAGTGTGGTTCCAAGTGAACTGACTTGTGTGCCTCCATCAACTAAACACGCTTCATTTAACTATCTCTTCTTTAACATGCATTATACCTTTACCTAAACCTGAACTCACAAATATCTACACTCATCCTAGAACTGGGGTGCATGAACATAAACAGGGGTGCACATAACTTTTTTAGTAAGTTACTCATATGAGGACCAGCAGATAGGGTTTGGTACTCACCTCATCCGCGATAAATCTTAAAGTCCTCCTCGCTGTCCTCCGCAGTGTCGCCCCCATTTTCCTCCTCAGAATCGCCCCCACTGTCCTCTGTTTCAGCTTCCAGCATGGCAGATGATGTTGCTGCTGCTGCTGCTGATGATGGACCTCCTTGCTTTTGTTTCAGCCTCCGATTAGTCGTCTCCATCCAAAGGTCAACAGCTGGCTTCGGATTAAATGTCTCTGTGGTTTGCTTTGACAGGTGGATGTGCATAAGGGCTGAGAGACGAGTTTGTGACAGGCGGGATCTGTATTTGGTCTTAATTATGTTTAGATGTGAAAAGCCTCTCTCACAAGCTGCACTGCTCAAAGGGAGTGTGAGAGACATCTTAACCAGCACTTTGATGTTGGAGTAAGCATCTGTGTCAAGAGTTTCAATTAGAAATCAAGTGCGTGTACATGTACAGACTGGCCATTTTCCATGTGGAGAAAATATTTCAACTGTCTGAAAAAAGGTTTACTATCTTAAATTAAATCTTCATAATATACTGTAACTTAATTTCTTATATGATAGCCCGTGACCGCAGATTACTGTGTTAAACATCACGGAGTAAGTGTTTTTTTCTGCTCATACATGGTTAGGGGAAGGAGAATCCCAGGTTAGCTTCCTTGACCTGATTGAGGCCTGGACAGAAACAGCTGCTGCTACTTTATGCTGGGTCCTCATATACGTGACAAACTACCTGGACATACAGAGTGAGTTCACAGTGGTGTCTGTCCCCCGACCACTTAATTCCCTTAAATCACATATGTCAAAATCAAGGCCCGCGGGCCACATCCGGCCCGCGAGAGGGTTTTTTCTGGGCCCCAGGATTATATACATTTATTATTAGAACTGGCCTGCAGGCAACTGCACGCCAGCAGCATCCAGGTACTTTACGTGCACAAACGCACTACATTTCCCACAATTCAACGGTGGCGCTCCGAGCAGGAGGCCACTTCCTTACATTATTCATCAGCGGGCATTAGCGTCACTTCAAAACTTTCAGAAAGCCTACCCTTAAAAATGAAAAAACAGAAGGTGGACACTGAGAACCGGACTTTTAAAACAACGTGGGATTTGGAGTACATGTTCACGGAGGTAGCTGGATTGTTTTTTTTCAGTGAGGAGTAATAAGCAGCTCTGGCATTACGTAGGGCCTTCCTGTACATTCTGAGACTCCATGCGTGTAAAGCTTCTTCCAGTTTGCTGGAGCACCTCTGTGACTTTTGTGTGGAGAAAGTGTGGCGGTGATAAAAGAGAATCTGAGACAGCAGCATGAGACAAGACAGAAGAGATCGCTAAATTAGCCCGGACATTGATGAACTTGTTCAAAAGAAGAGACACCACCAAGTATCAGCCACAGCTTCAAAAAAGTGAACATTACTGTGCAACGTATTCAGAGTGTTTTACTCTGTTAAAGTGTAGAAGTAAACTACTTGTTTTCACACCACATATGACTTTTCCTTTTCCTCATGTTTATAGCTTTTTGCACTTTATTATTGTATTTCAATCCACTTTGTTTTGAAAATATTTCAATTGAGTGAATTATAGAAAATTGCTGATATTATGTATTTCTTTGAAGTAAATTTAGGCAATTTTGCTATATCCCTGAGAAGTAATAGTGGTGGTGCCTAGAATAATACCGCTTCATTCATTTAATGTTCATGTTTTGGGGATTTTTACACAAAGCTTTTGTCTCTGTTGAAAATTAAAATTTACTAACAGAGCCATTAGAAATGATTTATTGATTTGATCATATAGTAATTATTAATATGTTATAGGTATTATTTTTAGGGTTTCAGTCTGTTTAATGGGGATCACTAGACTATATGCGGTCATTTTATTTTTTTTTTTTTCAATGAACATTCGACTTGTTCCTAAATTTTTCATTTGGCCCCCATGTCCATTTGACTTTGACACCCCTGCCTTAAATCATTCAAATCCTTTACATCCAACAATAGGATACGAGTCACCCACAGCAACTTTATTAATATTCGCACTAATACAGCCATAAAGCAACAGCACTGGAGAGTGAAATGTGGACTTCTAAACATTAGATCTCTGTCATCCAAAGCTTTGTTAATAAATATAATATCAGATTATAATATTGTTTTGGTCTGTCTTACTGAAACCTGGCTGCATCCTGATGAATATGTCAGCCTGAATGAATCCACTCCTCCCAGCCATATTAACATTTATATTCCTCGTGACACCAGCCGAGGTGGTGGAGTTGCAGCCATTTTTAACTCCAGTTTACTGATCAACCCTGAACCGAAGTGTAGCCACACATCATTTGAGAGCCTTGTGCTCAGTCTCTCCCACCCAACTTGGAAATTACTACAACCAGTCATATTTATCACTGTTTACCGCCCTCCAGGCCCATATTCTGAATTTTTATCAGAATTCTCAGAGTATCTCTCAAGTTTAGTATTCAGGACAGATAAAATAATCATGGCAGGTGACTTTAATATTTATGTCAATGTTGACGGTGATAGCCTTGGCTTTGCCTTCCTCTCTTTAATGGAGTCAATCGGCTTTTCTCAGAGTAAATGTGCCCACCCATTGCTTTAACCACACCCTTGACCTCGTCCTCGACATATGGCATCGAGGTTGAACACTTATCTGTCTTCCCACAGAATCCCCTCCTGTCAGATCATTATCTAATAACTTTTGAATTCCTGTTATTAAACTACTCACCACCTGAAAAAAGCATACTCACTCGATACCTGACAGTTCTATATTTAAATACAAGAAGGAGATTTCCTCAGTATTTAATTCACTGCCTGCATCTGAGGGCTCTAATCTGCCCTCAGATGCAGTTATTGTAGAGACAGATAAATTAGCTAATATTCACCTTGACACATTTACTTCAATCAACTTCGCTGAACTAGCTTCACTGATGTCGTCATCTAAAACTTCAACCTGTCTTCTGGACCCTATTCCAACCGAAATGCTAAAAGACATTTTCCCTTTGATTAGCCCTTCCTTACTAGAAATACTCAATATGTCTTTATTATCTGGCTATGTACCACCGTCCTTTAAAGTAGCTGTAATTAAACCTCTCCTTAAAAAACCTGCCCTCTACTCAAGTATTTTAGCCAACTATAGACCAATTTCCAATCTTCCCTTCCTCTCTAAGATTCTGGAAAAAGCAGTTGCTAAACAGCTGTGTGACTTTTTACACAACAATAACTTATACGAGGATTTCCAGTCAGGTTTTAGAATGCATCACAGCACAGAGATGGCTTTAGGTAAGGTTTCAGATGATATTCTTGATGCATCTGATAAAGGATTGATTTCCATCCTTGTTCTGTTAGATCTTAGTGCTGCATTTGACACAGTCGACCATCAAATCTTGTTAGAGAGACTAGAGCATTTTATTGCTATAAAAGGGACTGCACTAAACTGGTTTAAGGCCTATCTTTCAGATCCTTTCCAATTTGTCCATATCAATGTTTCTTCTATCCATACCAAAGTTAATCATGGGGTTCCACAAGGTTCTGTGCTTCGACCAATACTTTTCACTATCTATATGCTCCCATTGGGTAAAATCATTAGAAAACACAATTAATTTCCACTGTTATGCTGACGATACACAGCTCTATCAATTAAGCCAAACGAAACCAATCAGCTAGCTAAACTTTGAGCTTGTCTCCAGGATATAAAATCCTGGATGACCTGCAATTTTCTTGTACTCAATTCAGATAAAACAGAAATTATTGTACTCGGGTCCGAAATCCTGAGGAACTCAGAATCCAGTGATATAGCTATCCTGGATGACATCTCCCTGGCCTCTAGCTCCATGGTGAAAAACCTGGAAGTCATTTTCGACCAAGATTTGTCATTCTCTGCCCACATTAAACATATTTCTAGGACTGCCTTCATTCACCTACGCAACATAGCAAAGGTCAGACACTTCCTGTCTCTGAAAGATGCGGAAAAACGTATCCATGCAATTATTACTTCCAGGCTTGACTACTGCAATTCTTTACTGTCCGGTTGCACCAGAAAGTCTCTAAGGACTCTCCAGCTGATCCAGAATGCAGCTGCATGTCTATTAACTGTAACTAGAAGAAGGGAGCATATCTCACCTGTATTAGCCACTCTACACTGGCTTCCTGTGAAATCTCGTGTAGAATTCAAAATCCTGCTCCTCACCTATAAAGCGCTCAACGGTCAGGCGCCATCCTACCTTGGGGATCTCTTAGTCCCATATCACCCATCAAGAACATTATGCTCCCAATATGCAGGCTTATTGGAGGTTCCCAGAATTTCTAAAATTAAAACGGGAGGCAGAGCCTTCAACTTCCAGGCTCCTCTCCTGTGGAATCGTCTCCTAGTCTCAGTCCGGGGGGCAGACACCCTTCCTATATTTAAGAATAGGTTAAAAACGTTCCTGTTGAAGAAGCGTATAGTTAGGGCCGGCCCTGGCTGGCCTAGTCATAGTTATGCTGCGCCAGGTTAGTCTGCCGGGTCCTCATGAGATGCTCTGAGCTTCTTTTTCTTATTTTTCCTCTTCCATCTGTGATACTGATGAACCACTATTGTACTTTTAAATCTGCTGTGTTCCCAGAGTCCTGCCCTGTGTGTTGTCATTTACAGAGCATGCTGCAGTGCAACCACTGAGGGATCTACGGATGTTGGAGGGTCTGATGCTGTCCTGGTTCACCTGGAAGCTGTGATGGATCCTGCGCCTCATACTCCACTTACACCCTAATTCATTACATTTGTTTTTGTTTGTAATGTCCAATTTTCCCTGCAATGTTTCCACCTGCACACATCATCTACTGCAGCCTGTCCGTCCTGGAAGAGTGATCCCTCCTCTATTTCTCTTCCTGAGTGTTCTTCTGTTTTTTTTCCCATATTTTTTTCTCATATTTAAAGATAATAAGATAACAAGATGATCAGAAATAACCCCATTTCAGAAATTTAACAGCAACACGCTCCAAGGTTTAAAATAATAGCATCACAAGAAAATGAACAAAAAGTGTGAATCTCAGCTAAAAAGGAGCTAAATCATTAGCTCTGTGAATGTGTTTCTCTTTTTTTTTTTTTGCTCAAACTGCTATTTTAATAAACTTTTGATGTTTTAACATTTATCTGATTTGAACATTTTTCTAACTCAACAGTGCTGCCTGCTGTTTTTTTTTGCTTTACTGCAGCTCTGTTGTGTGTTTAACATATATACCAGGGGTGTCAAACTCAGGTCCTGGGCGGCCATCTTGGTGCAGGTTTTTGTTCCAACCAGGCAGTAGCACACCTGTTTCTACTAATGAAGGTCCTCAGCAAGAGCTCTATTGGTTGATTAGTAGAGTTTGACACATGTGATATACACAGATACATTATATTACCAACAGTATTATTCCACCCATCCAAATGATCAGTGTCCTAATTTGGCCCTGCCTAAGGTGTATAAAATCAATCACTTAGAAGTTGTCGCGCTGCCAAGTTGCGCTCCGAGTTGGTTAATGCGGGCAAACACCAGAACGGAGAAGTAGAGTGAATATAATGAATTTATTAAACGCAAGTCTGCAGAGAGCGGAGATCAATCACTGCACCACAAGAGTGAGCAGGAGGATCTGAGTTTTTTTTACGTGCTGTGTGTCTTTATGAATGGGGGTTGTGTGCTGTAAGGTAAGGAATGTCTGGGAGGATCTTCTTCTTTTTAGTTTCGGACGGCTCCCTTTCTCCAAGGCCAAACTTAGGTATCTGTGTGTGAAAACAACTCAGATACTCCAACTACTCTCACATAACTATACTTGACTTACATAAGGTTCCAATAGCAACATGTTTATACAATGACAACAATTAGCATCAGTATTTGATAACAACTCTCAACTCCCCCTTTTGGTCTCTTAAGAGACCAACACCTGATTATAATAATGAAAAAGATATATCGTAAAAATAATACAAAATCTTCCAGGGTTACAGTGCAAATAGACATTCCTCTGTTCCTCCTGCCTCCGAGTCATCCTGTACTTGTAGCAGAGGCATCATCTAATGTTTAGGAGTTTGATCTTCAATAGCAGTAGTGATTAACCTATTAACAACTGAAATGGTTCCACTGATTGCTATATATTTCCACCCTCCAGCCATAATCACACAGCAAGCGTTCTTTCTTGGCGACTGATACTTATCCTTACAATGATTATTCTAGGCGGGGTTACCCCTAAAACAGCTTCAAATCTTCCTATCCAACTGCATAAGCTGCTTTTAATCCCTCTGTGTCATGTCTAAAACAACATCCGTCAGTGTACAGGTGTCGTACGTCATGGTCAGTCAGTGGTTCAGGTCTCACTTTCCCTTCCTCTCTGACTTTAGCGACACACTCATGTGGTTCCCCAATGTTGATGTTGTCTGCCATGTTGATTCCCTCATGTGTAAATATCAAATTTGGAGCTTGGAGAATTTTTTTTTCAATCCTCCTCTGTCTTAGTGCTGTCAGCGTGAACGCCTGTGATCCTACATATGCTACCACACTGTGTGTTGTGAGAACTACAAGTGAATGGTCTAGCACTATGTGTGATGTTTTTTGGATTATTTTTGCTATTCCTGTTGCCTGCTGTGTGCACACTGGGTGTCGTTTCTCCATGCTGTCAAGCATTATGCTTAGGTATGTTAGCACCCTTCTCTCTCCCCCCTTTTTTCTGGAACAGGACGCCGTTTATGACGTTGCCTGTTCCAAAAACATCAAGGTGAAACGGTAGAGTGTAGTCAGGTGTAGCCAATTCTGCTGCTTCGGACAGCTGTTGTTTAAACTCAATGAGGCACTGTTCAGCCTCAGTTGTCCAATTTAGCTGTGAATTTTGAGAGTTAAATTTCTCATACCATGTTCTCTGATTATTGCTCTGAGAGGTGTAGTCAGTCCTGAGTAGTTTTGTATGTAGTGTCTACTGAACCCTGTGAGACCCAAAAATGACAGCATATCTTTAACAGTTTCAGGTTTGGGGTGGTGTAAGATGTCTGATTTGTGTTGTGCAGAGAGGGTTGAACCTTTCTGGGAAATTACGCTTCCTAAAAATGAAACACACCTGCAGGCGAGTTGCAATTTAGACTTACTCACTTTGAAACCTGCTGCAGCCAGATGAGAGAGCACAGCATGTGTAGCAACCAGGCAGTCGGAGGAGGTGGGTGCTGCTAAAAGAATGTCATCTACATACTGAATCATTACATACCAGCCTGACATCGGGGTGGACGATGCCATCATCTTTCTCCTCCACCGTGCTCTTTCCCACCTGGAGAAGCCTGGAGGCACTGTGAGAATCATGTTCCTTGATTTCTCCAGTGCCTTCAACACGATTCAACCAGCACTCCTGGGGAACAAGCTGGAGAACACTGGGGTGGACCGTCACCTCACATCCTGGATTCTGGACTACCTCACCAACCGTCCACAGTATGTGAGGACACGGGACTGTGTATCCAACACAGTCGTCTGCAGTACGGGGGCCCCACAGGGAACGGTTCTGGCTCCGTTCCTCTTCACCCTCTACACTGCAGACTTCACCTACAAGTCACCAACCTGCCACCTGCAGAAGTTCTCCGATGACTCTGCCATCGTTGGCCTCATTGAGGATGATGACGACAGGGAATACAGAGAACTTACGCAGGATTTTGTCAACTGGTGCCAGCGGAACCATCTCCACATCAACACGGGGAAAACCAAGGAACTGGTGGTGGACTTCCGTAGGCGGGTATGCAATCCCCCGGCACCAGTGAACATCCAGGGAATGGACATTGAGATGGTGACATCTTACAAGTACCTGGGTGTTCATCTGAACAAAAAATTGGACTGGACTGATAATACAACTGCGCTATACAAGAGGGGCCAGAGCAGGCTCTACCTGCTCAGGCGGTTGAGGTCTTTTGGAGTGCAGGGGACACTCCTTAAGACATTCTATGACTCAGTTGTGGCATCAGTCATACATTATGGGGTGGTCTGCTGGGGAGGCAGCATAACAGCTGCAGACAGGAAGAGACTAAACAAGATTATCAGGAAGGCCAGCTCTGTCCTGGGGTGCTCCCTTGACCCAGTGGAGGTGGTGGGAGAGGAAAGGATGATAAGGAAGATATCATCAATGATGGAAAACCACCTCCACCCCATGCAGGACACACTGTCTGGACTGACGAGCTCCCTCAGCAACAGACTTATCCATCCAAAGTGTCTGAGGGAGCGATATCGGAAGTCCTTCCTTCCTACAGCTGTCAGACTGTACAACAAGTACAGCTCTCAGTAACCCCCCCCCCCCCCAACCCAACAGAAAAATGGACAGTGCAATACATTCATAATTCATATCTATATATACCTGTATATACCAGTGCTTTACATTTTTAATTCATATTTATATATACCTGTATATATCTGTATATATCTGTATATTGTGTTTTTTAATTTAATTTTTTTTAATTTTTCTTTTCCTTTTTAAATTTTTAAAAAAACATTCTTGTAACTTTCTAACTGCTGCTGTAGCACTTTAAATTTCCCCACTGTGGGACAATAAAGGAGCTATCTATCTATCTATCTATCTATCTATTACTACACCTTCAGGTAACTGACATGTGGATATGACATCTCTGAGGACCTGATTAAATATCCCTGGGGATAAAGAAAAACCTTGTGGCAAGCTTTTATATCTATATTGACAGCTCTGATGCGTAAATGAGAAAATGTCCCTAAGATGATCAGCTAGTGGAAGGCAGAAAAATGCATTCGCTAAGTCAATACAGGTAAACCATTGGTGTTGAGGTGTCAGAGCAGCTAAGGTAACATATGGATTAGGTACTGGAGCAGGGGAAGTTTTCAAAATGGAATTAATGCTTCTCAAATTGTGTGCCATGCAGTATTTACCTGTCCTACATCTGCAGGTCCTGTTGACCATAATGACTCGGGGAGACTATTTACAACGTCAGCACTCTGTGGGTGATCAGTCATTTCCCTGCCGTGTTCTCTAGTCAACTGTCGGTGCTCAAGGGTCACTGAGTCAGTACATAGAGTAATAATTTTGTAAATTTGTACCACAACATTTGTTCAGGTGTCAATGTTACGGCAGCCGCACCTCCCTCTGGTGCCACATATATGTCACGTGTCAAAATTTGCCATTTTTCCCCTTCCAATTTGTCATCAAACTTGTCGTGATAAACTTCGTCATTTAGCCTATCATAGAACAATGTCACGTGTGGAGGATCAGGCGTGGAGGCATAAGGATGCATGAGTGAGATCCAAGGCTTCCACTGGAGGTATGAGTTAAGGATGCCTGCCAGCGGATCGTCAGTTCTTATCAGGCCCCAGTAGATGTCAGCGGTGAGCTCAGTGACTGGTTGCATCATGTACACGCTCTTTTTTATCTCCGCACCCTGGCATGGAAGGGTGGTGCCGTCTGGTAACGTGACAGTCAGTCCATCTGGAGAGCACAGAATCGTAGCTCCTAGCCTCGTTAGAAGGTCTCTTCCCATTAAGTTGGATGGTACTGAGGGAGAATACACAAAAAGATGAGAAACAGTTTGTCGCCCTATTGTGGTCTTCAGGGGACACGTGTAAGGCAGAGTCTGTGGGGTGTGTCACTCTTGCTGGAACTCCCAGGCGGGATACTGGGATGATCCTGGATGCGGTGCCGGACCTGGATGCTGAGGGACCTGGTGGCGGTTATCGACACCTCTTCCTCTGCCTCTGGGAACGAGTTTCGGAATACTCCCCTCTGCATACCTCATCCCCCTCCAAATCCTCCTCGTGAATAATGGTTTGGTTGAGAGGGCCACTGAGGAGGTTCCGGCTGCCTGGCAACGTCTGACACCCCGGCTACCAACACCTTATGGGTGTCGCCGCTTTTCTTTTGTTTGCTGTCATTTACCTTTTTTCGTGCTTCAGCCAATTGGAGTTTCAATAATTGATTTTCAAGATCTTTTGTCTCTGTCTCTTCCCCTTTCAGTCGTTCCTGCTCCTGAGTCAGGTGGTGGATGAGATGAGTTTCCCACCTAGTGTGGTCACACCCTACCAAGTCAGGGTTGCTAGTCATAGCTTTCTTCACTACGTCAGGCGTCCCTTCTAGAACTGCACTTCTATACCAGACCTGCTGCGCTCCTCCTCTGGCTGGGTGTTGTCCTGCATGTTTAATCCAATTTTCTGTGCATTCAGTCAAATATTGTCGTGGGTGTGTTTTCCTGTTCCAGTCATACTTTGGGAAGGCTGGTGTAAGTGGTTGTGGGAATTTCTCACGCACTGCTTGGCCAATGGCAGTGGCGTGTATCAGGAAGGGGTCGCTATCAGGCACCATAGTGGTGTGGCTGCGTGTCTCAATCTCTGCTGCGTCATGTGCATTCATGCATCTCCCTGCTATGGCTCTAAAGTCTCCTACAGCTAATCTAGTCCCCGCTGTGAGTCTGTCCAATTGTTCCAACCATGCACGTCCTCCCTCCACAATGGCTGGGAGTTTGTCCTGTAAAGCCTGTAAGTCACCCAAATTATATGGTTTGTAACGTTCCTGTCCCCCAGTCGTAGTCATTAGTGGAAACATCTGCGCTATCGGTCTGTCAGTCCCCATACAAAAGTCACTCTCATCTCCTAATTCACTATCCCGTCTCCCTGCTGTCTTTCTCCCTGTAGTGCGGCTCGACACTGGTGAGTCGCTGTCCTGCCTTCCTTTTCCTGCCATCCCGGCCTTCTCTCTTCTGACCTTCCTTTCTCTCTCTTCAAGGTCCTCTATCACTATCTTCATTTCCCCTCTAATGATTTCTCTCAACCCTTTCCTTTGCTCTTCCCCATCACTCCATGCTCCCTGCAACATCCTTCTATTTCTTTCTTCCTCTTCTTCACGCTGCAACTTCCTCAATTCCTCTCCCAAAATAGCTACACGCTCTCTGTACTGGTGTTCCTGTGGGTCTATCTCCCTCTTTTGTCTATTCACAAACGACTCAGTCTTACTACTGTCGGCTGTGTCATCTACTGGTTTTTGGGCCTGTGTATTGCTGTTGCCTCTAGGGGTGCTGCGTCCTACTCCTTCCACATTCAATACTCCTCCATTCACCTGCAGTACTGGATACAGATTAGCTGTGTGTGCAGTGGGTGGTGCATAATGAGGTGGACCTGTGGGTGTGGTGTCAGATGCGTTTACCATATCCTTTTTGGTTGTTGGACGATCAGCGTTGAGGTGTCTCACACTCTGCCACCACATCGCGTACTCAGTCCAACAGCGGCATTTCTCCTTTGCCCGTTCTCCCCGCCTTTTCCATCTCCTCCTCTGCAAAAATCCTGCAGTCCCTGCCCTTTCTATCGCTTCCTCCTTTATTTTCCTCCATACTGCAATTTTAGTGGCAATCAGTGTGCCTAGTGGTTCTTTATCTGTAAGGCATTTCCCCTTTGTTTTGATGAGTTTTTTACAAATTAGCTTCCGCCTTTTTACGTGCTTCTGTGACTCCCTTTTTTGGTATGGTGGCCTGAAGCGCTCTTAATATGTTATCAATCTGGGTTCCTATTGAGACCCAAATTACTCCTTCTGTCCCTATTTCATTATCAAATTCTCCTTCCATTTTCTTAACTCTGTGGTTCGGTTTTATTACGGGCTTTATGGGCTAGTCTGTTCATTAACCGGTTCCAGGCTTATGCTTTGAATAGGACTGCCAATAATGACTGTCGTCCTTAAAATCAAGTGGACGGGTTTGCGTTGTCACCGTTAGGTTTCCACCCGCACAGACAACTTCGTTAACACCGCAAGGTTTCCGTTGTCCGCTTTTACCACTATCTTTCAAGATACTATTCAGCACATACGCCCTTCACTACAACCTTCAGAGTTTTATTCCCACACCCTCTAAGTTTTAATCACACTCACAAAACAAAAGCATTAAACGTTAAACACATGACAAGTGGAACAGAAACATTAAACACAACAAGTTACACAAAAACATTAAACACATAACAAGTTACACAAAAACATTAAACACATAACAAGTTAACATCAGTTATTTTCATACAATTCTTTTAGCAGACAATATGTGTAGGAGCTGTTCTCCTACCTTCTTTTACCCCTAGCAGACAAAATGTGTAGGAGCTCTTCTCCTACCTTCTTTTACTTCTAGCAGACAAAATGTGTAGGAGCTCTTCTCCTACCTTCTTTTACTTCTAGCAGACAATATGTGTAGGAGCTCTTCTCCTACCTTCTTTTACTTCTAGCAGACAATATTTGTAGGAGCTCTTCTCCTACCTTCTTTTACCCCTAGCAGACAAAATGTGTAGGAGCTCTTCTCCTACCTTCTTTTACTTCTAGCAGACAAAATGTGTAGGAGCTCTTCTCCTACCTTCTTTTACTTCTAGCAGACAATATTTGTAGGAGCTCTTCTCCTTTATGTTTTTAGGGATCTCACCCCAGAGGCCTCTACCTCAGCTATACGCAGCCGCGTCCGAACTGCGGTGGGGTTTGCCACACCCAAGTTTTACCTTTTAGTCTTACACTTCTATTCTGTATTCACTATTACCTTTTCTTTTACTCTATTTCCTTTATAAATACTGTAACCTTAAAGTTTCATTACATTCACTCCTTTTATTTTTCTTCTTACTCTTGTTTGAAGAGGACACACCTTTTAGTCGTACTCAATATAGCAGATTTTCATTTAAGAGGCACTGCTCACCTTAGTATGATGCCGGCGTGTGTCCTCGCTTATCGGTATCGGTCCGATATCAACAAATTCTGTCCGATATGTCAGCAATTGGCAGAGTTAAACCTACAGTTAGTTTGGTCACTGTCTGCGTGTCTCTCGGCGACGCGCTAAGCTAGCTGGTGCTAGCGGGTCCTCCGTCACATCGCATCGCCCGAAAAGACAAAAAAAATGCGCTGAACGTTGCTCCGGGTGTCGGACGCCGTCCTGCCGCCTTCTCATCGCCGACGTCGCCGCCTTCGCGGAGCTCCATCGGGTCCGCTCCGCCGTACTTCCTCTAACCACATGACAGTTTTACAGTGAGCCTTCCTTTAAATAAAGAGCACTGCTGTTCTTTTCAAATGTAGTGTTTTTTCTGGTCTGTACTAAATTTGTGACACTACAGAAAACTTTTTTTCTCTACATATATCGATATCGGCCGAAATTTTCACATCGGTGCATCCCTAGAAAACCGTTATCCAAATCAGCTCAGTTGGAGTTGCCTCGCATCCCGGACGAGCCCCCAAAGTTGTCGCGCTGCCAAGTTGCGCTCCGAGTTAATGCGGGCAAACACCAGAACGGAGAAGTAGAGTGAATATAATGAATTTATTAAACGCAAGTCTGCAGAGAGCGGAGATCAATCACTGCACCACAAGAGTGAGCAGGGAGATCTGAGTTTTTTTACGTGCTGTGTGTCTTTATGAATGGGTGTTGTGTGCTGTAAGGTAAGGAATGTCTGGGAGGATCTTCTTCTTTTTAGTTTCGGACGGCTCCCTTTCTCCAAGGCCAAACTTAGGTATCTGTGTGTGAAAACAACTCAGATACTCCAACTACTCTCACATAACTATACTTGGCTTACATAAGGTTCCAATAGCAACATGTTTATACAATGACAACAATTAGCATCAGTATTTGATAACAACTCTCAAAATGGAGACTGTTTCTACAAACATCTGTGAAAGAATGGGTCGCTCTCAGGAGCTCAGTGATTTCTAGTGTGTAACTGTCATAGGATGCCACCTGTGCAACAAATCCAGTCCAACAAATTTCCTCGCTCCTAAATATTCCAAAAATACATCTAAGCTTGTGGTTCCTAAACTTTTTATTTAAAGAGTATGCCTTCATCACGTATGTGCAGTGAGTCAGAGAGGGAGAAGAAATACGACTGGCGGGAATCTAACTGGGCCTGCTGCTTCAAGTGCGCATGCGCTCCCCCTCCCCCTTGCACTCAACTGCCCGCTGAAGACAAATGTGAGGCTAACTTTAGAAGCGCTAGCTAGCATCACCATCAACAGGTTGGTGACAGGACTCAGCCACGCGTAAAGCAGGAGACACCTTCATATAATCCTTCAACTAGCAAAGCGAAGACACGCAGATACGGACGAGGCTTATCCCGCCTTTGGTTTCACCAGTACAACGGTGGGTGATGCGGAGAGACCACGGTGTGTTGTGTGTCTGTAAATATTAGCAAGCGGCAGTTTGAGGCCGAACAAATTAAAACGACACTCGTAAACGGCACAACTTGATTACAAAGATAAGCTAATGGAGTTTTTTTAAGAAAAAAAAGAGTCGCTTCACTAAAGCTGCATCCCTACCCTCTAAAAACCAACTCTGTAACATGAACTAGCCCACCCAGTCACTGCATGAAGTGAACATATTACATGAAAAATGGATAGTCAGGTTAGTTATTGTATGCACTATAAGTTTGTAGTTCATGTCACTATAGACCACCTTACACTTTAGTCTACTATAGTATCTCTCAGCCTGAGTAAAGGTTCCTCGACCAGTTTAAAAAGACAATCTCACCATAGCTAGCACTGTAAAACTTTGCTGTGAAATCTGTAGTTATATAGTATTGTATATTTTACAATAAGTCAGACAAGTCAAAAAGCTATTTCATTATGAAAGTTAATTCCCCCAACACTCTAAATAAAACTAAAATTAGTTTATTTGACTTTTATTTTACAGTTAATCACCCAATACTGTAAAAGTGACTGAAATAACAGTAACTAATGCAGTGAGTAAAATCATCTCCTCTGTGTTCTTCAGCCATCGATTTGAATACAGCAATCAAAGCAAGATTCTGGAGTTGGACAAGGAGGCCGTGTTGCTCGCTGACTCAGCTCTGGCTCAGGGAGTTACACGTCTGTCCCCTTAGCACAAAAGAAACTCGTCTTTTTACTGATCCCAATGTCTCGCCAACAGTTGTAGGACGCCTTCCCAGGAGAAGCACATGGAGGACTGGAACCCTGATGATCCTTGTAATTATATTGATGTGCACTTGGCAGAGATGGAGAAGGTACTTTCAGTGATCCTGTTTTACTGTTGGATTGGTTTGCTGTCTGAAACAATCCGTTTTTAAATTTCACTGTTGACAAAATGTCTTTGTATAATGGCCACTGCAGTCATGATCTGCCAATAGTTTCAATTAGAAATCGAGTGCGTGTACATGTACAGACTTTCCATTTTCCATGTGGAGAAAATAATTGAACTGTCTGAAAAAAGGTCTCTTAAATTAAATCTTCAAAATATATTGTAAATTTTATATGGTAGCCCGTGACGGCAGATTACTGTGTAAAACATCACGGAGTAAGTGTTTTTTTTCTGCTCGTACATGGTTAGAGGAAGGAGAATCCCAGGTTAGCCTCCTTGACCTGATTGAGGCCTGGACAGAAACAGCTGCTGCTACTTTATGCTGGGTCCTCATATACATGATAAACTACCTCGACATACTGAGTGAGTTCACAGTGATGTAAATTGACTTGCTGATCCTCTATACTTCCACGCTACTACATGTGAGATGGGAATTTTGCACTTTGTACTCTTCTACACAAAGCGGTTTGTTACTTGACTTGACCTAAAATAATCTAACTAATTAAATTGTTTTATTAAACACGCATGTACTTTACACATTGTGTGAAAGGTACTCTACAAAGTTTATTGGGGACAATGCCAAAACCATCATGTGGTGTAACCCAAACAACATATTACCATTTAATGGGGGAAAAATTCAATCAAGCTCAATTTTCTGCCAATTCGTATAAGATATTGGGGGATAATTTTACTCAATATTGGTGTAATTGTACAAAAATCCAACATGTTTTCTCTTCAGATAAAAAAGGGTAAAATTGTTATTTATTAATTATTAAAGTAGTTTAAAAGTCAAATTGCAGTACTGTAGTTAAGTGTGTTCGGACTCCTCCTCAGTTTTTCTCTGAGTATTTTACCACAGAAAGTTTGTACTTTATTATTCAATATTTTTTCATAACTTCATTGAAGCATCACACTGACAGGATCAAGGAACATAAGACATACAATATACTCTATGTAAAGTATAAGAAGTTTAATTTCCTTTATACTTATAACTAGTTAAGTATATAATTAAACACTGATTAAGTGACAATTAAGTGGAACAGTACTTTTTATTTAATAGAAAAACACTCCCTTTTTACATAAATAAATTGAAATAGAATATTACAGAAAGTAGTGGACTAGCCAGGAATAAGTAGGTAGCTTTGTAGTTAAAGTAGAACTTAAAACTGGACTGAATACTACTAAACATGTATATCCTAAAGCCTTTAAACTGCAAAGCAAAAAGTTTTACTCAGCACTTTTATTTGCCATTGATTATTTTAGTTGACAGAATTTCTGCCTTTACAAAATGTTGAGTACTTGTTCACCATTGTCATTGTTTATCCTCATTCCTCACCCAGAGAAAGTGCAGGTGGAGTTGGACAGAGTGATTGGACGTCCGACAGACCCAACCTGCCCTACATGAACGCTGTCATAATGAGACTCCGAGTATGGGGAACATTGTTCCTCTGGGATTTCCAAAATGGCCAGTAAAGCCTATGTGCTGGGAGAGTACTTCATACCCAAGGTGAGGAGCTATTTACTATCAGGCTTAATATGTACATACACTAATTTAAAACATTCTTGGACACTAATTTTATAATAAATCTTGTGCAATAAGGCTTTTTTTAATCTACCCGTGCTCTTTAAAATTGTATCTAATCCTGTGTATTTACTTATTTGTACCTGGTCCTGGTTTATTAAATTAAAAAAATTAACTTGATTGAATGTTCATCAATGTCTCATTTCTCACACTTCTCTCTTATGATTTCTGTAATTAAATGCATGTGTCAGGTCTAGAACGAACAGAGAAAGCTGGACCCAATAGCGTGACGTTAACACAGTGTTTTATTGAGGGAATCGGGGAATGGAGCGTGTGTGAGGTGTGTCGCCGCGAGGCGAACGCGGAAGTCTCTAGTTCTGCGAGCTCTTGACGACACAAGCGGTAGTCCAGGTAGCCGGGGTAGGAGAGCAGAGAATAGTCCAGGGACAGGCGGCTGGTCGATGGCCGGGAAGGGGGAGAGTAGTCCGTGGTCCAAGGCAACCGGGGTCGGTACACAGGGCTAGAGACTCAGGCGTGGTCGGGGACAGGCGATGGGCAGCGGCCGGGGCAGAAGAGACAGGAGTTGTCAGGGTCGGTCCGGGTTCGCACATGGAAAGCAGTCCAGAGAACAAACAGACAGACACAGGCGAGGCAGGCAGGAGCAAATAGGCAGGAACAGAGCAGGTAGACACGAAGAAACAACACCGAGTGTGTCAGGGCCAATAATGCTTGCTTGAGAGTCTCGAAGTTCGCTGACAGTCTGACAAAGAGCAAGTGAAAACCGGGAGCTTAAGTAGAGCTACCAATCACCAGGAAATGGGAATCAGGTGGGAAGGTAGAGTGGTAGCACAGGTGTGGGTAATCACCGTGACGAGTGTAAACGAGGACGTAAGTGATTGAATGAAGACCCATTAACCAGGAAGCGGCGAGTGCAGGTAAAAAGACACGTGAAACGGAGAGAAACAAAAACACACGGGACCGTGACAGCATGAATGTGTTTTGTGTGTGTGTGTTTTATTAACTATTCTACAACAGTATTAATGATATTTGTATTATATGTTTTTGTTCCCAGACGACAACTTTGTGAGCGCCTACAGTGCCGAGATGGACCCCGCTGGACCTCCTGGACCACCACCCCTGGCCCCGGTGTGGTTCTTCGACGGTCAGACATTTATTTGTGTGTTACTGCCTGGTTGCAACACCTGCACCCACTCGGCCCTCCAGGACCTGAGTTTGACACGTGTGATAAATATAGATACATTATATTGCCGAAAGTAATATTCCACCCATCCAAATGATCACTGTCCTTATTTGTCCCTGCCTCAGGTATATAAAATCAAGCACTTAGGCATGGAGACTGTTTCTACAAACATTTATTAAAAAATGGGCTGGTCTCAGGAGCTCAGTGATTTCCAGTGTGGAACTGTCATAGGATGCCACCTGTGCAACAAATCCAGTCCAACAACTTTCCTCCTAATAATATTCCAAAGACACCTGTCGGCTTTATTATAAGAATATGGAAATGTTTGGGAACAACAGCAACACCGCAATGAAGTGGTTGGCCACAAAAACTGAAAGAGAGGGGTCAGATGCTGAAGTTCTTAGCGCAAAGACGTCACCGACCTTCAGTCGGTGACTACAGAGTTTCAAACTTCATGTGACCTTCAAATTAGCTGCAGAGAGCTTCATGGAATGGGTTTCCACGGCCGCGCATCTGCATCTAAGCTCTTTATTTAAAGAGTATGCCTTCATCACGTATGTGCAGTGAGTGAGAGAGGGAGAGTGTCAGGAGTTTTCCCACTCGCTCAATACCTATTAGAGATCAGAATAAATGAGAGTCAGACACTATAGCTTTCTTTGTACAAAGGGCACCCTGCTACTGCAACATCAGTGAGCAAAGACGCGCAACATCTCTTGATACGGTTATAAAAACAAGTACATCTGAGACAACAGTTTTTTGGGTGAGATAAACTAGTTCAAATTGTTTTGTCTAGGGCATTGTGACATCTTTGGATAACAACTGTGCGAGTACAGAATGTTCTTCCAAGGCTATATGGCTTTATCTGCGTGTGACATTTTCAACAGTCTTCTAACAGTCCCTCCTGTTGTCACATGCAGAGAACAGATTATATGTAATAATTCACAGTCGAGAGTAATGATAAAATGACAATAAAACCATCAATGAACAAGACATAAACATAATGAGTAGCATAAAACATAAAATTTCCAAGTTAATATATTATGTACATTGTTGTGAAATCAGGGACAAATAAGAGTCATCGGTATATAACAACTTCTTTCGATTTTCTGTTATAACTTCAATACTATTTTCCCTTGATATTTCACACACTTCTTCCTCTTCTTCTGAATCCGTTGACGAGTCTACACCTCCTGGTGTGTACGTGTCATCGTGAGGCAATGGAGCGGTTGGTGTTGCAGCTGTTTGGACTTACACTGCAACAAGACTGGTTATACCGGAGTGCATACACAGAAAGTTCTCAGCACCCTGTTTTTGTCTTTTAGTTCTCGTAATTTTCAGGGTCTGAAAATAGATCAGGGAGGTTACGGAGAGCGATGTCCTCCGAATCTTCAACATCAGAGATTGGGATACGACCAACTTCTGCAGGAACATCCTGTTGTAATAGGCATACTCACGTTGCAACATATATTGGCCTACTGTAGTGCCCACCCAGCGCAGCAACAACGCTTTAACACTGTGTTTGTGATGCTATCCCTTGCAGTCTGTTTTTGCACAATCCTGTTGACCAGGCACCAGGATTTGGAACAACATCACTCCCCATGGTCCGAGAGTGGTAGTCAGCCAGTCCACAGCACTGGTACCTGCATGGTCAGCTGGTCTGAAATGAGAGGTTATAGCTTCAAGAGTGTCTATAAGTTTAGTAATGTTGTCTGTAGGATCTGGAGCTAGAAAACAACATAAATCAGAGGTAATGTTGAGAGCAGCACACATTCCTCCTTCAGCTGCAAGCAGAAAGTCTAATACCATTTGGTGCTGCATAATTACTTCTCTATGGTTGGCCTGGGCATTTGTAATTGTCCGTAGAGCATTAGTATTAGCTGTCATGTAAGCATGTAGATCGGCGGTAATATTGTCTAAACGGTCGGCAAGGAACGTTACTCCATACCAATGGAATAAACCAATGCCCCATTTTTCACCTAAAGAGACACGGTAATGATAGTTGTCCCTAGAAGCGAGTTGCGCCATTTCTCTTTTCCGCCTATGGCTGGAATTAGGTGCCTTTGATAAATTAGCAATTGGGATCAAGAGCATTGGAGTAGTTAGCTTAGCTAGGTAACAGCACCTGGAAAAGTTGGGTGGTAAAAAGCTGTAATATTGTCTGCCACAAATCCAATAATAACAGTCTATTGTGCCCAGCCCTGGTGTAGATGCTACCACACCTACATTAACGGGCGAGAATCCCGGGAGCACAATATTTACCTCCATACAGGCAGCGCTCCCGTTAGTTAGGCCTTCACATGCCTCAATTTTATGACATCTAGCTACTCCTAAAAACTTAATATCAGGGGAATATGTACAATTGACGCATTTGTCTGATGGAGGGCATGTTTGGTTAGTACCTCTACATACACAATAGGCGGGTTTGGTGGCATTGAATCAAATTCGACCGGCCTTGGATCTAATTCCCGAATCTGTTGAGTTATCTGGAAAGTGCCACCGTAGGGTGCATAATTTTTTGCAGACAGTTTTGTTGAAGTATTTAGAGTAAGTGGAGCTGGCGTCTATTGCAGCCAGGCAGCTGGATTCATTCCAGCTGTCCTTAGTGCCATTGCGGATTACGTCTGCGGACAAAGTTAGCACACAGCGAGTAAAAGCTTCGGATGCTGGAGTAGCATCTTGGGCTAACACGTCAGTTTCAGTCATGGGATGAGGGAAGCAGGCTAGGCAAGAAGTGTTTTTTTATTTATGTCGTACAGTAGACAACAGCCAATGATACCATCTATTATGTTGCCATTTTTCAGGCACGCCCAATTCTGACGGTGTATACCACCAGTCTGCTGTTCTCCTATGACGAGAAATAGATTTCTTATTTCTTTGTTTTGTTTGTACAGGCACATTTTGTCCAGTGATTAGTGAGACCAGGGTGAGTAGAGACAATAGAAGGATAGGTGGTGCCATTTTAATCATCACATTCGAGAGAACAGTTACCTGCAGGAACCGCTAGGGTGGGTTAGCCCATTGAGGCGTCCACGATGTGTTTTTCACTAGCTCACAGTACCAGACTCGGTCTGTGCCCCCAGACCCACCAGGCTAGCCCTGTGTGGTGTCCAGTAAGCCGTCCTGTGAGTACTCTAGACTTTCTCACTAGACGATCCTTTAACTTCCTCAGTTACCAATTTACAGTGTGATAGGTGTATCCAGGTGGCTCGTTCACTTATCTTTATCGCTGGCTGTGTGGTCAGGAGCACCTGGAACGGGCCTTCCCAACGTGGGCTGTTCCACCTCGTCCTATGAATTGTCTTTATCAACACCCAGTCTCCAATGTGAATCCTGTTTTTAGAGGGCGATACGGGATCATTAGGTATTTGATTTTGTATTTGTACATCATCAGTCTTCAATAATTTAATCATGTAGTCTACTAATGTGTGTTCCTCATCAGATTTCACTAGATCAGAGTTAAAGTGTGGCATAGGAAAACTGCGGCCATGCATTTCAAATGGTGTTAGTCCTTTTTCTCCTTTAGTAATTCTCATCCACATTTGACTAACGACAAACAATCATTCCATGGTCTATTAGTTTCTGCCATTGTTTTTCTCAATCTATTTTTAATAGTTCCATTTGTTCTTTCTACCAGACCTGCACGTTGAGGGTGATAGGCACAATGATTTTTTAAAAATTGTTCCTAATGCCTCTCCTGCTTTAGTTATGGTTTAATCAACAAAATGGGTACCGTTATCTGATCGGATACGTCTCGGTATTCCATATGTAGGAAAATAATGATTACATAGTTTGATTGCTACTGTTATGGCGTCATTTCTTTTGGTTGGATAGATTTCCACCCAGTTTGAAAATACATCTATTATTACTAATGCATATCTTCCTTCTTTAGAATCACTTTTCTATGAATTCTATGAAATCCATGTGTATAGTATGGAATGGATGTGGTGGCTGTGGAAAATGTCCCCTCTTGAGACGACATTGACTTTGTGAGTTGTTTTTCAAACATATCATACATTTTGATATAAAATGTCTTCCCTGAATTTTCAAAATTTATAGTATAGTAGGTTCTATTTACTATTGTTACCATCCCTCCTGTTGAGACATGGGTTATTCCATGGCTCACTAAGCACGCTGTTTGATGTAATGCGTTGGGTAGGATGGGTTTATCATTTATGTAGTAGATATCGTTTTTCAAATTAGCGCCTCTTTTGTGAAAAATTTTTTGTTCAGCAACGGTGCTTGTTTTTGATAGTCTTTTAAGATTTCAGATTATATTTCAGTGTTTTGTGATGCAAGTGTGTTGATTTTTATAGTGGGTTCAGAGAGTGCTGCCGCTTTGGCAGCTGAATCTGCTAAATTGTTTCCTTTTGTTACTTCTGAATCATCATTTTGATGTGCTCAGCATTTACATAGAGATAGAGATGTGGGTAATTTGACAGCATCCAATAACTCCATCATCTTTGCATTATGTGTCAATGGCTTCCATTTGCAGATGTCATTCCTCTCCTTGCCCACACGAGCGTAATGATCTACTGAGTCAAAAACATCAGTCCATATACATACAGCTTGTCCTTTCATTAGTTTACAAGCTTGTGTCACTGTGTGTAGTTCTGCTGTCTGTGCAGAAAATGAAGATGGTAACGCACCAGATTCACTAATACTGGTAGGTGACGTTATTGCATACGCAACCTTTTTTTCCAAATATATTTATTGGTTTTTATTAGTATTACAGAGCAATTACACTACTGCAACACATCACAAAGAGAACCAACAACAATCACTCACTCACACACACACACACAAACTTGCACTATATTAATATACAGGTTAGCCAAATCGAAGCAGAGAGAAAAAAGAAAAGCAAATAAATAAATAAACTTACATTCCAGATTCTCTTTCCGTTTTCCTTTAACAATATATGTTAGTCTTTCCAGTCCAAGGCACTCTGAAAGTTCCTTTATCCATTGTTTCATGGAAAGTGCATCTGCACTCTTCCAATTAAGTGCAATCACTCTCCTGACTTGTAGAAGAAGCTTAGTCTGTCTATGCATTTGTATGAAGTTCAATGGATAAATCCCAAGTACACATAGCTTAGCATTTAGTGGTATATTAACATAAAACACTTCTGACAGACAATTTATAACATCCTTCCTAAACTTCTGAATCTTTGGGCATTCCCATAAACAGTGAAGAAGAGTGCCTTTGTTATCTAGACATTTTGTACAAGTATCTGGAATGTTACCAGATATAATGAAGTTTGACAGGAGTCATGTATGTCCTCATCAACCACTTATATTGGAGAAGTTTAAACCTTTATTTATGGTTTGTGTTAGCGCCTTTAAACAGGCCTCACTCCACTCCATTTCAGTTATGTCTACTTGCATATCATCTCTCCAGGAGTTTAATCCATTGCTGATTCTTTAGAAGTAGATATTATTAGATTATAATGAATAGAGACTAAGTGTTTCCTTCACATACCCCCAAGGGAAACTTCTTCTATTTTTGATAATGGTGGGACCTTTATAATCTGCTTGTATCTAGATGAAATGAAATTTTTCAATTGCGGACATTTAAAAAAAGTGGTTTGAAGGAATTTGGTATTTTTCACATAACTGATTGAAGGGAAGTAACACTCCATCTGTATATAAATCCAGCACTCTCTGAATGCCTTTCGCATGCCATAATTTAAACCCCCCATCTTTAGCACCAGATGTAAATTGCTCATTACCCCAAATAGGGGTGAACTGAGAAAGTACAAGGGAAGTTCCCATATGTTTGTGTGCAGCATGCCAAACTAAAATTGTGTTTTTTAGGAAGGGATTTTTTGTATGTTTTTTGAGTCTTTTTTCATCTGAAGAATACAGATAACTGTGTAGGGACAGCTCTGGAACATTCTTGTTCAATGCTTACCCAAGCTGGGGGTGAGGTACTAAAATAATGTGTGGCAGATGTCAGCTGAGCAGCAATATAGTACCACTTAAGATTTGGGACTTGAAGACCCCCTCTTTCATAAGGCTCGTATAGCAATTTTAGGCGAAGTCTTGCTTTCCTATTGTTCCAAATAAACTGACTAAACAACTTGGCTGAATGATCAAAGAATGTTGCTGGTACTGGCAGGGGAAGTGTTTGGGGAAAAAATACAGGAATTTTGGCAAAATTGTAATTTTTATAGCATTTATTCGTCCCACCATGGATATGGGTAAAGTAGTCTAATATTTTGGTGACTTCATCCACCAGGGGATCATAGTTTGATGGTATAATTTTGTTATTTTCTGGCGTAATTTTAACACCTAAGTATTTCAAACCTTCTGTAGTTGTTGTAAATGGTGTTGACATGGTGGGATTTGCCCTCTCTTCCTCATTTAGAAACATTAATACAGATTTAGAATGATTATTTTGTATGCAGAGAATTTTCCAAAATCCTCCAACAGCCCTGTCAGATTTGGAACGCTACTCTTTATATTTGTCAAAAAAATTATAATGTCATCTGCAATAAAGAAATTAGATGGTCTCTCCTACCAATTCTTATCCCTGATATTCCTGCATGTGATCTTACTGCTACAGCCAAAGGTTCTATTGCGAATGTAAAAAGTAGTGGTGACAAAGGGCACCCTTGTCTTGTTGATCTCTGTAAGTTAAAAGGTTTGAAAATATTATTATTGGTTAACATTTGTGCTGTAGGATTTGTATATAATAGTCAAATCCATTGGATAAATGAATCACCCAAACCATATCTTGGAAGTAATTCCAGGAGATAGTTCCATTCTATTCTGTCAAATGCTTGACGTGCATCTAGGGGGCCAACATTGCTGTATCTTTAGTGTTATGTTTCTCATATAACATATTTAAAACCTGTCTGATATTGTGATAACCTTGTCCATTTCTCACAAAACCTTGTTGGTCATCAGTTATCAGTTTAGGTAAATATTTGTCTAGTCTTCTCGCAAGAGCCTTACATAATATCTCGGTATCACATCCCATGAAACTAATTCCCCTATAGGAAGAACATTCAGTTGGACATTTATTTGGATTTAATAGAGTTATAGTGGCTATTCTCAATGAATTTGGAAGTATACCTTGTTCATATGATTCATTATGCATAACTAATAGTGGCTGTACTAATCTATTTTTTAATTCTTTATAAAATGCTATAGGCAGCCCATCTGGCCCAGGTGCTTTACCACTATTCATATCTCCTATAGCATCTACAAGATCCTTTATTGTCAGTGGATTATCAAGCATTGCTTTATCTTCCTCTGATAATGTCTGGAATTGTAACGGGTCAAGAAAAGTGTTTTGAGCCTCTTCATTTCCATTGTATTCAGATTTATATAACCGCTCATAGAACTCTCTAAAGTTATCATTTATCTCGTTGGGGTCTAATGTTAAATTACCTGTTTTTGACTTTATGCCACGAATTGCCCTTTCAGCCTGTGTTTTCTTAATCTGCCAGGCCAGGAGCTTATCTGCTTTTTTACCTTGATCATAATATGCTTGCTTAGTCCACATCAAATTCCTAGCTACTCTTTCAGCAGTCAATTTATCATATTTAGCTCTCATAATAGTCGGATTTTGTAATTTTTTGGGGTCATTGTCTTGATAGAATCCACTCTCTATGCTTTTGATTTGCTTTTCTAATAACTGTATTTCTTGATTATAGTGCTTATTTTTGTTACTGGTGTAGCTTATAATTTCCCCCCTTATGTAGGCTTTGAAAGCTTCCCATCTACTTCAAGCTGTTGTTTCATTCTTATTTAATTCAAAATACATGTCTATAGAATTTCCTATAACATTGACAAAGTTTGGATCCTTTAACAAAAATGATTGTAATCTCCATCTTCTTGGACAGTGCCTAATCTTATCCAATTGAATTTCCATAGACACTGCTGCATGGTCACTAATTATAATGTGGTTATACCAACATTTTTTTTTTACCTGAGGCTGCAACTCTTCAGATATTAAAAAATAATCAATTCTAGAATGACTTTTATATGAACTAGAATATTCACCTTTACTGGGGTTTTTAATTCTCCAGATATCATACAATCTAAGATCATGTATATATAGTTATGGAGTATTTTTCTAGTTTTTATATGGGTGTTGTCCAACTTAGTAGATCTATCCAAAACCGGATCTAGGGTACAATTAAAGTCTCCTCCTATAATGTACAGGCCCTCCAGAGCAGATATGGTTAAGAATAGATTTTCAAAAAAGGACGGGCTATCATCATTGGGTCCATATATATTTATAAGATTTATTTTTCGTGACAGAATATTTCCTTGAACTATATCTCCCATCAGTATCCATCAACCGTGGCTATAACTTGGTAATAATTGTAACCCTTATAAAAAATAATATTGCTTTTAATTAGCGTTCAACATATAAAAGTTAAACAACACAAAACTACCATCTGAATGTCATCTGCTTTGATTCGCTCAGTACAGTCATCTAAAGTAGGCTAGGCTACTTTCATTCTGTCATCGCAGGGGCCATCAGAGACTTATTCATTACATCTCACTCACTTGGCTCTTCTGTCGCTGCTGCTTGTTGTGGGAGGGTTTTGTAGAATTCTTCAGCATCCCGTGGTGTCGAGAAGATGTAGATCTTCTTGTCATACAGGATCCTAACTCTGCAGGGATTGTGTAAGAATCCATAGAAAGCGTTCATGTCAGCAAACAGCTTTATGACCAGGTGAAACTCTCGTCGAGTGCGTACCGTCTCCGCGGAGAGGTCCTGACACCATCATGCTTGATTTTTGATTTCCTTGCCTCCCGGTATACAAATTCCTTCTCTTGAAAATTTAGAAAGCGAACCAGCACCGCTCTGTTTTGATTCGGTTTCCTGTTGGCCATTGTGCGATGAACCTGCTCCAATGTGAAAGTCTTTTCTGGGGGTAATCCCAGCCATTTTGGCAGCATGTCGGTAACAAACTTGAGGAGAGTTTGTTCTCCCTCTACTCAAATATGCGCAGGTTCTTTCTCCTTCCCCTGTTCTCCAAGTCGTCAGTTTTGGCCTCAAGGAAGGATTCGTTTGGTAGCCGATTCCAGGGCTGTCTCCACTTTGTCCATTGTTCTCTCTGCCTGGTCAATGCGAGTTTCAGCCTCCTCAACACGTGCTGTATTAGTCTTGTTTTATCTCCGTCACTTTACCTTCAAGTGCAGTCAAAGCATTTGCCATTCCGGTCAATTTTGCGTTGATATTATCAAGTTTTGTCTCAAAGTCTGACCGTAATGCTTTTAGCTCGTTCAACACCTCCATATCCACCATGTTAGCTTCTACGTTGCTTAGCGGGCTTGACTAAGTTGTTGGCTTGGCTAGCTTGGCTGCTTTACTTCCACGTGTAAAAATATTATACTGTTGTGTCGCTGAAGGCTCTGACATAACCCACTGAGCATTAATTAAGATATGTTGAACGTCTGAAAGGGTATTTGTAAATAAAAGAAATCCACGGCTTGGAGCTTCTCTTCTAAGCTGCCATCTTGGTCACGTGACCTCCAAAACTCGCCCCATACGCAACCTTATTTTGTCCAGTATTATCTTTGGTTGCAGAACCATCTACAAAGACATGTATTTAATGTGTTTCTGGAGTGCTATAAATATCGGTTCGTGGTTTCACTTCTTCCTCTGATGAGTTTACAATTGTGTAAATTTCCATCCTTGGCTGTGGCTAAAAGAGATGGAAGTAACACTTTTGTCTGTTGTGAGAAAGATATATGTGGTTCTGACATGAGAGTAGTAATTAATCCTAACAGTATTGTGTTTGTTACAAATGGCAAGGGTGTTTGTAATAAAATGAGGGGTATATTGCATGTAGTGATTATTTTTAAAGGATGTGTGAGTAGTACCTCTGCGCTTTGTTCTACAGCCTCAGCAGTTGCCATAACCAATTGCACACATGTTGGCTGACCTCCAGCTACTGGGTCTAGCCCTTTAGAATAGAATGCTAGTGGTTTATATTTTTCACTATGTTTTTGTGTGAGTGCTGCACTCATGAATCCGGAATTGGATGTGACCATTAGACAGAATGGAATATCGTAATCTGGTGTGTGTAGCATAGCTTGTGTTTGCAATGCTTCTTTCAAGGCAGTAAATGCCTGTTCTTGTTCTGGTGTCCATTCTATTTTATCTTTCATAGCCATGTCTTTTCCATGTATTGCACTTTGCAATGGCTGGACTAAGGCTGCAAAACCAGAAATCCATGTTCTGTTGTTTAGTTTCAGGTTTTAGTGTGTGCAAAAACTAATTGTCTTTTATTATCCAGTCGTTTTCCTCCAGGAGTGAGGATATGACCTAGATATTTTACACGTAGTGTGCAAAGTTGCACTTTTCCTTGGGCCACTTCATGGCCTTCTTTTTGTAAATGTGTCAATACTATTATTGTGTTGCTCATACAGGAGGCTCTATCGCATCCAGTCACTAATATGTCATCGACATATAACAAATATTTACCATCTTTTAACGGTGGACATTTTTGCATAGAGCTTTCTAGAGCTTGTGAATAAATTGTTGGGCTATTAGTGAAACCTGGTGGCAATCTAGTGGAAGTGTAGGTTTTATTGCCATATCTAAATGCAAACAAGCCTTGTGATTCTTTGTGTATAGGTATTGAAAAGAAAGCATTTGATGAATCAATAACTGAGAACCATTGTTCTTCTTTGGATATATTATTCAGAAGGGTCTACTGGGTCATGTTTTACCATATCATTAACTTTTCTTATGTCTTGTATCATTCTCCAACCTGTGGTTGCTTTCTTCACAGGAAAAATTGGAGTAAGGCATTTAGGGGTCGCTGTTTCGACTTAAATTCCTGCTTTCAGCTTATCTATTATTACTGGTTTAATACCCTCCTGTGCTTCATTAGAAATAGGGTATTGCCTAACCTTTGGATAATTATGAAGCTTTAATTCTATTTTCACAGGAGGATAACCTTTGATCAATCCTACATGAGTGGGTTCTCGTGACCATAAGGTAGTAGGTATTTCACTTAATAGTCTCTGATCTCCTTCTGATAGGGTTAGTGCATAATGGGTGTCAGGTCAGTCGTCGCTAAGGTGTGTAGCAGGTGTAGCTGGTGTATAGATGTTAAGCAAAAATTGTCTTATTCCAGTGGTTCTGCCTGTTTGTCATCCTCCTATGTCAGTTCCTGTAAATGCGTCACCATTAGCTTGTCGTACGATGTCACTCATTTGTTTCCAATCATGGTCGTTGCTCGTTATCAATGATATGTGTGGGTATGAATTACGGCTGACAGCTTGTTGTCGTGGATTAAGTGTTACAGTGACACATGACTGTCCCGTGGGTGTAACATGTCCTGAGGCTGATTTTACCCATACTGTTTTAAAAGGGGGTTTGACAATTTGGAAATGGTGTTGTTAACACAGTTGAGCAGGCACCTGTATCACACAAGCAATTATGTTCTTTTCCGTTCTGCGAGTTGGTGTGGGGTTGTTCTGTTGTGATTTTAATAAGACGTCTTTGTTTCTGTAGACTTCACTATCTGTGGAGGGGTCATTAGTCTCAAGGGCTGCACCACACTCCTCGTTGTCCGACTGTTCCGTTTGAGTCACAGTCAGTCTCTTCTCCTTCCTCATTATTTACGTCCTTGAGTGTTCTTATCTTCTCGTTACACTATAGTGGGTTCAGAGGAAAAGTCTTCAACACTCAAGCTTTCGTGGGGAACTAAAATCACTTCCCTCCGTAAGCGCTAATACTTGTTTTCCGTCTGAATAGAATAACAAGCTTTTGTTCAATCAAATTTTTTTCAATTTTTTTTTTTTTTTCATCCTTGTGTACACCTAGGGGGGTCTCTAGGGACGATTACTTTCACTGAGACAGCAGAAAAATATCTCCCCTGGGTAATTCTCGCTTCAACTCTTTCGAGTGGGAATTCTGGCCTATGCATCCACAGGAGAGTTTGCTGTTTCCTTTCTCACTGTGTTATATGAAACGTGATCACTCAGTAGTGCCTCAGTTTCCTTACACACAGTCACAAACACGCTGCGCCGTTTACCAGGTCTCTTGGACTTTCTTTCTCTTCTCTGGTACTCAACCATGTAAACGCCCACATACACACTTTCTTCTCTCTTATAAGATCAATCTTCATCTTACACTGCAAATTCAAAACTTCTTTAGTTATCAATCTTCCACTAAACTTATACCTTCTCATCAACTTACACAAATCTTTCTAGCACCTGGGTTTTCATATACTTTGCATCTCCTTCTAAATCTTCCTTACTCTGACTCATTCCCATTTCTACGTTTCAACCTTCAATTCCTTTCAAATGCACAAAATCCTCGTACTATGAATGTTTCAAATAAGGAGTCTCTGGTACACACGCATATTAGGGGAAAACTATTGTTTTCTCCCAATCGCACTGTACTTGTCCTTTTCTGAGTAAAATAACAAACTTTCAGTCTGGTTAACCACGCCGGGTCATCAAAAATCCTAGACTGATCATACAGATATTAATCATTCATTCGCCTTCCCATGTTTTGAATTCTCCATTAAAATCATATTTTTCTTTCCATTTCAATGCAATCTTTCCACTTCCTGGACACCTTTGTTCCATCCATTTAACATCCCCAGTACCCCATCTACACTACTTCCATTCCCCATTATTCTCTTTGTCTTTGTTCAAAATTATGCATGTTTATTTTAAACATCCACTCTTCAACTGTTGGTGTATCTTCATTTTGGAATAAATTGTTTATTCCTAATGTCACGCCAGTATCAGATTTCCAATGTATTACAGTCAAGGTACTCATTAACTATGATCTTTTTGCAGAAAAATGTCTCACACATGAAGTAAAAGGAGTGAAGTTCCTCTCCCAAGCTTCTACATCAACTAATATGAGGCGTTTTCTGCAAATAAAACAAAAAACTGAGTAGAGAGGGAAATCCTAGTCCCGTCAAATTCTCTTACTCTTTTTCATTCACACTTTTCATTCACACCTAGGATCGTTCCGTTGATCCTTTCCGAATCACCAACTGGATTCTTAGGAGATCGGTACGTTGATCTCGGGAATTGGCCAAATTCACCAATTCCCGAGCAAATTCACTTCTGGCTCTCTGTAGTTCGGATGATCGACCAGGGATCCCCGGAGATCCAGTTCTAACCCTGGCCCGAATCCGAATTCACGGTCCGGGACTTATCAGTCACTTGGTGACTGGCCGTCGACGGTCTGCAGGTCGGAGAGCTCCTCGTCAGGTTCCCTGATCAACCATCCGGCTCGAAGGACCAAGAATTATGTCAGGAGTTTTCCCACTCGCTCAATACCTATTAGGGATCAGAATAAATGAGAGTCAGACACCAGAGCTTTCTTTGTACAAAGGGCACCCTGCTACTGCAACATCTAAGCCACAGTGAGCAGAGACGCGCAGAGCAGTTCCTCGTTCCTTTACTTATACACTCAAAACAGATACATACCCGCGTCATGCTTTCGGGCGCGGTGGTATGCATTTCACACAGAAAAGTTTCATTTCGGAGCTCTGTTGTGTCTTTCCCTTTGCTTTCCATGAACAGACAGATCTCCTCACGCAGCTCGAAACATCTTTGCAGCACCTTTCCCTGGCTTGGCCATCGCACCTCTGTGTGATAGGGCAAGTCACCATACTCTGTATCTAACTCGCCCAGAAATGCCTTGAACTGGCGATGATTTAAACCTCTTGCTCTGATGAAGATAACTGCCCGCGTTATGGTGCTCATTACATGTTCCATTTTCAAGGCTTTGCCACACAACGACTCCTGGTGTATTATGCAATGAAAAGCTGTCAGCTCACCTGTGACGTTTTCCTCCCGCATCCTCTCACGCATCCTTGCCACCAATCCACTCCTGTGCCCACACATCGCGGGTGCTCCGTCTGTTGTCAATCCCACGAGTTTTTTCCCAAGGCAGGCCCATCTCATTTACACATCTGGATACCTCATCATACAGATCTTGTCCTGTAGTTGTGCCATGCATAGGACGTAATGCCAAAAGCTCTTCTGTTATGCTCAGGCTGGAGTCCACTCCACGAATGAAAATTGACAGCTGGGCACTGTCAGATATGTCGGTGCTCTCATCCACAGCAAGGGAATATGCGATCTTCTTTTCTTTCCCACCAGCTGTTCTTTTAGATTGGTGGAAAGCTGGTCTATACGTTCAGCAACAATGTTTCTGCTCAGGCTCACGTTTGAATAGTTGCCTTTTGTCTGGGCACACTGCGTCACAAACTTTAAGAATACAGTTTTTGATAAACTCTCCCTCTCTAAATGGCTGGGCGGATTTTGCGACCTCTTCTGCCACAATAAAACTCGCCTTGACAGCAGCTTCGCTTTGTGATTTTGCTTTTGTGAACAGAGCCTGCTGGGACTTAAGACCTCGTTTTAATTCTTCCACCTTCTGTAGCCTTTGTTCCGTGTCCATATTCTCGTCTTTGTCTGTGTGTTTCTTAGACGTTGCATGGTGCCTTCTTAGATTGTATTCTTTTATTACAGCCAAACTTTCTACACACAGAAGACACAGAGGTTTGCCATTTACCTCAGTGAACATGTACTGTCTCCCACCCAGCTTGAAACCCCCTGTTCTCAGCATCCACCTTCTGTTTAGCCATTTTTTGGGTAGGAGGTAGCTTAAAGTTGACATCTGCTCTGACTGCTGATGAATGAACGCTTACTGCGCTGCAGTGCGTTCGCGGGTTACCGTTGCATTGTGGGAAATGTAGTATTGGTGCGTGCAAAACACCAGGGGGCTGCTACAGCCTGCGGGCCGGTTCTAATACTAATCAAATATCATCCTGGGGACCATAGATAATTCGTTCGCGGGCCGAATTCGGCCTTGACTTTGACATATGTGGTCTAGGGCATTGTGACATCTTTGGATAACAACTGTGCGAGTACAGAATGTTCTTCCAAGGCTATATGGTTTTATCTGCGTGTGACATTTTCGACAGTCTTCTAATAGAGAGGAAATACGACTGGCGGGAATCTAACTGGGCCTGCTGCTTCAAGTGCACATGCGCTCCCCCTCCCCCTCCCCCTTGCACTCAACTGCCCGCTGAAGACAAATGTGAGGCTAACTTTAGAAGCGCTAGCTAGCATCACCATCAACAGGTTAGTGACAGGACTCAGCCACGCGTAAAGCAGGAGACACCTTCATATAATCCTTCAACTAGCAAAGCAAAGACACGCTGATACGGACGAGGCTTATCCCGCCTTTGGTTTCACCAGTACAACGGTTGGTGATGCGGAGAGACCGCGGTGTGTTGTGTGTCTGTAAATATTAGCAAGCGACAGTTTGAGGCCGAACAAATTAAAACGGCACTCGAAAACGGCACAACCTGATTACAAAGATAAGCCAATGGAGTTTTTTTTCAGAAAAAAAAGTCGCTTCACTAAAGCTGCATCCCTACCCTCTAAAAACCAACTCTGTAACATGAACTAGCCCACCCAGTCACTGCATGAAGTGAACATATTACATGAAAAATGGATAGTCAGGTTAGTTATTGTATGCACTATAAGTTTGTAGTTCATGTCACTATAGACCACCTTACACTTTAGTTTACTCTAGTATCTCTCAGCCTGAGTAAAGGTTCCTCGACCAGTTTAAAAAGACAATCTCACCATAGCTAGCACTGTAAAACTTTGCTGTGAAATCTATAGTTATATAGTATTGTATATTTTACAATAAGTCAGACAAGTCAAATCTATTTCATTATAAAAGTTAATCCCTCCAACACTGTATATAAAACTAAATGTTCATTTGACTTTTATTTTACAGTTAATCACCCAATACTGTAAAAGTGACTGAAATAACAACTAATACAGTGAGTAACATCATTTCCTCTGTGTTCTTCAGCCATCGATGTCAATACAGCAATCAAAGCTTTCTGAAGCAAGAGTTGGACAACGAGGCCATGTTGCTCGCTGGCTCAGACTCAGGGAGTTACACATCTGTCCCCTTAGCACAAAACAAACTCATCTTTTCACTGATCCCAACGTCTCGCCAACAGTTGTACGAGGCCTCAAGCGGTACTTGCCAGGCCCTCACCAGACGGTGCACAGCATATATAAAGAGATCATGGCCTGTACTATGAAACCGAGAAGCACATGGAGGACTGGAACCCTGATGATCCTTGTGATTATATTGATGTGTACTAGGCAGAGATGGAGAAGGTACTTTCAGTGAGCCTGTTTTACTGTTGGATTGGTTTGCTGTCTGAAACAATCAGTTTTTAAATTTCACTGTTGACAAAATGTCTTTGTCTCACTGCTGTCATGATCTGCCAATAGTTTCAATTAGAAATCAAGTGCGTGTACAGGGTGGCCATTTTCCATGTGAAGAAAATATTTGCACTTTGACAGCAGATTACTGTGTAAAACATCACAGAGTAAGTGTTTTTTTCTGCTCGTACATGGTTAGAGGAAGGAGAATCCCAGGTTAGCTTCCTTGACCTGACTGAGGCCTGGACAGAAACAGCTTCTGCTACTTAATGCTGGGTCCCCATATTGCTCAGGGGTGGGCAAACATTTTGATTCGTGGGCCACATTGAGTTCTAACATTTCACAAAGGACCGGAACAGGAGCAGATGGCTGGCATGCTTTGGTAACCTCACCTCAACCACCTACAGAAAAAATACACATCTTGGGATATGGAGAAAACATGTGCTTTAATTTCCAATGAAAATGAAGAAAAGCATTACAACAAAATCTCTGACTTTGAAATGAGTCTTTAAACACTGAAAATCAAATGAATAACTATTTTATTTTAAAGCACTGAAAGTCCTGTTATCCTTCAGGATATCACCATCACTCTCCTCCTGACTGTCTTTGTTTTTTTCAAAAACGGTAGGAGATGCAGATGTACTTGTCCTGCTCCTTCTATTCAATTTGTTTCCCCGGTGCCAAAAGTCAACAACGACCAGTGCAAGGATGAAGCAGTTGCAGCAAGTCAGTCTGTGGAGCGCGTTATACTTGATCTGTGCGCACTGTTTATTTTGACAACGTGCGCATCACAGAGAAGCACATTTTAATGAGAGCAGTGTTGCTGGTCTCCTTTTTTAGCCAGCGCATCAAAGTCTGGAGTTAGTTTTGTTGTGGCGATTCTCATAATGGATCTGAGGTGTAGGTCTGTTAACTTGGATCTGTGGCTGGCTTTGTTGATGATCATGAAGCTGAAGGTCTGTTCACACACATAGGTCGAGCTGAACAAAGCCAACATCATCTGCGCTTTCCGACGGCGATTTGGAAACGTGGCTTGATTGAGTGAAGCATAGAAGTCATTAAGTTTCAGAGAGCTGAACTTCTCTTTTAAGACAGGGTCGGACTGAAGGTCGATCAGTCCGAGCTGAAGCTCCTCTGGAGCTGTTTCAGGGTCTTGTGACAGAGGACAGGCCACCAACTGAAGTGACAATTTTGTCAAAATCCGAAAACCTACAGCAGAATTCTCCGTGCAGTGCATCCAGTGACTCACTGTATTTCTTCACTTTTGCTCTGGCCTCTTTCAGTGTGGCTAGTGTAGGAAAATGAGTGAATGACTTGTTCAAAATCTGCCTGGAGAATAAAGCTAGCCTGGATTTGAAGGCTTTTACATTTGTGTACATGTCATGCACAAACTGCTCCTTACCCTGCAGCTTCACGTTGAGCTCATTCAAGTTTGAAAATACGTCCGTAGCAAATGCAAAGTCACACATCCAGCTCCTGTTGCTCAGCTCAGGAAATTCATCGGTCTTCCCCCAAAAACACGCCAATCTCCTCTTTGAGCTCCCACACTCGTTGAAACACTTTTCCCAAACTCAACCAGCGGACATGGGAGTGATAAAGCAGGTCCTGGCAATGAACTGACAGTGCTGAAGTCCCCGTGCGCGTATGAAGTTGACAAGTTTCACCACAGGATTCACAACATGATTCAGCTGTAACACCAATTTACATAGAGATTCCTGGTGGATGATGCAGTGGAGGAAAATGACATCCTGGTCAGGGTTTTCATCTTTCACTCTATTCTGGATTCTCCTCAGCAGGCCAATGTTTTTTCCCGTTGAATTGAGAGATCCGTCTGTGGTGATGTTGACAAGCTTACTGCAGGGAAGCTTCATATTTTCGATGGCAGCAGACACCTGGTGAAACAAGTCCTCCCCCCCATGTTTGTCCTTTCAGAGACTCTATTGTCAAAAACTCCTCCGTTATTTCAAAAGTGTCATTGATTCCTTGGATAAAAATGAGGAGCTGAGCAGTGTCTTTGACATCGTTGCTTTCATCCAGTGCTAAAGAATATAAAGTGAATGACTCCGCCCTTTTTGTTTAAGCTGCTGATGATATCTTCATCTATTAGTTCCACAGGGCGAGTCACTGTCGCCATGAAAAAACTGATTTTCTCAAATTTGTCTTTGGTCTCAGGGCACAAAATACCTGCTGTCTCCACCATACATTCTTTTAAAAACTCGCCCTCAGACAGTGGTTTGCTGGCCTTTGCTATTTTGAACGAAAGCATAAAACTGGCCTTGGTACTTGACTCTCGAATGGCAGTTTGACGGTTAAAAAACTTTGCTGAGCCTTTAAATTAGCTGCCATCTTCTCAGCAGCAGCATCCCGTTCTTTTGTTGACAGCTTGCTAGCATAGTTAGCGTGCTTTGTGGCAAAGTGACGGCTAATATTATACTCTTTTAAAACCGCTACATTTTCTTGGCATATCAGGCAAACAGCAGATGATCGGTGTTCACTGAAAAAAATATTTGGTTGTCCACTCCTTGAACACTCAACGTTCTCTGTCCACTTTCCTTTTCTTAGGTCCGGTCATCTTCATAGAGGGGCGGTGGGTCAAAGGGTAAAGTGCAAACGTGGAGTAGCAAGCTTCACCTCAACAAAGCCAATATAGAGTGCCATCTAGTAGGGAAACATCGGAATTGCAGGGGAAATAAAACATTAACAAGGTTTATTCATTTAATTTTTACAAGTTCGGCGGGCCGGATTAAAACATTTAACGGGCCGCATGTGGCGGCACAAAGTGGTTTGTTACTTTTCAGATAAAGATTTGACATAAAATAATATTCTAACTAATAAAATTATTTTATTAAACACACATGTGCTATACACTTTGTGTGAAAGGTACTCTACAAAGTGTATTGGGGACAATGCCAAAACTGTCATGTGGTGTAACCCACAATTTGTGTAAGATATTGGGAGATAATTTTGCTCAATATTGGTGTAATTGTGCAAAAACCCAACATGTTTTCACTTCTTCAGATTTAATTTGCTCAATTTCAAGAATAGTGATTTTAATCTTCAGGTGAAAAAAAAAAAATACAAAAAATGTCTAATTCCACTGGCAAATAATTTTAGCATATAATTAAGTTAGTTTCTTGATATTAGTTTTTTTTTTTTTTTTTTTTTTTTAAGGAAACTGGTGGTCTTGAGTCGTAGAAATAATGGCCTGAGTTAATTTTGCACCTAAAATGCAGAGAATATTATATGTAATAATCAAACAGGCCTCGACAGTGGATGACTGTGGACATACATAGAACCTTGTGATGTCATGAACATTAAGGAATAAAGGGAAATTTTGCACTTTCTACTCTTCTACACAAATCTACAAATTAGGGCAATTTTTGAACTTTTCAGTGTGACTTTAGTCAACTTTAAACCTGGATTAAACTTTCCTTTCATTCCATAGTGAAACTCTAAACTTACAATATCTGAAGTTAACTTAAAGTGATTTCAGGTGCATCACTTTCCCAGGTCTTCTCTGCCTGTTTGAGTTTTTGAAACCTGAGATGTGGCTAATTTTCAATGTAGTAATGACCGATGTTTAATGGACTCAAGATCCTGGAACTTCCTTTATTTCTTTATCAGCTGCATATTTATTGATATAAACAGCACTTCATATTGAATTATTATTAATGTATAACTTGAAATTTGAATACAATTATAAAATAGGTTAATACAATATCTGTAGTAGGGCTGCAACTAACCACTATTTGAATATTTAATTTAGATTTGAGCTGTTTGTGTGAGTATTTGGGTCCTATATATCTTTTGGCTCTCAACCTATACTGTAAAATAACAAGATCAGGCCACGGTTCGGAGCAGGGAATTAATAATTAATTAATAGGCGACTTTCCTGAAAATAAGCTTAAAAAAACTATTAAACTAGTTTAAAAGCCAAATTGCAGTACTGTAGTTAAGTGTATTCTGACTCCTCAGAGTTCTCAGTTTTTCTCTGAATATTTTATCACAGAAAGTTTGTACTTTATTATTCAATATTTCATAACTTCATTGAAGCATCACACTGACAGGATCAAGGAACATAAGACATATAATATACTTTATGCAAAGTATAAGAAGTTTAATTTCCTTTATGCTTAATACTAGTTAAGTATATAAGTAAACACTGATCAATTAAGTGGAACAGTACTTTTTATTAACAATAGAAAAACACTCCATCTCATATTGTTGTGCAATACATAGTTTTACACTGAACCATGTGTCCCTTTTTACATAAATAAATTGAAATAGGAAATTACAGAAAGTAGTGGACTAGCCAGGAATAAGTAGGTAGCTTTGTAGTTAAAGTAGAACTTAAGAAAACTGGACTGAATACTACTAAACATTATGTATATCCTAAAGCCTTTAAACCACAAAGCAGACTCTTACTGAGCAGTTTTACTCAGCACTTTTACTTGCCATAGATTATTTTAGTTGACAGAATTTCTGCTTTTACTAAAAAAAAAAGGATGTGAGTACTTGTTCACCATTGTCATTGTTTATCCTCATTCCTCGCCCAGAGAAAGTGCAGGTGGAGTTGGACAGAGTGATTGGACGTCCGACAGACCCAACCTGCCCTATATGAACACTGTCATCATGAGAGAATGGGGAACATTGTTCCTCTGGGATTTCCAAAATGGCCAGTAAAGCCTATGTGCTGGGAGAGTACTTCATACCCAAGGTGAGGAGCTATTTACCATCAGGCTTAATATGTACATACACTAATTCAAAACATCCATGGACACTAATTTTGTAAAAAAATCTTGTGCAATAAGGCTTTTTTTAATCTACCCGTGCACTTTAAAATTGTATCTAATCCTGTGTATTTACTTTACTTATTTGTACCTGGTCCTTTTATTAAATTAAAAAAAAAGAAAAGAAATTTACTTGATTGGATGTTCATCAATGTTAAATATATCTCACTACTCTTTTTCCAGGGCACAGCTATAAGTACAATGCTTTCATTGGTGTTTTTTGATAAGGATGAGTGGACGACTCCAGATATTTTTAGGTAGGGTAGGAAGAAATCTGTTTATTTAATCAGTTATCAAGTATTATCTATAAGACAATAAATTATACTTATTTCTATACTGTAAATATACATATTTACACATATTTCTATATTCAATATTTGTTCTTACTGGCTGATGTTTAATAAACTGTTGATCCATTTGAGCTGGTTTAGACCTGCACATGTGAGGGGGCAGTCAGATATATGAAGGAGGCATCATATATACACATCATGCTCCAGCACTTGTTTTTACCCTTTGTTCATACTGTAGGAACAGTGTTTCTGGCATTAAAATAGGTTGTTAGCTATGTGTCCAATCACAGCCCGTAGAAGTGGATTCACTTAGTCAGGGCTCCACCTTCAGACCTGTCCAACCTGGGTGTCCCAACTAAAGAATAAAGTCCTGCTGGCACAGTTCTAAAGGTCACTGAGGCATGCAAACCCCCTGACCACAATAAGGGGGCAATCCCTTGGGGGAACTGAAAATATAAATAAAAAAAATATAATTCAGAAATTATCCATCAACATCATAACATGTATCTCAACTGGATGGAAAGAAAATTTTAACCTAAGACTTCACACATGAGAATGGCTTACAAAAATAAAGCCTTTATGATTAATAATGATACTAATGTTAGTTTGTAAATCACATGTTTTTTCTTTTTTGGGATTTTTGTAACAACTGAACAATTAAATTCAACGTTTCTCTCACCCCTCTCTCATTTCTTACACATCTCTCTTCCTTATGTTATGATTTTTGTAATTAAATGAATAAATGTGTTTTGTGTGTGTGTGTGTTTTATTAACTATTCTACAACAGTATTTGTCACCTGTCTCGACATGGATAGTAGTTTTATAAAATATTTGCTGTCTAAGACTTCTTGGTTGTATCAACGATTACTTAAAATAACTTTGTAGGGGCTACATGTACGTAACTTTCAGACATTCCTCATAGTGACACCAAACACAAATGAGCATTTTAGATGATCTGGTTGTTTTTTTTGTCTTTTTTTGGTGCTCAGAATAAAGAATGACACTTTCATAACCCTCAATTGTAGTCCAGAAATTCATGGATTTCCTGACTTTCATCTGGAGCATCGATCACCTGGACCCCTGGTCATTATTGTTATTGTTTTACATTTATCGACCAGCTGTCTATTTTATAGGTGGTGTCAGTATTAATAAAGTTTAATGATATTTGTATTACATGTTTTCGTTCCCAGACGACAACTTTGTGAGCGTCTACAGTGCCGAGATGGACCCCGCTGGACCTCCTGGACCACCACCCCTGGCCCCGGTGTGGTTCTTCGATGGTAAGACATTCAGTTTAATAAAAAAGTAATGTTTAATCAGTTTATTTCAGTAATAAGAATATGGTTTATGACACATGTCAAAGTCAAGGCCCGCGGGCCACATCCGGTTCATGAGAGGGTTTTTTTCTGGCCCCAGGGATTATATAAATTTATTATTAGAACTGTCCCGCAGGCAACTGCACGCCAGCAGCATCCGGGTACTTTATGCGCACTAACGCACTACATTTCCCACAATTCAACGGTGGCGCTCCAAGCGGGAGGCCACATCCTTTCATTATTCATCAGCGGGCATTAGCATCACTTCAAAACTTTCAGGAAGCCTACCCTTAAAAAATGGCAAAACGGAAGGTGGATACTGAAAACTGGTCTTTTAAGACAAGGTGGGAGTCGGAGTACATGTTCACGGAGGTAGCTGGAAAACCTGTGTGTCTTTTGTGTGGAGAAAGTGTGGCAGTGATGAAAGAGTTTAATCTGAGACGGCAGCATGAGACAAAACACGCAACCAAGACAAGGATATGGACATGGAACAGAGGCTACAGAAGGTGGAGGAATTCAAACAAGGCCTAAAATCTCGGCAGACTCTGTTCAGAAAAGCCAAATCACAAAGCGAGGCTGCTGTCAAGGCCAGTTTTATTTCGGCAGAAGAGATGGCTAAATCAGTGCGGACATTGATGAACTTGTTCAAAAGATGAGACACCAACAGCGTACAGTGAACTATCCAATTTGTTTTAAAAATATTTCAGTTGAGTGAATTATAGAAAATTGCTGATATTTATTTCTTTGAAGTAAATTTAGGCCATTTTTGCTATTTCCCTGAGAAGTAATACTCGTGGTGCCTTGAATAATACCGCTTCATTCATTTAATGTTCATGTTTTGGGGATTTTTACATAAAGCTTTTGTCCCCGTTGAAAATTAAAATTTACTGACAGAGCCATAAGAAATTATTTATTTAATCATATAGTTATTATTAGTATGTTATGACTATTATTTTTAGGGTTTCAGTCTGTTTAATGGGGATCATTAGACTATATGCGGTCATTTTATTTTTTTTTCAATGAACATTCGATCAGCCTCAGGCTTGTTCCTACATTTTTCATTTGGCCCCCATGTCCATTTGACTTTGAGACCCCTGGTTTATGATGATGTTTTAACATTTATCTGATTTGAACATTTTTCTAACTCAACAGTGCCTCCTGCTGTTTCTCTTTGCTTTACTGCAGCTCTGTTGTGTGTTTACCATATATACCAGGGGTGTCAAACTCAGGTGTGTTACTGCCTAGTTGGAACAAAAACCTGCACCCACTCGGCCCTCCAGGACCTGAATTTGACACATGTGATATATACAGATACATTGTATTGTATTATTCCACCTATCCAAACGATCAGAATCAGGTGTCCTAATTTGGCCCTGCCTCAGGTGTATAAAATCGAGCACTTAGACATTGAGACTGTTTCTACAAACATCTTTGAAAGAATGGGCCGGTCTCAGGAGCTCAGTGATTTCCAGTGTGAAACTGTCATAGGATGCCACCTGTGCAACAAATCCAGTCCAACAAATTTCCTCACTCCTAAATATTCCAAAGACACCTGTCGGCTTTATTATAAGAATATGGAAAGGTTTGGTAACAACAGCAACTCAGCTATGAAGTGGTTGACCACATAAACTGAAAGAGAGGGGTCAGATGCTGAAGTTCATAGCGCAAAGAGGTCACCGACCTTCAGTCAGTGACAACAGAGTTTCAAACTTCATGTGACCTTCAAAATAGCTGCAGAGAGCTTCATGGAATGGGTTTCCACGGCCGAGCAGCTGCATCTAAGCTTGTGGTTCCTAAACTTTTTATTTAAAGAGTATGCCTTCATCACGTATGTGCAGTGAGTCAGAGAGGGAGAAGAAATACGACTGGCGGGAATCTAACTGGGCCTGCTGCTTCAAGTGCGCATGCGCTCCCCCTCCCCCTCCCCCTCCCTCTTGCACTCAACTGCCCGCTGAAGACAAATGTGAGGCTAACTTTAGAAGCGCTAGCTAGCATCACCATCAACAGGTTAGTGACAGGACTCAGTTACGCGTAAAGCAGGAGACACCTTCATATAATCCTTCAACTAGCAAAGCGAAGACACGCAGATATGGACGAGGCTTATCCCGCCTTTGGTTTCACCAGTACAACGGTGGGTGATGCGGAGAGACCGCGGTGTGTTGTGTGTCTGTAAATATTAGCAAGCGACGGTTTGAGGCCGAACAAATCAAAACAACACTTGAAAATGGCACATCCTGATTACAAAGATAAGCTAATGGAGTTTTTTACAGAAAAAAGTCACTTCACTAAACCTTCAATTCATACACACGTGGACAAAATTGTTGGTACCCCTCAGTTAAAGAAGGAAAAACCCACAATTCTCACTGAACTCACTTGAAACTTACAAAGGTAACAATAAATAAAAATGTATTGAAAATTAAATAATCAAAATCAGCCTTTACTTTTGAATTGTTGATTAACATAATTATTTCAAAAACAAACTAATGAAATAGGCTGGACAAAAATGATGGTACCCATAACTTTTGTTGCACAACCTTTTGAGGCAATCACTGCAATTAAATGATTTCTATTTTTGTCAATGAGCGTTCTGCAGCTGTCAACAGGTATTTTGGCACACTCCTCATGAGCAAACTGCTCCGGTTGTCTCAGGTTTGATGGGTGTCTTCTCCAAATGGCATGTTTCAGCTCCTTCCACAGATGTTCAATGGGATTCAGATCTGGGCTCATGGAAGGCCACTTTAGAACAGTCCAACGCTTTTCTCTCAGCCATTCTTGGGTGTTTTTGGCTGTGTGTTTTGGATCGTTGTCCTGTTGGAAGACCCATGACTTGCGACTGAGACCAAGCTTTCTGACACTAGGCAGAACATTTCTCTCCAGAATGGTCTTCAGATAGTCTTTAGATTTCATTTTACCTTGCACACATTCAAGACACCCTGTGCCAGATGCAGCAAAGCAGCCCCAAAACATTACTGAGCCTCCTCCATGTTTCACCGTAGGGACAGTGTTCTTTTCTTCGTATGCTTGGTTTTCGAGTCTATGAACATAGTTGATGTGCCTTACCAAAAAGATACAGTTTGGTCTCATCTGTCCAAAGGACATTCTCCCAGAAGGTTTGTGGCTTGTCAACATGCATTTTTGCAAATTCCAGTCTCGCTTTTTTAGGATTTTTTTCAGCAGTGGTATCCTCCTGGTCGTCTCCCATGAAGTCCACTTTGGCTCAAACGATGACGAATAGTGCGATCTGACACTGATGTACCTTGGCCTTGGAGTTCACCTTTAATTTATTTGGAGGTTGTTCTGGGCTCTTTGGATACAATTCGAACGATCCGTCTCTTTAATTTGTCATAAATTTTCCTCTTGCGGCCACGTCCAGGGAGGTTGGCTACTGTCCCCGTGGGCCTTGAACTTCTGAATAATATGAGCCACTGTTGTCACAGGAACTTCAAGCTGTTTAGAGATGGTCTCATAGCCCTTAGCTTTAAGACGTTTGTCTATGATTTTTTTTTTTCAGATGTCCTGGGACAATTCTCTCCTACGCTTTCTGTTGTCCATGTTCAGTGTGGTACACACCTTTTCACCAAACAGCAGTGTGACTCCTTGTCTCCCTTTAAATAGGCAGACTGACTAATTATATCCATGGAAACACCAAGTGTCCATGTGTGTATTCCCAGGGGGGGCATTCAAACCCACTACGCAAGAACTAATGCAGTGAGTAACATCATTTCCTCTGAGGTCTTCAGCCATCAATTTGAATACAGCAATCAAGGCTTTCTGGAGCAAGATTCTGGAGTTGGACAACGAGGCCATGTTGCTCGCTGGCTCAGGCTCAGGGAGTTACACATCTGTTCCCATAGCACAAAACAAACCTGTCTTTTTACTGATCCCAGCGTCTCGCCAATAGCTGTATGACGCCTTCCCTGGTTTGAGGCAGTACTTGCCAGGCCCTCAGCACAGTATATATAAAGAGATCATGGCATTCCTGCACATGGAAACCGAGAGGACTGGATGCTCCTTGTGATTATATTGATGTGTACTTGGCAGAAATGGAGAAGGTACTTTCAGTGAGCCTCTTTTTTACTGTTGGATTGGTTTGCTGTCTGAAACAATCCGTTTTTAAATTTCACTGTCAACAAAATGTCTTTGTATAATGGCCACTGCAGTCATGATCTGCTAATAGTTTCATTTAGAAATCGAGTGCGTGTTCATATACAGACTGGCCATTTTCTATGTGGAGAAAATATTTGAACTGTCTGAAAAAAGGTCTACTATCTTAAATTAAATCTTCAAAATATACTGTAAATTTTAATTTTTTATATGGTAGCCCGTGACCGCAGATTACTGTGTAAAACATCACGGAGTAAGTGTTTTTTTTTTTTTTTTTTCTGCTCGTACATGGTTAGAGGAAGGAGAATCCCAGGTTAGCTTCCTTGACTTGTTTGAGGCCTGGACAGAAACAGCTGCTGCTACTTTATGCTGGGTCCTCATATACGTGACAAACTAGTTGGACATACACAGTGGTGTAAATTGACTATTTGCTGCTCCTCTATACTTCCACCCCACTATACGTGAGAGGGAAATTACACGCTTCTCTGCGTCTCCCTTAGAACAGTCACCCACTCAGAACTATATAGAGACGGTGTCTGTCCCCCGACCACTTAATTCCCTTAAATCATTTAAATCCTTTACATCCAACAATGGTGACGAGTCACCCACAGCAACTTAATTAATATTAGCACTAATACAGCCATAAAGCAACAGCACTGGAGAGTGAAATGTGGACTTCTAAACATTAGATCTCTGTTATTCAAAGCTTTGTTAATAAATTAAATATCAGATTATAATATTGACTTGCTCTGTCTTACTGAAACCTGGCTGCATCCTGATGAATATGTTAGCCCGAATGAATCCAGCCATATTAACACTTATATTCCTCGTGACACCGGCCGAGGTGGTGGAGTTGCAGCCATTTTCAATTCCAGTTTACTGATCAACCCTGAACTGAAGTGTAGCTACACATCATTTGATTGATCATTTGTTTACCGCCCTCCAGGCCCATATTCTGAATTTTTATCAGAATTCTCAGAGTATCTCTGTGAGGCGACCGACGTGGCCTCCCAACAAAAGGGATCAGGGCAACCAGAAAAGAAGTGGAGTGGCAAAGGAACTCACGTAAAAACCATTTATTGGCGGTGGTACAAAAGAAAAACAAGACGCTCACGCCAGCGGGAAAAAATCCACCTCGCTCCAGGTAGACCTCACAGGCAGCTCCTGTTGCGTCGCGCTTTCTGTCCCGCACCCGAACATGTCCGGGGGGAACTCTCTCTGCTAGTCAGTTCCCCCCTTATAAACAGGTGCGACGGGGAGGGGTCATCACCTTCTCACAATCTCTCAAGTTTAGTATTCAGGACAGATAAAATAATCATGGCAGGTGACTTTAATATTCAAGTTGATGTTGACGGTGATAGCCTTGGCTTTGCCTTCCTCTCTTTAATGGAGTCAATCGGCTTTTCTCAGAGTAAATGTGCCCACCCATTGCTTTAACCACACCCTTGACCTTGTCCTGACATACTGCATCGAGGTTGAACACCTATCTGTCTTCCCACAGAATCCCCTCCTGTCAGATCATTATCTAATAACTTTTGAATTCCTGTTATTAAACTACTCACCACCTGAAAAAAGCATACTCACTCGATACCTGACAGTTCTATATTTAAATACAAGAAGGAGATTTCCTCAGTATTTAATTCACTGCCTGCATCTGAGGGCTCTAATCTGCCCTCAGATGCAGTTATTGTAGAGACAGATAAATTAGCTAATATTCACCTTGACACATTTACTTCAATCAACTTCGCTGAACTAGCTTCACTGATGTCGTCATCTAAAACTTCAACCTGTCTTCTGGACCCTATTCCAACCGAAATGCTAAAAGACATTTTCCCTTTGATTAGCCCTTCCTTACTAGAAATACTCAATATGTCTTTATTATCTGGCTATGTACCACCGTCCTTTAAAGTAGCTGTAATTAAACCTCTCCTTAAAAAACCTGCCCTCTACTCAAGTATTTTAGCCAACTATAGACCAATTTCCAATCTTCCCTTCCTCTCTAAGATTCTGGAAAAAGCAGTTGCTAAACAGCTGTGTGACTTTTTACACAACAATAACTTATACGAGGATTTCCAGTCAGGTTTTAGAATGCATCACAGCACAGAGATGGCTTTAGGTAAGGTTTCAGATGATATTCTTGATGCATCTGATAAAGGATTGATTTCCATCCTTGTTCTGTTAGATCTTAGTGCTGCATTTGACACAGTCGACCATCAAATCTTGTTAGAGAGACTAGAGCATTTTATTGCTATAAAAGGGACTGCACTAAACTGGTTTAAGGCCTATCTTTCAGATCCTTTCCAATTTGTCCATATCAATAATGTTTCTTCTATCCATACCAAAGTTAATCATGGGGTTTCACAAGGTTCTGTGCTTCGACCAATACTTTTCACTATCTATATGCTCCCATTGGGTAAAATCATTAGAAAACACAATTAATTTCCACTGTTATGCTGACGATACACAGCTCTATCAATTAAGCCAAACGAAACCAATCAGCTAGCTAAACTTTGAGCTTGTCTCCAGGATATAAAATCCTGGATGACCTGCAATTTTCTTGTACTCAATTCAGATAAAACAGAAATTATTGTACTCGGGTCCGAAATCCTGAGGAACTCAGAATCCAGTGATATAGCTATCCTGGATGACATCTCCCTGGCCTCTAGCTCCATGGTGAAAAACCTGGAAGTCATTTTCGACCAAGATTTGTCATTCTCTGCCCACATTAAACATATTTCTAGGACTGCCTTCATTCACCTACGCAACATAGCAAAGGTCAGACACTTCCTGTCTCTGAAAGATGCGGAAAAACGTATCCATGCAATTATTACTTCCAGGCTTGACTACTGCAATTCTTTACTGTCCGGTTGCACCAGAAAGTCTCTAAGGACTCTCCAGCTGATCCAGAATACAGCTGCACGTCTATTAACTGGCACTAGAAGAAGGGAGCATATCTCACCTGTATTAGCCACTCTACACTGGCTTCCTGTGAAATCTCGTGTAGAATTCAAAATCCTGCTCCTCACCTATAAAGCGCTCAACGGTCAGGCGCCATCCTACCTTGGGGATCTCTTAGTCCCATATCGCCCATCAAGAACATTACGCTCCCAATATGCAGGCTTATTGGAGGTTCCCAGAATTCCTAAAATTAAAACAGGAGGCAGAGACTTTAACTTCCAGGCTCCTCTCCTGTGGAATCGTCTCCCAGTCTCAGTCCGGGGGGCAGACACCCTTCCTATATTTAAGAATAGGTTAAAAACGTTCCTGTTGAAGAAGCGTATAGTTAGGGCCGGCCCTGGCTGGCCTAGTCATAGTTATGCTGCGCCAGGTTAGTCTGCCGGGTCCTCATGAGATGCTCTTAGCTTCTTTTTCTTATTTTTCCTCGTCCATCTGTGATACTGATGAACCACTATTGTACTTTTAAATCTGCTGTGTTCCCAGAGTCCTGCCCTGTGTGTTGTCATTCACAGAGCATGCTGCAGTGCAACCACTGAGGGATCTACGGATGTTGGAAGGTCTGATGCTGTCCTGGTTCACCTGGAAGCTGTGATGGATCCTGCGCCTCATCCTCCACTTACACCCTAATTCATTACATTTGTCATTCTCTTTTTTTGCTCAAACTGCTATTTTAATAAACTTTTGATGTTTTAACATTTATCTGATTTGAACATTTTTCTAACTCAACAGTGTCTCCTGCTGTTTCTATTTGCTTTACTGCAGCTCTGTTGTGTGTTTAAAATATATACCAGGGGTGTCAAACTCAGGTCCTGGGCGGCCATGTTGGTGCAGGTTTTTGTTCCAACCAGGCAGTAGCACACCTGATTCTACTAATGAAGGTCCTCAGCAAGAGCTCTATTGTTTAGTAGAATGAGTTTGACACATGTGATATATACAGACACAATATATATTACCAACAGTATCCATGCAATTATTACTTCCAGGCTTGACTACTGCAATTCTTTTATATTACCAACAGTATTATTCCACCCATCCAAATGATCAGTGTCCTAATTTGGCCCTGCCTCACTGGTGATTTCCAGTGTGGAACTGTCATAGGATGTCACCTGTGAACAAATCCAGTCCAACAAATTTCCTCACTCCTAAATATTCCAAAGACACATCTAAGCTTGTGGTTCCTAAACTTTTTATTTAAAGAGTATGCCTTCATCATGTATGTGCAGTGAGTCAGAGAGGGAGAAGAAATACGACTGGCGGGAATCTAACTGGGCCTGCTGCTTCAAGTGCGCATGCGCTCCCCCTCCCCCTCCCCCTTGCACTCAACTGCCCGCTGAAGACAAATGTGAGGCTAACTTTAGAAGCGCTAGCTAGCATCACCATCAACAGGTTGGTGACAGGACTCAGCCACGCGTAAAGCAGGAGACACCTTCATATAATCCTTCAACTAGCAAAGCGAAGACACGCAGATACGGACGAGGCTTATCCCGCCTTTGGTTTCACCAGTACAACGGTGGGTGATGCGGAGAGACCGCGGTGTGTTGTGTGTCTGTAAATATTAGCAAGCGACAGTTTGAGGCCGAACAAAATAAAACGACACTCGAAAACGACACAACCTGATTACAAAGATAAGCTAATGGAGTTTTTTTCAGAAAAAAAAGTTGCTTCACTAAAGCTGCGTCCCTACCCTCTAAAAAGCAACTCTCTTCATATAAAGCTGTGTACAGAGTTGCTCATAGAAAAGACGCACACTTTTGTTCAATTACTTCCCGCTGCTCTTGATATGGTTTGAATGAATGAAGCAACAGCAACATAGAGGATCTGTAACATGAACTAGCCCACCCAGTCACTGCATGAAGTGAACATATTACATGAAAAATGGATAGTCAGTTTAGTTGTTGTATGCACTATAAGTTTGTAGTTCATGTCACTATAGACCACCTTACACTTTAGTTTACTATAGTATCTCTCAGCCTGAGTAAAGGTTCCTCGACCAGTTTAAAAAGACAATCTCATCATAGCTAGCACTGTAAAACTTTGCTGTGAAATCTGTAGTTATATAGTATTGTATATTTTACAATAAGTCAGACAAGTCAAAAAGATATTTCATTATAAAAGTTAATCCCTCCAACACTGTATATAAAACTAAATGTTCATTTGACTTTTATTTTACAGTTAATCACCCAATACTGTAAAAGTGACTGAAATAACTAATGTAGTGAGTAACATAATTTCTTCTGTGTTTTTCAGCCGTCAATTTGAATACAGCAATCAAAGCTTTCTGGAGCAAGATTCTGGAGTTGGACAACGAGGCCGTGCTGCTCGCTGGCTCAGACTCAGGGAGTTACACATCTGTCCCCTTAGCACAAAACAAACTCGTCTTTTCACTGATCCCAACGTCTCGCCAACAGTTGTACGACGCCTCAAGCGGTACTTGCCAGGCCCTCACCAGACGGTGCACAGCATATATAAAGAGATCATGGCCTGTACTATGAAACCGAGAAGCACATGGAGGACTGGAACCCTGATGATCCTTGTGATTTTATAGATTTGTACTTGGCAGAGATGGAAAAGGTACTTTCAGTGAGCCCGTTATACTGTTGGATTGGTTTGCTGTCTGAAACAATCAATTTTTAAATTTCACTGTTGACAAAATGTCTTTGTATAATGGCCACTGCAGTCATGATCTGCCAATAGTTTCAATTAGAAATCGAGTGCATGTACATGTACAGACTTTCCATTTTCCATGTGGAGAAAATAATTGAACTGTCTGAAAAAAGGTTTACTATCTTAAATTAAATCTTCAAAATATATTGTACATTTTATATAGTAGCCTGTGACAGCAGATTACTGTTAAACATCACGGAGTAAGTGTTTTTTTCTGCTCGTACATGGTTAGAGGAAGGAGAATCCCAGGTTAGCTTCCTTGACCTGATTGAGGCCTGGACAGAAACAGCTTCTGCTATTTTATGCTGGGTCCTCATATACGTGTATATATATATACCTCGATATATAACTACCTCGACATACAGAGTGAGTTCACAGTGGTGTAAATTGACTATTTGCTGCTCCTCTATACTTCCACCCTACTACATGTAAGAGGGAAATTTTGCACTTTCTACTCTTCTACAAAAAGTGGTTTGTTACTTTTCAGATAAAGATTTGACATAAAATAATATTCTAACTAATACAATTATTTTATTAAACACACATGTGCTATACACTTAACTAACTAACCACTATTTGGATATTTAATTTAGATTTGAGCTGTCTGTGTGAATATTTAATTGGGTGCTATATATCTTTTGGCTCTCATCCTATACCGTAAAATACCAATTAACAGCTGTTTATTTGAGATCAGGCCACGGTTTGGAGCAGGCAATTAATAATTAATTAATAGGCTACTTTCCTGAAAATAAGCTAACATTTTTTAAATTATTACTAAACTAGTTTAAAAGTCAAATTGCAGTACTGTAGTTAAGTGTATTCTGACTCCTCCGAGTTCTCAGTTTTTCTCTGAATATTTTACCACAGAAGGTTTGTACTTTATTATTTAATATTATTTACATAACTTCATTGAAGCATCACACTGACAGGATCAAGGAACATGAGACATATAATATACTTTATGCAAAGTATAAGAAGTCTACTTATAACTAGTTAAGTGTATATAGGTAAACGCTGATCAATTAGGTGGAACACAACTTTTTATTTTAATAATCGAAAAACACTCAATCTCACATTGCTGTGCGATACATAGTTTTACACTGAACCATGTGTCCCTTTTTACATAAATAAATTGAAATAGAAAATTACAGAAAGTAGTGGACTAGCCAGGAATAAGTAGGTAGCTTTGTAGTTAAAGTAGAACTTAAGGAAACTGGACTGAATACTAATAAACATTATGTATATCCTAAAGCCTTTAAACCACAAAGCAACGACTCTTACTGAGCAGTTTTACTCACTTTTACTTGCCATTGATTATTTTAGTTGACAGAATTTCTAATATTACTTCAAAAAGGATGTGAGTACATGTTCACCATTGTCATTGTTCATCCTCATTCCTCACCCAGAGAAAGTGCAGGTGGAGTTGGACAGAGTGATTGGACGTCCGACAGACCCAACCTGCCCTACATGAACGCTGTCATCATGAGACTCAGAGAATGGGGAACATTGTTCTCCTGGGATTTCCAAAATGGCCAGTAAAGCCTATGTGCTGGGAGAGTACTTCATACCCAAGGTGAGGAGCTGTTTACCATCAGGCTTAATATGTACATACACTAATTTAAAACATCCATGGACACTAATTTTGTAATAAATCTTGTGCAATAACCCTTTTTTAATCTACCTGTGCAATTTAAAATTGTATCTAATCCCGTGTATTTACTTATTTGTACCTGGTCCTTTTGATAAATAAAAAGAAAAGAAATTAACTTGATTGAAGTTACAATGCTTTCATCGGTGCTTTTCGATAAGAATGAGATATTTTAAACCCTGAACATTTCTTGGATTTAGAGTGCAACTTCAGCAGGAGAGAGGCATTCCTACCATTTTCAGTTGGTTTTGTTTTTCCACTTTCTTTTCCACTGTTTGGTACATGAGAATTGCTGCTCCATAGCAACACTAGAAAAGTTCTAAAAGCTGCTGTGGACTTTTTCCACGCAGGTAAACGTGTGTTTAGGGGAGGACCTGGCGAGGATGGAGCTGTTTCTTTTCTTTTCCTGCCTGCTGCAACACTTCACCTTCTCTGCTGTTCCCTGGCAAACGCCCACCATGGAGGGCGTGCAAGGCTTCAATAAATCCCCCGGGAACCTCATGATGCCACGACTCACTAAGGCTCTTCATTGTTTCAGCAGTCCTCGTCCTGCTAGAAAAGCGGATGGAGACTCCCACACAAGTTGAATACACACAGTTCAGACTCAAATGCAAAAGTTGGGTCTGTGGTAACCGGGATCTTCACGTTCTCCACATCTCAAGTGTAAATTCAAAACTAAATTAGTTTGCAGAAATGATAAAACAAACCCTCACAAAAACATTAAAATAATTAAAAAAAAAATCATATAGCTCACCCAGGTTCACCTGATGCCACCTCAAGTGATAACACTCACTAATGCAATTCATTAGACTTTGTGCAGACCTTATCTGGAGTTTAAAATCAGTTTATATTCCACTGTTATAGAGGCCAAACAGATAGAATCCTGGAAAGAATTTCACTTAACACCTTGATTACATGTTCATTTCTATATTCAATATTTGTCTTTACTCCCTGGTGTTTAATAAACTGTTCTATTTTAGGTGGTTTTAGACCTGCACATGTGAGGGGGCAGTCGATATATGAAGGAGGCATCATATATACACATCATGCTCCAGCACTTGTTTTTACCCTTTGTTCATACTGTAGGAACAGTGTTTCTGGCATTAAAATAGGTTGTTAGCTATGTGTCCAATCACAGCCCGTAGAAGTGGATTCACTTAGTCAGGGCTCCACCTTCAGACCTGTCCAACCTGGGTGTCCCAACTAAAGAATAAACTCCTGCTGGCACAGTTCTAAAGGTCACTGAGGCACGCAAACCCCCTGACCACAATAAGGTGGCAATGCCTCGGGGGAACTGAAAATATAAATAAATAAAATATAATTCAGAAATTATCAATCAACATAAGATGTATCTCACCTGGATGGAAAGGAAATTTTAACCTAAGACTTCACACATGAGAATGGCTTACAAAAACAAAGCCTTTATGATTAATAATGATAGTAATAAGTTAGTTTGTAAATCACATGTTATGTTTTTTTGTGCATCTTTTTAAACTGAACATTTAAATTCAACTTTTCTCTCACCCCTCTCTCATTTCTCACACTTCTCTTCCTTATATGTTATGATTTGTGTAATTAAAGGCATTAATATGTTTTGTGTGTGTGTGATTTATTAACTATTTTACAACAGTATTTGTGACCTTGACGTGG